>CM053786.1:501708337-502908337 GCA_028749045.1 Cupressus sempervirens
AAGTGGGCTCCATGATAATTTTTTAGAGGGGGCTAAAGGTTTAATTGGAACCTTTTTCTACAAAATAGGAGCCCAAATTTTTTAACTCTCTTTGTTTGAGTGTGTGAGAAAGGGGTGGGGTTGGATTTAGCCCCACCAACTTAGGGAAGAATTATGCCATTTGTCAACAACCTACACTTCATTTTCCCACCAAACAAATTAATGAACAAATTTAGTTTTTATTTTAAAAATTCATGAGACAAACAACTTCTTGAATTTAGGAGATAATTTGTTTGAAGCAAATTCACATATGAACCCATAGGAATACTTCCCTTATTAAATATCCCTAAAATATCTCAGTGGCACCCACTCTATTTTTAAGGAAGTGACTTCCCATGGGACCCCAACCTAAGGAAGCAGTCCCATGAATTTTATATTGAATACTCTTTTTAAAAAATTAGCTCCTAAAATTAAGGAATCTAGTTGCCTCATAAATTTTAAAAATAAAGAGATTATTTTATTTTGGTGAGAAGTTAAAGATCTTGTTAACAAATGGAAAAATCCTTCCCTAAGTAGGTGGTGTTATTTCCAACCCCACCCCATTTTCACCCCCTTAAAATGAGAGGGCTAAAAAGTTGTGGCTCCTATTTTATAGGAAAGGATTCCAAATAAACCTTTAGCCTCCTTAAAAAGTTCTCATGGGGTCACGTACTCCACAAAAATAGAGACCAAGCCCCTCCCATGGGACCCCTTCCTAATTCTCAGCGGTATTTCCTCTATTTTTTGTAGTGAATTTGAACATAAAACTACAAGCCACCAAACTTCAATCAAAAAATAACAAATGCATGCAAATAAGTTTTGCAAAAATATTCACAACCTATTTTCCTGAGTTTACACTCAGAGAAAAGGCTTTAAAATAGAATCATTAGATATGAGAGACATAGACAAAGAAGAGATTGATCAAAGGAAGTTGACAGAAGTATCTTATCAACATTGTAAATGCAAATATCATTAAGACTGTGAAAATAAAGTGAGTTTTACATTGGGAAAAAAGGCTTTAAAATAGAAACATCATATATGAAACATTGAAAAAGAAGTGGTTGATTGTAGGAAGATGGTGGAAGAATCTTATCAACATTTTATTTATGTAAATATCATTGAGTCTACAAAAATAAAGTGAGATGGCTTTATGGTCAGTGAATTCTAATGCGAACATGTCAACTTCATACTTGAAAAAATAAAGTATGTATCTTTGATAGCCCTTCCAACATACAATAGATATGACATCCTACAATATACTTCAGAAACATCTTGGATAGAGGACAAAAGAAAGAACCAAAATCTAGATGACAATCACAGTGGTAGACTGCATAAACCTTAGGGAAGGACCCCATTAAGAGACAAAAAGTACACTTTTCCAAAACCAAATAAGGAAGGATCAACTTTCCTCCAAGCCTCGAAATCTCCACAAAATTCAAAGGGGCAACAGAAGATACGATACATTGAACATAAGGATAAGCATCCAAGCCATATTTATGAATCAAATAGGGTTTCATTAGGAAATAATATTAAAGGAAATGCTAGGGAAAAATCAGATAGACAACCATTTCAATAGCAATAGGAGTCATTTCCTCCAACCCAAAAGAGGAGAAAAGTGGGAAACATTTACATTCCACCTCACAAAAAACATGGTAAATTGTCAAATGAAGGTCAAAAACCTAATCCAAAGAAACATAACAATAGAGAAAGCAATACAACTAGGACAAAGCCCCCAAATGATGATATGTTGGAAGGATACCTAAAAGTTCAAAGAATAACAGCAAGAGTAAATGACCACTCAATGCCTAGCCTAGCCAACAACAAAAATTGTGAAAATATTCTCATTATTAGTTATAAGGATAACAAAATCAAATGGTTTGAATTTTAAGATCAAGAGCTTTTTGCTTACTGGAATGGTTCAAGAATAAAGAATCCAAATTTTTCAAAATGGTTAAAAGACTTATGTTCAAAACAAGTATATCTTCCTTATCCAATTGATTAGTATATATTTATTGTAAAGAAAAAATAACTAGAGATTGACTTCTTTCTAGTTCTATCTATTTAGAAAATTAGGTCATGTATTATCATGGTAGAAGCTTTTGGAAGAGCTATAATAAAATCTAAAACTAAAAGGAAAATTAGAGGAATCACAATAATTAAGGAGGTCCCTGAAATAACACATCAACAATTTGCAGATGATAAAAATTTTCTAGGAGAAAATACGTTGAAAGAAGCTCAAAATTTGAAGCAATTAATAAATAACTATATGGAAGCATCAGGTCAAAAAGTAAATGCTAACAAATCATATATTTTCTTTATTAATACCAAAGATGAAGCAGAGAGTGAAATTTGTAGCATAATGGAATTCAAAAAAGGAACTTTTCCATGCAAATACCTTGGTATTCAACTTGAAAAATGTATTAGAGAAAGTAAAGCTTGGGATATGATTTTAGAAAAAATAGATTAAAAAATAGGAAGTTGGAAAGGGAAATGTTTAACTAAAGATGGTAGAATGACTATGATCAAATCAATATTATTCGGCCATGTCTTCCCCTACCCAAAGGTGTAAAAAGGAAATTAGACTCTAAATTTCAAAACTTTTGCTAGCAAGGCTTTGGAGATAAGAAAAAACAAGCTTTGATAAAATGGGAAAATATATGTAGACCTAAAGTATCTGGAGGCCTACACATAAAAAATTTAAGTCGAAAAAATGAGGTGCTAGGGATAAAATTTGGAGAATGTTTAAAGAACACAATAGTAAATGAGTCGACATTTTATATCATAAATATTTAAACAATAATAATCCTTTATCTTTATCAATGACTAAAAACTCTCTAAAAGGTTCAAGAATTTGGAACTTTCTATTGAATCATCACTTATTAATAGAAAATAACTTAACTTGGGATATCGATTGCTCAGGAAGGATGTTTTATTTTGGGAAGATTCATGGAATGGACTTCCTTCTCTAGATAGTGTAAATCTACCTATAAATATCAAAAATACTCTTTCAACTCTATGGGGTAAGAACTTGAGAGATTATAAAATTAAAATTAATGATAATAAGTATGGAGGATGGCAATGAAAAACTTTAGATGAAACTCCACTTTCATCACATGAAAAGTACATTTTTAATCGATTTTTAAAAAGTAGACAAACAAATCATAAAGATAGGAAAGATAATTTATTTGGGGATCCTCGAAAGACAAATTTTTAAAAAAGTGAAACAAGGGTATGAAAAGATAATAAATTCTCAACAATGGGATAAGATTTTCATCCCTCTAAATCTATGCTAGGATCTGTGATGTCTTCCAAAACTTAGTATCTTTCATTGGGTTTCTCTTCAAAAGAGAAGTACAATAGCAAATAGTTTTACCAAGATGGATTTTGAAGGACCATCTAGATGTTTGCTTTGCCAAAAGGAATATAAAACTTCTTAACACTTGCTTTATTATTGTCCCTTTGCTAAGAATTGTTGGAATTGGTTATGTAAGAAATTAAATTGGAAAACCACACTCCCTAATAACCTATCAATTTTCTTTAAAATTTGGCCAAAACATGGTTGTTCCAAGGTTTATAGTAATTTATAGAAAATTTCCCCTTTCATACTCCTATGGGAATTATGGAAAGAAAAGAATAAAATATTTTTTTTTATAATGAAAAGATGGATCTAGCATCATTTTTCAGTAGATTCAAGGCTTGTATTATTGAGGTAGCTAACAATAATCTCAGAAACATTTATAAGGAGGAAGGTTCCTTTTCAGACTAGGATGCAGATATGCATACCAATTGGTTTAAGCTAATTGACCCACCAATTATATGCATGAAATACAACAAGATCTCTAGGAAACAATGTAAATGGGAACCTCCTCCTGCAGGATGGTCAAAGTTAAATTTTGATGGGGCCTCTAGAGGTAATCTAGGACCAACAAACTTAAGATGTACTATTTGTTTAGATAATGGATCATTTTTATCTAAAAGAGCTAAACCTTTGGAGTAATCTCTAATAAATTAGCCAAATTAGAGGCTTTGATAGAAGGTTTAAACTCTAAATAGAGAGATAAGTATTAACAATTTAGTTATTGAAGGTGACTTACAAATTATCTTAAATGAGTAAAGAAAAAGAGAGACTTCAAACTAGATCATTAATTCTAAACTTGAATATGCCCTAGTTGTCATGGATCAATTTGAAGAAATATTCATAAAATATATTTATAGGGAAGGTAATAGAGAAGCAAATAATCTTGCTAACAAAGGAGCAGATGGAGAATATATTTTAATAAGACAAACTGATATGATAAGTATAAGTTAGATAATTGTTCTTGAAGAAAATTTGGTTTAGTACTTTTTCTATCAAAATAAATATGTTAGATTAGTTGATATCATGGAAGTTTAATATTAGAAAGTGATGTATTCTCAATTTTATAACAAATTTACTTATATACTATTTGATTTTAAAATTAAAGTTAATAGGAGATAATTAGTCTCATTTTGATTATGAAGCATACTTCTTTTCATTCTAATAACTTGATCATAGCCAAGTTTAATTTCCAGGCTATATTCACATGGAATTATCAAGAGAAAAGTTACAAATTCATAAATCAAACACATGCACTAAAATTGGTTAAATTACTCTAAGTTATTTATGTATGGGATACACCAAGGATACCTATCCATCTCTGATCTTTGGTACCCAATTGAGATGGATTTTTAATCTAAACACAATCTTGGGCCTCATGGCCTTTACCTATAAAAACAAAAACTCCTATATATAGATATGTAGAATATATATAGATATGTATAGGAGTCAACTATAGAAAGAAAAAAGTAAATGATTCCTAGTTAATCTATGTTTTTCTATTGAGTTAATCAAATAAAAACTTAATATAATCTATAATTCTACTTTTATGTTTAGTTAGTTTTCAAAATTGATTTAGCTTTTAGTTCTTTTGTAATGCCCTGCTAGGGAACCCAAAAGAAATTAACCTAAAGTTTCACTAAGTTTTCCAAACTTTTTTTTTTTAAAGATAATAACTTAACAACAACAGATATTTAATATAGTAGAAGCAATAGCATACACATAAGCACATATCATAAAACCAATTACAATTCTTAAGGGTCCCATGATGTTGAATCACATTTAAGTTTATTAACATTAAATCTAACACAACCAAAATCCACCTCACAGAATTATTACAAGTACAAATCCATCTAAACAATATACAATTACAGGATGTTACTTGGCAATAATCAAAATGCACAATCATCCACTATACAAGTCACAGGGTATGAAAGGCTGAAAGAATATACATCATCAATAATGAACAACATCTCATAAGATCTTTGACAATCAAGTACAGTTCATCCAAGAAAGATACAAGATTAGAAATAAAGGATCAACTGCACATATACATCCAATAATGACATCTAATGGTCAAATCTCAATGGTATAAGAAAATGCACTACCACTCGACCTCGTGGAACCCAAAAAGATCCACTCCCACCACACTGAGGAGATAAACTCAAGTCCTAAATAGGATAACAAATTCAAAAATCATATTTAAATCTAGGTTCAAGGGAACACCTAAAAGAAAACTATCTCAAAGGTACCAAAATACAAGTATCAACTAATCCCAAAGGCAACAAAGACACATAGGAAATCTACTATGTAAGTGGGCAAGTGTCATTACATGAGCCAACTCTAAGGTCACTCGGTCTAGTCTTTTAATACTCTGGACCCCTTAGTGACTCTATGCGACATCAATATCCTTTCATACAAACAAAGCATACTAAACAACAATGTAAACTTTAAGAAAGCCGCCTCCAAAAAAAGATATAAAATATTGGTGAATCTTTAATTATTTTGAAAAAATAAAAATATTTCTATTGGCAAATATCTCAATTTTTTATTCTAAATGTGATTAAATTGGCGATTATTTTTTAATCATAATTTTTTTGTATAAAATATTGATAAATCTTAATAATAATAGGAAATTCATTAATCACCATAGAATAATCCAAATCAAAATTGAATAGCTTTTTTACCTCATGGAATATTATGAGAATTGTTACATATACTTGAAATCAATAGTGAAAACTAAATATTGGTGATATATCCTTTAAGTAACTAATAATAATGATAATTATTGGCCGATTCAATTTGATTTCTTCAATAAAATATAATATTTAGGCAACTCAAATCTAATCATGTATCAAATATTGAGGCGAATATTTGAGTTTAAATTTTTCAATAAAATAAATTATTGAAGGGTTTTGAATATTCTAGACCTAAATTTTATAAAATTATGGCAATTTGGGTTGTATCAAATCTTAAATTATTAACCAAATTACTAGCCAAAAATTTCTAAAATTAGCCAATTTGTGAATACTAGCCACTAAAAAATACCTTGCTAAAAAGTCAACTCTAAGGTTACCCTGGTAGTCTTTTAATACTCTAGACCCCCTAGTGACTTTCGGTGGTACCAATATCTTATTAATTATATTAATTTATTTTAAACTCATTTAATGAAATGTTACCACTTATTAAAATAACCTACAATGAGTTACCTGCCAACCTCTTTAGGGCCTCAGCCTCCATTGCAAGCCACTTCCCAACATGACATATAGATAACCTACCCTAAGCTCGGCAAAAGAAAAAGATCTCAAATGACCACAAACCACACATCAATTCTTAAACAAGCAAATGGAAAGCACTAAAATATCACTGATCAAAATCATTAGTTCACCAATACAATCATCCTAACATGAATCTTATTAGATTTCCACAATCCATTAGAAATATAATTTTTTATTCTAGATTTGATTATGTGTGTTTTTTTAGTGATGAGAGAATGCAAGAATAGAATAGATGAATCACACTCTGTATCCCATTCTTTCATTCTCTCATCTTGATGATGGATCATAGAGTGTGATCCAAAATGTTGATGCGAAAAAAACACACACACTCAAATTCAGAAGAAAAAAATATACATCCTAACATGACTAATCCAAAATCAAGTACACATAAACCAAATCCATATCATAACATGACATCACCAAAAATAAATCATATAATCACCTCAGTCCTACACAAGCAATTGGGAGGCAATCAAAGATAACTGATTGAAGACTCAAAGGTTATATCAGGAAAGTCATACCATTCACCTTAGTTCTACATAAAAAATTGGAAAGTACATCAAAACATATAATCAAACTCATCATGGAACACACACAACACATCACCATGGTTAGGTATAAAAGATCATGTACAAAACATCATCATGATATCACAAAACAAAACTCCCAAGCCTCTAGTAAACATCATGACTGGCCAAAGCTAAGTCAACCCCAAAACCCAAACACCAAGAACCACACATCGCATACAATACATACAAAAGTGAATTCATAATTCATTAGGTTTTGAAAACCCTAAAGTTCAATATTTACTAAAGGTTTTCATATTCTCATTTTTTGTTTTCAAGCACAAGATTAGATGTTCAAAACTAGAGTTTTAGTTTTCATTTCTCTAGTATTACTATTGATAATATTTTTAAGTCCGCACGAGTCTCACACTCAACAAAACATAACAAGTTGTTTAAATATAGTTTTTATAGTTCAATTCATTATCAAAACATAAAAGTTCAATAAACATACATATTATAGTTTTCATCTTTTCGAAGTGATATATTTGTTAAAGGTTCTCGAGTTTACAAAATCTAATAAATACTTAACAATTCATTTAGAAATGTCATTTAAATATAAAACTTCATTATTTTATGAAAATGAACTATCAAATTAATAACACCAATAACCTTTAAAAATACTTCAAATTAAAAAATATTATTATATTTTTGAATTTTAAGAATAAATTTATAACCAGTCCCTTAATAATTATTATTAAAATTAAATAATGATTATTAGACTATTAAAATTATAACATATAAAATTATCAATAAAAATAATACTAACTTCATAATTAACTATTATTAAATTATTAATGTCAATAATTATTTAATTAATAATAAAATTAATAATTAATAACTATTAATATTAACAAACATTATTAATATAAAATAAATGAAATAAAAAATCAAAACAACTGCAAAATCTACATGTAATATGAATCGAATCCTAAATATTAGGAAAGCCAACTAGCAACTTGACTGCCAATGGGAGCCGTTGCCTTGGCAGTCATTGCTACGACAACTGTGGGGAAGAAAAATGAGGAGGGTGGGAGAAAAAGTGGGTGGGGAGGTGGTGGCCCCCGCCCACCATAATATAATTTTTAAAATAAAAACAACCCCCTCTCCCAAATACAAATCGCACAGTCATACTTTTTAATCAGCATTTTCTTTTATATATATATATAATTTATATATATTGATAAAAATTTAAAATAAATCTGGGTCATACAGTCAAAATCAATAAAATAAACTTGGTTTTCATTTCAAAACCCACATCCCGATTTTAACAAATCCATATCCTCAATTCATCAAACAAGGGTTTCAAGACTAAATTCATTCATAGATGTTTTGAAGAAACGAAGAGCAATAATGTTAACATGAGGGTTTCAAATTTCCAATTTACATATAGATGATCTCAAAATGAAGAACAATAATATCACGAACAAGGGTTTCAATTCAATTCAATTTTGAAAATAGATTTGCAAATGTGAAGAAGATAAAAAAATCAAGAATGAGCGACTACTGCACAAACCCACAAGATCCTACTTGGATCTAATGCTAAGCAATCGGCTGCACAAAACTCACAAGCAATTTCCTTCCTTTTGAAAACCCTCTTCCCAAAAATTAGCTCTTCCAAACCTATGTAATTGCAAAATGAGCTCTAGATCTCTAATAAATAGCTCTCCCGTAAATTTGGGGCTCTGATTGTGCAATCACGCTAGGGAACTTGCTGATCAATTTCTTTTAATATTTTATTATCTTTTACATTTTCATACACAACCTTTTAGAAAATTATAAAATAATTTTATTAAATAATTTTCTTTCTCTTTAATTTAATTTATTATATTTTAATTTCATGCATAAGCTTTATGCAATTTAATTAAAATAAACTTTATTAAATCTCTCGTATTAATTTGTGAGACATTTTTAATATAATATTTATTAACTTAACTAATAATGTTATTTAGAGTTTACTATTAAAATAAAAACTCCTCTAAAAATTATTATTAAATTAAATAAATATAAAACATCAAAATTAAAACTTTAATAAAAATTCTTTTATTTAATTAATTTATCAATTAATTAAATATGATTAAATATTAAATTTTCTTATAAAATTTCCATTAAATTATCTTTTAATTTGATTTAATTATAATAGAAAGTCATCACAGATCCACAAGACAAAATACGAAAACCCAACATAAAGTATAGAATACCAAAACAAACGAATTTAGAAATGTGAAACTAACTTAGATACTTGTCCTATTTTCTAGGACAATTGTCTTAGGTTAGGATTTGGACTCAAGAGTTATCTCCCCACTTATACTATTGAAATACTGTGATAGGGTATGCTCATCCTAGCAATTCAAAGAAGTTGATACTTAGTACCTGCAATCTACATAAAATCCACACATGTACAAACACATATATTCTAAACTAAATAGGCAATGGTAGGAAGTGGTACATCATGTAGATCCTGACTAGTAGATGACTATGACTCCCTTCCTTAACCACATCAAAAACATCAAACATAAAGAAAACATACACATACACCATACACATGCAAGTATGGGGTAAGTAACCATAGAACTGCATATAAATCATTCCTCTAACTAACATCATGAAATAATTGAAATGACTAACTGAACATACATATATCATCATCAAAATAATCATAAACACATTAAATAACTAGTAACTCATCACATATAAACAACTGAGTATAAAACACATCTAATCAAATTTGGTAACCAAGTACCAATAATCATAAAACACAATCAAAAAACTGGCCTAAAAGAATCTGTCAATACAATAAGAAAAGTCAACTAGGGGTAGGTATTATATATTTTTTAAATTAATTTTCTTTTAAAATTTTTAAACTAGTTTAAATTAATCTTTATGATTTAATTAGTCAATAAGTGGTAATGAGTGGTGGAGGTTCCTTTAAATAATCATTTTATTTATATAAAATAAATTGAACATGCACTTTTTTTCTATTGGTAATAGACCATGAGGCTCAATATTGTGAATAAATTAAAAGATTCATCTCAATTAGGCACCAAAGATGAGTGACCAGTAGGTACCCTTAGTTTAGCCCTTACATATAACTAATTTTAGCGTTTGTTATTGATCTCAAAATGTATCATTTTATTTCTTGAGAAGTCCTTGTGTATAATACTTAAAAATCAAACTTGTCTATGATCAACTTGTTAAAAGATTAAATAAAATTTAGTTCATAATAGAAAAACATAATATGAGTAGGCAAAAATTCTATCTCCTCCTAATTTTTATTTATTTTTAAATCAAGTAATACAAATGAAACAACAAAAAATATTATCAAATTTATTTTATTTGTCATCTATTAAAATAAAAATTCCTATAATTATGAATGGTAATAGATTATAAAGATCAATCTTGATATTCAAAAGATTCATACATTTCATCCTATACAAACATAAAGGAAAAATACATTGGCGGTCATCACTCTCCTTACGTATAGAAATATAGGCTTGAAGCCAAATTACTAAGAAAGAGTAATATTTGAATTAGAGAATTTGTCATAGATCATTTGGCTTAATAAATTTGAGATTGATTTTGTCAATATCCTCTCATTAGCCAACTTGATCTTCTTTCATAAACTGATTAATACAATCATACCTAGGAGGGTATCGAACATGAAGAAAGTACACAAGGAAGTCTACATATCTCCTTATGACAAATTTCCATTTTTTAAATCTTTTAGGATCTTTAATGAATGCAATAGAAAAAAGAGGAACATTATTCCTCCCCAACATATTAATCTCATAGTTTCTTAGTCTAGGTATCATATGATTTTCATTAATATTCATAAACACCTTTTCTAAATCACCTAAATACATGTTCTTAAAATGTCTCCTGCAAAGGTGTATGTCATATTTTTTCAACTTCCATCATATGAACCATTGCAAAAGACATTGATGCAATGTCAGAGGGAACCTTGTATCTATCAAGATTAAAAATGAACACCTTAACCATTATTATGTATGTTACTCTAATGACCAAAAATATGTAGACATCAACATTTCTTTTATTATGGTTCCCATTATCGACATATCAAATGTTGTTTGGAATGCAAGACCATGAAGGTTGATGATAGCTTCCATACTTTGGCCTAATGGATATTGAGTCTATATTACACTTATGCCTAGATCTCGCTTTATATAATGAGCTTGTTTGTCATAGGGGCAAAGTGAAATGATACAAGGTGAACAAAAAGGGAAGAAATGAGTAAGGATTAATTTATCTATAGTAATATAATAATAAATAAACTAAAAATGATTCCATAGTTAATTTTATGATATTTCAAGGATCTTAAAAGACACAAAAAATGGAAAACCCTAATGCATGGACAAAAAGAAAATCAATTTTCAACAAAAATGAATATCAAAGACAAGGAAGTGTTCCCTTTCTAGTGTATATTGAGAGTTCACACTCTTGTGATACACCAACAAAAGAGAGAGGTTTCCAAGATCAGATTATAGGATGCATGCTTCACTAAATACAATCCAACCTAGTCTTGAAAAAAAATATTGATCTTAGTAACATTGTTCGAAATAGTCTCAAATAAAGAAAGAAAGAAACCTAAAGAGATTAATCTAAATGATCAATACAAATAGCTACCATTTGACTTTGAATTGAAGTAATGAAACTAAGAAACATTATAATAGAAAATGAAACAAAATAAAGACATGCTAATCATCTACGAGGAAGGATACTAAGATCATTTAAATAGAAGTATTCAAGGGGAAATTTTTTTTGGGGATATAGTTATGTTTCAAAGTATCAAACATGTTATATCACTAGAAACCAGTACCCCTAACTAGCATTCCCAAGAATTTCTTTCTTGTCTTAAATAAAAGAAAGGAAATGACTAAATAAGAATCCCTAACCACACGGATCCTATTGAAGTTGATGAAAGATCAACCCCATAGCTCCTAAGAATCACCTGCATGCAAACACCTATCACATAAAGAGAGAAGCAAAAGTTATGGAGGTTGGAATTCCTAGATCCATAGATGAGACGTTCTTGATGAGAAAAAACAAGATTGTTATTAATCAAAGGTGAATCAATAATTAAAAAGAGATCAATCCTTATAAAGGAGATCAAAACCCTAAAAGGAATCTAACCTAGGTTGCATGATAATAATTAATAAAAGAATTAATTATTATATGCCCAAAGTTTTGCTTAAGTAAACTAGAGATAATAAGTGACTTAATAATTAAATCAATATAATTTAATTAATAAGAAAATACGTTATTACTCTAACACCCCCCCCCCTGCTTCAGATAAACTTATGGAATGCAAAAAAGAGTAAAAATCTAAAGGGGATGTGCCTAGAGCAAAATTTAGAAAATAGAATGTCTCAAGATATCTCCCAGAGTGCAAAATAGAACCTTTGACTTTGACTACATAAAATGGCCAACATAGTATCAAATGTCCAAATAAATTGTACCATCGTGATGAGCTTAGAATCTACTTTTCGACAATATCTCATTTGTGAAAAATAGAGTCTAGATGAGTAAGCTATGGCCAAAAAACATAGGTAGGTCAAAAAAGTGTTGGAATGGCAAAAAAAGCACTACCTCAGGATTTGTGTCAAAATGCATTGAGAAGCATGCTCACAAGAACCATAAATTACCTCAGGATTCATAACAAAGTGCATTAATTTCTGTACTAAAGTGCCTCAATTTGTGTGCCAAAAATCTCTTTTTTTGTAAAAAATCTTGATTTAGATACCAAAGGCGTGTGCTAAAAATATTGATTTCAGTACCAAAAAATCTTGATTTTCCTACCAAAAATCTAAATGTTTGCTCTTTAAAATACTTATTGCATGCAAAACTTGATTTGTGTGCCAAAAATCACAATTTCTACACCATAAATCTTAATTTTTGTGCCATAAATCTTGATTTTTCAATTGGAAAATATCAATTTTTGCGCCAAATATCACAAAATCATTGCCTCGGGAAATGTCTCCAATATGGGAGCAATATTTTTTTGCCTCAAATTTCAACTATGTCCAAATTGGACAAAATTTATATAAAAATGGGTTTTTGGGCGCTCTAAGCTCAACGGTGAGGTTAGTTTGGGCTCAAAATGCACCAAAAATTTTGACCCCTCCCCCAGATCCAAAAAAAAAAAACCTCTAAAAAATGAAATTCTCTAAAAGATAAAACATAGACCAGACCTCTCATAAATAAAGCAGGGGCATGAAGATCTGGAGCTCTAATGCCATACTAGAGTTGATGAAAGATAAACCCTACAACTCCCAAGAATCACCTACATGCAAAGACTTATCACAAAAAGAGAGAATAAAAAGCTATAGAGGCTGAAATTCCTAGATCTGTAGATGAGAAATTCTTGATGAGGAAAAAAGAGATTGCTATTAATGAAAAGTGAATCAATAATTACAAAGAGATCAATCCTTACAAAGGTGATCAAATCCCTAAAAGGAATCTAACCAAGCTTGCATGATAATAATAAATAAAAGAATTAATTATTATATGCCCAAAGTTTAGCTTAAGAAAAGTAGAGATAATAAGTGACTTAATAATTAAATCAATATGATTTAATTAATAAGAAAATGCTTTATTACTCTAATAGATCCTACATTTAAGGGAATATATTGTTAGATGAAATTAATCAAATTTTTGACCAAATCTTACAGCTTGGAAAATCATAATGGATAGAGAAAAATATATAGATATAAAGTAAAATTACTGATAAAATTGAAAGTTTCTACAATTACAAGTCATAAAGATAGGATACGTGACATGTTTATATATATATATATATATATATATATATATATATATATATATATATATATATATATATATATATATATATATATATATATATATATGTATGTATATATATATGTATATGTATGTATATGTATATGTATATGTATATGTATATGTATATGTATAAACATGTCATGTATCCTATCTTTATGACTTGTTATACAATAATATTAAGTTTTGAGTATACAATACAATTATATAATAGTCAATTATAGACTCCTATATATAGATATGTATAGGAGTTGATTATAGACCTTTTTGAAAAAATAGATTCTAAAATTTAAAAAAACAAGTTAATACTTTTTTTCATTGAGTTTATCAAATTATTTTTTTAATATAATCTATAATTATATTTTCATGTTAGTTAGTTTGCAAAATTGATTTAGCTTTTAGTTTTTCTAATTGTTTTGGTTATTTTTTAAATTAATTTAGTTCTAAATATTTAAAATTAGTTTAAATTTTAAATTTTGTAATTTATTTAGTTGATGGAGGTTTTTTTTAAATGACTAATTAATTCATATAAAATAAATTGAACATGCATAATTATTAGTCTATTAAGAGCTTTTTTTTGTAATTTTTTAAAACTTATATTAAAAAATAATTATAAATTAATTTATTCATGAAATTAAATTTAAAAATAATTTAATTATCAAACACCTATTAGCTCATTATCGCAAACACAAAAGTGTGCAACTGCTAGTTTATTAAGATGATAGGTTTTGTGTGGGAGCTTTGCTTCTGTAAACTAGTGTCTTGAGTCAAAGAGTTGTCAACCTCTCTTCTCATTGATTATTTCCCTTCAGTGGATATATTTGGATGTTTTAGGTTGTAATCTCTATCTTTTTTTGTCCTTTTTCTTTGACTTTACCAACTCTAATGTAAATGCCCTACCAAGGAACCTAAGAGGTCAAACCAACAATGAAGGGAAAAATAAAAATAACAATTCTTTTATCATTATTCTTGAATTTTGAAAGGATATCTCAATGAAGTGTGTGGCACCCCATTGGAGAGCTCGAAAGGACTTAGTTTAAAGTTGGTAAGTTTCATGAATAATATATGTATGTATGTATATATGTCCTAGCAAGTTCTTTGACATTAGAGATCCTAAGTACTTTTCCTCTATCATTTCTATGAAAGTTACCTAACTGTATGCTAATATTATTATCTTATTCCTTATTCTATTAACAAAGTAAATTTTGATTAAACTTTGCATAAATAAACTAATAGAATGCAACTTAAACAATACATTTTCTCTTTTCATAACTTGAAACATCATTTCTTGATGAATCCAATACATAAAACAATTTGTATTACAAAGATATAACTAAAAGCATTTGCTTCCATTAAAAGAGGGAGAGAAGATAAGCATCATTAATATTTACATAATCCTTCTCCATAAACCCCTTTTTCCTAATCTACCCTCCTCTTTACGTGGCTTTCATCAATTAAAACATCTTCAAAATGTCTCTAGGGCATCATGAATCTTCAAATCAATCCAACTTGAATCATGAACAAGCCTCAAAAAGTTTTGCCACCCAACTATGTAGAGCCATAAAGGAACCACTCCCTAAAATAGGAGACAAAACCATGAGGCAAATTGGTTCCAAGGATGTCTAAGGCTTAAATCCCAAGAAATATAAGTAAATAGAAAGCATAAATAAAATGCACAACCTAGAGGTAAAAGCATGGGTGGGTGATTTGACCACACATAGGTGAGTGTTATCGTACATTCCTATAGTGTTGTGATCAACCTACTATGGAGTTAGACAATCTTTCCATATGTAATGTCCTTACCCAAGTACTCCAAAAAGACATGTATGACCATATTATCCATTTATCTCGATTCACATGTTTACCTATAGTGCCTATTCCTAGTTTATTTTTTAGTTATTATTCCCAAACTATTTTAGGCTAGCTTTATGATTATGTTTGATGATTAGTGGTATTTGCTTTCCAGATTGTTGGATATTATTTCTTGCTCAGTTGATTCTATGATGAGATTACTTGGTACTAGTTATTTCATGTATATATGATTATTCCTTAACGATGAGGATTGTTAACAGTTATTTCATGATGTTAGTTAACTAGATTATTTATACGTGTTTTCTATGGATATTTACCCCATACTTGCATGTGTATGGTGTACCTGTGAGTTTTATTTTATAAATGATGTTTCTAATATGGTTAAGGAAGGGAGTCATAGTCACCTGCTAGTCGGGATCTACACAATGTACCACTTCCTACCATTGCCTATTTAGTTTAGAATATATGTGTATGTACATGCATGGGTTTTATGCAAATTGTAGGTGCCAGGTATTGACTTCCTTGAATTGCCAGGATGAGTGTACCCTATCGCAATATCTCAATGGTAAGAGAGTGGAGATAGCTCTTGAGTTTGAACCCTATCCTTAAACCATTTGTCCTAAAAAGTAGGGCAAGAATCTAAGTTGTCTAGCTTCTGAATTCGTCAAGTGACATAAATTCTTGATTATAACCCTTTGAGTTTGATCTAGTTTTCTGTACTTTATTATGGGTTTTCTTTCCAATCTTATGGGTCTGTGATTATTTTTTGTTATAATATAATCAAATTAAAATAATTATAAATGATTTAATTTAATGGGAATTTTATAAATAAAATTCAATATTTAATTATATTTAATTAATTGATAAATTAATTAAATAAAAGAATTAAATTTAAAGATAAAGTTCTAGTTCTATTTTTGGAGCATAATAACATTTATTGAATTTAATAATAATACATTTAAGAGATCATTTTAAATAAATGCTAAATATTATTATTACTTAAGTTAATAAATATTCCTATAAAAAATGCTTCGAAAATTGAATTAAAGAGAGAAAGCAAATTATTTTAATATAGATATTTTAAACTGTAAAAAGTGTGTATGAAAATGTAAAAGCTAATAAAATATTAAAAAGAATTTGATTATCGAGTTCCCTTAGATGATTGCATAATTAGAGCCCCAAATTAGGGGAGAACTTTTTATCAGAGATCTACAGCTCATTTTTCAATAACTAGGTTTTGGAGAAGTGATTTTCAAAGAAGGAAGTTTTTAGAAAAAAGGGGTTTTCTTGCATTCTTCGTGGGATTGTGTGTTTGTGTTTTAGCATTAGATTCAGGTAGAATCTTCTGATTAATTTACACAATAAGATTTCCATCTTCCAATCTTCTATCTACTCAGTGTTTGGATAGATCCATTCTTGGATATTTGTAGAGTTGTTTGATATCATTGATGAAATCTTGTTGTGAATCTTAATTTATCATTGTAACAAAGTTATCTATGTTTGAGGAATTGAGTTTTGAAACCCTCATTCTGTGAATTTTAATAGATGGGTATTTTAATCAAGAAGGGTTTCATAAAGAAATTGAATTATAGCATGCAAATTCAATTGATTCATTGGGTTTTCCCTATTAGATTAAATTCAAAAGAATTTAAAAAAAAAAAAAATTAAAATAACAATTTTATTAGGGGAGAGGGAAAATTTGGATTTTTTTATATAAAACAAAAATAATAATATATGTTTTTTGGGTGGGCAGGGCCACCAACCCTGCACCCACCCCCTTCTCCCTAAACGATGTCGCATGGGGACTATCGTAGCAGTCCTGCTGTGACAACAACATGTACTGCTTATGCAGGACTAAGCAAGACCTATTGCAGTCGTAGCAGGGCCTGCTACGGTAATGACCTCTGCAAAAGTAGGTCAACGGGCCTTAAAACACACCATCTTTATTTGATTAAAATTTTATTTAGAATTCAAAATTGTTTAAATTTTAGTTTATTTAAAATTTTAGTTATTGAAATTTTAATTTATTTAAAATTTTAATTTAATTAAAATTTATTAGTAATTTATTTTATTAATAAGTTTTCTTTAATTATTAAAGTATCTCTTTTTTAAATTATTAAGTACTTTCTTTAGAAGATTATGACCAATTAAATTTATTAATTTAATTATTAATTAATTAATTTGTTAATAGGACATTAGAAGGAGATTAGTTAATGTAATTCATTTTATTATCTAATAATTTAAATAATTACTAGTTAATTATTTAATAATTATTATTTAAGATATGATCTTAATAGAGATGATAATTTGTGAGTTAATGGTTATTGGGTGATCAAATTTAAAAGTAAATATGGGTTCAATTATATGGGGACTTTTATGAACTTTATCAAATCAAAAACTTACAATGAAATGAAATCTCGAACCTTATTGCAAATTCAAACTATGTATTTTCAAAACCAAATAGAACTACAAAATTACATTTCCTGTTGTATGTGGCCTTGTATGCCAGGCTTGGGGTTGACTTAGAGTGTTGACTAGTTCAAGACATCTACCAGAGGTCGAGAGTTGTTGTTTTGGTGATTACATATGTTGTCATGATTTGGTTTATGTATAATTTCTTGGATCAGTCCTGTTAGGATAATCATATTAGTGATGCTTGTATTTTAACCAGTGATTTCAGTACTTATTAGTTGCTTGTTTAAGAACTGATGTATGGTATGTGGTCTTTTGAATCTTTTTGCTTTTGTTGAGGCCTAGGGTAGGTTATCTGTATGTGATGTTGGGAAGTGGCTTGCAATGTAGGCTAAGGCCCTAAAGAGGATGACGAGTAACCCATTGTAGGTTATTTTAATAAGTGATAACACTACATTAAATGAGAGTAAAATGAACTAATAAGAGTCTTTGTCTTTCCTTGCCCATGACTCAAGTGCTAGTATAGACTAGGATGGGAGTAGAGAGGACGCTTGGTTGTGACCTTGTTATGTAAGTATTCCTTTTTAGTGCGAAAGGATACCGGTGCCACATAGAGTCACTAGGGGGGC
This sequence comes from Cupressus sempervirens, assembly GCA_028749045.1. Taxonomy (NCBI): domain Eukaryota; kingdom Viridiplantae; phylum Streptophyta; class Pinopsida; order Cupressales; family Cupressaceae; genus Cupressus; species Cupressus sempervirens. The sequence continues at coordinate 501,727,224 of CM053786.1, forward strand.
GGAGTATTAAAAGACTAGCCCGACAACCTTAGAGTTGGCTCATACGATGACACTTACCCACTTACATAGTAGATAACCTACATGTCTTTGTTTTCCTCTGGGTTTAGATGTCACTTGTGTCTTGGTACCTTGAGTTAGATTGCTGTTAAGTTTTCCTTGACCTAGATATTACTTTTGACTTTTGCGATTGTTATCATGTGTGGGACTTGAGACTATCTCCTCGGTGTGGTGGGAGTGGACCTTTTTGGGTTACCACAAGGTCACGTGGTAGTGCTTTTTACTTTTACCATTGAGATTCGCTAGTTGGATGTAGTGGTTGGAGCTTTGTGTTCTACATTTACTTTCATTTTATCTTTGTGTACTATGATGGATGGTTATACCTATTGTATTGTATTTTATTCATAGATCTTAAAGAGATGATGTAATCTATTTTATGATGTATATTCTTTTAGCCTTTCATACCCTGTGCCCTGTATAGTGGATGATTGTGCATTCTGATTATTGCCGAGTGACATTCAGGACAACTGTATATTATTTAAATGGATTTGTACTTGTAGTTATTCTTTAATATGGATGTGTTATATATTGGTTTTAGTATTAATTAAACTTAAATGTGATTCAACGTCATGGGACCCTTTAAGAATTGTAATCTATTTTATGGTATGTGTTTATGTGTATGTTATTACTTCTGCTATTTTATATTTGTTGTTATGTTATTATCTTTCAAAAAAAATGTTTGGCAAACTTAGTGAAACTTTAGGTTAATTTCTTTTGGGTTCTCTGGTGGGGCGTTACATTACCCAAATCCATATAACCCATTAATTTTATTAATGTTATGACTTGATTAGTAAACTCACATGTAGAGCCACCCTCCATAGAGCTCTGGTCTTTAATTCATAGGATCTTCTAGTGGCCACTTCCAAACCCTAGCACCTATCATAAGCCACTCATCCAGGGCCCCTATCCTACTCACAAATTCAAAAGAAATTCCTAATTGAGTCTAGGGCATGATTTATTTGGTCCCATAAGCAAAGCAAATTACATAACCATAAATGAGATATTCAACATAATCCCAATGAACCACAAGAAACAAAAAGCTTCTAGTGACCATAACAAAAAAAAAATACAATTTGAAAGGTTTAAGTCATTTAGAAGGAGAAAATTGGTCAAAACCCAAATTGTGTGCATTTATGATGCCTTGGTTCACGTACTCGCCAAAATTGTAAAATTTCACCTTTCCAAGCCAAGGCAAGTTATAAATATGTCAAACTTCGAGCTTTAAAAGAGTCGATAATTAATTGTATTATTATTATTGGTCTTGATGCCTTCTTTTCATTCCCACTTACATCCAACACTTCAATTTTTTGGAATTTGACTCCCAAGTCAAAAGTTATGTTAGGTTATAGAAAGCCTTCAAAACACATATTTACAATCAAAACATAACCTTTAAAACTTCAAGAGGTTAAGGAACGAGGTTCGGAATGTGTGTTTCCTTTCAAAGTCGTAACTTCTCATCCTAAAAAAAGTTAAGAAAAACTTCCCAAATGCGCATTCTAAACCCTAAATCATAATCTCCTAAAACCAAAAAAGATTAAGATTGAAGCTCAAAACATGTGTTTTGGATGCAATTAACACCCTCTTTGTCTAGTTGATGGAGGTGAAGAATTGAGAGGTTAATAAACCTCAATAAAAGTCAGTTCTTATCCTTGTCCAAATGCAAACTTTTACCATTGAAAGAGAAATAAAAGACTTGAAGGCATGACATGTTGAATACCATTCAAGTAAGGAAGTCAAAGCATAGGTTGGTAGGAGAAATCAACATTCCTATCGTGAGGTGGATTCAATGCAGACAATCCATGTTTGAAATGTCGACATTGCGAAGAGAATGACAAGGTATGTAAACTATTTGACAAAGTACCTTGCACAATGTTGGTGACAAAAGGCAATGAAGCTTAGGGGAGAGGACTCGGTACTTAAACACCCTAACTTCACGCTTATCAAAATCGTACATGGAAATTTCAAATCACTCCCAATTTTTTACAGCAACTTATTTGGCAAGTCATCTACTATAACTAAGGTTTTAAGTCCACATCACCCATTATGATGCCACATTAGCATGTTTTTTGCCAAGTTGTCCAAAACAACCCAAATAAAAAGTGAGACCAATGGTCGTGAATAAAGGGTACCCATACTTGCACAGCTGATGCGGCATCACATCATTGGTTATTTTTATAGCTAAGGGTACATTTTATTCAATTTTAGGTAGTTATCATTGTATTAACAACTCTGTAGTCACAAGTATTGGTACAATGTTGTCAAAAAAATTGGACATTAAGTCAAATAAGTGTAGGTATCAAGTCAACAACTCCTACCACATCTATTAGAACGGGTTCAAGTACTAGATCCTCTCCCCTAGTTTTGGAAGAAATTTATATTAAAGATAGGAAAAAAGGGGAAATCCTATGACCCATTTGATAGAATAGAAGAAGTTGGTATGTAACACATCGAAGCATGGAGTCCATCTACATAGCATTGCTATGAAGGTTGATATCATCAATAATGATGTATCCCACTTTATAATGGTGATCTGGCATAGCCCATAGTGTGAGATTAGATCCATGGGTAATCATAATTGGGTGAATTCGATGAGAAAGTCTCTACGTGCTCTGATTGAAGAAAGTTCAAAACTGCCAATCGCTTGATAATACCCGTTAGACATAAGAACGGAGAAAATGTGATCTAATCCATGTGATTAAAATAATTAATGATGGAACCCCAAGGCACGTGAATGATTTGACAGAATGCCCGCAAAGAAGATGAGGGGATTTTGGCTCTGCACAAAAGAGAATATTTGAAACACTGATGGTTCGAGATAGCAGATTGGACGCAAAGTGTGGGTATCTCCTTGTAAAGGCCTCACTAGTCTTTCACTCCCCACTCATTCGAGGGCATTCATCACTATGAGACGAGAAGGGACAACAGAGACTGAGCAATTTCAATATCAAATTTATTTTGAATCAGGTTCTTCGAGTGCTAAGTACATGCATGCAAGTGACATTTATCAGAGAGACATAAAACCCAAAAGCATTCTGGTGGATGGCATGGCAGTAAAACTATGTGACTATGGTCAATCTACGGAGAACACAGATAAAGAATACCACAACAGTGTGACACAAAATTCACTTATGATCGCCTATAACAGAGGTATACAAGAAACCACATGTTGCAGGTATCGAGACTTAACAAGTCATGATAAGAGCAAGCATGCCTACATTGATGATGTCATAGTCAGCCACTCGCACCCAGAGTTCCATTGATGTTCATCGTGTCATATGGCACAATGAATCTCTAAGCCCAAAAAATGATGTCAAACCCGCATGAAGAACGCACACCAAATGCTTGACAAAATGCCGACTCCACCATGATGATCAGTTCATCGAGATAAACATTGCAAAAACCTCCAATGAATAAACCCAAGACGATGAGGTGTATGTAAAAGTGGTGACAGGTCAAATTAAAACAATTATCACAACCGACCATGAATCTGTATGTCAAACATACCTGGTAGAGAACTCTCATAGTTTCAACCAACAAATATGGATATAATTGGCAATGTGTGATCCGTGTTCTGGCCCCTGCAAATAGTAATGGTCAATAGCCTGATATCATATGAGAGATTAAATTTTTTTATGAAGTTCATCAAAACGTGAGAATCTGTTGTTAATTGTCCCCCAAGAAGGTGTCGTCTCATAGAGTGCAATGAATAGAAGATCCATGCAAGATAGAATGGTGGAAGACGTTAAATCTTAATAAATGTCTAGACTTGAGCCCTTTAGAGACTGTGTGATACATTTTAAAAGACAACAAAAACTGTACATACATCCACCAGTAAGATTGTGAAGCATGACCTTTGACATGCAATGTCAGTTTACTAGATGCATGGCTGGGATTCACCGTAGATGGAATCATCATAGAGAAGCATTTGAAATTTCCAAGCAATCGAAGATGGTAAGCATAAAACCACATCAAAGCGTGTATGTTGAGGTATTCAAGCAGTTAATCAATTAGTTATAAGCAGTGATCTCATTACCTACTCAAACTTGGGAACTGAAGTGAAAGTATCGACTTGCCCAATAAAATGTTAAAGTAAAAAGAGCCTTGGCCATCATTTGGAAATAAGGAGAAGACAAGCTTGGTTGGGGGTGAATATGAAAGGGTTGGCTGACACTCCGAATATGCTGAAGCCATTATCTTTAATGAACCAAACACCTCCATTCTATACCATGGCACGGTATGCAGTAAGAGGATTTGATGAAAAGGTTATAGAAATTTTCAAGCATATGCAAGTGGCGGGTGTAAGTGTCACAAACCATTTGTTCACAAAACGAACAAAATGGAAAACATCATGCCACGTGGTCTTTGTTTGAAATTAACGAAAATTTCATTAATGGAAAATTTATTTATTAGGAAATAATTACGGAGTTGTTTGGAGATATGCGCCAAATCAGTTGGGTCAGTTATACATCTTGTTAAATCGCAACTAATTTTGGGAAATAGTTCAGTTACATATGGGGGAAAGAAGGGGATAGATGGGAGTTTTTTTTTCGGTTTTTCTACATTGCATGGTTGTCTTTGTTCAGGGTTTGATAACAGCCACATGTTCCGCTGCCTGTTAGCCTGTTTACATGGCAATTCTTAAAATTCTTTTTTGAACGATTCTGCGGCATTAATTTTTGCACCTCTTCAGACGTTGTAAATATTAGAAGCATGGGATGGAATTGTACACACCATCTTCTGAAGTGGAGGAGGGACCGTCGTTTTGTTGATAGCCAAGAGATTGGAATCACATTCACGGAAAATGATCTTAGGCACAAAATTTCGTGCTCCAATTCAGTGTCGCGGGGTTTTATATGCATGAGCCTATTCATGATTTTCCCCATTATCAGCAAGTGTGAATATTGGGAGAACAAGTATGGATTGAGTGGGAGACTCCTACCCATGAGAGTACAAGAACCAAGCATGATACAGCGTTCAAAAGAAACAGAAGTATAATGTGTGTGTGCCGTCATGCTGAGAAAGGAAATTGAACGATTCCATAGTCCGAGATTCAACCCATGGTTGATGATCTTTTGGGTATAGAGTCGAAGTTTGGATCTGGATTCCTGTCCACGGAAGGAATCAAAGAAGGAGCCGATTCATTTGTGGCAAACCGGATTCAAGGCGTAATGCCACCATTTTCGTTTGCACATTCATGGAACATTCTTCACTCTAAATTGGATCAAACTTAGTCATGTCTGGAAACATAATATCTGTCCACTAAAATAGTTTGTGTTGTGCGGAAACTGAGCGTCCATTTATATTGTATCAACACTCTGGTTAAGACTGCACACCCAGAAGCCTGTAAGATGCAGCTCCTTGTCATCATTTGGAAGGAGGCAACTACAGCTCGCATCTGTTGCCATTTTTCTACTCTGCCAATAAAGAACTGAGGGGTCAAGCTCTTGGCGGTTATATGAATGGTCATGTACCAGGTAAGTGCATGCCATATTGCCAATCTTTCTTTTTGAGATTCTGTTGACTTTGGTGAATTCAATGAGGACACAAATTTGTAAGATCATTAAGATTGAGTTATACTAGTTTGATTGATTGAACAGTTCATATTTATCATTGAAGGGTTTAGTATTAAATCAGTTAGAATGTTTATTCGGTGCCTAGAAGACAATAGAAATGGGAATCGTCTTTCCGAATTTATTTTAAAAGAGTTAAATTAAGAAAACAGCAGATGCAATTCAATTCAGATTTTGGTTTTGGGCACACACATATGATCTAATTTGTGGAATTAGGGTTATAGGTTTAGTCAGGGTAATTAAGTCAAGTGAAATTCTTTTCTTTCTTTCTTTTAATTTGGATGTAAATCATCTGAAAACAAGTAGGCTTATGTATTGAGCATTTCAGCATGTTTGTGACTGCACGCTTGAAGCCGACTATGTAATTGTTGTTACATGTAAATTACCAATTAGAATGGCATGTATAAAAGTTTAAATTCAAGAAAGTTCCTATTAATGAGTGATGCTAAATAAGATACCAATAAAGGACTTGTCATCAAAATAGAAATGAAGCTCACATTGTGGAACATAGGAGTGATATATTTTTAATAAAGTCATTAGATTATGAGTAGGTGTTACTATTCTCGCTTACCTTGAAAGTAAATGGAGAAATTTACAACCTTATTACTACCTTATGGAGTGTGTGTAATGAGTTGAGTTATTGCTTAAATATCTTTTATGGAAAATCAAGATAAACCCTTGTACAACTTTTAAAATCTTAATTGAAATTGTGATTTTTTGTGGATAACGATTGTGGCATTTTCATAGGGACATATTTATCTATATATTGATGGGAGGAATCGTGCTCAATATTCAATATTTTATCAAATGAAACAATGTTACATGAAATCATTGCATGAACGCTATATAAATCTGTAGACAATAACTATCTCTTGAGTTAGTGAAATAGTGAAATCTCTGGATTTTGTCTAGAAATGTGCTTTTAAATTCAGATATGTTACTTTTAGCATCTGAAACTTGTGAACCTTGTCTCATTTCATTGAGATTATTGTAGCTCACCAAGATTTGTTATAAATTCTGAGATTATTTCGTGAGAGTTTGTAGCTCACACATGTTTTTACTTTCGAATAATGCTATTTTGGATGAAAGCTCATAAGGATGTAAGAATTTAAAGTATGCTTCCAACAGATAAGTTAGGAAGAAATGATATGGATCCTTGTTATTATTACTCAAGAATATTATGAGAAGCATGAGGAATTTGGATAACATCTTCTCGTTATTTACATTTTAATGCCCTATTAGAACTAACACTGTACTTAATGGCACAGCTTAAAAAGAATGCATTCAGTGTTACATTATTTTGAAAGGATGCACATATGTTAGTAGTGCATAGTGGAAATACAAATGTGACAGAAAATAGACCTGTACATGTTGATTAAGGAATGTTAATGATTTTTATTTCATACACTAATGTTGTTATCCATGTTGTTAGTGAATGGTGTTTAGACCATGATTTTATTTTAAATGACATGATTTCATTACTCCTCTAAGTTTTACTTGTTTAGACTATCTTGTTGTTGGGTTGGGTATCTTTCATGTCATGAAAGATTCTGGGGAAGCTTAATAGCTTTGTGGTAGGGTGGTAAAGCACTCCTACAATATTCTCGCCCTTGTGTTCTTAGATAGGTTTTGGAGCTCTTTTCAACTTGGTCGCCATGGTTATACCACCTGGTCAATATATGTAAATTTGAGCATATATGTAAACTTAATGATAGTTAATCGACTAATGTTGACTGGTCAATATTCAAAAGACTTTGACTCTCGTTGATATTTCCGCATACTATGGAGATTTTTGATGTGGCATTTGTTTTGCAGGGGCTGTTGTTATAGTAAGTAGATCCAATAGTATTCTCCATCATAATCTTGGGAAAGTTGAATAATATGAAAGCATTGCATTATTTATTTGGGAAATTATGTTGACCTTTGACTATAAATCTTCCAAGGACACAAATTAAGCATGGAGAATGTTGTCAATGGGTTTATGTAATCATGGGTTCGTAATGGTGTAGGAGATTTAAAATCAGTCATAAATATTGATAAACACTTACTGACCCTAGAAGACACCAGGAGATATTTGTCACAATTTATCAATTCCAAAGGAGAAATTTATTCTAAATTTCATAAAGAAAACTTTATTGAGATATGAAGAGATCATTCAAAAAGAGTGAAATGTTGTGTAAGTAGATCCAATAGTATTCTCCATCATAATCTTGGGAAAGTTGAATAATATGAAAGCATTGCATTATTTATTTGGGAAATTATGTTGACCTTTGACTATAAATCTTCCAAGGACACAAATTAAGCATGGAGAATGTTGTCAATGGGTTTATGGAATCATGGGTTCGTAATGGTGTAGGAGATTTAAAATCAGTCATAAATATTGATAAACACTTACTGACCCAGAAGACACCAGGAGATATTTGTCACAATTTATCAATTCCAAAGGAGAAATTTATTCTAAATTTCATAAAGAAAACTTTATTGAGATATGAAGAGATCATTCAAAAAGAGTGAAATGTTGTGCATTTGATGCAGTTGAGAAAGATCACAATGTTTTTTATTTCAAGAAGATACTTTATTAGTTCATGAGGATTAACATCTTCCTCTCAATGTGATGCCATACACTTTGAATTTTCATCTTTGTAATTGGAAACTTTCATCACTTTTGGTTAATTTTGTAGAGGTTGATTAACCTCACCAAAATCACGTAATTGGGAGGTAGTTATTAACCATAGAGGAGTCATTCTTAGCCTTGGGTCTATATAAGGGACCTTTTTACTTTGTAATGGGGACTTTTTGGACTTTTCAATTAGGGAACACTTATGTTAGAATTTTGATGATAACATAATTTCTAGAATGTTAGAATTTTGATGATAACATAATTTCTAGAAAGTGTGTATAGATTTTGCCTTTATAATAAAAAATTCCTCTTATGTTTTTGGTGCAAGAAAATAAATGAAAGCACATATTGAGTTTTTTTTTCTAAAATTTGAATTGCTGAAGCGTGAAAGTGTTAATTCTCTTTGCAATGAATATTTTCATGGTATTGTGCAAATGCTCATGAATCTTGAATCAACATTGTGCTAATGATCATTTTCAAGCATAGCCCTTAATTGTCTTTATTAGTGGTTTACATTAATATAAGCAAGCTTTGAAGTCATTTGGTGCATTTTTTGTCAGTAGCTTTCTTTCTATCCTTCAAGTTTGAATACTTCTTTATTGAAATTTTTTTTAGATGACATCTTACAAGGGAGCTTTCCGGTTAAAAGAAGAGGAAGGTCACATATCAAGGGCCTATCCAACTATTGGGAATAGTTTGCTAGATACACTTTGTTGGCCTAAATTACATCATTCTAATTTTGTTAATGTTATCACTTGATTACTAAACTCACATGTAGAGTCACCCTCCATAGGACTCTAGTCTTTAATGCATAGGATCCTCTAGCGGAATTTGAATTCACAAATTCAAAAGAAAATCATAATTGAGTCTAGGTAACAATTTCCTTGGTCCCATACCCTTAGTTCCCAAAACCCCAACTCACAGTAAAATACATCCTCATAAGAAAAGAAAATTACATATATATCATAAATGAGATATTTGACATAATCCCAACTAACAACAAGAACCAAAAAGCCTCTAGTAACCAAAACAAAAAACACAATTTGAACTTTGATTAAGTCGTTTAGAAGGAGAAAATTGGTCAAAACCCTAATTGTGTGCATTTATGCATTTCACCTATGCATCCATGATGTGGAACTATGCTTAAGTGCATTTTCACCAAAATTGTGCTTTCATTAAGTAGAACTACATTTATGTTCCTTACAACTATGATTATATGCAAAATAAAATAGGCAATAATTAAAACTATGCATATATAACCTATTTGTGAACTTTTGTACAAAAAAGGATGATAGATTGACAAACTCATGAAACACATAGAGCTATGCATATGTGAGGTGTTCATGTACTTATGTGAAGACTTCTTGTGCATCTATTGTAGAGAAGATAAAATATATATAATAACCCATTAATTTTTTTAATATTATCACTTGATTACTAACCTCACATGTAGAACCACCCTCCACAGGGCTTTGGTCTCTAACACATAGAATTTTTTAGTAGTCACTTCCAAACTCTATCACCTATGGTGAGACACTCATCTAGGGCCCCTATCCTACTCACAAATCCAAAAGAAAATTATAATTGATTCTAGGGCACAATTTCCTTGGTCTTGTACCCTTGGTTCCCAAAACCCTAACTCACATTAAAACACATCATCATAAGCAAAGAAAATTACATAATCATAAATGAGATATTTAGCATAATCCCAAATAACCACAAGAACCAAAAAGTTTCTACTAACCTGAACAAAAAAAACATAATTTGAAAATTGATTAAGTCATTTAGAAGGAAAAAATTGATCAAAACCCTAATTATGCACATTTATACATTTCACCTATGCATCCATGATGTGGAACAGTGCTTAAATGCATTTTCACCAAAGCTGAACTTCCATTAAGTAGAACTACATTTATATTCCTCACAACAATGATTATATGCCAAAAAAAAAAGCAATAATTAAAACTAATGCCTATATGCCCTATTTGTGCACTTTTCTATAAAAAAGAATGATAGATTGACAGACTCATGAAACACACAGAACCATGCATATGTGAGGTGTTCATAATCATATGTGAAGACTTCTTGCACATCTATTCTTGAGAAGATAAAAAATATAATAACCCATTAACTTTATTATTGTTATCACTTGATTACTAAACTCACATGTAGAGCCACCCTCCATAGGGTCCTGGTCTTTAACGCATAGAATCCTCTAGCAAACACTTCCAAACCCTAGAACCTATGATCAACCACTCATCAAGAGCCCCTGTCCTACTCACAAATCTAAAACAAAATCATAACTAAGTCTAGGGCACGATTTCCTTGGTCTCGTACCCTTATTTCCCAAAACCCTAACTCACATTAAAGCACATCCTCATAAGAAAAGAAAATTACATAATCATAAATGAAATATTCAACATAATCCCAACTAACCCCAAGAACCAAAAAGCCTCTAATTATTAGAAATTTTAAAAAATAATTTGAACTTTGATTAAGTCATTTAGATGGAGAAAATTGGTCAAAACCCTAATTGTGTGTATTTTTACATTTTACTTATGCATCCATGATGCATAATTGTGCTTAAGTGCATTTTCACCAAAATTGTTTTTTCATGTAGTTACTACATTTATGTTCCTTACAATTGTGATTATACACACAAAAAAAGACAATAATTAAAACTATGCATATATACCCTATTTGTGCAATTTTGTACAAAATAAGATGATAGATTGAAAGAATCATGAAACACACAAAGCTATGCATATGTGAGGTGTTCACGTGCATATGTGGATATTTCTTGTGCATTTATTCTAAATAAGATAAGAATATATAATGGAGTATCAAGAATTGAATTTTTGGATTGGATTTGTGCAAAGTAGAGATCCTATTTCACCCTATATTGAATATCTAGACAAGAAAACCTACAAAAATCCATCCCCAATGGGAACTCAATTAATGACATTCTACAATCATACCATAAAACTCTAAAGACTTAAAGAAATAGTGAAAAGAAGGGGAAGGAGATAAAATGACATATAAGAAAGAAAAAGAATTAATTCATAATTCATTTATCCTTTGAGTTTATTTATTTAATCTATTCTTCAATTTCATTCATTTATCAATTTTGGAGAAGGAAGGAGAAAATCATGGCCTACTTGTAGGGTCTTGAAGAGGTTGGTTTGAAGGTACTTTAAATGACTCCAAACTCTCCTTGTTTCTCCCTCATTTCCAAATTCTTTCTAAAACTCCTAAATGCAATTATGATTTTAATGCAAAAGTGAGTTATATTCCAAGCTTCTTCTCTTGATAGACTAATGTTCAAATCCCTAAAAAAGCCCTTGATTTATAAGAAGTCTAAATGGTTGCAAATGGTTGCAGTTGTTGTAAATGTATTCAATAGTAGGACTACTTAATATGTTATAAAATGGATCTCCTACATATTAGAAACAATATATCATTTGTTTATCACTTTTCTCAAAATTGTAAAAGAATTGGACTCTCACAAAGTTATAACTCAATGATTCAACAAATGTATCTTTCATTTCAACTTGAGATTGAGGTATACAATGAAAAATAACTATTAGGATATTACTTTTATTTAATCCAACTTTCTTCACATAATGAATGATCATTTCCTCATAATTGGATATGCAATTACATCTTTAATCAATCCAATATATCACAAATAAATGTACAAATATTCCTTTCATTTCAAGGATGCAACAATGCAACAAGAATGTGAATGACAATGGAGAATTCGCCCAACACAATGTGACAAAGATACCATCAAGAAATCAATTTCCAAATTTGTTTCAACTCTTGGATCCACAAAAACCTACAGATACAATGAACAATACCATGGAGAGCTCACCTCCCAACCTAGGCCTCAAGGAGGCCACCCGCTGAACTAGGAGAAACAATAACCTACTAGGTCACATTAAAATTCAAACAACAACCACATGAATAATACATGAAACACCCAACTAGGGCTTTCACAATGGGTTGCACCCATGATAAAGGGGTGAAGGTGGAACATCCATGAAGGAGAAAAGCTTACAAAAACATTCCTTTCCAAGGCTCAAAATCATACACATCCTCTATAATCGTACTCTCCTTATCTCCCCCAAACAAGATCAAATGCATTGGCAAATAAGGTCCCATACACCTTTCATTTTTCTCTCTTCTCCATGAGAAGAGACTCTGCACTTCTATGGAGTCACAACTAACCCCTTCACCCACACATGACCACTTCTTCCATATCCAAGGGTGAGTAATATCATCACTCTCATTAACAATCCCTTAAGAAAAATGTAAAATAACCAAGAACAAGGTTGAAAGGAAAACATCATCTTCCCATCCCTCACAACACAATACAACCATACATGAAATGCAAGAAACTTCAAGCATATACTAATCTATTGTAAGCATGAAACAAATATCCATGGCAAGGAAGAATGCCAACTTTCACAATGTGTTATGGAATAGAAAGTTTGAGAAGAGTCCTACCCCTTTGTTTCTCCAATTCAAAAACCTAATGTCTATAAAAATAGAGAGTGAGTGAACACCCACTAGCTTCTTCATGGGCCTCTAAAAAGGCCTCCAAATCTCACCCACCTACAAGAAATAACTCCTGAGTTGAATTTAAGTCTTTTGGCAATCATCCATGTCCCTACCATTAATGCAAGTTTTGGGCAAGAGTGTGGATTTGGGAAATGTCATAAGCTCACTTCATTTTCGAAACATATGAAAAATGAAAAGTTTAGAGGGTCCCTAAAGCTACTTGGGCCTTCTATTGGTGTTGAAAAGGTCCCCAACCCATACCCCTACCACTTAGGCACTTAGATTCCACTAAATTTGGGTACTAGGACCACTTGTTGGCCTCTAAAAGTGACTGAAAATTTTGATTTCAAAATCCTTGTAGGTGGGACTTCACAAGTTATCTCTAACCAAGGGGGATTTAAGTTTAGGCTCCTAATTAAGTTAGTTTAGGGTTAAGGGTCACATTGTCAAACCCTAGTTGATGTGTCATTTTACACATACACATGACAAGTGTCAAGTGACACTATAAGAATCACATTACATAAAAATTTGACATGTTATTAAATACATAATGAAATAACCTAATACATACAGTCATATCACAATTATGAATTAAATCACTTGATAATGAAGCTCAAATCTTTCCATTAGATTTGACCTTAATTTTATATTTTGCACATAAGGTTGGTTATTGATTCTCTAATTAACTCCATGGTTATATTTCCTACACGTAAAAATTGAATATCAGTAGTTCAATAAAATTAAACTCACACACACACACACAACTTAACTTGCATAATCAAATTTAACCAACCCATTCTAATTTTTGTTCTAGTAACCTTTCCTTTTTCTATACATTGATTAAATATAACAAATTTGGACAATTGAATTAACCATTTAACATCTAAAATCTCATTTCAATGAACTTATCATTTCTAAGTAGTATTCATATAAAACACTTATGTAATTCAACATTGTGATGTAATCAACATTGTGGTGTGGGGGTAGTTGGTGGTGAGGTGGCAGCCTCTGTTGTGACCAAGCTTAGTATGGGGGTGGTTGGTGGTGGGGCGGTGGCCTCTTCTATGACCATGCTCCCTACTATGACCATTAGGGTTTCTTATCCCCTTCCTGTTGTGAGTGTTGATGGCTCTACTGCAACTATTCCTACTGTTGCCTCTCCTACTCGTGTTGTTGGTTGCTCTGCTATCTCCTATGCAGATGTGACAACTTTTGAAGCTAGTATTGCTCTGACTTTAAGGATGGGGTCCCGTCCGGTAGTGGTTAACTAGGAGGCTATGTAAGTTCCTGTTAGTAAGCCGCTTTGGCTTCACCTTGATTCTGATATTGTTGATGAGGTTAACACATCTACTGATGATTTCTCTACTACTACTACTATTTATCACTTTAGGGGTTTTTGGCCCTCTCTCACAGAGCTACATGCTTGGATATCCAAAGTTTGGGAACCACTCATTTTAGATTTAGTTCAGATCTACCTTGTTGCTAGGGGTTTTTTATTGTAAAATTTGCTAATGTTGAGGATAAGGATGTTGTCCTATGTTATGGATTCTCTTGGGAGGAATGGTTCCCCTTGATGGCTAGACCTTGGTATCTGACTTTTGACCTGAATAAGGGATCCTTCAATAAGATTCCTCTTTGGATTCAATTGTCGAATCTTCCCCTTCATCTATGGCAGAATTTGGTCTTAGAGGCTATGGGGGAAGGCCTTGGGGATTTCTTAATGGTTGATTCGGTTTCATCCAATGTCTTCAGGGCAACATATGCTCATATCCTTATGGAGATGGATATCTCTAAAGGGCTCCCTATTGTCATTAAGTTTCCTTCTCCTGGTGGTTCTTGGATCCAACTTCTTGATTATGAAGATATCCGCTTCAAATGTAGGAAGTGTCACAATACTAGTCATCTTGTTTCTCGGTGCTCTTCTACTAAGGTCAAATTGAAGAAATCACCATCTTGGTGGTCGAGGGCTTTAGATGATCATTATATAGTTCAGAAAGTTAACTCAATTGAGGAGGGATCGAACAGTCCTTCACATAATGATCTCACTTTGGTTGAGGATTTTGTTGATATCTCAAATGTTGTACTTGGTGTCCCCTCTACGGTTTTGTCTCAAAGTGTAGTTGATGTTCTATCTCTTGTTGACTCTATGGTTCCTGGCTCTTTGCATGCTTTGAGTTAGAATTTTGTTGTTGTCCCTCTTGTCCAAAACACTACTTCTGGCTCTTTGGTTGGGGGGTTTGCGGGGATTGGCAAAATATGGTTGTGAAGGTGGAGGATGGTTGGACTATAGTTAAAAGGAAAAAAGGAAAATCCTCCAATCCCTTGTTTGATATGGCCTTACGATCTCAAAAGAAAGGACCAAAATGTAAATCTCAATTGTCTATTTGTGCCTTGGGTTGTTTGCCCTCTTGTTGGGATCCTTAGTGTGTCCCTCTAGTTTGTCAAGTGGTTTTCCACAGTTGTCTTTGATTTTCATTGCTATATTTTTCTTGTCCCATTATACAAGGTTTTGGGTCCTTTCAAAACCTATTTTTACTTAATCAAAACAATTTTAGTCTTAAAATTTTAAAACATAGTTCATCAAATCATTCTAAATCTAATTTTGACCAATTTACTATTATCAAATGGATTACCTGAATGCATATAAAAATAATCATCAAGGTATCATATATAACATATTAAGGTAATATACCACATAACATCAATAGTATACATCAATGTCTAAATATTCAAATAATGTATCAAATCTCAAATCATAGGGTGTCAAAACATGAACATATCAAATGATATCAATTTCCATTAACACCTAAACTATAAATCCTTAATTTATTTTCATCATCATAGTCATCCAAGTCAATTAACTGTCCAACTCCTAGGTATGTGGATGTATCCCAGAGAACATGCAAAATGTTTATGATTTACATTGTAATTTCAAACAACCATTTAATTCATCTTAATATAGAAGTATATCCTCTTGTGCATAATACCCCATTAACCTTTACACATTGGTATGTATTTTTAATATTTACTATTAAGTTACCCTAAGGTAACTTCTAGGGGGTGATAATCTTTATCTTTGACTTTCTAATGATTCTAAGAGAGCAAGTATTAAATTATATTATTGTAACAATGATCAATTAATACACAGAAGATAGCTTAAATTTATCATAGTGTCCTCAATATGGTTTCTAGCAATGATCATACCAATCTCCAATACCATCACCTTGTCTTGATCCTATATACATTCAATTCTCCTATATAGGGATTTAATAGAGAAATTTATATTTATATAAGTACCTGCAAGGAGGGGTCTTACACCATGACTTCATCTTCAAACAACATATTGTTTAGAACCTTAATAATACATGTTCCTATACACACCTACAACATTGAGAGACAATGTGAGTGTGTGTGTGTGTGTGTGTGTGTGTGTGTGTGCATATGCATATACATATGTATATACATACATATATATATATATGTGTGTGTGTGTGTGTGTGTGTACACACACACACACACACACACACACACACACACGACATTATCAAATGGTGAGTTAGCAGGGTCAATCCAAAGCCATAATTCAAATTGTCATAAAAATTATTTCAATAATGAAATCATCTTAAGGTTATTTAAAATTTATTTTATAAAATATCCCCATAATGATCCAATAAGCATAAAGTATGAAATGACATTAAGCTCTTGCCATAAATAGGACATAATCACATGATATCAAGGATAAAATGTGAATCTTAAAATATATCACTAGGATGGGTGTTACATCCTCCTCCCCTAGGACTAGGCTTTCTCTTGAAAGCTGAAAAATAAATATGGATAAGATCTCTTGCATCTACTAGCATCCTCCCTAGTAGAAAAAGGATCATCTTTAGGATCTCACTGGTCTTTGGCCAGCTCCATGGTGTGACCCCTGAGGTGTAGGGTTATTTTTTAGTGTATACATACTGGCTCTAAAGCTAGTTGTATGTTTGCAACCTATAAGGAATGCCAGTCCAAAACATGAGATACATAGGGAATATACTCCCTAAGTAAATAAATGTGAAATACATCATGAATATGAGTGAAGTTAGGTGGTAGGGAAAATCAATAAGTAACAAGTCTAATCCTCTCTAGAATCTTAAAAGGTCAAACAAACTAAGAAACCAACTTAAACCCCTCCTCATATCTAATTAGGCTCTTACATGACTTCTCTCTCAAGAAAACCTCTCTCCCAACTAAAAATTGCTTATCTATTTTTTGGGCATCTGCATATTTCTTCTACCTATCTTGTGTTTTCACTAAGTATTTCTTGATCATCTATACATGTTTATCTATATCTTGAAGCATCTCCTTTCCTAAAGTCAAAATATCCTCCAAGTGATTCAAAATCAATAGAGTACAACAAGGACTATCATAAAATGCCTAAAAATTTATCATACTAATAGAGCTATAAAAAGTATTGTTGTAAGTAAACTGCACTATATATAATTAGTCCCCACAATGAGATTGTCAATCCATAAGATACATCCTAAGCATATCCCCAAAAAAAATTATACTTATTTTGACCATCATTTTTAGGGTGACATGTTGAGCTAAAGTTCAACTATGTACCCAATGTCTACACCAGTGATGTCTAGAGTTCTAATGTGAAGACTAGATCTTTATTTGAGATAATCTTTCTACAGATCCCATGAAGTTTGAGTATATCCTTCAAAATTATCCTTACTATTGTATTATATAGGTAATATGATTGGGAGATAAGTGGGATACCTTAGTTAGTCTATCTACTGTCACCATAATAGCATATTGTCTTCATGGAAGTATGAGAAAACTAGCTATAAATCCATGGATATAACATCTCATTTCCACTCTGGTATTGTATGAGGCTAAAGAAGACCTATCAAATTTTGGTTTTTTTCTTGTACTCTTTGACACTCTAAGAACCTAGCCACAAGGTCTTTTATATCCCTTTTCATGTCTCTCCAAAACTATAGTTTCACATGTCTGAGTGCATTTTCTTAACTCTTGGATGAGTTGAGTAGGGAGCTTGATGATCTTCAAATGGGACTAACCTTCTTTATTCCTCTAGATCATATATTTTTCTCTATTATCGTAACAATCCATCTTCTTCTATGACATATCTTTCTTACCTACTTCAAGGCTTATTCTTGATTCAATTACCTACCTTTACTTCTTGATACCATTTGTTAGAAGGAAGTTTCTACAAAATATCACTTCTTAGGTTGTCATTAAGGTAAGAGATGAGATAACATGTATTCTTCTATTGAGAGCATTAACTACCACATTTTCCTTCCCTTAAATATATTTTACATTAAAGTGATATTCACACAAATATTCCATCCATCTTCATTGCCTAGCATTTACATTGAGTTGGTAAAGATATACTAAAGACTTATGTGATATGTATGTAACTCAAATTTATACCCAAGGAAATATTGTCTCCATCACTCTAATGCATGAATTACTACTGCAAGTTCTAAATAAAGAGTAGGATAGTTGATTTCATTATCCTTAATTTTCCTTGATTCATGAGTGATACCATGTCCTTCCTGCATGAGGGCTGCCCCTATTCTTTCCAAGGAAGAATCTATGCATACTACAAAATCTCCTAAAGGGTTAGGTACTACTAATGTTGACACATTGGTCAATTTATGTTTGAGGCACTAAAATGATTCTTCATAGTGTTTTGACCAAATAAACTTCTTCCCTTTTCATTGCAAAGATTTGATAGGGTGAGAAATTCTTGAAAACCCATGCTAACCCTTTTATAGTACCCAACTGAGCCCATGAAACTCTTGAATTCTAAGACGTTTGTCAAAGTTTTCTAATCAACTATATGTTTTATTTTTTTAGGTTCTATTGAGGTTCCTTCTCTAGATATCACATGCCCTAAGTATTTGACCTCTATCTAGTAAAAATTTACACTTCTTCAAATTTGCATGAAGTTGGTTTTCCTTGACACATTGGAGTACTTTTCTAAAGTATTTTGTATGTTCTTTAATAGTTTCCATTGAGTTCATAAAATTGATATAACATTCATTAGTCTAAATGGTAGTATTATGAATTCATAATGACCATATTGGGTAAGAAATATTGTTCAATGAATATCTACATCATATGTCGCCATTGGATGTTATCCTAATTTCAAATATATTTTTTTAAACACCTTGCTCCATTCATCTAATCAAATTTGTCATCAATTCTAGGTAGAGAGTATCAATTCTTGATGGTAACTTTATTGAGTTTCTTGTAGTATACATAGTCTAAGTGACCCATCCTTGTTTTTTACAAATATTATTGGTGATCTCCAAGTAGATAAATTGGCCTTATAAATCCTTTTTCTAAGATTTCTTACAACTCGAGCCTTAGTTCATCTAACTCCTCTGTGGTCATTTGGTAAGGATCTTTATAGATTGGTTATGCTGGTCCTAGCATCAAATCAATGTCCCTTTTTGGTGGTATACCTAGGATTTCCTCAGGAAAGACATCCAAAAGATTCTTGAAGTAGAGGATAGTTAAGTAATGGTGATTCCTCCTTTTTCTCCCCAAGGTCATTTATCGTTGCCACAAATAGTTTATACCCTTTCCTTGTACTTATTTTAAGGTGCATAAAAATTGTCATTTTTAAGGATATTAGCCTTTGAATCCCCATAATTGTCATTTATTCTCCTAAATAATTCTTACAATGAATTTCCTAATTTTGACAATCTAATTGGATTCATGTGTATCTAACCAATGCATGCCCAAAATCATTCCATATATGGAAGGGTCCTAGGTTCACTTCACAACTTTTTAGTACCAAGTATATGGACATCTTTTCTTCTGAGCCTAGTCATACTTTTCACTTATCCTCTTGCCCCTTCTCCATAAGCTTATATTTCTCTACTAAGGTAGGAGAAATAAAAGAATCAATAATTCTTAAATCAAACAAAATGGAGATTATTTTAGCCTTTAACAAAACTGAGGTTTTTTACAACTGTGCCTGGAAAATCTTCTTGGCATTGGTCCACTTCTACAAAAAGGTGATGTGAATGACCAACATCCCCTATAGTAGTTTAATAAGTTGTTTTCTTTTGAGATAAATTTCAGTTTCTTCTTTGTGAATATTTTATTGCAAAATTTTCATGTTGTCCACAAAAAAAGAATCATGTGTTCTTTCTAAAAGTATGTGTAGGAGCGGTGCTAGATTGTTGAATACTATTGTTAGTGAAATCCTATGTATTATGTAATGACTTTGAATTACACCTTTTGTAAGTACAATAGCTATATCCTTGTGACTTTTCTCCTTGATTATTGTTGAATTTCTTCTTTTGAAAGTTCCTATTATTATTGAAGGAATATTGATTATTCGTAGATCTTCAAGCTCCTTGATTATAATTACTTTTGTTGAGTTAATTCCTATTTTATTTTCTTGGCTTCCTACATGGTAACCCATTTGCATTACCATGTTCCTTTTAACCAAGAATGTTGTGGCTATTGCATCCTACAGATTCTTAGGTTCAAAGATAGCCGGTCCTTTGGATATATGGTTACTTCAACCAATGATAAAGTGTTGTACTAACATAGGACCTTCTTCCTTGTATCTTAAAAAAGGCTCAAGTTCATAAAATAATTCTCATATTTTTCCATTTATATTGTCATTTGTTTGAGTTGATGAAATTCCTCAGCTCTCTCCTATCTCCACTAGTCTAAGTGATATCTATCCTTGAAATAGGAAAAGTTTCAAAGAAATTTCATCTAGGCCGATTTGTAGTCTTTCTTCTTCCTACCACCACTAGACTGAGACATTTTTACATACGTGCATTATGGAACTCCTTGCCTTAGAATTATTGTTGAAATGGTGTATGGTAAAACTCCTTTATGAATTCAGAAGGATAAAATTAGTCAAACCCCCAATTATCCTACAATCATGCATGTCAACAATGCATCCATGATGTTGAGCTATTCTTAAGTGCATTTTCACTAGATCTACACTTTCATTAAGAAGAATTGTGCTTGTGTTCATTATAACTACACTTACGTGGAAGAAGGCAAGAAATAATTAAACTAATCATATATACTTTATTTGTGGGATTTTATATGAAAAAGGTTGATGGATTAACATACTTGTTAAACACACAAAATAGTCTTCATGCACATATGTTCCAAAGAAGATACAAAAATATAATAGAATGTCAAGAATTGAATTTTTAGATCAGATTTGCACAAAGTAGAGATCATGTTCCACCATGGATTGAATATATAAATAGGAAACTATACAACAATCCATTCTTAATGGGAACCTAATTCTTGGCATTCTACAACCATACCACAAACCTCTTAGGACTTAAGGAAATAAGAAGAAGAAGAAGAAGATAAAAATGACATGTGACAAAGTAGAAGATAAAATTCATAATTCATTTATCCTTTGGGCTATTTATTCAATTCTTCCATTTTATTCATTAATCATTTTTTAAGAAAGAAGGAGAAAATCATGGCCTACTTGCAGGACCTTGAAGAGGTTGGTTTAAAGGTACTTTAAATGTCTCCAAAATATCCTTGGTTCTCCCTTGAATTATTTCTAAAAAATCTAAATGAAATTATTGCATTAATGAGAATCTAAGTTATATTTCAAGATTTTTCTCACAATAGCCTAATGTTCAAATCCCTAGGAAAGCCCCTAATTTATATGATGTCCATATCATTGCAGTTTTTACAACTCAATCCTCTAATGTTTGATTAAGTAAATCAACTATATTTTAATTTATTCTAATTATTTATTCTAAATTCTAACTAGTTTCTTCCTACTTTATTATGTAATGGAACTCCCAACCCAATTATACACATGGTACAATGGTCTAAACATTTCCCTCTCATATACAAGATCAAGGGTTCCACTCCCATGGTCTTTTGTTGGTTTACACTTTATAAAATATCCCTTAATTATAAATTATAACTCCTTTCCCCTACTAAGGTTTTCAAAGAGCATATGTGATGAGATAGTGGGTAGTGGGTTTTAAAGGTGGGAGGTCATGGGTGCAAAACTTTGAGAGGTTTTTAGTGTAAGTTCCTAGTTGTCACTATCTTTTATTTATCTTTATTTTATTTATTTATCCACAAGAACTATAAAATTGGACTTATAACTCACATAGAAGTGCCTAAGCTAATGCTACATATACAACCAATAGTAAATGCATATTTGTTTGGGCATATATGTATGTACCCATATATACTTTGATAAATATACTTGATTGACAAATATGAACATCATGATATCAAAATCAAAATTATACATAAATCATAAATGAGAATATCAACCATCAAAAATTAAATATAAATCCCAAAAATCCCACACCAAGTACCCAAATCCCTAATGGGATGACTAGGTTTGGGGTGCCTACACAGACCATGACTTCATCTCTAAAACTACATATTATTTAGAGGCTTGATAGTACCTTTACTTGCACACACATGTAACATCATGAAACAATATGCAACATACATACAAATACATAAGTAGGGACATGTATTTAGAAGATGCATCAAATAATGAGTTAGCAAGGTCCATCCAAAACGATAATCCAAATCACCTTAAAATTATTTCAATAATGAAATCATATTAACGTTATGTAAAATATTTCTTAGAAAATATCTCCATAAAGATCCAATAAGTATTAAACACAAAATATTATCTAACTCTTATCATAAATGGAACAAGATAACATGGTATCAAATATCAAAATTGAAACTCAAAATATGTCACTAGGGTGGGCATTACAAAGAACTTTTGATACTTTACAAATTTTGGAAAATGCACCCATGGTCTATCCAGAAAGTTCATAAAACTTCTTCTTACCTTGATACATTTTATGGGAAGGTCTAATTTTGTATTTTCTACAAGATCCAAATCAATACTAATTGTAATGATCTCTTCATCTCCTTCCAAACTTGGGAAATGTGTAACACAATCTAATACACAACAGGGATTTAATTAGTGTCTCTACCTTAAATAATTCACCCAACAACTTTCTTAACTTGGAATGGTTTTTTTTTTACACACAAACAAAATTGTGTTGTCCTACTATATCATGTATGAATTTGATATAGAACATTCTTCACACACCACAATATTTGTCACTTCTAGTCCAAGAATCCTCTATGATACTTTTTTCAAGGGTGACATACTACAAGTTATTCATTAACAATTGTGATTAAAGAAGTCACCTGCCCAAAAACCAATCGTGTACCAATACTTTAAAAAATTCTAAAATATTTATGCACATTTGAACTCATGTCATCACGATGTCACTCTTTCAATATCAAATGTTGTACACAAATATTAGATAGAAAATGATCAATCGTTATTCCATTTATGAGTCAAATAAATGTTAGCCTACAATATTGGTGACTCTTGGGTAATACTTACAAGAGGCATTTTCTACACTATTGCACACTATTAACAAATGCACTTTGATCTTTATAGATGTGATTTTTTCTCATTTTTATTAGTGTATAGTTATTGATCAAAGAAAAAAATCTGTTGAACTCACTCCATACAAACATTTCATAGGAGCGAAATTAGTAATTTTTAAAGAGTTGTCTATTGATTTATTTTAAGTAATGTTGTGATTATTTTTCAAAAGTAATTAAAATTTAATTATGATAAATAATAAATTGAAATCAACTAATTCTGATTTAATATTTTATAATAATTTTATTAAATTATAAAAAAAAATTAATCAAATGAATTTTAAAATATTTAATTTCAATAATATATATATATATATGTATGTATGTATGTATGTATGTATGTATGTATCTATGTATGTATCTTATAAAATATTTTACATAAGTTATTTATTTTTTAGGAAAAAAACTAAGTCTTTTATTGATTGGGGATAACTATCATTTTTAAAAGAAATAAAGAAATCAAAAGCAATTGCGCAAAGATATGTCTATGGATTTTTAAAATCTAATTTATAATAAACTAATGACATTGAAAATAGTAAAAGATTTTGGAAGAAAATAAATATACCTATATTTGATTTTTTCTAAGAGATGTTGAAATTTCATAAAGATCTATGGGATCCTTTTTTGTAGAATCGAGCCTTTAATCAAAATTGGGCCCTGAATATGATGATAGACATTGTGAATGGCTTGTTTCATGTACTTGCTCCATCTTGCCAAGGGAGAAGCCGTAAGAAATCTCACATTTGTATATGATATTGTGGAAGAGGATGACTCATTTAATCTACCTTTTGGTATCTCAGGGCTAAGGAAGGAGGATATTAACATGGAAATTAACTATAGAAAGTGGGTCATCAAAGGAGAACATAGCCATGAAGAAAGAGAGAGAGAAAATGGTCATCTAGAAGCTTCATAAGCTATTGTATTATCTTGCTATAAAATGTGTGACTAGATGAAGTGATGGTAGAAATATGTCAAATTTCTCCTAAGCTTGAAATCTCTTTGCAAAGGCTTCACTAGTACTCAAGAATCATGAATGTGCCTTGCAGCTAGTTGAAGATGTAGTTTTTATCTTCTACTATTCAAAAAAATTCAAAAATATTTGATTTATCATTTGTTTTTGTAGATCTAAATTTTATGAAATCTTTGCAAACCCCAAGTGTTTCATAATATGCTCGACAATACTAAACAAAAAGTAAATACATTTAATTCATATTTATCCTTTGGTTTTCATTTTTTTTCTATTAACTATAATATAAAGTCACTAACATGTCAAATACCACATGGTAGAGGTTTATATGAGGAAAGCAATATTCAATCAATATGTGGTTCATACATATCTACAATTAAATATTGAACCATTTCAACAAAAAAATATAATTAATGCAACAAAAAGAAACTTAAGATCATCCTCAATCATATGAGGTTAGATATCCATCTAGGCCATCCAAGGTAGAGGTCCATTGGACCACCAAAGCCTCATGTCTTCATCTCTAATCACAGTGTTCCAATCCTTCATAAGTTATTTCCATGGAAGTGTTGGCACATGGGGGATAGCACTAATCATAATGCATGGTGTTCTCCCTTCATTTAACTCCTCCTTATTTTCACTATCACAATTACTCTTTTAGCATCACATGTCTCATCAAATATGTTAACCATTCTACCCAACTTGGTGTTATTGGTCCTGGTTTTTCTCATAGTGGCACTAGTGCTTGTTTGACCTCCTTCATCTACTTGTTTGTTCAAGTCCTCTATCTCCTTCCTTAACTTGATTTTCTCTAACATATCCTTAAGTGTACCCTCAAATGAACCTAGTTCATTGATCCCAACCTTCACCTCAAATTGAACACCTTCATCCTTTAGCACCTTTGAGCATGGACTAGTTATCCTTACTGCTTGTTTGTCATTTACTTTGTGTGGTAACCTACATACAAATTTTATGCATATGAGTCTCCTAAGAGAATGAGTAAGGATTCTAGTACTATCTTTAAATACATCATCATTCCTAATTAATCAAATAGGCCAAAGTAAATACAAATAAAAAATGCCCTTGAATTTTGGTCAGTGCAAGAAGTTGGGTCTCACTTTTGGCCAAAAAGTGGAAGTGTTTTTCCTGTTTTTGAAATTTTTTGTCAATTGATGTCAAAATTTGAGGTATTTAGAGATTGAATATAAAAAAATTCTAAGAATAATTTTTTTTGTTTTTGGAATATAGTTTTTTAATATGTAATTTATTTGTGTATATGATAGATTTTTTTTTTTTGGTATGGATCTTTAAAAACCACTTTTTCAAAATGCTTGTTTCAGGACCATACCACGCTTGTGTACGAACACCATAATTTGACACAAATAAATGAATTTTCGCAAATCCTTTTAAAGGGAGTTACCTAATACACCTAAGATTGATGAAAATATTTTTTTAAAATTTTTTATTGAATAAGTTTTTAATTATTAATTATTAATTGGCTATAAAGGTAAATTTTAAAACCTCTCGTGTATGGACCATATAATTTGATCAAAATCTCACTTTTTTCAATTTTTTTTTTAACATCAAAAGAATTGTATGTAGATTGATGAAATATAAATTAATTTAAGAAAAATTATAAAATAAAAAAGTTATTAAAGTTTTAGTGAATGCCACTTTTTAACATTTGGAAGATAGCTTTGATTAATAAATAATGGAAAAATAACAAATAAACTAATAACACTATAAAATTTACATTTTTGGAATCATAATAGTAAGACCTATAATGATTTTTTGTCTCATCAAAAAATTCAATGGGGACGACTATAAAAAAATTATGACAATACCAAAAATTGTCGATTAAATGCCTTAGAAAAAAAAAAGATCATAAAGGCACGACTTGGTGGGACCAAGCCTATGCCATGCATTTTCCCAAGGCAAAACCCCATGCAAAATTTGGGTGCCATACCAAATTCTCGCTCATGTCTCAAGAATTGGGCACTCAATTTGTAATTCAAAAATCGGTTGCCCGATTGCTTTCAACCGTTGTACCCGATTATTTAAAAACCGGGTACCCAATTCTTTTTAAAATTAGGTACCTAATTTGTAAATAGGTACCCGTTCTAATGTACCCACTAGGTCCCAAAAGCTGCCCCACAGATCGAGTTTCAATGATTAAAATGATTAAATAATAGTTTCGATCTGCAACAACGAATTCTATCATGCTTATTCTGTTTTCTTGTCATCTTATTCAATTTGCAAGCTACTAATTCAAATTCAAAATTGTTGCAAACATGGGATCAAAAAAATGAAGAAAGAAGAAAACAAAAGTTCTAACAAATGAGGAGATTGTAGCAAATAAAGAGAATGAAGCACGACATCAATGAGAGAGAAGACAAAGAATTAGAGACTTGAACAATGTTTCAAAAGAGAAAGACATTGAGGATATCGCGATGGATGAAGAGGTCAAAGAAGAGAACCCAATACAAGAAAATTCAAGTGCACATTCGAATCATGCATTCAATACAGGTGTGTCTCCAAACCCTCGAATTTTCTCTTGTGATGAAATTGGTGATTTTTTAGAAGCAGGTTATGATTTAAACAATTTAAATTTTCTTCATGAGAAGCAATTGTCAAACAATCATGCACAAAAAAATCCAATTGAAATGCATGCCCCAAAAGAAATACCAAGAAAATTTGAAAATGATATTCAAAATCCCAAATAAAAGTGAAAATAGTAAAGTGTCTGAAAATAAAAAATTGTATGAATGTAGACATAGAAACACCAACTACTGAACAAACATGTCAGAATGATAGTAAAGTGTCTGAACATAGTTTTCATATTCCTAATGATGTGTTGGATAATCTTGAGGGGTTGGTTTCATGGAGACAAATTAGGACACATGCTAATAGATTGTATAGGCATTTTTTTTATAATAATAAATTTGGGTGTCAATGTCAGTTAATGTTGCAACTAATTAAAATTTCTAAAATGTGAAAATTAATGAGAAGGTTGGGAATGTATGTAAAACCCAAGAATAAAAATGAGTCTTTAAAACAAGTTGTATTCACTATTGCTAGTGCCTTTGATTTTATCAAAAAGAGAAGTCAGTCTAAAGATAAGAATGCAACACGACGAGTAATAACAACAGCTTTAGTTAACAAATCAACATCTAAAAAAAGATTGATTAGCAATATAAGTGGATATCTTAATGTGAATCATAAGACTTTAGAAAGAGCTGTAACGAGAAAGGTTAACTTTGAATGTGATCCAAAAAAAATTTTATGGACTTCTAGTGGTAGACTCCCGAGATGTGATATGAAACTTACTAGTGAAGTCAAAAGTTTGATTGAAATTTTTTGGCATGATAATACAAGAGTATCACCTAATTCAAGAGATGTTCTTAAATTGAGAATTGGGTAAAAAATACGTGATCCACATCCTAAACACCTTTTGGACATGACTCAAACTGAATTGTTTTAAAAATTTGTAGATGGTAAGGTATTAAATATTACCATTAGTCAAAGATCTTTTGAAAAGTGTAAACCATGGTATGTAAGGATTAACAAGGAAAGAATCACATGTTGTTGTAAAACTCATATTCAATTTCGTTACCATTATGATGTATTTTGATCTATATGTGGTATCATGCATAGTAAAGAAATGTTGCAGGAATGTGGTATAAAAGTACTACCTCAAATTATAAAATATTTCATATCAGGTTTGTTTTGTAAGCCACCTAATGATCAATACATGTCTTTCTGGTACATGTGATATGTGAAACAATATTTCTTTGTTAGATGAATGTTTGCATGAAAATGCTTTGACTACTTTTGGACAACAATTAGTTGAGGTAAAAAGATTCAAAACTATTGAATATCCATTGAAGGATGGGAAGATTGGAAGAAGGTGTGATCTAGTTATAGATAAAGTTAGTTGTCATGCATTTATGGATGAGTTTAAGAGTGTGATCATACCAAAATATGTTAAACACTCTCAATATTCTAGATGGCTTAATGGACAATTTCACATATGTAAGGATACATTTCTAATTGGTATTATACTTTTAGTTGTTGACTTTGCAAAGAACTACACGCTTGCACCGCAAGAAGAGGTACAACCACAATATTACAATTTAGCACAAGTAACAATTAATGTTCATATAGTTTATAGGCATGCACCTGATAGTACAAAGGAGGATCAAAAAATATTGAGAGAGTACCATTTTTATATAAGTGATAATAAACTCCATTCATTTGAGTTTTTTCAATATTGTTTCAAGGTCTTTTATGATAATTTAAAAGAGAGACAAATTCAAATGACACAACATTGGATATGGTCAGATAATTGTACAGGACAATTCAAGAATGCTAGAATGTTCTATTGGTTGAGTAGGACACATAGGAAAACTAACATCCAACATGTGCGGAGTTTTTTTGAGGCTGGACATGGTAAAGGAGAACATGATGATGCTAGTGCATGCGTGAAGAGAGCCCTTAGTAGAGAGCAATTAAAATTTGAGGAAAAAGCTAAATTCAAAAATGCACATGAGATTTTTGAATGGTGTAACAAATATTTATACACGGGATCAAGTCAGAACTCTACAATCAAGTTACGTTTCTTCTACCTAGTTGAAGAAAATAATATCCCTTCAAGATATGACTGTGATACAATTAGTGGGTCAGCTAAATGGCATTCATTTAGGAGTTTAGATTCTAACACTTGGACTATATGGACTAGGGAGCTTGCTTGTTTTTGTCAATTTTGTCTTGCAGGTGAATGGGAAGAATGTGAGAATACAGAATTGGTTGAAGATTGGCAACAAAGATCATTAGGACCTATTAACACGCATTTTGAAGATGATATAGTAAATGGAGGCCAAAATGTTACTTTTGCGTTATAAGACTATGATCATATTTTAGACCTCATAGAACCTGGTATGCACAATTTAATTTGATTTTTTTGTGATCTCATGCTTCAATTTATATAATCTGCATATGTACACTCATGTGATTAAAGTGTTTCTGTACTTTATCTTATCTTGTAGGACGTGTTTATGTTGTTATTGCACCTAGTGATAATGATGAATAGACTAAGTATTGGCTAGCTAGATGTCTGGAACCTAAGAAAAAATTTACATGTCATCAAGTAGACGATGATGGTTTTGAGTATCCAATTAGGTCTGTCATTGTAGCTAGCACCTGGCTATGTAGATACCTAACAAGAAGAAATGGTTTGCCAACATTTGAAGACTACCAAACCAAAAAGAAGATTTTACACTATTCTCATTTGGTTGTGGCAAAAAATATCAAATTAGAAAGATACAAAGGGAGACCCACCAATAAGGTATTATGGACAATTTCAATGGACAAGCATGAGACAATCATAGATGCATTGCAAAAGAGAGAGGATGCAGATGGTACAGTGGGATGGCTACATTTCAATCAAACACATGTAAGTTTTTTCATTATTGTATTATTTTTATATGTATGTACTTATATAATTTAATTACATGTATTTTTGTGTTGTCAATACCAATTTAGAGAACTTATATATACCTCTTATTTAGGTCTCAATTACAATTTATGCAAATTTAAATGTTAATGTGGATCAAACATCAACATCTTGTGCAATTTCACATAGTAAGTACATACAAATTACACATTTATTTACATAGTTCAGATACCTTGAATATTAATTTATGTGTTTATTAACATGTGTTTTTGTTTTACAATTTTATTTTATAGGACCTCGTTTGAAGAGATGTGTTGAACCAATTTTATGTTTTGGGTTCACTTCTATAAATATATCATTGACATTGTCTTACATATATTGTGAAATATGTTGTACAAACTAATTCAAAAATGAGAGTTTACTTCTATTTGAAAGTTAAAGGTATGCACTTGATAAATTATAAATTAATTGTGAATTTAAGTAATGACCTCCTATTTTATTTCATTACTTTTACATTCAAGCATGTTTAAATTAATGTTTATTTGAAGTTTCAAATTACTATTGATTGTAATATTAAAAACAAATCACTTGCACATGATAATTTAAAGATCATTACTCATTGTATTGATTATATGTTAGATCATTACTCATTGTATTCATTATATTGATTATATCTTACATTACCAAACAACACATTAAGATCACTTATGATACATTGTTAGGTACATTATCCATACATGTGTGTCTTAAGGGGACATGGGAGTCCTAATAGGTCATAATAATTTCTATACCTTTTAATAAGTCTTAATATGTTTACTAGCACATAATAGGTATTATTAGGTGATAATGAGTCTTACATTACCAAACAACACATTAAGATCACTTATGATACATTGTTAGGTACGTTATCCATACATGTGTGTCTTAAGGGGACATAGGAGTCCTAATAGGTCATTATGTCTGTTATAGTTTATGATAGGTATTTATATGTTTACTACCACATAATAGGTCTTATTAGATAATAACGACTCTTACATTACCAAACAACACATTAATATCACTTATGATACATTGTTAGGTACATTATCCATACATGTGTGTCTTAAGGGGATATAGGAGCCCTAATAGGTCATTATGTCTGTTATAAGTTATGATAGGTATTCATATGTTTACTATCACATAATAGGTCTTATTAGGTGATAATGAGTCTTACATTACCAAACAACACATTAAGATCACTTATGATACATTGTTAGGTACGTTATCTATACATGTGTGTCTTAAGGGGACATAGGAGTCCTAATAGGTCATTATGTTTGTTATAAGTTATGATAGTTATTCATATGTTTACTAGCACATAATAGATCTTATTAGGTGATAATGAGTGTTACATTACCAAACAACACATTAAGATCACTTATGATACATTATTAGGTACGCTATCCATACATGTGTGTCTTAAGGGGACATAGGAGTCCTAATAGGTCATTATGTCTGTTATAGGTTATGATAGGTATTCATATGTTTACTACCACATAATAGGTCTTATTAGGTAATAATGACTCTTACATTACCAAACAACACATTAATATCACTTATGATAAATTGTTAGGTACGTTATTCATACATGTGTGTCTTAAGGGGACATAGGAGTCCTAATAGGTCATTATGTCTATTATAGGTTATGATAGGTATTCATATGTTTACTACCACATAATAGGTCTTATTAGGTAATAATGACTCTTGCATTACCAAACAACACATTAATATCACTTATGATACATTGTTAGATACGTTATCCATACATGTGTCTTAAGGGGACATAGGAGTCCTAATAGGTCATTATGTCTGTTATAAGTTATGATAGGTATTCATATGTTTACCAACACATAATAGGTATTGTTAGATGATAATGGGTCTTACATTACCAAACAACACATTAAGATCACGTATGATACATTGTTAGGTACGTTATCAATACATTTTTTAATCTAGTAGGTCAATTTTATTTGTATGAATCTCAATGCATAAATTTGATGTGATATTCATCTAATAATGCTCTATAGATAGTTAAAATTATTGTTCATCTTGCATATATACTTACAAAATGTGTCATATGTTCATGAATAAAATATGTCAAAATAAAGAAAATAGTTTGAATATACTTAAAACATGATGAAACATAATAATATATACTACATACACAAGCATGATAAGAAGTCATAAAAAAATAGTACATGGTCTAACATACAGTTTTAACTGTCCTAACACAAAGTGTATACATCATAAACAATATACATAATAAAAACACAATCTATAGGTGCCAACAAGACCTAATCTATCTGATTGAATGTCCTTTTTACTCCACATGAAGAGGACTTAGATGGATCATCATATGTAATATGAGTCGTCTCATCATGTCGGACACTCTGTGAGGTAGATGGATCACCCTGTGTAACATGAGGCACGTCTCATCATGTACATGCTTAATTGAAATGGGTTTCAAAATCTAGCTTGCAAATAAATTAAATATTCACTACATAATAAAATAAATACCACATGAGATGGGTGTCCCTCAGTAATGGGAGGAGGCACACTGTGAAAACTACCAAATTCAGCAGTGGTGAGGTCTTGTAATTTACAATACATACATTTTTTAAATTTGATTTTAGAGCATAATTAACTATACATTATGTACATAAATCACAATATTGACCTCAAATGATGATATAGGTACCTCCATCTAGCTAAGTCTTGTGCTCTCAGCAACATTCATGGTGACATAGTCCTAAAATTATGGATACATAAACATTTAGTCAAAATTAAATATACATGAATAATTACAAAGTACATAATTTGTACATTACATTTTTTATACACTATAAATTTAACATGTATATATATATATATATATATATATATATATATATATCATACCTGAGTGGTATCCAATGTCACAGATGTGTCTACAGGTATGCTAGCATGATAATCATAAGATGGAGTCAAAAATAGACTATACCGAGGGCTGTATGGATGAGTATGATATGGCTCCTGTTCATAAAATCAAAACACATAAAATATATATACATGTGAGTCAAAATTGTTCATATTATAAGTTAATAAAAATGTACATACATAAAAATAATACAAATTATTTATTTTCAGTCAAAAGTTCATACGACATGTATTTGAGGATGTGCCTCAGTGGTAACTGGAGTAGGACTTGTACTAACATCAATCTATGTAGATTCGGACAATCCCTACAAAATCAAATAAAAAGAACATGAGCACATGTTATTAAATTCAAGTTTGAATGTACATTTTTATAGTGTAATTCAAAGTGCATACCGTATAAGGGATGCCAATGTCTATAGGTCTCAGAAAAAGAGTATATTGCCTCCTAGGAGGAACAATATCATCCATCCTCCATTACTTAAAAAGTAAAAATTAATATGGTGAATACAATTACACGTGTATTTAGAAAGTAAATAATTATGTGTACTTTATATTTATATTAAAATTGAAATTTTACATGCTGCTCTCTACTCTCTCCAAGCTCTCCCTGCTGCATGAGGTCAACAAATGATGACACGTCTATCTTGTCACTACCATCACCATGGGCATTGTATACATCATCATCAAAATCTACACCCTCAGCATAATGACCATCATGTGCTACATCAAGATCACTCTAGGGGCTTGTGCATATGCCTCCACAGCTAGTACAAACATGTCCAAGTGGAGGAGCATGTACCACTTGCATCCACTGCTATACTAAATTGCCCAAAAGGACACTCAAATGGGTAAGAGCAGATGAAATTGCTCGATGATGGTGAGGAGTAGGCACAATAGGCATAGGAAGAGGTACAAGGGGCTCAGCTCACCTACGATTTCTCATTCTATTGCTCTGCTTTTCCCCAGGCCTATCCTGAGGCATCCCTCTACCAACCCCCTAAAATGTTTTCATATCAAAATAGTTGGGTTTCAAACCCAACTCAAACTCAGCCCATAAATTCCTAAGGAAGTACATGGGCACCTCATGGTTAGCATATGGTGGATGGTCAAATACCATCCATCACCACTCCCAAAAATGTGCTACTATACGTGGATGTGTACACCACCTAATGGAAATGTGAGGATTCTTGTCATTAATTTCTTCACCCATCTTAGGGTTTACAAAATAATGTTTAAAATTCCCTTTACCTATATGTAGGTTATAAACCTATCTGTATGATAAGCTATCAGAGTAGAAGGCATGCATGCTTTCCCTCCATGATCTAAATGAATCAATGTCTAAATCAAAATGGTGGATGAAGTCAATCATGCCTTGCACGTTATTTGCAACATATAGTAGGTGACGGGGGGGGTGTGCCTCTCACGTCGGATAGCCTCTATATCAAGCATGAGGTTGTTGAGGTTACGCCTCATGGTCTCACAGAGCTCATCTGTAGGTGGAGGTGGAGGTGGAGGTGGAGATGGAGGGGGCAGAGGCAGGGGTGTGGGAGGGGGAGGGGATGGCAGTGGGTCCATCAAATATAATCTGCATATATGTTTAAACAACATAAAACATGACAAAATTACTATTTAATTAAATTTAAATCTAAAATTTATCAACTAGATCTATATAAATGCACATATCTTTATTAAAATCATATCAATTAAATAAATAAAGTTAAACACTTAAGTCAAATTAAACATTAAATATCAAATTTTTAAGTCCAATCATAAAATAATACTCCAAAAAACTATATCTAGGTTAGTTCAAGGTTTCTTTTTTTAAAACAAGAGCCAGCAAACTATTTTTCCTTTCTTGTACACTTATTTTGTGACACTAGGGGATTGTATGAACTCATTATGGATTATATGTTCATCTTAGGATGAAACAGAGTTAAGATTATGGCAAAGTTATGGTTTACAATTTTGTTATGTTAACAGTTTTCATGATGGCTAAGCTTAAGATTATTATAATGATTATGGTCCTTTAATGTTAAGGAATTTACCTAGGATTATGGTTTTAGTTAGAATTATATTTAGGTGTCAGATATTTATTATGGTCCTATTATTTATAGGATATATAATAGATGGCATTAGGATGAGAGTTAAGGTTACAATTAGAATGACAACTTAGAGATAGAATTATGATTTGATTAAAAATTATTTATGATTGTAGTTTGAATCCTAAATATTATCCACTTTTTAATGCAAACTATAAGTGTAGATCATGTCAGGTAATGAACTAATACATGTGAACCCTATCCCTAACCATATAATAATCCTAATTCTAATCATAATCCATAATTCATTACCTTATGAAGCTTTGGCTATCCATTTTATTGCCAGAGTAATCCCTTGAACTTTCTTAAAGTTTTCATTCCAACTTACTAATCTCCTTTCTTTATGTGAACTACTCCTAGTAGCACAATTCTTCATATTTCCTTTTTCATGTGACCACAAAATGTTCCTAATAGATTTATATAGAAGACCAAACTAATTTAAATAAAATAAGTAGGAAGAAGAGAAGTACACCCAATATGAGGAGAGAATCTTTTAACATACTTGAATTCTACCAACCAAAGTGAGATAATTAGAGTTCTAGTTGTTGAGTTTTCCAAAGATTTTCTTGTTGATATAAAGACACATTTAATTTATATGTTAGGGTTTACTAAAAATGGAATCCCTAGGTACCTAACCACTTAATTATGACATCTCCATCCAATACCATATTTACTACACAAGGTAGGGGACTCAATATTTAGCCCCAATAAGATAGATGTAGAGACATAAATCTTACTACCCAATACAAAGAAAAGAGGTCCAGTTTGATCATTAAATGACTCATGTTGCACTCTTCTAGCTTAAAAAGAATACAAATATTATCAACAAACTATACGTTAGATACTTATTAATTATTTGGAGAGTAGATCCTCTAACTTTTAGAGACAAATGGTTATCTCTAAGGAGACAATGTAATGAGTCAACAACAATAAAAAATAAAGAGAATGCAAGAGGACACGCTTTCATAATTGATCTAGAGAGTCCTAAAAATTATGATCTAACCCCATTAATTTCTCTAGTAAAACCCTAATACCAATCATAAGAGAGGACACCATTTGACATAATATTGGATGAAATCTTGGGCTTGCAACATCATCATAGTGAAACTCCATTCCACCGTTTTGTAGAAATTTTCATAATCAATTACTTGAGCATGCCTACACTCTATCCTAGAAATGTTTCCCAATCCAAAGTCTTCCAATAGGTTATCAAGTTCTGCAATATGTATAAATATCCTTAACAGAACACTTTTGTGTAGGGTTAATTATCTTGGGTAGGATATGTTCTAGTCTAGAGGCTAAGACCTTGGCAAGAATTTTGTATGATATGTATTTAGGAGTGTCCTATCACTAATTTTTAATCAGATTCTTATCTCCCCTTGGGGATCAATTTTATGAGCCCTCCATTGATTACTTGACCTAGGGATTTTATGAGCCCTCCATTTATCACTTGATCAATTTTATGAGCCCTCCATTGATTACTTGACCTAGGGATTTCTCATTACTAATTTTTTGGATGGAGGAGCTGATTTATGATAGAAATGGGTTTATCAAGGAATAATGCATCTTCATTAGGAATGATGGTTCTCATTTTATCCCTATCTTCTAAATCATTTTTCTATCATCATCTTCTAACCAAAAAAATTGATAGTAAAATTAGGAAAAAGATCTTACTATATATCACTAGGGGGTGGGTATTTCTTTTTATAGAATAAGGCAATATTTTCTTATGTGGCCTTCCATTCTGCAAAGGCAATAAACATTTAGGCTACCCATACAGGAAAATAGGAAACAAATAGGGGGATCTCCAGTCTCCAAAAAAAAACTTTTAGGCACTTCCAACCCAAGATAAATAGAAATTAGTCCACCCTAACATAATTATCTAGTTAGGGATCGGGGTGTTAGAGTGCTTCAATACCCTCCTAATTAGATATTACATGATGAATACTCACTTAGGATATAAAGGTTTAGGCATCCAGTAGAAAGACAAGTTATTCACTTCTTTAGATATATTCCTAGGCATCCAAGGGTGTAGTTCGGGCTCCTACTCGCACTGATGTTCCACCTCCACCTCTTGATGGTGAGGGAGGGTTACTTAATTAGATGCCTGATTCGTTCAAGTCTCTTCTAATTTTTTTTATGATGTATCATTTTGAGACCTTGATATCAATGTTTAATTAGTTTTAGGATTAGGGTTCAATTTGGTTTACTGTTTGATTACGTTTACATGCTTAGGTTTCAATTAGGAAAAGAGTTAATAAATTGAATTAAGTTTTAAAGTGTTAAATTTGGTTTTAGATATAGAATTATAGTTAGAGCTTTTAGATTAAAAACCAACATTAATTCAAAAAAGTTAGGTTTGAATTTTGTTTTAAAGTGTTGAATATATTATTGAGTTCTAGTTTAGGGTGATTTGGTTTAGTCTTAAGGTCAACGTTTAACTTGGTTCAATCTTAGGGTAACGGTTCAATTTGGTTAATGGTTGGGGAAAGGATTCAAGGTTAAATTCAAGGTTTGTACTATTAAGTTGGGATATATAATTAGGTTTATGATCATGGTTTAATTTAATTTGGTTTATAAGTATAATACTAATTAGTTAAGGTCCAGGGTTACCTTTCAATCTAGTTTGATATATTCAATTTGGTTTAGGGTTACCTAGGGGTTAGTTTATTTTAGTTTTAAATATTAAGATATAATGCTTTGATATTACTCATTTTTTGATATTTTGATTATATCACCCCTATACATTGATAGTATATGCGATGAATCTTACAAATATTATTTGATCTCATTACATGTGTCATGGTAAATTTTTTTAGTTTATGTACATGAGATGCTCCTATATATGGCATTTTTCTTTTCTTATAATATATATTGTTATATATATAAATTTACCTAAGTACCCTTCTTGATTATCTATGATGGACATGTAGTAAATGACATATCTCTATGTGATTCTTTTGATATGATATGCATGGATAATATATATAATGAAAATTTTTAATCCTTCCTATGCAATAAATGATGTAATTAGATATGTACAAATGTTTTTAGATTCACATGTACATGACATGTAGATGTAGATATGATGCTCCTCTAGGATAATTTAATTTATCATAAATAAGGTTACAATTTTAGGGTTTGAAATTTATAAAATTAGTATTCAAGGTAAGATAGGAAAGTTATTTAATTATTTATATATTACCTGGTGTAGGTTTTAGCAAATTAAGATTAAGGGTCTGGTTGCTTAAACACCTCGAATCTGAGGATATCTGACAAGCAATTCCCTTTAGATAGAAGGCAACAGGTCACTTTGCAGGCTGATTTTTGGATGAACAATCCAATGTTCATTTCAAGATGAATCTGCATACAATGACTGTGTTGAAGTGTGTGTGTTAGCATAGACCACATATTCACGCATACATTTCTGGCACCCACCGTGGGGCTCGAAAATTAATTTTTTTGGCCTCTTTCTATTTTTTTAAAATTATTTTTTTGTTCTTTGTCCGTACTGTTCCATACAGATTCGAGAATCTTCGCCCGAGACTATTCATTTTCGTGCGAAGATCTAGAATCTTCACGCGAAGATTCTCTCTAGGTCACGCGAGAAAGTTCCTGAGCATGCAAAATTTCGCATGGCACATGTTTCTTCACGTGGGCCGAAAACAATTTTGCGCAGGCTCTAAACAATTTCGTGCAAGACAAAAATAACTTCGCGTGGCTCTGTCAAAAATTTCGCACAACACTTGTTTCTTTGCGCAAGCCGAAAATAGTTTTGCGCAGGCTCCAAATAGTTTCGCATGAGATAGAAATAACTTCGCACGGCTCTATCAAAAAATTCGTGCGAGACTCTGCTGACAGAGGCTATTTTTGCATTGATTTTCATGTTTTCTAATTTTTCTGCTAACTGCTCACTGTTTCTGATTTTTTCGTGTTTTTTTTTTTTTTGGAACAACAATACAGAAGACAGTTTTTTTCCAATTTTCTAGATTAAATAATGTTAAAATTTTTTTTTTTTTAAAAAGAGAGTATAAAGCAAATTTTGACTTTTGATGTTTTCATAGGTTTTAGCATTTTCTAAGCTTTTTTATGGGTATAAAAATGAAGAAAAAAAGTTAAATTTTATTTTCCCATGGTTAAGCTTCAGTTTTCACTAACATGTTTTCTCTTAAGCATCTTTATTTCCATTTTTCTAATTTTTTTACAGCATAACAACGGTTTGCAGGACAACTGGAAAAGCGTGATAATGTTGTTAAAAATAGTTAAAACATCTACTAAGCGCATTGCAAGGATTACCAGGTAATTCTCTTTGACTAATAACACTTCATTTGGAGCTAAAATGAACATCTCTTGTGTCAAGCTTGTGTGTATTTCCTTCCATGTTCTCATTTTACAACACATGCATAATTTGATACTAGGTTGTGATCTCTATTAGTTTCATCTAGTAGGCTTAGTTATTAGTGATAGATCTAATTACCTATCTTGGGTTATTGGACTCACTAATCAGTCGGCACCTCGTTCCACCCTGTGGTTGCAAGATCAGCACCACGTTAAAGGGGAGGGGTCTACAGGAAATAAGCGTTAAATGCTCCACAAGGCAACCCTTTTGTGCTTTCTAGAACTCACTAGTTTCTGAGTTGTGGACTTGTTTTGGCTTGTGTAAGGGGTTAAATGTTTCACATCTTTGGACTCACCTCACAATAGTTAAAGCGTTAAGTGTACCACCTTGTGCTTTTTGATTGCTTTTGGATAGATTTGCTTTCGAGAATTAACATCTTTACACACATAGTAATTAGGCCCCTATGAACACTATTCGTGGATCTTGAGGGAGTGGGTTCCTAGTAAACTCCTCTCTACGACGGATTCCTTGTAGGTGGGGAGGATACTTTGAGCATCTCATAGATAGATGAATCTTCAACTTGTTGATTGAGGAATCCTTTCTTCAGAGAGGTTGATAGATCACTAGGGGTTGATATCATAGATCTTTAAGAGATACTCTTAGTTTAGTGTGTCGGATTAATCTGTCTGCTTTGATTGGGCTAAAAGTGAAAAGGTGTCAAAACCTTGGATCTGGAAGCTAAGTCCCCTTGTGGTACACTATTGTGAGTTAGTCACCTTTAGAGAGGGTTAACCGTAGCAGACAATCCCTCTATAGGGGAAACTGTGATGATGGAACCTCAAGTGGTAATAGCCATTTTCACAATGGTAGTGACAACCACTATATAAATGTCCTTGTGGAAGAAATCTCCATGGGTGTGGTTCATTGTGGGTTGTCAGATCTCCCTAGCAGCTCTTGAAGATTAAGTTCTCGGACTGTGTCAAAACCTAAGTGCACCGGGATTGGAGGTCACCCCTGTGAGTCATAAAAGTTGCAGAGTCAAACCATTACTAAAAATCTTAGAGAGACCAACTTTTATGTTCTAGGAATGTGTGCAATGATTGCAAAACTCTTTGAAAACATACACAATTAGCTCTCTTAGGAATCAGTGCATACTAAGTCACTTGATTGTTCATGTGCAAGGTTGCTTTTGCCCTTGCTCATTGTTTTCAGACATGCTTGATATCACCTGCTTGCTGTTCTACATGCCTATTTATCTGCTTGCTTACTAAAACGATCAAATTTGCTGTCTGTTAAATTAAACTTGTCTCAAAAATTTGCCCAATCTATCTGAAAAGTCCAGAAATCTTGCCAAAATTAGTTGTTGTTCTAAAACTAGTCTGCCTTCTCGCACGAAAACTTTTTTAGTCTCACGCAAAGTCATTTTGTCCTCGCGCGAAATCATTTTGTCCTCGCACGAAATTAAAATTCTATCATGAGTCTTCACGTGACCCTATGAGCTTTCTCGTGTGAAATTAAAAACTGTCACTGAACTTCGCACGAGATAGAAACTTCTTTGCATGGGTTGTAAAACTTCTTCGCGTGACCCGTAAAGGTTTCTCGCACGAGACTTTCTATTAGCATTACCAATTTGGGTCTATTTTAGCTATCTGCGGTCTGCACACTGTCTTTTTCTGCATCCATTTATTGCTCTTTGTCTGCAAACAGTCCCAAATAGTGGCATCCTGCTTAGCTAATGACTTGCGATCCATATTTTAACTAGTCTTGTCTCTCAGTCATCTTGCTTTTTAGTGCTTTTTGTACTCTATGTCATGATAGTCATAATCTTTAGCTGTTCTAGCCTTCAAATCAGACTATTCGTACCTTAGTATACTGCACCTTATCTTGCTTTTCTGAGACTGCATTCTAGTGTGGTCCTCGTCTAAGCTTTTACCTTTTGTCATTGTCTATGATTGTGGCAACTTGACTTATGTTCTAAAACTTGGCTGTCACTACTTGAAACATAGTACATCAAAATGGCTAACAACAATTGCACTAAATCCAATATTCCTAGTGAGGAAGAAAAGCTACTTATTGCAAACATGAAGCAACAAATTCAATCAATGAGCTCTCAACTTCACAGACTAAAAGAAGAGGAAAACACATCATCGAACAAATTTTCCTTGAGATAAATTTTCCCTTCCTCCTATGATAACCAAAAATCACATTCTTGTGATCTTGAATCCAAGATATCTGAGAACACTTCAAAAACACCCAAGAAATCTAGAAATATCTTTGAAGAAAAACCTTGGGAATCTAAACCAAAGTGTGGTTTCACACCTTTGGGAAAATCTTATGAATTAACCTTTGAAGAAATTCTTCAAAAGAAACTCATTATTTTACCTAAGGTCAATTTGGCAGGAGTTTCCTTTATGAGTAACTATTGTACCTATCATAAACATAATTTACATAAAACTTCACATTGTAAGGAGCTGAAAAACAAGATCCAAGATCTCTTTGACAAAGGCATAATTCAAAGATCTAAGCTCTCAGCTACTAAAGATTCTACTCTCAAGAAGGATCAACATCATGAAACCATGTCTACCAATGGTTCAAATGCAACTTCTACTTCCTCCAACATACATCCACCTTCTAAATTGTCCAATCTTTCCAACATATATTCACCAAAAGAACTCACTACTCCCCCAGTTGACTATGCGTACCCTCAAGGACTACCTTTAAAGGAAACTCAAGCTAATCTTGACTTAGCTGCAAACCTCTCCTATACTACTCAAACCAAAGATCCAAAACTTCCATGTGTTGCTCCTCCTATTATCTCCAATCCAACTATTCCTCCATTGTCCCTTCAAGTTGAGCCTGTTATGGAGACTCTAGAAATATATTCGAATACAAATTTGGATACTCCCTCATCCTTGGATTTGGTTTCATGTCAAGAGGACCACTTAAACGATGAAGAAACAAGTGTCAATCAAGACCAAGATTCCTTCATCCCCTTTCAATTCTTCCAAGATCTCGTGCCTCCATCTCAAGAGCCACATATTCACACATACATTTCTAGTGCCCACCATCTCCCACGTCATGCACCTCTACTAAGAAAGATCAAGATATTCTTTCCACCATCCTTAAGGAGATTACAAAAGACCAAGAGAAGGATACTTTTCCTATGTTACCCAAAATTCCTTTTGAAGAGAAAAGTGTTCCCTCGCTCTCTTATTCTACCTCGCTACATTCACTTCCAAACTATGCTCAAGCTTTAAATACTCCTGCCAAAGGTATTGCTCCTATAATAGTTGCTCATAAATCTATTGATGACTTTGGTCATATTTCTCACTCTAAAGATGTTGATATCCCTACTCATGGTCCATTCACATCTTCTAAATCTATCCTTGGTCCCTACCCATCTAAGCTAAAGCCTTCAAACCTTTCATCTATTTTGGGACCTTATGTTCCTCCATCTCCTACTTCCACTCTTAGCTCATTATACATTCCTCCTACTACCTCAAGATCAACAAAGATACACATACTTGAGCTCTTCACATCCACCTTTCCATCTAAACCAGTCATATTGGCCTCATTCATCCATAAATCCCAAGTCCTTTGGAAGAAATTTGGATGATCAACTCAAACATAAGTGCATGAATCCATCCTCAAAAGTTCACTATGTCTCCCCTAATCGACATGTGGATGTCAAGAAGGAAAATATGCAAAAGAGACCACAAAAGTCCACTATTCAAAGAGCTCAACCAAAGAAAGTATGGGTTCTTAAATCTATTATTGAAGAAATGTGTTCCAAAGCATCTAATGAAAAATCAAAAGATATATGGATTCCCAAGTCTCTTTTGAAGGACTTGAATATTGACAACAAATCAAAGTTGACATTCAAGCTTCCAAAGGCTTCCACTCCACCTTCTTCCCAACATCTTCCTAAAAAGGTTTCAAAGCCTTCTACTCCACCTTCCTCTGAAATTATTCCACCACCTCATACATCTAAACCTCATACTATTTCATCCATATTTCCTCCATCATTCCACTACCCTTCAAGGTGTGTGTCAATGTTGATCTTTCCTAATATCTCATCCACCCTCATGAGATCCTCTAAATCTTATGCCTGCTTGCCATTCTTGCTTGTTTCAATTTTCCAAAACCAACAACCTTATCCTCCATCTACCTCTCATTTTCCTATCTCCCTTCCATTACCCTATCAACATCTTTGAGCATACCTTTCTATGGTCTTGGCTTATCATAATTTATCCTTCCAATAGGAGCGCTATTCAAATTGAAGAAGGTTTGAATTCTTTTGAAAAACTCTAAAAATCCAAAAAAAAGAAAAAAAAGAAAAAGAAAAAAAAAATGTACCTTGGTGAAAACTTGGAAACAGGCACCTTGGTAGCAAAAGTAAAGAAAAATAAATCCATCCTATGGTGAAAACCACTTCTTGTGGCACCTTGGATAAGTACCATGATGAAAACCTGGTAAACAGATGTCATGCATAATTCTTCCATCCATGACATCCTATCATGATCTTGCTTATCCTTCAGATGTCCTCATTCCTGAAGTCATTCACTCATAACCTCCATAACAAACTTTTCTGTCCTATTTAGTTAACCCTTTGGTCTTGATCAACGAAATAAAGAAGAAAACTCAATTCTTAGCAATCTCTTGACATGGTCATTTTCTTTGTGATACCCTTTATTACACCATGAGCTTATATTGTTATATCCTTTTCCCTAGCTTGGGTAATCTTGTGAAGGCTTTCCTTGAGGGTAACATTCATCGCTTCATACTCCTTGCCTTTCCATCTCTGCTTATCCACTAGCTTGCTCCTACATATTGTCTTGCACCTTGCTAGACACTGGAACAAAATCAAGGTAATCCTTCTTGAGAGCTAGTAATCTCTAAAAAAGTTCTAAATTTTTG
The DNA here is from genome assembly GCA_028749045.1 of Cupressus sempervirens. Taxonomy (NCBI): domain Eukaryota; kingdom Viridiplantae; phylum Streptophyta; class Pinopsida; order Cupressales; family Cupressaceae; genus Cupressus; species Cupressus sempervirens. The sequence continues at coordinate 501,771,230 of CM053786.1, forward strand.
CAAAAAATCTAGAAATCAGAAAAAGTCCTGAAAAAATTGTTAGCCTAGTGAAAACCTAGCAATAGGTGTCTTGTAACACCAAAAAAAATTGAAAATTCCAAAAAATGTAAAAAAAAAAATCAAAAATGAAAAAAAATACAAAAAAAATGAAAAACAAACAAAGTGCCATTGGTGAAAACCTGGAAATAGGCATCATGGTAGCAAAAAAAAGAGAATCCTACCAAGAAGGTGAAAACCTGGTAAATAGGCACCTCTTGTTCCCAACGGTCCATCCTGCAGCACATCTTCTAGCTTTTTGTACAGTTGCTTTCATGCTTTCGCTTTCCTGCTTTTCCTACTTTCTGCTCATGTATCCATGGATTGAGTCTTGTCACAGCTCGGGGGCATCCCCTCTAGTATGACTCTTTTCGAGATTCTCCTCCTAGAATCTCCTTCGCAATAGTCACTAGTGGTCCTCACTGCGTCTGCCTACTATTGCTAGTGTCACTCTTTTCGAGATTCTCCTCATAGAATCTCTTTTGCAACGGTCACCAGTTGTTTCAGTTGTGTCTGCCTACCGTTTCTCGAGTCATGTCTCAAGATTCCTTTATGGAAGATCTCTTTTGCGTTAGTCACCAGTCATCTTATCTATGTCTGCCTACTATCACTAGTGTCACTCTTTTCGAGATTCTCATAGAATCTCCTTCGTGATAGTCACTAGTCGTTCTGACTACGTCTGCCTACTATCGCTAGTGTCACTCTTTTCAAGATTCTCCTCATAGAATCTCCTTTGCGACAGTCACCAGTGGTCCTCACTGCATCTGCCTACTGTCGCTAGTGTCACTCTTTTCAAAATTCTCCTTGTAGAATCTCTTTCGCAATAGTCACCAGTTGTTTCAGCTGTGTCTTTCTATTGTTGCTAAGTCATGTCTCCAGATTCCTTTATGAAAAATCTCTTGTGTTAGTCACCAGTTGTCCTGGCTATGTCTGTCTACTTTCACTCAGTCCGTCTTAGGTTCTTTACTATGAAGATTCCTCTTTGACCTCAGTCACCAGTTGTTCTAACTGCGTCTGCCTACTGTTGTCACCTTACTGAAGAGATTTTTTTCAAACATGTTCTAGACATTGACACTTGACATCAATCTCGAAAACATTGAACTCAAAAATGATATACTTGTTTGGATATGCTGAGCTTTTCCTTTGTTTGCTTTGTTTTTGCTTTATCATATCTCCTTGAGCAACTCAATGATGTCATCTTCGACTAGAGAAGTAATCACTGGGGGCATGATCTTTTCTTTGCTTTTTGTTAGCGGTCTAGTTCCAATAAGTTGATATATTCTTATAAGAGGGGTGTTCACTATAAGAGCCTCTATCTCGTATTGGATGGCTATGTGTACCTCGACTCCTTTTATACAGATACATCAATGACATTGATTCTTCTCCTTTTTTGTTGGAGTAAACTCTTCATGCTACAATAAATACTGATACTCGTCCTACTAAGTGAACATACGGGTCACTGCGAGTATATCTAGCACACTTCTGTCTCAGGTTACGAATGCAAGGGTTGTTGCGGACAGAATGAATACTGAATACTTAGCATAAGATGGATCTCCTATGTGTTTGGTGTGTCTCTTATGCAAGCAACATTCAAGTCATCCTAGCATCTATGCTTTGATGCTTATGTTAACTTGCTACATTAAAAGGGACAAATGTTCTAGTCATTTTGGCTTCTTGTGCCTCGAATGCTTACATTTAATCCCGACAAACCAATAATGTATGTTATCTTCATATTTCCATGATTGCAATGTCAATGGGAATTGTATGACCTACGAGCTTTGTTCTATATCCAGTGATGATTAAATATCGAGGCTCGGTAACCAGACCTAGGGTTGCATTTAACATAGTCTTGCATTGCATACTTCACTTGCATAAGTATGTGATTCAATTGCAAATCTACTTTCACCTTCTTAGATGAGGGATTGTTGATCTCTTCAAAGTATCATGTTCTTTCATGACTGCACAAATGATTGATTAATCACTCTTTTGGCTACTTTGGTTGTTCTGAACCCATTTTTAGGATCGAATTCAAAATTTGACACACTTAAGTTGCTCAAAAATGCATTTTACAATTTTGGGACTAATGCGATCAAATGCTTGTGCAATCCAAATTTTTCTAATACTTTGCGATTCTTGGAATCTTTTCAACACAAACTTGGTCTTTTGGACCTCAAGATCGTTCTGATCTCTTCACATTTCTTCAGATCATTCTAATCTCTTCATATTTCTTCAGATCATTTTGATCTCTTTATATTTCTTTTGATCATTCTGATCTCTTCATATTTCTTCAGATTGTTTTGATCTCTTCATATTTCTTCATCTCATTCTGATCTCTTCATATTTCTTCAGATCATTCTGATCTCTTCATATTTCTTCAGATCATTTTGATCTCTTCATATTTCTTCAGATCATTCTGATCTCTTCATATTTCTTCTGATCATTCTGATCTCTTCTTTATTGTTCAAATCGTTTTGATCTCTTCTACATTCTGTTGAATCTTAGATTTCTTCTGTATCTATTGCTATATTGCTTCACATCTATTTTTGGTGTGTCATCTTTCGATTTCGCTCCCGAGGGGGCAGGATGATTACATCATTGAATACCTATTGCTTGGGGCATCTGGTTCCCATCTTATGTCCTTATCACTTGGGGCATCTCATCACTCGGGGCATTTTGTTCCCTTCTATCTGGCATCTTTGCCATCTATCTTATCTTTTCATCATTTGATCACATCTTATAACATTTCTAATCTAAGTCTGATGGACAGGTATCGGGATAGTCTAAACCTTGACTCCTGAGGATCAAGCCTCATTTTGGGGATGATTCTGTGACTCATAATTAGATCTTATCAACTTAGGTATCTAGGTGTTCTACCCGGATCCCTTAGGATTAAGCTTCGTGCTGGAGATGATCCTTAAAAGCTTATCTGTTTCAACTTAGGTATCTAGGTGTTCTACTTGGATTCCTTAGGATTAAGCTTCGTGCTGGAGATGATCCTTAAAAGCTTATCTGTTTCAACTTAGGTATCTAGGTGTTCTACCTAGATTCCTTAGGATTAAGCTTCATGTTGGAGATGATCCTTAAAGGTTTATCTATTTCAATTCAGGTATCTAGGTGTTCTACCTGGATCCTTGAAGGTTAAGCTCTATTCTGGAGATAGTCTTCTAAATGCTTTCAATCTTAGGTATCTAGGTGTTCTATCTAGATCCTTGAAGGTTAAGCTCTGTGCTGGAGATAATCTTCTAAATGTTATCAGTTTCAAGTATCTAGATATTCTATCTGGATCCTTAAAGATTACACTTCATTCTGGAGATAGTCTTTTAAATGCTATCAATCTCAGGTATCTAGGTGCTCTACTTGGATTTCTTGGGATTAAGCTCTGTTCTAGAGATAGTCCTTAAAAGATTATCAATTGGTCTCCATGTCATCAATTTCAAAACCAATCTCATCTTCGCATCATGCTTTCTGATTATCTTTGAATTGAACGTGTTGCTCGCACATTCATTCAAAGAGGGGCAAAATGTAATACCCCAAAATTGGCTCATTGCCATCTCAACCAATTCTGGTCTATTTCTGATCAATCCTAAGATCTATTCTAATAGGCAATTCTCATTCTGCTACTCGCTACTTGACTTAAATGTCAGATGCAGAAAACCCTAATTTGCATTCATCATGCTTATTATTTAATTCCTATAGTACATACTTATATTAGTTGCATTAAACCTAATTGATTTAATTATAATTTAATTTAAAGTATTTATACTTTACTAAATTAAATTATTTCCTAAGGCTAATGTACTATGGAATTAAATTTATTTAATTTAATAAATACGCCTATCTTGATTAATTAAATGTAATTATTTAATTAAATGGGAAAGGTATTTCTAATTAATTAAACGAAATTATTTAATTAAATAGAGTACTTACTTCTAATTAATTAAACAAAGTTATTTAATTAAATAGGAAGCCATTCCTAATTAATTAAATGAAGTTATTTAATTAAATGAGAAAAGTGTCTCTAATTAATTAAAAGATTATTTAATTAAATAGAAAAAAGTAATTATGAGAGCATATCTCATTTTATTAAATTAAATATCTCAACAAAATCTCTCTTCAGTTCAAAAAAGGGAAATTTCCAGTTCACCATTGATAAAAAATGAGTTAAATCAGTTAACTCCTTTTTCTACTCAAATTGAATCAGTTAACTTCTTATTTTACACAAATTAATCTATTAACTCCCTTTAATTTGGGAATCTCCCTTTATGACTGAACTTCATCTTTAATCCTGACCATTGATTGAAATCGATCTCAACCGTTGATGGATTCCAAGAAAGTCTATTTAAGATACCCTCATCTCTTCATTTTAAAGGAGAGGCTAAATGAGAATTTGCATCAAATTGCTGCTGGATTGTGCATTCATTTGAGCTCCCTACTTTCATATTCATTTTCTAGATTTAATATGCATACATTTTAGCATAGCTCTCTTTTACATGTTTTTAGATTAAACGTGCATACTCCATTCTAGATTAATCTGCATTCTCATATAGATTAGTCGCATCTTCTTTTTAAATCTTTCATTCTTACAGGGTCTGGTTGCTTAAACACCTCGAATCTGAGGATATCTGACAAGCAATTCCCTTTAGATAGAAGGCAACAGGTCGCTTTGCAGGCTGATTTTCGGATGAACAATCCAATGTTCATTTCGAGATGAATCTGCATACAATGACCATGTTGAAGTGTGTGTGTTAGCATAGGCCACATATTCACACATACAATGATTAGAGTTAAATTCAATACAAATTGACATTATAGTTAATCCTAAATGACGCCCAGCCAAGGGATCCAAAGAATTAATCAAAAGTTTTACTAAGCAAGCAATAACATACATACAATAATTTATATTTATAAAAAAATAACAAATTGCATTCCTTAATGAGCACATTTACATTTTATTTTTAAATAATTATAAGTACTAAAAGAAAAATAAATAACACATCCAAATGAAAGAATATTAACTTCTTCAGTTCAATCCATTTAAATAATATATATACATTCGTTTCGAATGCCACTTGGCAAATTAATTTAGAATGCACAATCATCCATTGTACATGTCACAGGGTATGAAAGGTTGAAAGAATATAAATTTATAAAATAGTTTACATCATCCATTTTCAATCCATGAAACAAAGTACAATACAATTTAAGTAAAATAATTTTAAATACTAAGTTTTTTGTTTGGATCCCTTGGCAAGGTGTTATGTGATTAAGTACTTAGTTATATATGTTTAGGGTTTTATTGCACATAACTATATGATTAGGTCGAGATTATAGTTTAAACAATGAATTTAGGTTGAGGTTATAGTTTAAACAAGGTCGAGGTTATATGGTTCTAGGTTGAGGTTATATTTATTTGTAATTACATGTTTAAACAATGAATTTACATCTAATCTAATCATTCAACATTGTAATAAATACATAAATTAAATACATTTCAAAACATCTAAAATAATATTTTTTTAAATAAACATTTATGAAACTATATTTTAATTAACATATACAAAAATTTAAACATCTACTCATTAACAATGTAAATTTACAATTTTGCATATATTAAAACTTTAAAAAAATAATAAATTAACATACATATAAAATGTAAAATTGAAAAAAAAAAGTAAAGTAGTACAAAATTGATCTGATTAGGATCTAGGACTATTACAGAGGAATTCTTAGCATTATTACATAAAGTAAAATTTCAAAGCGTTAATTAGAAAATTAACACAACTTAAATGCTTAAATGAACAAAGCATAAAAAGGTAATAACTGAAAGAAAGAGAGTAGAGAGACATAAGAAAAAACACGATTGATAACAGAGTTCATCCGGGAAGGACTATGTCTCTGGGTCCAGCTCCAATAGGGGGACCGATCCGATTTGCTCCAAAGTCAATTACAAGTGTTCAAGATCTTCCCTTCAAGCACAATTGCAGCATTACTCTCCAATGTGCAGGAATAATCATCAAGTCTCCAAGATCATAATCTCCTTCTCATCACCTGGATGCCTTTCCAAAGCCTATTACCCCCATTTTATACATCAAATTTAGCCAAAAATGGGCTAAAACAATTAACCAACATAATCCCCCATTTTGGTTACATATTTTGAATTTACCCCTTTTACCATTATTTTGTTATGATCTCACACCAAAATTAAGAGTTTGTTTTCAATAAATACCCTTATTTAGATAAGATTGGGCAGATTTGTTATGGATAGATAACAACTCTTCCCTTAATATTGTATATACCATAAATAGCCCATTGGTTGCCCTTGCTTTTAGGAGGCCAATGGTTAGGAGTTCAACTCCCATTATCTCATTCCTTTAATTCGAATTAAATAGCTATTTTAATTTGAATTTGAATGTTTTCCCTCTCTTTATGATTTCGTGATGTCATGCTGACATCATCAAAATCCATACTTTTACTGGAATTTGAAACCATCATAACTTTTGTATCTAATCTTCGTTCTTGATGAAACGAATGCCATTGGAAAGCTTTTGACAAGCTCTTTCATTTGGAATCCATTGTCAAATACTTTTGAGATGATTACTTTTTCACCCTTTTATGACCTCTAGTCCCAGTTTGACCAAATTTTGACTAGTCATAATTTTTACACTTGAACTCCAATTTTTCTCGTTCGAGTTATGTTGGAGTCAAAATTGTGAACACTTTGTAATGATGTTGATTCTTGGAGCATTGGGGACATTTTACTTTTTAGTAATTTTTATCCCCTGGATCAAGCCTCCCCACTGAAGAGCTTTCGGACCTCCGAAAGTTTGGATTACTCAGAAAGAAGATGAGGGTATAGTTCCCTCACTTTACCAATCGTCATCCATCTTGCCTTTCTTGGATGCATCCCCTTCAGTCCCACTCGAAGGTATTCAACTGGTCCTCTTCGTGAAGTTCTGACATTCTTGTCAAGGATAACATCTTGTGGCAATTCTGACATGTACTCTGGTGAAAGGTCATCAACTGATGGAACCTAAACACTAACGTCTTCATCCAAGATCATTGGAGGCTCATACAACTTCAAATTCTCAACATTGACAACTGAGTAAATTTGCATGTATGGAGGAAGATTAAGGCGAAAAGCATTGGTACCAATCTTTTCCAAGATCTCAAAAGGACCATACCTGATAGGCTTGAGCTTCCTTCCTTCACCTTGCATTCTTTCCTTGCTGATATGTAACCAAACTCTATCACCAACTTGGAATTGGTGATCAATGCGATGCTTATCATGGCGAGCCTTGTATTTTGCTTGGCTCTGCTCCAATTGTACTCCTACTGCTTGATGGATTGCTTGGACCTTTTGGATGAACTTTAAAGCCTTTTCTGCATCATGGCGTCCATCTAAAATGTCATCCTTCCCAAAAGAAAAATCCATTGGTGTCTTAGGAAAGTAACTGAAGCAAGTCTCAAAAGGAGACCTCTTTGTAGAAGAGTGTGTCGCATGGTTGTAAGCATGTTGCACATAGTGAATACTTTCATCCCATAACTTAGGATGCTTGCTACAGTAACCTCTAAGTAGATGCACAACTGTCATGTTCACTACCTCTGGCTGTCCGTCAGTCTGCGGATGGAAGGTTATACTCTTCTTCAGCTTGGTGTCCATGAGTCCCCACAAAGATGACCAAAATTTCCCTAAGAATCGAGAATCTTGATCCGATACAATAGAAGTGGGTAACCCAAAATGAACCCATACATTTTGAAAGTACAAATGAGCTGTCAGTTCAGCAGTGACCCTCTTTTTACAAGGCATTAAAATACACATTTTTTTGAACCAATCAACTATTACATACAAATAATCATGACCCTTCCTAGACATAGGTAAACCTCCTACAAAGTCCATAGACACACTTTCCCATGGACGAGATGGTACAGGTAATGGTGTGTACAAACCCAATTTCCTATTACTTGGTTTGCTGGTTGCACACATTACACATCCTTTTATATACTTGGTGACAATTTCTTGCATATGAGGCCAGTAACAATATTTCTGCAATTGAGCTAATGTCTTACTTACCCCAAAATGCCCTGCAATCAAAGAGGTGTGTGCTTCATGGATTACATGTGCCTATTCATCTTTAGGAATGCATAGTTTTCCCAAGTGGTACAACAAATTATCATGCACATAGTAATCTTTCTCTTCCACATGTTTACCCTAGATTAAAGCTGCATAGATATCCTTAAAGTTCTCATCATTAGAATATTGTTCCTGAAAAATTTCATGAACCATAGAACTATTTTGAAGGATTATCAAAGCATTCTGAACAGGAGGTCTAGATAGCATATCTACTACTTTGTTATGGGAACCTTCTTATACTTAATTGCCAAATGAAACTATTGTAGAAAACCCATCCACCTAAAGTGCCTATTTTGTTGCAACTTAGACTGTGAGTGAAAATATTGCAATGGTTGGTGATTGGTGTGGATTACAGTTGCTTTTCCCATTAAGTAATGTTTCCATTTTTTAACACTCTGAACTAAAGCATAAAGTTCTTTATCATACGTAGGATAGTTACTTACTGCTCCTGAAAAAGTTTCAGAGTGATAGCAGATTGGTTTACCTCCTTGCATGAGTACAACTCCCATGGCAAACCCACTCGCATCTATCTCAATCTCAAATGGTTGACGTAAATCAAGTAGAGCTAACACTGGTGTAGTACTCAACTTTTCCTTCAAAGTATCAAAAGCCTTCTGTTGTGGACCTCCCCACTGAAAAGTTGCCTTGGTACTTGTTAATGCATGCAATGGTGATGCAATGAAGGAGAAGTTTGCAATGAACTTCCTCGAGTATTGAACTGCACCTAAGAAACTCCTAACTTCTATAACTGTACTTGGCTTAGGCCATTTTACAATACATTTGACCTTCGCAGGGTCTACTTTCAATTGACCATTTCCTACGACATAGCCTAAGTACACTAAGGATGTCTTTGCAAATTCGCATTTTGACATCTTTACATAGAGTTTTTCTTTTCTCATTACATCAAGTACTTTCTTTACATGAATTACATGGTCATCCCAAGACTTACTGAATACAAGAATATCATCTAAATAGACTATGACAAAATCATCAATAAAGGGACGAAAGACATCATTCATGAATCTCATGAAAGTAGCTGGTGCATTACAAAGCTCGAATGGCATAACCAACCACTCATAAAGTCCCTATTTTGTCTTAAAAGCAGTTTTCCAAATATCACTTTCTACAATTCTTATCTGATGATATCCGCTACGTAAGTCTAACTTAGTGAAATAAATTGCATGTTTCAACTGGTCAAGTAAATCATCAATTCTAGGAAGAGGGTACCTATTTTTACTGTTATCTTGTTCAAAGCCCTGTAGTCAATGCACATTCTCCAAGTCCCATCTTTCTTTGGAACCAGCACAATAGGAGAACCGCAAGAAGTACTAGGATGGATAACTCCTTTCTCGACTAGCTCTTGAACTTGTTTCTTGATTTCTTCATTCTACAACACTGATAAGCGGTACATGCCAATATTAGGAAGTGGTGCATCTTGCTGCAACTGAATCTCATGTTGTATCTCTCTCTTAGGAGGCAATCCTTTCGGTTCCTAAAACAAGTCATCGTAGGCGAAAACAACTTTGACCATTTCAGATTTATGTTTTGGATCACATCCCTTAAATGCCTTAGATGTTTCATCTTCTTTGGCTTTTACAATCATTAATACAAAATTCTTACTAGAGTTGACTAACCTTTTCATCTTACCAGCATTAACTAGTGCCAGATTAGTCTTAACCTTATATGCCTGTACAATGTATTCAATTTTATCTTTAAATAGATGATACTTATTTTCCCCCCTATAGAAGATAGCCTGTCGATCATACAAATAAGGACTCCCAAGTACAAGACCACAAATATCTAAAGGGACTACATCAGCTCCTACCTCATCCACAAAGTTTGTAGTGATAGCAAATCTTAACTTGCATTGTTTAGTTACTTGTAACTGTGCATCATCGCAAACCCATCCAAGAGGGTATGGTTTCGGATGAGGTGTTGTAGTCAAATTAAGCTTTTCAACAAGTTCTTCAGATATCAAATTAACTTGAGAACCTGTGTCAAATAGTGTATCAACCTTAGTATGCTTAATAACAACTCGAATGTGAAATAATTCATTCCTTAGCTTATCATCCTTAGGAGAAGATTCTTTACTTGTACTTGCACTTATGCTAGAAGAATTTATAGCTGATGAGAGAGATATACCTTTTCCTTTACCTTGGATCCTGGTAGCAACAATTTTTGTCTCATCTTTGGAGTCAGATCCAAGATCTTGTTGAGTTATAGAAGCAGTCTTTTGTTTGCCTTTGTTTCTACCAAATCGCTTCGGCCTCTTTTCAAGATGCAACTTCCAACACTTAGAATCATCATGCCCTTCTTTCTTGCAATGTGATCATGTGGGTTTCTCACTCTCTTTCTTTACTGTTGTTGTCTTTTTACCCTTTCCTTTGCCTTTGGACTTTTCCTCAGACTTAGATGGTTTTTTATCAAACTTATCAATGAAAGTACCCTTACCCCTTGATTCTAAATGTGTTTCCTGGACACATACTTCATCCAAATTACAAGGATTTAGGACGAGAATAGAATGCCTTAGGTAAGAATGAAGACCACCTATATACTTGAATAAAGTGTCCTGGGTATATAATGGGACATTTAATGAAATAGCCTTTTTACGAAATTCGTGGGTGTAATCCTTGACAGACTGACCTTTCCCTTGCCTAAAATGTTGCCAATTCATCATTAACTGTTGCATATGGCCTAGGGGATAGAATTGCTTCTTTAAAGCAGTAACAAATTCTGACCAAGACAAATTAAACTTACCATGCTGTGAAGTTTCATCCAGAGACCTACTTTCGCACCAAGTTAGAGCTACACCACCTAAATGAAGAGTGGCTAACTGAATTCTGTCAACATCATCTACAAGGTTTTAAACTCTACAATAGACTTCTACTTGCTGAATCTAGTCATCTAGTTTCTCAGCATTTAACTCCCCACAATATTTTGGCAAGTCAAACTTTACATCCAACTTGATTCGAGGCTTATGTCCACCCTTAAAAATATTAGAAGACTCAGAATGGGTAGAAGAAGGAGAAGAGGGGGAAGAAGGAGAAGAGGGAGAAGAAGGAGAAGATGGAGGTGTCTTTGGAAGATCACGATCAGTGCCTTTCTTTTTCCCTTTGTCCTTTCGAGCTGCACGTCTTCGCATCTTCTCTTCTCTTTCTTGTACCAAAACTTCTACCATTGTCTTCAAATTTTGAAGAGTCTTCTGAATACTCTTATCTTGAAAAGCTTGTCCACCACCTTCATTTGCCATTTGTGATGATGGTTTAGTCCTTCATTTTCCAATCTCAGGATTGTATTCCTCGAGCTTTCCTTTGCCTTTCTCAATCCTGGATCTTGTTAGCATTCAAATCTACAATACTAGTCCAACAAAAGCTCTGATACCAAATTTGATCTGATTAGGATCTAGGACTATTATAGAGGAATTCTTAGCATTATTACATAAAGTAAAATTTCAAAGCGTTAATTAGAAAATTAACACAACTTAAATGCTTAAATGAACAAAGCATAAAAAGGTAATAACTTAAAGAAAGAGAGTAGAGAGACATAAGAAAAAACACGATTGATAACAGAGTTCATCCGGGAAGGACTATGTCTTTGGGTCCAGCTCCAATAGGGGGACCGATCCGATTTGCTCCAAAATCAATTACAAGTGTTCAAGATCTTCCCTTCAAGCACAATTGCAGCATTACTCTCCAATGTGCAGGAATAATCATCAAGTCTCCAAGATCATAATCTCCTTCTCATCACCTGGATGCCTTTCCAAAGCCTATTACCCCCATTTTATACATCAAATTTAGCCAAAAATGGGCTAAAACAATTAACCAACATAATCCCCCATTTTGGTTACATATTTTGAATTTACCCCTTTTACCATTATTTTGTTATGATCTCACACCAAAATTAAGAGTTTTTTTTCAATAAATACCCTTATTTAGATAAGATTGGGCAGATTTGTTATGGATAGATAACAACTCTTCCCTTAATATTGTATATACCATAAATAGCCCATTGGTTGCCCTTGCTTTTAGGAGGCCAATGGTTAGGAGTTCAACTCCCATTATCTCATTCCTTTAATTCGAATTAAATAGCTATTTTAATTTGAATTTGAATGTTTTCCCTCTCTTTATGATTTCGTGATGTCATGCTGACATCATCAAAATCCATACTTTTACTGGAATTTGAAACCATCATAACTTTTGTATCTAATCTTCGTTCTTGATGAAACGAATGCCATTGGAAAGCTTTTGACAAGCTCTTTCATTTGGAATCCATTGTCAAATACTTTTGAGATGATTACTTTTTCACCCTTTTATGACCTCTGGTCCCAGTTTGACCAAATTTTGACTAGTCATAATTTTTACACTTGAACTCCAATTTTTCTCGTTCGAGTTATGTTGGAGTCAAAATTGTGAACACTTTGTAATGATGTTGATTCTTGGAGCATTGGGGACATTTTACTTTTTAGTAATTTTTATCCCCTGGATCAAAAACATATTAAAATACCTAGTATATCAAAAACTAGCAGTAGGGGGGTGGTTAGTAGGGCTGAAAATTGGGCTCCTGTATGCATCTCTAATCAGGCTCCCATTTTTGAAGTCATGAAAATGACTTTAAAAGTGCCAAAAAAATGGGTTTAATAAAGTCTTTCAAATCGAGTACCCAATTTTAAAGAAATCGGGTACCTGATTCTAAAAGCAATCGGGTGCCCGATATTTGAGCGGCTCAGGCACCCTATCCACTTTTAAATATTAGGTACTCAATTTTTGAATTTTGGCTCGAGTGCTCGAAGCTTGATTTTAGAAATGGGTACTCGATTTTAGAAAAATTGGGTACCTGTTTCTGAGAAGTACAATTCTGAGGATTTGACTTCCACAGAATTGCAACCCAACTTCTTGCGGTCACCCATTTATTAAGATGCTTAAGAAGGCCAGGGATGTAACCAATGATAGAAAAGAATGTAAGAAGTTTAGATTCAATCTGGACACCAAACTAGTTGCAGACCCCTTTGGCAAAGTCATATTAAGAAAACAAGTGGGACATGGTTTCAGGCATTGAGTAGAAAGAAAAGGTAAAGGGGTAACCATCAACATCATTTAGTAGAATTTCATGTAGTAAGTCTTTCCATATAAATAATTGAACCGTATGTTCTAAATTTTGATTCTAGATAGCTAAGAGGTGTTTGGTTCAGTCTTTGGGTTCCAAATGAAAGGCCATTTAGTGTTAAGGTACTCAAAAACTCCATTATTGTCAAAGAGAAAGCTATATGAGCATTTATCTTTGGTGGAGTAGAGCTTGGAGCCATCTGGCCAACTAAGGAGGGGAATTCTATTAGTATCATTACCACAACTCTTGGGAAGATTGGCTTTTATCCAAGCATCTTTAACCATAGAAAAGGTTATCTTTTGAGACTGGGGAAGGTTGAACTTTGAGGCCAAGTTCTCCCAAGTGGAAAGGTTAACATCTATAATGAGGTCACTAAAAGAATGAATTCAAATTTTGTCCCAAGATTTTCCTTAGCAAACTTGCAAAAGAGAAAGAGGTTTTCCTTTTCTTTCTAGGTTCCACCAGGGGGATTTCTCCCCACACATTTTGTCTTGGCTATCGGTAATTTCAATCCTTGCCACCTAGTGTCTCACTTTTTCCCATGCTTTACAAATGGCTTTAAAGACTATTGAACCTTCCACATTGATCTTCCATCTACCTGAGAGTAAGTTGTGAATGTGCATCCCTTTCCATGATTTTCCAGTACATGAAACTCCTCTTGCAATGTTATGTCTAATTGATAGCACCTTCCAAGGTTCACTTCCTTTTGGTGGATCTAGCAATCCATTTAGTTGCAAGAGAAATTTCTTGCAATCTTAAATTTTTCATACCCATCCCACCTACTTCCTTCCTCATAGTGTATCAACTCCATTTAACTACATGTCTTTTCTAGTTACCTTTTCCATCAAACCACATGAAATTCCTAGTAAATTTTTGAATGTAGTTCATCTAAATTTGATTAAAGAGCCATCTAGAAGAGTAGTATTTAGTATATATTCACAGTATTTTTTGAAGACTTGAACTTTTCTAGTAAGAGACAAGTAGTTATTGTTCCATGTACTAAGCTTTCTAAAAATCTTCTCCTTAATTCATTCCCACATTGAGTTCAAGTTGGGTGAGACTGAGAAGGGTATCCTTAGATATTAAGTATATGGGAAGGTCCCCCTAGGAGAATCCAAATTTATAGTACCATGAGGGAGGTTGTTCTTCCCATCCTAGCATAATGGATTTGACAATAGACAATTTGCTTCTTGAGGCTCTAGATGATATATCTAGTATGGTTGTAAGATTGTTGATGTTGTCCTCTAATAGTTCAATGAGTAGAGAGGTGTCATCCATAAATTGTACATTATCATTTTCCTCCTTGTTATGCAACATAACTGCTCTAACTTTAGGTGAAGGAGATTTATCTATGAGAATGTAGTGCAGACTATCTACTACGATGAAAAATAATGAGGGGGAAAGTAGGCATCCTTGTCTTATAGATCTTGAGAGATAGAATGAGTATGATCTTAGACCATTGACTTCTACAGTAGAATGAGCTTCTGCCAAATTAGGGTAAGCACCATTTTGATAAAGTATTTTGGGAATCCCAAACATTCCAATGTTAACTCTATGAACTGTCATTCTATTCTATCATACACCTTATCATAGTTAATTAGGTATATTCCTTTTTTTTCTAGATTCCTTAGCCCACTCCATAGTTTTCCAGTAGGTACATAGATTCTCCAAAATATGCCTCCCTTTGAGAAATCTAGTTTTTTAATGATTAATAACATATGGTAGGACCTCTTTGAGATGAAGAGCCAATATTGTTTCTAGTATTTTGTAGGACACATTGAGGAGTATGATGGGCTTCAAATTTTTTATCAAGGTCTTATCTTCTTCCTTGGTTATGAGTTTAATTAGCCCTAAATTGACAACTCCTAGCGATGTGTACTCAAAACCTTCTTGAAATAACATTAACAGGTTTTGCCAAATCTAGTCTAGCTGGGTCTTGTAGAAATCCACTATTATACCATCTGGTCCTACTATCTTATCATTACTCATTTGATTGATAGCTTGAATAATCTATTCTTTAGATATGGGAGCATTTAGCATAGTTTTATCTTCCTCTAAAACTCTTTCTGGAATTAGTCTCTAAATTCTAATCCTTTTACCTTCCATATTCAGATTTTTCTCTTTGAGGTAAACAATTTATTTAAAAATTGAGAAAGGGTCTTTATAATCTCTCTGATATCAGTGATTAGATTGTCACCTTCTCTATGTATTTCATTTTTTTCCCTAGCTTCCTTAGTTTTAAGAATTTGAAAGAAGTACTTAGAGCCTTTTTCTCCATTTCAATCCAATTGATCCTTTCTTTGGTCTTGGCCCCTTGAATCTTAACTTGTTGGATCCTTTTCAGAGCATCTCTAGCTTCAACCAGGTCACATTGGTGGGAACAATCTTGTGGGTTAGACTGTAGGGTTTCTTATGCCTATATTAAAGTATTGTGTAGTGTTGTCTCCTTTCTTCTCATATCCTTGGCCTTCTTTTTTCCTACTATATTGAAGATCTATCTCCAACTTTCTATCATAGTGTTCCATCCAGTGATTGTATCTACATGTCTTACCATACAATGGCTAAACCATCTTACCATAATTGTGATAACATTGACATCAATATCTTTGAGAAGGGTGTTGTTGAGAGAAAATCCTTCAATCTTGGGGACCTCAGGTTTTTGGTTATCAATCCAAAAGATATTGGCAATAATGGGGTCGTGGTTAGATAACTATGGTACACCACTACACTGGATCCTCCATCTATCACTTGGATGCTAAATGTATTTTTGTTAACATAGCAACTAACTATTCTACAACATATTATGTTGTTCCCTTTATAGAAGTTGGTCCATGAATTTCCTATTCCCTTATATTCACTTTTCCTTCTAGCCAATTGATCAAACAACAAAAATTTTCTCAACATTTTATTCCAAAAGAACTTCTCATCCCCTTTCCACTCAAACCTGCACCCCCATCTTATCTTGCTAGTTTTCTACCGTGTTGAAGTCACCAACTATTATCTAGGGGATATTGGGAAGTAGGGACATCCATTTCCATAGGGAGACCCTATATATATGATCGTTAGGTGCATATACCAAGCATACTCTGAACCTCTTCCCTTGATTATCTAATATCACCCATACAACTCTATTGCATGGTGAGGACCTGCATTCAACCACTAGGTTCTTCCACTTAGGACTGACTAGGATGCAAATCTCTCCTCTTCCTTTCTCATGATTATTACAAAAGGGTTTGGCTTCCTTCCAAATACATTTTATGCATATGTCTAGTTGAAAACAAGTTGCCTCAATTTCTTGAAGCATTAGAAAATTAGTGTCCTTATGTGCTTTGAGTGGCCTCTTTATAAAATATTTCTTGTCTAGAGTTTCCAATCCACTCACATTCCAAGAGATGTATTTGGCCATTATAATTGGGGTGGAAGGGTCAGTTTACCTTTGGGAGACCTAAATTTCATAAAACACTAAGGCAAATCATCCTTTTGTATGTTAGAAGGCTTGGCATGGGTGGTGACATTGAGGGTCTACCCCTCTTTCATAACTTTTTCCCCTTCTTTATGCATCCTGACTACTTCCTATAGTTTATCCTTTACTTGTTTTCTAGTCTTCCATCCTTTCTTTTTCACATTAAATATGAAGCTTTCATTTTTCTTCCCCATGTCTATCTTAGGGGTTTCAAATTTTTCTCCATTAAACTCTTCCATATCCTAGTCCTCATTCTTATCCTTACACATAATTCTAATCTTAGAGGCCAATTTCCTCATATTCTCTCCAAGGGTCGGGGCTATAAGAGAGTCTAAACTAGCTAGGATTACTACTAGGTCAAAACCATTGAGTTTTGTCACCTGCTTCATAGGAGTCTATAATAGAAACAATCCCATCACTCTTAATAATCTCTTTAGGACTACATTGTTTGATGAATTCATTTGGGGTTGGATTTTTTTTTTAGGTTCATGTCCTTTAAGAAGGACTTCTACTTCATCTAAAGGAGGTAATACTAGGAAACAATTAGATTCTTTTTTGAGTTTATGTCATGAATGCTTCTTGATTTTATCCAAGACAATATGTTGAGCATTCATAGTTCTGTGTTGGACCAACCCTATGGAGTGGGCATTTCAAGGTTGAAATTTTCTTGGACAAAGACCAAAGGGTCTTTCTTGGTTGTGGATTTGAAGGTAGCTTGAAGGGCATCTAGTTCCATATAGAGGTCTTCTGAAACCTTTTGGGTTCCAAAATTTAATATAGGAAATTAATTGGGGGTTCCTTCCTATTTTTGACAACATATGTGTTATTTCCTTTCATTATCTTAGTTTCAGAATGGTTTCTAGAATTAGAAGGGGGATTATAATTTTGTATAAGGGGACAATTCTTCATGACATGTCCATCTTTTTTGCAAAGGAAACAAGAGTTGACATCCCCTAGGAAAGAAAGTGAAAAAACATATTTTCCTCTCTGAATTAAAAATGAAATATCTTTGGAAAGGTCCTTACTCAGGTTGATGGCTATCGAGACCCTAATATCAGTGTGTGCAAGAAGCATGAAGGACTTGTTAATCTTGATGACTTTTCTAGTGGGGTCTAGTGTTTGAGGAATTAGGTTTTAGATAAATGGTGGGACATTTCCAACCATAACCCAACATGGTGCAGAGAGAGCCATGATTTCTTCATCTACAATGTTAGAAGACCAAGGTATGACCCAAAATGTAGAGTTGTTGACTCTCCAAAATTGTCTTTTAACTACATTTTATTGGTATTTAAGGTCTTCAAAGAAGATAAGAAGAAAACCACTTTGAATCATCCTAGAGAAGGAAAAATTGAACCCTAGTTTAAATTACTAATGGTTGTGTAACTAGTCATTTTGGCATGAACTAGCGGGAAATTTCTTAATGTCTTAGGTTGCTAGGAACATAGCAATGTCTTTGAGCCTAACTGTTTCATTCTCTATTACCTTTTTCATCTAAGAATTAGGAACAAGGACATAAGAAAGAGAGGAGGAATCCTTACTTGAATCTCCTCCTTGACTAATTTTTCCATCTCCTTTCCCTGCTCATTCAAATTTTGATCCATTTGGAATATCTAGTTCATTTGTCAATGCTTGGGTAAATTATTTTGATAGAGTCAAGAGTTGGGAGAAGGATTTTTTTTTGTTTTGTGAGTGATATTTCTTGAGAAATACCTTCTAGGGATGAAGTGGTCATTAAATCCTCCTACCCTGCATTGCAATAAATTCTCTAGGGTGGTGGTGGTGTATTTTTCTTGCACCTTGGGTGGGTTGAATTTGTTGTACCATTGAGGGAAGAGTTGCAGAGCTTGGAGTTCTTATCCTTTGGTTGTCATTGATAAATCAAATGCATTTAATTTGACCTCATTATTTTACCATCTTGATTTGACTATTTTCAATTTTTATTTATTTATATTAAAATTCCTAACACTCAAGAAAATTAATAGTGACCAATCAAAAAATTGGAATTTTTCTAAAGAGATTTTTAAAAAATCTATAGATCCCAAAATTTAAGGTTTCAAATTTTTTAAGTTTCCAAAATTAATGAGCATGAGCATCTAGGAACATAAGTTCCCTACCTTATAGATAAGACAAGGACTAATAATTAAAGTCTTTCTGTAGTTGTTGATTCAATTTAAGCCTAGTATAAATTTGACGTATGGAAGGAAAATATTAAGTATATTGATATTTAAATGTGTGAGATTGAATATTAATTATTTTTCCAAAGTGCTAATGATGATCAAGTCTAGGTTCATAGGAATTATCTATTGGAATTTTTTCCAAGAAAAAAACTTCACAAGACTATAGTCCCTAAGAAAATTTGGGTGAAAATTTCCATTTCTATTGGTTCTAGTGAGCACAACATTTACAAGGATACAAGATAATACAACTAGGTTATAGAGTGGGGTTTTCATTACACCAAAAGACTGGTCTGTCAATGCCTCATACAACCACTCAACATATAGTGCACAGGAGATGATTAAGCCCTTTTCATGAATCCTGATGGGAGTGTTGAAAAAATTTCTAACAATCTCCCCTTAGCATTACCCAAGGGTTTAAGGATACAAATCTATGACCAAGCTCTGATAACACTTGTTAGAATGGGGTTGTTGTTACACCAAAAGGCTGATCTATCAATGCTTGATACAACCACTCAACTTATCATGCACGGGAGGTGATTAAGCCCTTGTCACAAATCCTGAGGGGAGCATTGAACAAATTTCTAACATCGGTGTTGCCTATAGAGATACTTAGAAGAATGTTAATATTTCACACCTCATTGGATCTTACTTATTGTGATTAATAAATCTATAATTGGTGACTTGAAGTGGTTTCTATGTGTGGTTTTTTTATATACAAGTTAGTTGTTGTGAATGGCATCCTCCAAGAATTTGAGAAAAATATTTTGTGTTAATTCAAATCCCTACAATACTCTCACATGTCATTGAGGAAAAGTTATCATGAAAGTTTAAAAATAAATATTGGTGTGATTTTCTCAGAGATGTTACATTAAGAAAATGGTGTATTTCCTATACTTGAGAATGGATTTTTTGCTTCTTAGTTAGAAGCATTACACATGATTTATTCCCTTTGGAGGTTCATATTGCTATTGGGAAAATATTGTATAAAAACTTTGTGCATTGGAAATCAAATAGAAATTACAAGTTTTTAAATTGGGAGTTTAACATGATTGAGATTTTTATCCTTTTCCATTGGCAGAGAAACGATGAACATGCAAAAGACAATAGATTTGAATTCTAGTGTAATGGAATCATAGCTAGGGGAGAACAAGAAGGTGTAAAAAAATGACATTATAGAGTTTTGGGTGCATCATCAAGGGAGTTACATAAAATTGAACATTGTAAAATAGAGTTCCAATGATACCAGTGCATACCAAAGTGAATTTTGTTGTTTCCTATTGCAGGCATCACAAAGGCAAGTCATCTGGTAATACAAAATTTATTTGTGGTAATCATATGGCTGAGACAGTCGGGATTGATGAGATTTTTTACTCAAGTATTTTGTTGGGCATCATTATTATTTGATCACTATTGGTCTTATATCAAAACGAGTGTCAACGCTTTTAGAAATATGAGTGTTTGAACAATAAAGGTGGTCTTGACTTGGCATGCATGAACCAATAATTGCATCAAGTCAAAAAATAAATGCTAGTCATCGCTTGTGTGTGTGTGTGTGTGTGATCTCAGTTGGAGTTGGGTGATTGTAGTTACAAAAACAAATTAGTCTACCATCATTTTCCTTCACCCACAGTAATGGTTGATTATTACACAACATTTTTTGAAGATTAAGCAGTTAAAAACCTACATATAGGACATAATTGATTTGATCCTATCTAAGGAGTTTTTTGAGACTTAGTTACTTGAAGCTTAGAAATAGAAAGCATTAAGGATTCACATTGTTTTTTAGATCTATTAGATAATTGATAGTGGGGGTGAATTAGTTATATCTAGTTATCCTACAATCCCTTCATACTTAATAAAGTTCAATACAAATTACTTGAAGATCTCATTCAACTTCATAATTAACTCACTATTTCTATTATTACTAAGTACAATAAATTAACTTAGCTTTTATCAAGTTGAAGTAGTAAGTAAATTACATGAAAATAAACTTGCAACACAAAAGAATTCACACATTTGAAAAACCCAAAAAAATCACTCTTTTGAAGTGAACTCTACTAAGAGCCAACCTTATAAAAAGGTTTACATACACATTGTTAATGTGATATGGTTAAAGGGTTTACACCAAAAGATCATCTAGACCTTGTTCACTCTTTGATCTTATCTAAAGAGTGGCTTACTTTAAAGGACTTATAAATATCACTAACTGATTTTACCATATAAAATTTCATAAACTTGTATATCAACTTAGTTAAGAAATTTTGTTTCTATAATGGTAAGAAAGTAGTGGCTCAAATGATTTCTTAGGGTTATTGCCACCTTGATTGTTTAGATCTTTGTTTTTCTCTATCTTCTTCCTTTTGATCTCTTACTAGTTGATTCAAACCTTCTTACTTTCTCTTTTACTTAACTCTTGTATGATATTCTCTCTACTCTTCTTGGTTCTCCTTTTTTCTTTCAACTTCTCCTTCTCCTTCAATATAAATTCATTCAACATTCAACCAATAATCAAAAACTTTCTCAAGCATCTCCTTAAATAGTAATATCTTTGCTTCAAGATTCTTCTGAGTTTCTCTGCTTAACCATATCCATCGATCTCATATTAATTTTACTAGCCACTTAGAAAATATAATTTTCATTTAAATTTGTGATCATCCTTATCATGTTCCAATCTCCATCATCAGATCTTCATTGTATATTTTTATTTGTAGATCTTGTAAGCAACTTTGACTCTAGCATTCAAACATCTTGAACATTCTTTATTTTTATCATAAGCTAGCCTCACACTCCATTCTCCTTAAATTTTTCTTCCATCTCATGCTTAGCGAACATAATATTTCACTTGAGAAATACATCACTCAATTAACACTAGATTTACTTAGTTAACACTGATCCTATTAAATTTTCTTTGCTAACTGCTTGATGAAAACTATAGTCACTTGGTGAATTTTGTCTTCCTTCTTTCACCTTGTTTCTCAGTGTAGCTTGTATAGCTCATTACATTACAAGATTATATGATTGTAAAATAATCGGCCAAAATTATGTTATTATTTTCCAACTCATTCAAGTGTCATTGAATACCATACAAATCAATACTCTCTCACCAGCATACTTTCTTCAAATCCTCTTCATCAATAAAATGATATGTCACTCTATTAAATTAGCATAGTGTATAATCAAACAATACTTGACATCAATGAAAAAATAGCAACTAATATGACTCTTTCACATACATTCATGTTATTATCAGTTAGGGCTAACAATCCACCCCTTTGGCATTGATGGAAACACATAGCATATGATTTCACATTACAAAACATCACACAAGATAATAAAATGTATGCATTTATATCAATACAACTATTGACTTCAGTCTGGTCCTTTGCAATAGATTTCATCATCGAGTGTACTTGGTATGTATCTTTAGTAGTGGAAAATTTCAACATTTCTCCCCTTAGGATATGATCTTTATATGTTTAGACTTATTGCCCATTTGCATATCATTCACTTTATTTTATGATTCTTTTCACATTCATCCTTTTGAAAGCAATCCAATATTTATTCTTCTCTTCCATAATATATTGCTCCCATTGTGTATCATGCCCCTTATTTTTCTTTTCCTTTTGTTCTTATTCTCCCCTTTTGGGAATATTATTCCTTAATTCATACTATTCTTATAGATTATCTCCCCATTTGACAACAATGCCAAAGGTAGCTATAAGTTCCAATGTGAAACTTATAAAATATTGTAGTTATATGTTGTACCTTGCATGTACTATTTACATCAATTTATATCATAGTCATCTTCACATCTCAATTTATTTACTCATTTGACTAGTAAATGATTTACATAGCAAATTATTTCCACCAATTATAATGTCATCCACAAAGATTTAGAAACCAACACCAAATTTTCAGATTCACTCTTCAAATACACATTATTATTCTCACTTTTGCTATCAAATCCAATCTTAATCAAATAATATTGTAACCTTTCATACCATGCTCTTGGTGCTAGTTTTAGTCCATAGAGTGCCTTGTTCAATTTGCAAATTGTGCTCCTCTTCTTAGGTTCAACGAATCCTTTTGGTTGTTCAATGTAGAATTTTTCTTCAAGTATTCCATTCATATATGCACATTTGGCATCCATTTTATATAATTTTAACTTCTTGCATAGGAAAAAAATATTCTTGCTCTTTTTGATCTTGGAAAAGGTGCAAAAGTCTCATCATAATCTATTCATTCTTCTTGTGCATAACCTTTGCAAACTAATCTTGCCTTATTTCTCACCACTTCTTCATTTTCATTCATCTTATTTCTGAAAACCCATTTTATTCCCATCACATTCTTTTCTTTAGGTTTTGATATTAGTGTCTATGTGTTATTATTTTCTATCTAATCAATTTATTCATTCATTGTATTTATATGATCTTCATTATCAAGTGCAGCCTTAACTGTTATTGGTTCAAATTCAACTATCAAACATGTAGTATCTATTGACTTAATTCTTTTCAACAATCCAACAATTATTTCTCACATGATTGTCCAATACATGTTTAGATCTTTGATTCTCACGATTATTCTTACTCAATTGGGGTTCAATTTCCTTCTTGAGTTGTACTATATGTTGCTCGGGTAATGTAGGTTGTAGCTTGGTAGCTCTCTATTGTAACTCAAGTAGTGTATCAGGTAAATCTTCATACATATACAAAAAAAAATTGTAATCTTCAATTTCGTTCTTTCTTTCCACATCATTCTTGTCTGTAAACTTGTCAATATTTACATTTTCAGATTTAATCATTGTGTTAGTAGTTTTGTTCAAACATTTATAAGATTTTCTCTTAGATCGATGAATATCCAAAGAAAATACCTTCATCTCCTTTTCAATCAAAAATTTCATCCCTTTCATCCTAATGAATCTAATACCTACTTCCAAATATCTTAAAATGACTTACATTAGGTGTATGACCATACCAGATTTCATAGGGTGTCTTGGTTATTCCTTTATTTAATTGAACTCGATTAAGAGTATAGAATGCAATGCTAATAGCTTCTCTCTAGAATATCTATAAAACATCTTTTTCAATCATCAATCTCCTTTTACAATCCACAATTTATCTATTTCTTCTTTCAACAATCCCATTTCTTTGGTGTTCTAAGTGAAGACAACTATCTCTTAATATCATTCTTAGCACAAAAGTTTGTGAATTCAGTAGACATAAACTCACCACCTCTATCAAATCTTAAAAATTTCAATGATTTATCAAGATCTTTATCAACTTTAGAATAATACCATTTTAACATATCAAAAGCATATTATTTCAATTCATGAATATAACAATCATCATTGTAGAATAGTCATCAATAAACAAGATGAAATATTTGCCACTGTACTGAATTTCCATACCCATTGATCCATACAAATCAATATGCATTTTTGGAATATTTAGAATAACTAAGAGGGGTTTGAATCAATTATCCAATGTCCAAATGTACAAAGAAAACTTTCTAGTACTTAACAAATATAGGTGCATGCATTGATTAGATCATCCAATTTCTCAAACCTCAGTATATTACTATCTTAGGTCAAATGAACTTTGCAGAAATATAAACATAACTTAACACAAAATCATCCACACAATTTTGACACAAGGATTTAACATGGAAAACCAATTTGGGAAAAACCACTAGTAACATGCTACCAATTTTCACTCTTTTGAAGTAAGCCCTGTGAGGAGCCAACCGTATTAAAGGTTACAATAGATACTGTTAAATGTGACCTTGTTAAAGGATTTTAGTCACCTTGTTAGGAGTGATCCTTGTTAGAGGAATTTAGAACATTCCATTATAATTTCAACCTATTAAAGGATTTACTCATGACTATTAGGTCAACCTTAATCTAAAGGATTTATTCAGACTGATACAATTGTTAGAAAGTAGTACTCAAACTTGATCTGATAATAAAAACATCTCACTTGCAGATTTTAGATATCTAATTAAATTCTCCATCTTGTTTTCCATTTAATCTCCTTCATCTCTAATAGCTTGTTCACCCTTTAAGCATTTACCACCTTAAGCCTCCTTTCTTAGTATGGCAATTGCAGATCCATTCATTTGGCCACCATATGAAG
Source organism: Cupressus sempervirens (assembly GCA_028749045.1). Classification (NCBI taxonomy): domain Eukaryota; kingdom Viridiplantae; phylum Streptophyta; class Pinopsida; order Cupressales; family Cupressaceae; genus Cupressus; species Cupressus sempervirens. The sequence goes on from CM053786.1 coordinate 501,796,271, forward strand.
TAACACCTTAAGAATCCTTATCTTTTTCTCTCACATTTTGAAATTTTTCTTATGGCCTTGTATCCACTTAAATAGAGAATTTAGATCTCTTGCCACTCAATCTTCAAAAATGGTTTAACTTAGGGTTAGGTTACATTCATTTAATCCTCCCTCATTTTTGTTTTGTTCCCTCTAGAAAATTCTCTTACAATCCTTATCAAATTCATCTCAAAATGGTTTATCTTGAATTATGTGTCATAGTCTCATCATTCTAATCTTCAACATGCTTCACACAATTCAAGAAATCAACTTTTTAGCTTAGATTCATCAAATCTTTGATTAAACTCTTTATGTTGTCACTCAACAACAACTAACATCTGATGCTCAGTCAAGACTTGGTTTCTCAACATATAAACACTATATCTTCACTCGACCAACATAGTAGTTTACTTATGCTTGACATAAACTAAATTTTCTTAGTATATACTATCTTTTCTACTCATCTTGAATTAAAATTGATCAACTTTCTCTATTTTATCGGCCAAGCTTGGCAGACACATTTTGTTTCATAGTCTTCTTTAAGTCTTAGCTTCCATATCCTTTCATTGTATCCTTAAGTAGATAAGAAATACACTATATCATCAATGTCTTATTTGGTATTAGTGTTACTTTTATACACCATATAACTCAACCTTTCTCTATGTATACTTTTTATCCTTTCTTTTCAAATCCTCTTCATCAATCAAATAAATGATAGCATTTAGACTAAAGTAAGCAATTGTCTCACCAACAAGTAGTAGGTTTGACATTAGTGACAAAATAATGATTGGTCCATGATAGTTTTCACCAATCTTTCCCATCTCTATATTTTAACATGCACTAGCTCCAAAAATAATTAGAAGTGTGTATCTTTCTTGAAAATCTTGACATTGTCATTTACCGATATGACATTCTTTACACATAGAATTATCAAGCTTGTGTAGATTTGTTAAGCCTCTAACTCTTATTTCTACCAACCTTCACCATATTCTAAAAGTTTAGACGACACAACCTCTCATGCTACAACCACACATCCTCAACTTTAGAATATAAGCATGTATCCATAGTAGGATCATGATAAAATAAATTACCTTTAGTTTGCATCCTTGTTCCAATTAGATTTATTTCATCATCAAAGATCTTAAATTTTATGTTCTAAAACTCCATCTTGTAATCTAAATTGTTCAATTGAGCAACACTCAAAAGATTATAGTTTAGTTCTTGTACCCAATATACATCACCACATTTGATTTTATCATTCAACATTAATGATCCTCTACTTTTTACTAGATATGGAATATCATCACCTAACTTCATAGTTCTACCATCATCAATTTCTTCAAATTTGTCAAACTTACTTATGTCACCAGTCATATGATGTGAGTATCAACTATTTATAATTCATGTATAATTCTTGCTAACATGTGAAATAAGGAATGTTTCACTCTCATACCTTTCTCCATTTAGATCTTCCTTGATAGCAACATAAATCATCTCAACTACTTGTTTCTCTTCATCAATATTGGATTTAGTGTCCTCTTCTTCAACAATTTAGAATGATTTCTTCCATTTTTCTTTGTAGTCCTTTTTATTCTATACTTTTAATCTTTCTTTTCATTTGTGTCAAACTTACTTCTATTATGAAACTTGATAGCAAAATGACCAACTTTATTTCACTTAGAACAAATCAAGGCCAATTTACCTTTGAATTTAACTTTACCTCTTGATAACCTTCTTACAAACAATGCTTCAATTTCATCCAAATCATCTTTGGATTTAGGATCATTCTCATCTTTACTTTTCTTCTCTTTCTTTGAACTACCAATGGTTAGCAAAGACTTAAAATAATTTCTAACTGTAATCGTAGTATTATTATAATTGCTCAATTCAAATGTAGTTAACTAACCAACCAAACCATCAAGTGTCAAAACATTACTAGACATATCTCTTATTTCTTAAACTGCAAAAACTTTTATAGCATAGATAGTTAGGTGAGTTCTAAGATCTTTACTTATAATTTCACTATTACTAATAATACCTCCAACAACTTTTCTTGCATTCGCAAATTTTGTAATTCATTTCACATATTGTACAACATTAGATTGTCTTCTTTCATTCTCATGCCATCATACTTTCCTCTCAAACTTTCTAGTTTATCTCTTAGTACATTTGGATCTCCATCATGTACAAGTTCCAACTTGTTCCACGTCTATTTAGCATTAGTGGAGCTCTTGATATCATCAAAATCGACATCATTGAGGCAATCTTAGTCATCAAGATATTATGATTTCTCTTCTTAGTCATTTGTTTTATAGTCATAGGAGTGACACATGTAGTGTATTCATTGTCCAACTAGTGTGTAACATTACATCTAATTATAGATAGATGCAGCCTCATTATTTATTTCTATGAGGAGAAATTTTCCTTATTTATCTTTAATACCTCTCTCTCGTACATCTTCATATCTTTAGCTTGAGTTCCTTTAAACTTATTTCTCTAAGCATTATTCTCGGATACCAGTTATTAGATAACTAGGGGAGTGGGAGAGGGGTGAATTAGTTATCCTATAGTCCCTTCAAATACTTTAGTACCAATTCACTTAATAAACTTCAATAGAAATTACTCAGTGATACCACTCAATTTCATAATTAACTCACTATTTTAATTATTACTGAGTATGAAAAATTAACTTAGCTTTTACCATGTTGTAGTAATAATTAAACTACATAAAAATCAACTTGCAACACAAAAGAATTTACACATCTGAAACCATGAATTAACATGGAAACCTTGTAAAAGAAAAAACCACCTAGACCACCAACCCAAATAAAATTCACTCTATTGAAGTGATATTTTCTAGGAGCCAAGCTTGTTAAGGCTTACATACACATTGTTAATGTGACCTAGTTAGAGGATTTACACCAAAATATCATCTAGATTTTGTTCTCTCCTCGATCCTATCTAAAGAGTAGCCTTATTTAAAGGACTTATAAATATCACTAATCAATTTTACCATATAGGATTTCATAGACTTGTTAGGTCCACTTGGTTAAGAGATTTTTTTTTCTACAATGGTAAGAAAGTAATAGTTCAAATGATCTATTAGGGTTAGCACTACATTTTTTTGTTCAAATACTATTCTTCTCTAGCTTCTTCCTTCTAATCTCTTACTAATTGGTTCACACCTTCTCACTTTCACTTTTTATTTAACTATTCTTTGATCTTCTCTCTTCTCTAATCGATCATCATTACTTCTTTCAGCTTCTCCTTCTCCTTCAATAGTTTACATTCATTTAGCATTCAACCAATAACCAAAAACTTTCTCAAACATCTCCTTAAATAGTAATCTCTTTGGTTCTAGATTCTTCTAGGTTTTTCCTCTTAACCACATCCATAGATCTCATATTCATTGCATTTAGTCACTTACAAAATAGAACTTTCATTAAAATTTGTGCTCATCCTTATCATGTTTCAATATCCATCATTAGATCTTCATTGTATTTTTTCTAGTTATAGATGTGACTAACTTTGAATTTAGCTTTTGAGCATCTCAAACATTCTTTATTTTTATCATAAGTTGGAATTAGATTCCATTTTGCTTAACTTTTTCTTGTAGCTCATACTTGGTGAACATAACATTTCACTTGGAAAATACATCACTCGATTAACACTAGACTTACTTAGTTAATTCTAGTCTTTTTAAGTTTGATTTGCTAACTACTCAATGAAAATTATAGTCAGTCGATGAACATTGTCTTCCTTCTTTCACCTTGTTTCTCAGTGTATCTTGTATAGCTCATTACAGTAAAAGAGTACTTGATTTTAAAACTATCAAACCAACATTATATTATCATTGTCCAACTTATTTAAGTGCCCATTGAATACCATACAACTCAATACTATGTCACTAACATACTTTCTTCAAATCCTCTTCATCAATAAAATTATGTCACATTCTATTGAATTAGCATGATGCCTAATCACTTAAGACTTGACATCAATGAAAACATAATAATTGATATGAACATTTCACATACATCCATAGTATTATCAGTTAGGGCTAACAAGATCAATGTTGTCAAAGAGTATAGAGAATTTTCTTCCATAAGTAGACTTTGTAGTCTCTTTAAGTGTATATAATAAAGTCACACCAATAGAATAGATAAAATCCAATAGTTTTTCTAAGAAAGTGGCATGCATATAAAAATTACAGGAAATTATTGTGGAAAACTTGGTTTTTCAAGGAAAGTGGACCTTAAATGGAGACCATTTAAGGATTATGTGGTTGTAAGTCATGATACATAGTTCCAGTATGTCGACCATAAACTGAACTTTGTTACTATTCCCAATAAATATAAATCATTAATCTGAATGTTATTATTTTCATCACTGAATCATTATTGATTATTAATCAGCCTAGAGTGAGAGGTGGTGAAGAAATAAAATTAAAACCCATTTTTCTAAATCTACAAGAAAATATGTAACAAACAAAGTTAACAAACTTAATGTGCTCAGTCATGAAAAAAATTAGTCTTAGGAACATATTTTCATATTAACTAATAACATTATCTAGCAAGCCTTGTGTTTGAACACTAGGTTTTGGTTCCAATACAAAAAGAAAGTATGTTTAGGCAACTACCTACATTTATCTCCAAGGAAAATGAAAAAATCCTTAAAGAAAATCCCTTGAATATAGAAAGGAAAGTTGTAGATTTGTCTCAATCAAAGAATATATTACCTTGTCAACTTGATGCAATTGATAAATATTTATCCATGATATAACAACTAGGTTCTAAAAGTAAATAAATGAACATCCTTCTAGTTGTGATTTATTTGGTTAAACCAATATTTTTAAGACATCCAAGTGGAGACATAAAACTTGTAGTTACTCTGTGTATTAATTAGGTTATAAAGATAACAATGCCACATGATCCATACAACAAGGAGGTTATGAAGGAGATATTTAATCTTATCATGGAAAGTTTTGAGGGATTGTAATATAAATAACTCAACCTTTGTATAGATTGTTAAAATTTTGGAAACAATTTCAAAACTAAGAGCTTGTGCAATTATGATAGATCTTGGTTGTGAGGACTTAATTCTTGATATGTTCCATTAGTTTTTTATTGTCATTAAAAGGAAGCACAAGAAAAATGTTTTATCTTTCATGTAGTCCATTATGTATTTGATCATTGAAGAGAGCAATACCAATTACCAAAACTTCTTAACTACCATATTGGCCGATTTAAAATAAATACATGTCACTTCGTTTGATGCTTATAGTTTGATTAACAATATCATCAAACAATGTGAACAAAAATTAAAATTATTCTTAGAAAGGGGCACGATTGTAGAATGAAGGAAAGAAGATTTGTTTTAGCCAATAGAAAGGGAAGAAGAGAAATATAAAATTGAGTCATATGGGAATCTTAATAGGGATGAAGTTGATGGTATTGTGGATCAGTCACCTAGGAATTCAATAGAGTCTCCCTCCAACATAACGCTATGTTTTTGGGTTGATGATTATAGGGGTAATGAGGTATCTTTTGGATCAACAATTTGTGTAGAAACACATGAGGATAATTATTCTTATGATGATAATACTTTAAACAACATAATATTGAGTGAATCAAGCATAGTAATTCACTTTTTGGGGTGGATGTTGATTGGATATTGGATAATCCACTATTCAAGTTTGATGATGAAGCACCTTTTGATATTGATCAAGAGCCATTGATTGATACTAATTGCAGCTAGGAGTTGACTAATTTATTAAAATTTATAGAGGTGCATAATTTTGATTACAAATCAACCTTGGATAGTCACTTGGCTAACTAGTATGGCCAAGGATTATAGAAGGAGTAAGGATAGTGTTGACGGGTATTTATTGACTGATTCTTCTCATTTATCTAGTTCTTGTGATTAATATAGTCTCACAAATGTTAATCATGATGATAGAACTTGGGTAATTACACCTCCCCTCATGGAGGAAGCCATATCTAGCTTTTTTGTCCAATATAGTTACAATTCCAACATACATTTTTTAGAGGAGCAGTGTTGGGGTAGTTGGATATTTTGGACATTCTATTATGTTCTAGTATGAAGCTATGGGATATTCCAGATAGTTGGGAAGGTGGATGATATTTTTTTGTGGGATCTAGGAGGATCAGACATATGGACATGGCAAGTGGAGTTGACAGATTATGCACATGGAGTTATTTAGGATCCTGATATTAGCATGACTAGTGCATTGTTATGGAGAATAGGTGACAAAATTCATAATTCAAGACATGTTATTTGTATGAGAGTAGTGCAATGACCTGGTGGGGCATCTTTCTTGACACTGATGTGAGACCCTAGTATAAGTTTATAGTATCATGATTTCTTGAGGGAAAGCAATCTCAAAGAGGGAGGACTTGTAATGTCCCCTTTTTGGGACATTAGGAATTCCAAAGTAAAATTTATAACATATTAAATTTGGCTTATGAGAGCTTAAATAAAATTAATAAATGGGTCAATTTAATATTATAAAGGGATTTAAAAGGTGACAAGGAAGGAAAAGGATGAAAGGGGAGGAAGGAAGCTCAAGAGTTACATGTTGTGTCTTTAAAAGAGGGATAAGTAGCTCATTTGAATATGCTTGGATTATTTTTTGTTTGGATAATTTTATTTTCTCGTTGAGAAATATTGTGAGACTTTACATCTTCCATTTCAGACTTGAGGAAACAAACCTTCAAGCCATCTCTAGTGATTGGACACAACCCCAGTTTATCACTGTAGTGGATTCAACACAGAGTTAACATTGGGTTTATATATTATTTTATATATTTCCAATTTAATTGTTATTGTTATTTGTAGGATTGGACTTTGTGCATTTTATTGTATTGTCGGTCTACAATAAAATAACAAACATTAAAATTGAATCTTTATTTGAGCACATTGGTTCATTTACTAGTTTATGTTGTTGGGTTATATTGTATAGTTTATCTATTATATTTTGAAAATTATTTGTGAGAAAATTTGGAGATAAGATCCTGCTAGGATATCACAATGGAAAAATCTTAATAATAAAAAGGACAATTCTCAAAACTCGCACGAAATAAGGAAGGGAAATGTTATTTTAATGATTTTGGGATATGTGGAAAAATAAGAAATAAGTTTTTCAAAATCTCTAAGAAAGGTAAGTTTGATGATTATTATTGTATCACTATCAACTAGCAACACCTACTAAAAGAAAGGATAAAAAGGTCACCAATGGTAGGGTACTAATATGTACAAAAAAAACTTATATTTAGAGGTGGGATAAATAAAGAAAATAAAATGAGTACTTATTACAAGAAATGGATTTATAAAGGCTCTGATTGCAAGTACACTTGGATAAGTTCTAAGGGAATAATTAATATTTTTTCTATGCTCCATAATCCTCTCATTAAAGACAAATTTCTTTTCTTGTGCATATTGTGCAAAGATTAAGCCTTCGATGAACCTTTTTCTTCACTCTTTTAATCTTCCTTGTCCATGAGTTGAGCCTCTTGTTCTCTAGTGTTCAATTCACATTCTTTAGAGGCATCTTTCTAGCCTAAGTGGTCTAATTATGTTGAAGGAAGAAATTGACCAAGAATTTAAAAACATTAGAAAATGGGTGATTCACTGAAGAAAGTGGATCCTAGTAACTATAATAAAATTGCAAAAATTGGTGACATTTAGGAGATTTTTGAAATGTTGGTCTGGTGCCTTACTTATAGCCTCTTAAGAGCTTCAAAAAATGTCTCTTAATGAATTACATTATCTCTTGGCATGAGGAAATGGTGGTTATTGGCAATGTTAAGTTTGCAACCATCATTGAACTTATTATAGAAGTTAATGGATTAGAATTCTTTGGAAAAAAAGTTGAACGAAAAAGCATAGGAGATTACAAAAAAGTTAGGAGTTGATTCTTAAAAAGGGAGAAAAAGAAAACATTGTTCCTAACAATGATCGGTATGCTAGAACCTTCCTCCCTCCTCAATATGCTATGGTTTCTATTGTATGATATTATTTAGTCTTGAAGTTCACCACTTATCACCTCTACCATTTCACACATAAGGCTTGGAGAGAAAATTAATGTTTATTTCTTCTTTCTTTCATCCCTTTTAAATACTATTGACAAAGTTGAAAACCCTTCACTACACCAAGGTCTTATGTATCTTCTCTATAGGAATGTGTACATCTATGCTGCTACCATGGGTTATTGCCTAACCTACTCACAAGTCTCTAAATCCCAACAAATCTTTGTTCATATTAAGCATGTTAGAAATGAATTATTGCAAGAAAGAACCCTTCACAATGCTAAGAAGTTTTCTAATTATGTAAAGAACATTAGCAAAGGTCATCCCCAATTTGTGGTCCCTTTTGAGGAAATAATCCCTAAAACTACCCCTCAAAAGATGAAAGCTCTTGCTAAAAAAATTGCCTTAATCTTTAAAGCTAGGAAAACTAGTAATTTGGGAAAAAGCTACTTATAAATTTACTAGGAAGAATTAGATGATGAAATGGAGTCAAAAGAAATTTTGGGAAAGAAGGGTTTCTATAATAATAAAACAAAAGAGGAAAATAAAAAATCTAGGAATATGAAGTGGTCCTAGAAATATACTAGGAGTATAAACCTATGGTCTGTGAGGATACATGCTCTGTAAACTAGGATTTACAAATTTATGGACTTAATCCAAATTTGTAGGCAATAATTGTGTGGCTATGTATTTATACATTGCAAAATTTAAAGCTAAGTTCATAAAATTTCTTATAAAACTTTAGACAATTATCTAATTAGTATAATATTATAATTAGAATATGAAATACTGGAAAAAATTAAATAAAGTAGAAACAAAAGAGAAGAATGATAAGAAAAAAAATGGAAACTTTATATGTAGGTTTAAAATAGAGGTCACCTAGTTAGGACTACATCTTCAAGTCTACTGTTGAATTTGGGAACCACTTTGTTGAAGGTGTTATGGATGCTCAACAATGGTTCACATATATTGTTTAATCACATTTTCATACTAACATCTCCCACTTTCTCATTTCACTAATTTTGATCTTTTAACCAAGTTGATTATCATTCGAACATATTTTGACAATAACATTAATCATTTACACCCCCTTTTCAAATTAACTACAGATCATTTCAAAATTGGTTTCTATTTTATCTAAACTTTTTAGAACCAACTCTAAATCATTTCAACATCATTATAATCTCATCGAACAACCTTAAACCATTTAAATATCATCGAAACCCTTTTTAATTAACCAAAATCATCCAAAATCAGCCCAAATTTATCCCAAATTAACCCAACCCTAGTCCCCTAGCCCCATAGCCATTTTATGGCCCCTACCCCTAGAATTTTATGGTATGGTGGTATAGGCCCTACTATTCTACGGGGTATGGGCCCTACTATTCTATGGGGCACGACATTTAGATGAGGGCCCACCTCAAAATTCTAGGGTTAGACGCACACCCCAACCGATGGATTATTCCCCCTAAACAGATCCCTAGCCCCCTAAAACTATTCCAAATCAGCCCAAAATCATCCCAAATCAACCCAAAATCATCCCAAATCAACCCTAAATGATCTAAAACATTTCAAAAATCCATAATTATCATCATTTATCCAACCTTAAGCAATATCATGTCCCTTAGTGCCTTGTCAATCTATCAAACCTATCAAATCTAACCTTAGTACTGCCATGTCCCTTGATGCTAGGTCAAATCGATATTTTTTATCATTCAATCATTGACATTGTCGAGTCCCTCAATGTTAGATCATGGCATTATCCAATAAATTTAATAAAATTGGCAATGCCCATCAATGTTATTATGATCAATATCAATCAATTGTGGTCAATTTCTCAAGGGGGCGCCCATATATACCACCCCTACTGGGGCATGTTCTAATGGATTTTTCATTTGTTATTCTTTGACACAATGCTCTAAATCACATTGTATCAAAGAGAAGAAAAGTGTGGATGCTCAAAAATGGTTTACATCTACTATTTAATCACATTTTTATATTTTCTCATTTCACTAATTCTAATCTTTTGGCCATGTTGATTATCATTTGAACATATTCTGAAAATATCCTTCATCATTCACACTCACTTTTCAAATCAACTACAAATTATTTCAATATTGGTTCCTATTTTATCTAAACTTTTTAGAACCGACTCTAAATAATTTCAACATCATCAAAATCTCATCTAATCAACCATAAACCATTTCAATATCATCGAAATGTTTTTTAATTAACCCAAAATCATCCCAAATTAACCCAAAATCATCTCAAATCAACCCAAAAATGTCCCAAATTAACCCTATATGATTTGAAACATGTCAAAAATCCCTAATTAATTATCATTTATCTAATCCTAAGAATTTTTGTGTCCTTCAATGCCTTGTAAATCTATCAAACCTACCAAATTTGACCTTAGTGTTTCCATGTCCCTTGGTGCAAGGTCAAATCTATCATTTTTATCATTTGACCATTGGCATTTTTGAGTTCCTCAATGTGAGATCATGGCATTATCCAATTAATTTAATAACATTAACAATGTCCTTCGATGTTATTATATCAATCTCATCAATTAATTTCAATAATGTGGGCTTTACAATGTCTGTTAAATGACATATGTCCTTAATCCATGTCATATGTCCTTAACATGTCATCAATCCTAATTACTCAATCAATTTGATTATGGCTTTGATCTACTTACCATCATCATAGTTGATCTTCATAATCATCGCATCTCATCAAAAGGTTAATCCCACATTTATCTAATCAAATTGGCCAATCATTTACTAATTTGTTCTATAGGATTAGTTAATCTATAATATATTCCCATGTCATTTAAATAATTTTTCATCCCACTTTGCTAATTATTCTTATTAACTCGCATTCTCAATTAATTAATATTTATTAATTAATTAGTTCATCTTTGAGAACTTTGGGAATTCTCAATTTCCTAACTCCTATTTTTCCATTTCTAAGTTCTAATTTACTAATTTCCATTTGTGTGGAATTATGAATTTTTAATTCAAATTTTCCACCTAATCATGAAACATGGTTATAATGAGTCATAGATTCTTTCTGCACTCAACTAATATGTGTCATATTTGACATATATTATTCCTTACACAAGACTATAATAAGCCACATTCATCATAGATTCTTGTCTACAAGTGGCTTTGATGTGTCATACGCATGTCATAGATTCTCTTCCACTTTTAGCTGTGTTGACTTGTATATATCATAGAATCCTATATGTGGCATATTTTGTCATATTTTCATAGATAGTCCAAGGAATCTTGTGCCAAGATTCACACTCAAATTGATAAATGTTCATCTCCTCATTCATGTCTCACCTCTTTTATTTTTTCTATAAGTTGAGCCATCTTGCACTCATTTTCACCTTAGAATCTCTTGAGAACTCATTATGCCCAAACCATGCTTCTAGTTTTCTCAATAGAATTCATCATATCATTAGTCATTTTCTTTCAATTGTGTGTGTACTATGGGAAATTGGAGCTACATCAACAATGGAGGAGAAAGAAGACATGGGAACTACAATTGAAAAGGACATTTTACTTTTTTTAGTTCCTTTACTTTCATTAGTATTCATGGTATATTAGATTTTTTTAGCATATGTTGATTGAGTTTGTGGTTTCTCATAGTGTGCTAGGTTTTAACCTATTTTCTAGTCCTATAATTGGTGAACCTGACATGAAACATGCTTACTTATTTGGGTTTTCTTTGTTTGTGCTTGTAGGTGCACGAAGGGAGCTCATTTGAAGGAAGCTAACACTTGTTTAGAAAAAAAAAAGAAGCTTTGCTACTATGTCTTTGAGCTCCTAGAGCCTACAAAAAAAATGCTTTCACAATATCTCAATTTTACAAATTTGGTGTATAATAATACCTTGCAAGGTCTAATCTCTAAAACAATCACTTGTTAATCTTACAACAATTCCTCCTCTAGATTTTTTTTTGGTAGGTAAAATTCCAAGAGGCCCATGTCTAATATTAAATTAGATGTCCATCTTAATCAGGAAATGAAGAAAAAAGATGGAAATTTATCCTTGGTTTAACCTTTACATAGTTCTCTTTAATGATTTAATCATTTAGCACCAGCTTTTATCTTCTATATTTCTTGTTCTATATTTAAGATATCCTTCTAAATGTACAAGTCAATTAAACTAAGCTAAGATCAAGTTGTTAGACACTAGAGAAATATATTATAAAATAAAAATAAGTTAATCTCCAACTAGCTAGTATATAAAGCCAAAATAGGCATTAGGAAATTCTTAAATAATACTATTTAAGTTGCTGCTTAAAAATATTATTTTCAAAATGTGAGTGAAATCTAATAAATTATCAAATATTTATTATGAACATGAATATACAAGATATTACTTATTATTAGTTCTTCTTTCCTTTACATATGAAAATAATTTATGCCAAATTACTAAGAAAGAGTATCGGAATGAGATACTTCATCATAAGGATTATTTGATTTAATGTATACAAGGTTGATATTTTCAATATCTCCCCATAAAGTTACTTGATCCTCCTTCATAAACTGATCGATCCAATCATGCCCAAGTGGGTATCTGACATGAAAAAAATGCATCAAAAAATCCACATTTCTTCTAATGATAGATTTCCATTTATTAAATCTCTTTTTGATTTTTAGCGAATACAATGGAAAAACTAGGGACATTATTCCTTCCCATCATATTGATATCGTAGTTACATGGCCTAGGAATCATGTGATTTATATTTATATTTATCAATACCTTTTCAAGATCACCTAGATACATATTCTTGAAAATTCTCTTGCATAGAAGTTCTATACCATATTTTTCTACTTCTATAATATGAACCATAGCAATGAACATTAAGGTATGTCAGAAGGAACTTTCTATCAGTCTAAGTTGAAGAAAATATAGTCATTTCCCAATATTCGGTAGATCACTCTTATTATAACAAAAAAAAATTATAACAATATGTCTTTGATGATTGTACACTAGAATTGTACACTTCTCTACACCATTCTATCCAAGGTATTCCATGATTTGGAAAGCTTGAATTGCGGCTTAGAGCTCCCTAGTCATGGAATGCAAAGGTGTGTGCATAAGCATGAAAATAGCTCTTAGTTGAGTCTTAAAGATGCAACCCTTTATCTTAAACCATGAGATGGGAGATTCCTTAGACAAGAGAAAGAGTGATAGTGACAAATAACTCTTGAGTATGCAATGCAAAGATGAATCTATGCTAAAATGAGATGCACAATGAGACTATTCTAACAATATGATAATATTACCAAGCCATTCTAATTAAGCTAAGGGAACTATGCTATAGCAAAAAGAAACTAAGATAATGAAAATGAACTAATATATGTATGAATATGCAAAGAATGAGAAAAGAAGATAGAAGTTCTCCACAAAATACTCCAAGAAAACCTGTAAGTACACCTGAAGCATAACAATAGCTCAAAATTGGGATCCTTAGACGAGGAGAGAGCTCTCCCTTTTAAAGGTGTATAGGTGGTTGAGATCAAGATCAAGAAGTGGATCATCAAGGGTGGCAGTTTACTTTTGACATGATCCATGTGCAAGATCATTTTGACTAATGAGAAAGAGTTGAATTTTCAGGTGAGAAAAAGTATTTTCTTTTAATTAGTAAATAGGAAAAAGACTTCATGTGTGCACATTAGAGTGGGTTAGAAGAATGGGGTCTTTTATTTAATTAAAAGGGGACATGTTCTTTTAATCAAATAGACCATTTCAAGTGATTATAATGATGATTTTTTATTATTGGCCCATCTAAGGGTATTTGGATCATTAGACCATGAAGCTATTGATGATGGTCTCCTTATTTAATTCCTAATGAAAACCAATCCTATATTAATCTAGTATCTAGATTTCTCTATATATAGAAGTCTATTCCATAATATAAGGAATTTCAAGGACTGATAAATGAAAAGGTGAAAGAAACTAACTTTCTAATAAAGAAATATCGAATAGTTGAAAGGTAAAGAGTTAAAAAGAAGATTGACAATGTGGAAACATGGTAATAAACTATCAATTAGACACCAAGCTCAACTTTTAGTTGTCCAATAATCACCAAAGAAACTTAGTAGATGTCTAACCTTTGATCTTATAAATTGTCTAAGATGAAAAAGACTATAGGATAGAATTAAAAAAGGAAGAAGAGGTGTTCCATATTGGTGGATACTAGGGGATTTTTACCCTCTAGATGCACCAACAGACATGGATAAATTTGACATTAGAAGACCTTCATCCAAATCTATTCATACTCAACTACGAACTTAATAAATTTTAAATCATCAACAAGAGCTAATGCACGAAGATAAGATCAAACTTAAATGTTGGATCTCGGCATCAAAATTCCTTAGAAGCCAAAACAATCTGAACATACATAAATTTTAAAGCATATTAAATAAATCCTATGTTAGAGGCCTTCAAAGAAAATAAATTGTGAGGTATCAAAGGGAAAAATATTTTTGCAAACCTTGCTATGTTCGAGAGTAACATTCTCAAATTTACATTGTCACTTGAAATGATTACCCCTAATTTTAGTGAACATGATTATGATTTACCCAATTTAAAAATAGGAAAGCGAATTGAATACTCGAAGACTTAAGCCACTTGTTTACAATCTAATACAAGGAATAAACCTAAAATAAAATAAAAAAATCATTTTTGAACCAATTTCTATATTTTGTGAATCATCTCGATTAAAAAAACTTCATAAAGGTAGGAGTTCTCAAGAAACAAATCATTTGATGATTTCCTATCAAATTTTCACCATATTTTGTCCATGAAAGACTAGATCCTATGAATCCAATTTAGTAACAAAAGAATTCCCACCTAATTTAAAGTGGAGTTAAATTAAAACAACTAAATTAGGTGTTTCAAAATCTTAAAAGCCTAAGGTTGGATACTACCTTCGAACATCTTCATAAAACTAAAATTAATAGAATTTAATCCTAATCAAGACTTAATAATGAAGAGGGTGTTAACATCCAAATTACTTGTAACAAATATATACTCTTTAAAACAATAAAACCATTATTAATATAAATTACCCATTCTAAACTTGAACGTTAAGGGATCGATTCCTTATATTATATTTTAATTTTAAATGCAAGATTCAAACATAAAGGATTAATTTAATTTAAGAAACACAAACACATTATTGATTGTGCACTTAACCATTATTGTATAAGGTTTGATAATTCAAGAAGCCAAATCTCATATGAATTTCTTTTGAGTTTGATTCAAAAAATGAAAATATACTACTAGATATTATAAGGAAATGATTTAACTAATGAAGCCTAATATTACTTTGTTGAACTTTATTATAACTTCCAATATTAGTCTTCCTCCTCTCCCCATTTAAAGGATAAATATGTAAATACTATGAATTTAATAAAGCTAGTTCTTTTTTTCTTGAAAGGACTTGCATATTTATTAACATTGACTTTAAAGGTAACATTAAATTGAGCTCCATAGATAAGATAATCCAAGAATTAGTAACTATCTTGGCAAATTTACAGAGGCATTTAGAAATAGGGATTCTAATTTAAGATTATCTAACACATTTCAAAAAAGTTTGGCTTGTCATTATACATTTTATCTTATAGATTGAAGTCTATGAAGATCATAAGTAAAATCTAAACTTAACTCCATTTGTTGATAGAATACTAGAAAATGCTAGATTTCTTACTCAAGAGATTTTGCTTAATATGGTCTGCAAATATGTTTTATATTAAAATATTAGGAATAGGGTTTCAAGTCCAGATTGTGACTATTATTATGTATTAAAAACTAATATAAAATACAAAAATTTATTTAAAAAACTAGTGTTATCCAACCTAAATAAAAACCAAAACTTTGAATTGATACTACTACTAACTATGAATGATGAAGGTTTCTCCCCTTAATACCACAAACACATAATAGAAATAAAGAAATAGTAGCAATTTGTAAGAATAAAATATGTCCTTATTATTGTAGCAAATGCAGAATTACATAATTTTGAAATAGTATATGCAAACCCACATGGGCACCTTCCTTGAAATAATTTTCAACACAGAGCTATGAACTATCACCTAGAGTTGTCCTATACAATGTGTAGGAGTTGATGAAATCCAACTCCACAGCTCATCAAGATTACCTGCATGCAAATAACTTGTCGAAGGGAAACCAAGAAGGAAGAGGTGGAGCTTGGGAAAAACCCTAAACGGACATGACAGAGAACATATTGCAAAACAATGAAATTGTATTTATAATGAGAATGGAATGAGAAAATACAATGAGAGAGCCCGAATATAAAGGCCTCATGGAAGCTTGTAGAACAAGCTGGAAAGTGGTAGAAGATAAGGTTGACAACTAAGCATCCACAAAAAGGTGGAACATTATTTGTCAACAACTCATCACTACAACAATTAACTACATGCATTAACCTAAGTAAGCTTAAGTAATAGAATAAATAATGAATAAATAATTAATTATTTACTCTAAAACACTATACATATATTCCTTATATAGGTATTTTTACATTGTGTCATGCCCAATTATATGGGGGCAAAAAAACACGTAATATTTTTTTTTATTTTTTTAAGCAATAATAATTATGTTCACTAAGATTGATAAGTTTATTTTGTAGGCTAAGGCATAGGCACATTATAAAACATAACAAGTTCTCCTAACAACACCTTAGGACTACAATTTAGGACATCAATTGATTCGAATGACCATTTAAATAATATAAATCAAATTATTCAAAAAGCTAAATAAAAGGAACTTACTAACTAATATTTTAACATTATGTAATTCATACTACATTCAATCTTAAACATTTAACTTGAAACTAATTAATATCCTAAAATTAATTACTATCCTACACTACACTAACTTAAGCTTTAATGTAATCTAATAAATTAATTTCATTAATTTTAACATTAAATCTTAAAATTTAACTTTACTACTTTAAAAATAAACTAATAAAACATAATAATTACTTAGAAATAAAACTAACTAAACTAAATAACTTATATTAAAAGAAACATATTAATAACACAAACTTTATTACTAAACATGCTAACTTACTTTAACACTTAACCTCTTTACAATCCTAACCCCCAAACTTCCACCTAACTCCCTTAACTTCCTACCCAATCCCTACACACCCATTTCAAAGTACTTGGGTGTTTCCCAAGTCTGCCATGCCTAAAAACCTTCCCCCTTCACATTTTCCTAAGCTTTCCTTACGTAGGTCTTGTCCCCCTCTCCCACGTACATGCAAGAGCCTCCAAGTTAGGTGATGTAAAAAGGTATGTAGGAAAGTTTTTTTTTTTAAACAATATCATCTGCCATGTCATTAATACCCACTTCAACCCTTGCCATTTTCAATGTCAAGTCATGTGGGACTATCTGTGCTATGATTTGTTAGAGTAAATAATTAATTATTAATTATTTATTCTATTTACTTAAGCTTACTTAGGTAAATACATTAATTTATTAGTTGTAGCCTAGGAGTTCATTATAAGTTGTTGACAATACAAGAGTTTGTTCTCTCCTAAGTCATACTTATCCTCTCACATTGTTTGAGGACTTTCCATCTTATGTGGATATATGCTTAGTTGTCACACTTATCTCCTAGCATCTTCTAGCTTGTTCTAGAAGATTCTTGGAGCTCTTTATATTTGGGCTCCCTCTTTGTATTTTCATAAGACACTTCTCATTGTAGATACATTTTTATTGTGTTTGCATATTGTCTCTCATGTCCATTTAGGGTTTTTCCCTTGCTCCTGGCTCTTCTCTCCTTGGCTTCTCTTTGATAAGTTTTCGCATGCAGGTGATCTTGGGCATCTTCGGAGTTGGCTTTCATCAACTCCAACATAGTATTAGAGCCTTCCTCCTGCTGCTTCGTTGAACATTTTTGAAGTCGTGATTTGAAGTCACAAACCCTAATTTATTTGTGCATTTTTCCTTCAAATTAGGGGAAAAACAATTTTTTGGAGCACTTTCAGCCCAAACGGACACTGCCATTGGATCTAGAAGGCCATTTGCAATTAGGATTCATATAAAACTTGTGAATTTTGGAGACAGAGCTCTGGGATGCAAAAAAAATTAGCTCGTAGGGCTTTTCGTATGACTGTACAGACGATTTTGGCAGCGAAAAATAAAATAAAAATATAATTTTTGGCATGCCACCACCGTGGGGCCATTTTTGTGTCACCGGTGCTCAGCTTGCAGGCTGCCGCAACACCACTACGGCTCAGTCGTCGCCTGCCTACAAAACTCTGCTAGTGGTGCTTCCAACTTCTGCAGCCTCCGTTGCCCTCAGGAACCTGTTCATGCTGCTCCACCTGGTTCCACCTTCAACTCTTCACCTGTTCTCTAAAAACTTGCATGTATGCTCTATCAATAGATAGCTTGATAGCCATGTTCATAGTTTGCCTAGTTAGCAGGTCACCAGCCACTCGCCGTGTGACACATGGCAGGTCTACCACATGGCCCCTGCCACATCAGTTGCCTGCCACATGGCATCCATGTGGCACTGCCAAGTGGCCTCTTTTTTTGTGTGATGGCTAATGGGCTATCAATTTTGAGCTCATGAAATAATGACATCAACATGACATCAGCACTGCATCAACACACCTGCCTTGCACCTCTCCTGGTTCTGTTTTGGACCTATTGTTGGTCTTTTGGCCATAACTTGAGCATACAGAGGTATTTTTCTGATCCGAAAGAAGCACCAGAAAGCTAGTTCTAAGATGGAGACATTGGTATAGGTATTTTTAGATTTTGATATCTTTTGTTGCCCATTTTTGTAATTAAAGTCTGAAGTTCTATTTTTGACTCCAGCATGCATATCTTTTGCGTCCCATGTCAGTTTTTTGAAAACTTTATATTTTTGGAAAGCTGGTTTTGTCACCTTTTTAGAAATGTGGTCATTTTTCTTAGTTTTTGGCCCATTCTCTTTCTATCATAATTTTGGCATTTTTTCTATATGATGGATATTTTGAGTGTTTTAGGCTCGAGGATTGTTTTCCTGGCATGGTTTCTTTTTTTTTAGGCTGTACTATGTTTTGTATCAGCTTGTTTTTTGTTTTGATCATTGTAGCTATCATTTTAAAGAACTTTTATGTATCACACTAAGATAAAGTGCCACTCTTACATTTTGAGGGTCATGAACATTGTTTTGAGTCAGTTGTACATGCACTATTTTCATAAAGCACCATGGGGGGGATAGTTGTTTGCTATTTTAGGAATTCTCCCTTTGTCAAGTGAGTGTCCCTTCCATGAAATTAGCCCATTTAGAGTTAGTGTGATCGTGTCTTTATAGGTGTCTATACATCTTCCTCTCTTGTCGTTCTTGGTTCATCTGCAGGAGACTTTGGCCCACTTTCTCAGTTGCCTATCATCACACCCCGTCTACATTAAGGGGGGGTTATGCTGTTGTTCTAATGCATCTATGGTTTGATGGTTCGATAGTGTGAACTATGTATTCAGTGGTTGATCCTATGTACAAGGTGACTGCAGTGGCTGGCTACCTATGCATTTCGGTGAGATGGATCATCTACCATATAGACATGCTCGATTTGTGCCGTCTTCTTCCATGGAGGTTCTTCAGATCAGCAGTTGTAGTTTTTTTTAATGGCAAATTTTGCAGCTTCTACATGCTTCAGTGATGCTTCTTCATGATCACTCCTTGTTCCTATTTTAGGGGACATTTCCCTAGTTGGAGGCTTCTTCAGTTCTTCACTAGGTTACCTCTTTTTGGGGGAGGGTTTTTCCCACGTGATTTTTTCTCTTTCCCCGTTTACAGAGGTTGCATTTAGTTGCATTGTTTATGGGTACCTAACATGGCCTCATTGTCAGGACCCATTCTACATTTCATCTCAGTTTTGTGAGCTTAAGGCATTTCCCTAAGTTGCACTTAAGGGGGGGTGTTAGAGTAAATAATTAATTATTTATTATTTGTTCTATTTACTTAAGCTTACTTAGGTAAATGCATTTATTTATTAGTTGTAGCCTAGGATTTTGTTATAAGTTGTTGACAATATGAGAGTTTTTTCTCTCCTAAGTCATACTTATCCTCTCATATTGTTTGAGGACTTTCCACCTTATGTGGATATATGCTTAGTTGTCACACTTATCTCCTAGCATCTTCTAGCTTGTTCTAGAAGATTCTTGGAGCTCTTTATATTCGGGCTCCCTCTTTGTATTTTCATAAGACACTTCTCATTGTATATACATTTTCATTGTGTTTTCATATTGTCTCTCATGTCCATTTAGGGTTTTTTCCTTACTCCTCGCTCTTCTCTTCTTGGCTTCTCCTTGACAGGTTTTCGCATGCAGGTGATCTTGGGCATCTTCAGAGTTGGCTTTCATCAACTCCAACATGATTTATATGGGGTACATGGGCTAAGTCATCATTAATTCATTGACTTTGGTTAAAATTCAAATATGTCCCATGTGTCAAATACTGATGCCTATGAGTATGCAGGTGTAGACAAGGACTTAGGGGTAAGGGGTATTTAGTATTAAAATTTTATTGAGTCTTAGGATATTTAGGATATTTGCTAAAAGTATTAATAATATTTTTTTTTCTTTTTTTTTTCATTTAAATATTTAATATTAATAAGTTCAAAAAGAATATTAACATAATCTTTTAGATGCTCTATTGTAGGAAAGGCAATTGATTTTGTTCCCATACAAAATCCAGTGAACTTTTTTCCCTTGGAAGTTTTTTTTTTTCAAGGCCATATATTTCTAAGAGTCAAATTTTTTAATGTAATCTATTTTGATAATAAGAGGTGTATATTTTTTCTAAGTATAGGTTTTGATTACCAACTATGTTTCATGTTAAAGGGAGATTATATATATATATATATATATATATATATATATATATATATATATATATATATATATATATATATATATATATATATATATATATATATATATATATATATAATTTTTTTGTTTTTCTCTCTACATTAATTTTAATCATCAAGTTTACTAATTTGTTTAAACCTTAATCAAATAAGTAAAATTTTGAAAACATGAGACTACCATAGGAAGAAAGAAACATCATTTTATCTCATTTTTGATACACATATACATATAACTAAATTACAAGGAAAACTCATGTGAAGGAATTCTACTCATTTTTTTTATTGAACTACCTGATTCAAAGGCTCTACAAGGAAAGAACTAGGAAGAAAACCTGACATCGTTGCCACTTCAACAATAAGTTTAAAAAATAACATTTTTACAGAGGATATTATCTCAAGGAGAAATCTCCCAACATAATTGAAATCCAACCACAATAATGAATTTCCTTCTTGGTCCTTAACAGGGGATCCATTACAAATTCTATAATACATCATGATGATCATGGAGAGAATGAAAACTAACCAGGAGACAACCAAACATAACATGAAGACATAATCAAACATTCACTCCCATTCTGGGTTTGCAAAACAGGTTTTTCATTGAACTAGACTACGGAGAAGGTGGATTTTTCCAACAGGAGACGTCAAACACAAAACCACAATAGGTGCCCTTTCAGGGCTAAAACTCAAGAACTTTTGTTCTTCCATTCTTACATACCAAATCTCAAAATGTGGTTTGTGTTGATGGGTAGGGGCCAATAACACCCTACCCTTTCTCTCTCTTCTCATCCTGAGAAGAGACTCTACACTGTCAAAGTCCAACTAAAGACCTTACCCTATACATGACCACTTCTACCCTATCCAAGGGTGAGTAATTCCAATACACCCATACAATCCCTTTGAAATTCAAAGTAAAACACAAAGAAAAAGCATTTCACAAAACTTATTTCAATCCCTCCCAAACATACTCAACACACATATGGACATACAAATGCAAACACAATAACTTAAGCATGAACAAAACATGAACAACATGAGCTGAGGGATTCTTACCTTTGAAATTGGGTTATGGAAAATGAACAAATTTGAGATGAGCATTCCCTTCCTTCTCCTTCTCCTTCAATCCTGAATTCCACTCCAAAACTAGAGGTTGGGTGAACACTCAAAACCCTCTCAAAATTGCCTTTAAATAAGATGCTAAACTCAACCACCCTCCAAAAGAAATAACTAGCCCACTTGCCTAAAGGTTCTAGAGTCTTCTAACTCAACTAGACATAAGGTTGACCTCAAGGTCGAGTTAAAGTTATCCAACTCATGATGAAACACTCAATTTTCGCAATAAAGTAAAATAGGGTTTTTGAGTGACCATAAAAGTCAACAAAAGGGGCTAGGGGGGTGGAAAATGCCCCCAACCCATTCTCATACCCCTTCGGTACTTAGATTTCATGATTTTAGGCCTTTAGGATTAATTAGGGACCTATCAAAAGCTAAGAAATTTTAGGACTTCCTAACAACCTTCAAAAATGCAGATTAAACACTAATCAAGATTAGGGGTAATTAATCTTGATTACTAATTGATTAATAAAAAGGTCACTAACCTAGTCCAACTTAGATCTTGAGGTTACTCGATTAACCCTAACTATCATGCTAGAATGCATATACAATGTACGAGTGTCAAGCGACACTATAAAAATACTGTTACAAAACATTAACATTTAAAGATTACAAAATTATACATTCCTCCAATCCACGATACAAATAAAATATGAACAATGGGATTTGTGCCTTTTGTTAGACTCAACCTTGGTTTCCACAATTGGTACATAGGGTTCATTTTCATTTTCCCGTTGGATTTCTCGGCTAAAATATTCTGTACACTCATTGCACACATTAGTAGCTCAAAAAAATCACATGCATATATGTATATAATGTATCAGGGAAATCACATAAATTAAAACATTCATCTGTCAAATAACCATTTTTTTATCTCATTCTACTCATATTCTTAATCATTAAAATTTCATAATCAAAGTGTTAATTTTGCATTCACTTTCTACACTACTTCATCAGTATACATGTTCATAAAACATTAAATAATGAAATCAAATATCTGAAAGTAAAATATCACACAATATGAAATAACATAATATGTTTAGTGTATTCGAAAGTGTCTTGACATATCGAGTCATGAGTATCAAAATGATAATGTATCAACTATGCTACGATGGGTCGGGGTGAGGCCTCCCACATTGCCTAAGAAGTTTCTAGACATCAATTCCTAACCCTTGAGACCAACTAACTCTAAAATCTCATATAGAGTTGACTTGATACACCTTTGACACTTATTTTGGAAATTTTCGTCAAGCCAACTTTTGAAGGCCATAACTTTTGAGATGTTTCTCCAATTGGCTATTATAGCCCCTTTTCAAAATCTATACCTTCTGATCAACAGGGTCCAACTTGCCAAAGCTCCATTCAACCCCATTTCAAAGCCCATTTAGGGCCTCTAAGGCCTTCAACATTGAGCCTAAATATTTATACCAAAATTACACACCAAAAATCTATAATAACTCCATGAATACTCATGATATGGAAATGATTCTCAACTAGTAGGCTAATATATCCAAGATGAACATCCACCTCTAAAATTAGGACATTACGAGCTCGTACAACTGATTTACTAAATAGAAATCTTCTAGGAAAAAATAACTCTATACTAAGACAACCCTTATTCAAGAAATAAATAGGAAATATTTTTGAGTGATGCAAGATCTCTCTTACACCCACGATGCTCCTATGTCAAACACCTAGGGTAATTTGAGAAGTGACCCCATCATGTCTCTAGTGTTCAAAGGAAAACCAAGATGGTTAGCCTTTTCCCTTGCTAGCCATGATGAACCCTCTACTAGTCTCCCTTTCTATTTGACTAGATACTCTTCATATGTTTTATTCCTTGTGCTCTTGCCAACATGATTATGCAATATCTCCTCAATCTCCTTTCTAACTAAACTTGTTATTGGGATACTCCACTACACTTTAGAAACTTCATCTCCATCACCTCATTCATACTATTATGTCAAATCTGGAATGTTAAATATTGGTGAAATATTTAGTTCAATAGGAGACTCCACTTCATAGATATTTCTACAATTATGCCTTTTTATTCTCTTGTATGGTCCAAACTTCTTCATTTTCATCTTATTATATGTACCCAATCAAAAATGTTCATTTCTCAAATGAACCATGGCTTCATCTCTAATATAGAACTCCTTATATCTCATTTTTACATTTTCCTTAGCCTTGCATTACATATTCATATTTCTAATGTGCTTCTTTACCTCCTCATGGATGTTCTTCAAACATTCAACAAATTATTTTTCTTCAGCACTACTTATTTCTCCTTTATCTAGTTGTCTTGATTTAGAAGCATTTCTAAGATTGCACCCATTAAAAATCTAGAATGGTGATTTACTAGTACTCCTGTTGATAGGATTACTATATGCAAATTCTACCAATGGTGAAAATATATCCTAGTCTTTTGGCTTATCTCCAACCAAAAATCTCAAAAAATTCCCTAAATCCTTATTCACAACTTTTGTTTGTCCACTAGTCTATAAATGATATGATGAATTGAACTTCAAGTCTATCTTCAGTTTCTTCCATAATGTATGCCATAAATACCCATAAAAATTGGTATCTCGATCTAAAAATATACTCTTTTGAAGACCATGGAGTCTGACCAGTTCTTTGAAAAAAAATTATGCCGCATAAACAATATCACTAATCTTGTTGCAGGGAATGAAATGTGTCATCTTTGAAAATATTTCAACCACCACAAATATTAAATCATGCCCTTGTTGAGTCCTTGGAAAACCAAGAACAAAATCCATACTAAAATACTCCCATAGTTTCTTTGGTATAGTTAATGGCTAATATAAACTCATATTCTTCTTCACTCATTTTTTCATCTGACATACTTTGCAACTCTATACAAACTTCTTCACATCTTGTTGTAACTGTTGTCACCTAAATTTGCACCCTATCAAATTACAAGAGAAACTTTGAAAATTTTAGGCCAACATTGGGATAGCCAAAGGCTGTGGGTAACCTATCAATGGCTGAACCTCTGAATTCTAGGCTGGCTCCTTTATGGGAAATCACCTGATTGATCCTTCTAACACTACTTTCTTGTGGAGAAAAGAGGGAAGGAAGATAGCAAAAAATGAAAAAATAAACTGCTTCCTAAAAGGTGATGCACCAAAGATGTTTAAAGAAAGGTTTTAACAAATAACAACCATTTTACCATCAATACACAGGAAAGCACTAATAAGTGCTTAGACTTTATATTGGCCTGCAACAATGTTTCACATTAAGGTTTTGATTCTCACTTATCAAGAAAAATAGAGATTTTTCTACTTAATAAGATGAAGATAAAACAAACACAAAAGGTGACCTGCAGACAAAATACACTCCAGTGACAAGGTATAAACTGAGATAGATTAATAAGGAACCCTTTGATTCACAAACTAACCTATCAAATAAAAAAAACTACACAGTACCACAGAAAAAGATTGAGGCTTGAAAATCTTTTCCAAAATGAACTTGTAAAATGCTTGTCATATATTCAACTTTTCTTCAAAATAGTTACAGAAAAATACATAAACAATACTTAGGATAAAATATCACTCAATACTATTTTTGCATAACTCATAACCCACTTCCAATGAGTTCTAAAACTCATTAAGTACAAAACCCAACCCCTTGGGTCATATGCAGAATGATAGCCTCCAAAATAGGGCTTGGAAACTTCCAAAATGAAGTCCCATAAAGTCTAAGACTTCATTAACTCATAACTGCACTCCATGACTCATCAAAACCACCCTAAAAATGCTCTAACAAGTCATAAAAAGCCACAAACCAATAGGACAAAGTCAAATTCAACCTCCACACTTCCTCCTAAAAAGGTTCCTCATGTTTCCAACTTTAACCTTTTCAATCAAGACCATAAAATATAGAATTAATTCAATTCTTCTCTTTTTGCATTTAAAATAGAAGAATATATATTTAATGACTTATAAAATTGTCATTCAAATACATCTTCTTTACATGTGACATATATATGCAAAAAGGAAAAGAAACAAATTAATTACCCATAAAGTATTGAATAAAACATTTCCCTTCTCTTAAATTAAACACAAAGTTTTCAAAAAAAATAAAAACCCCATCAAATACCCCATGGACTTCAAAATATCTTTCAAAATGATAAAGGGCAGATAAAATAATGAAAGAAACCTAAACTCTTCTCATTTCCTCATTTTAGAAATTTTGAATGGTGAAGAAGATGAAGGGTTTGCTGATTTGAGGCTGCCATAAAGAAGTTTTGTTGGCTTTTCTATGAAAGATTTCTGTTGTATGCTACTTACTCAAGGATTTCTCTGACTTTCTTTGAATTGGCGCCCAGTAATGAGCTTGCTAGAGGTACGATTTATCATTCTTTGTTGCATTTAGTTGTTTCTTTATAGTTTCATCTGATATGAGGGCTTCCATGTGTAAATTCGAAATAATACATACATGTCATTGCATATTTTACTAGTTTGATTGTTTCAATACGCCATTTCTTTCAAAACCTGAGTAGGGTTTATTTTCCATGTTGAAAGATCTTCATTTTATTTTGGAACCACTTATAAAAAGAATTGTTGTTGCTCTTTTTTCTTGAAGCCGCCATGAGAGGCTTGTAATAGATTATTGTTGTTCTAAGGTTTGAAGCCACCATGGCTTTGCTGGAAGTAACACTACCAGTTTTGAATGTAGTTCCATTTTTTGTGTGAACACATAGCAAGATCTTCCTCTGCTAGATTAAGTTATCATGCTTTAGCTGAAACTTTGTTGTTTAAAAATGAAAATGTTGCCATGAATGATCTCTGCTTGCTATATGGAACTTCATTCTAGTCTTTTTGAACCTGTTTTGGCAAAGGCATTACTCTGTATTATTTTTAAATCCACTTCTTTGGAACTGCATATTTTTCAATAGATGTAAACCTTAATGAGATTCAGTCCAAAACACTAAGGTTCAGAACGTATATTCTTGCATTAATCTTGTTGCCTAAATTTTTTTTAGGCTTCTGCACAATCCTCTTTACCTACCCTGTCTCATCATAGAGGACCACAACACCATATTTGGATGGTTCATCGACCTTGGTCACCATAATAGAAACTTCCCCTCCATGTTTTATATGAAATTCAATCATCTGCTTTAATGGGTATTTACTAACGACATCACTATTCAAAACAAAAATGGTGCTCCAGATCTGTCTATTAGCTTGTCACTTGCAAGGGCTAAAGGCTCTGCAGTACCCATGGGTTCAGTTTCCTGAGAACGCGTAATTTTAATCTCAGTTTCTGATTTGAAGTCCTTTAAGAAGCTTAGCATAACCTCAGGGTGATAATTAATGGCCAGTACAACTTCATCAACACCAATAGCTTTTGGAATTCAAATATTGTTGTTCTTTCATTTAGAATTCATGTGTCTGCATCTCTAGCCTTGGCCAATGCCAATGCCAACAACCATGAGTCTGCTTTGCACCGAACCATGAAATGGATTTATGCTGCTAGAAGGAACTCTTTTTTTTTAGTTTTTTTGAAAGGCATGATTTTGATGAGAGTTTCAAACTGAAGAGCTTCTTGTTTCAAACCTGTATAACTTGATCTCTAATCATCCAAAATGTGGGTGTCGGCTTTTAAAGATAGAAGTTATATATGCCACGAAAAATGATGCCTGCTGCTATACTTTGTTGTTTGGGACTTTTTGTTGTTTTCTATTTTAAATAAAGGTATAGCTATGGGGTTCGAGCATGGGCTCGTGACACCCATAAATAACTTTTATTTCTTTCAGCTTACATTCTTTCACATTAGCAATAAAATCACTTGCATACATGGTTTTAATTTTCTAACTCTGACATTGCTGCTCCATGATTGATTGAGTTCACTATTCTTGTTCAAACTAGAATCATGAGTAAATGGTACAAGTGTACATGTATATTTTTATAGAACCAGACATTGCTTAGATCCATATGGATCTAACCTATACCTTTATTTGACTTTTTTGAAGGAGTTGGATGCTTAAGGAATCAGGAAGAACTCAATTTCAACAAGGCAACCTCAAGAAATGCGAGCTTAGACCAGGCATATACCCCCAAGCAATGGTTCATTCCCTTTCTTATACTCTTGCATGTTCATTTGTATCATTTATTCTGCTTTTATACGTTCTTTATTTGCACAAGAATAATGAAGACTAAGCTACTCTCACGACATTGTGTGAGAGATTTTGATCATTTTTTATTCAGTACATGTGCTTTAATTCTTTAATGTATAAACTCCAAACTAAAATTTTTCATTGTTTAATACAAATAAAAAACTTTCTCATTTCATCAATGCAATGTACTTTTTCTATTTCTATGATCATTGACAGATGAAAGCAATTACTAACTAGTAATGAATGTTAAGACAAAATTTCATAGGTAGTGAAATTTTGATAACAGTAACTATGACAAGTAATAACACTCGGCAACCAAAGAAATGGTCTTATTTCTACCAAAGTGTCTAGACAACCCTTTGAACAACATACCATCTTGGATTATAAAATCAAATTACTTCATCTTGTCAAGTGTAACAAGTTTTATAGAAGCTTTCCATGATTCCCAAAAATCAAGATCCTTTGGATACAAATTCTTGAGTTCCTTGAACCCAACCACCTTAATCTACATTTCTATTAGTAAAAGATATCTTCTACTAAGAGCATTTGCAAATTTTTTATACTTCCCATTCTTGTGACTCTGCAAAAATTCAACCCATTTCAAATTTCTTTGTTTCAATTTTCCTTGACTATTCAAATATTGCAAAGCTTGATGATCAATTTACTAAACAAACTCCTTAGGAAAAAGATAGTACATCCACTTCTTTAATACTTGAACTATAGCATAAAATTCTTGATCATAAATAGAATACTTTATTTTATCGGCATTCAAATCCTTAATAAAATAAGCAATAGGTACACCTTCTTGGCTTAAAAAAAATCATGTTGCAATACCAGTAGCATCACAGACTACTTGAAACACCTTATTAAAATTTGAAAGAGTTAAAATGGGTTGCTCTATAACTTTTTGTTTCAAGTCTATGGAGAAACAAATGTTGTGTATCCAAAAGTTAGTGCAATACCTCTCTTCTGCAACTTTCCAGTTCATTTTGTTTCTTGAATTGGGTGAGTTGATATGGCCCCCCTCCAATGGGTCAGGTCGCCATGATTTTCCCTAATCTACAATTTTTTTGACCTCATTTGGGAGGGCTTGTGTGGAGGTGGATCCCAAGACCTTTATGTATGGGGTTGACTCAATTGTGCTAGGTCTATTCTCTAGGGATCATTAGGAGAAAGCTAGGTCAAGCCCACTGCCCATG
The DNA here is from genome assembly GCA_028749045.1 of Cupressus sempervirens. Lineage (NCBI taxonomy): Eukaryota > Viridiplantae > Streptophyta > Pinopsida > Cupressales > Cupressaceae > Cupressus > Cupressus sempervirens. The sequence continues at coordinate 501,825,704 of CM053786.1, forward strand.
GTCTCTAGTTGGAAGGACATAGTCCTTAGGGAGAAATTGACACAAAACCTTCAAGAAGCCCCCAAAGTTCTTTGAGGAGAAGAGGGGCTAGAAATTATCTTCCCAAATAGCCTAGTTGAAAGTCTATTTTCTAACCTTAAGTTGTACCTAGTGGGATGTTTCATGGACTTCTACCCATCGATTAAGATGGTTTAGAAGTGGGTGAACCAAAAGTGGAAGGTGAAGGGTAGTGTAGTTGTTTCAAAAATGTCTAGTGGTCTCTTTTGCTTCAAGTTTATGACTACAGAATATATGGCCATGGTTTTGGTAGAGTCATCGTACTATGGAAAACATGGTCTTATTGTGAAAAAATGGCATCTTATCTTGGATCTGAAGAAGGAGTTCAACCGGATGGCTCTAGTATGGGGTAAGGCTTCCAAGCCTTCCCCTAGAGTTTTAGGATAAAAGGATCCTCAAATCAATATGGAATTCCTTCAATCATTCTATTGTTACTGATTTGGTCACCTTAGAGAATTCCAGATTAGTGTGTAAAAGATTCTATGTGAATGCGATGATCAGATCTACTCTCACTAAGTCCATCATGTTGAGCTCCAAGTGGGATAAGAAGCTCCAAACTATAATTTATGAAAATGGGGACCTTTTTTTTCCAAAAATGCTCAATATTTGGACATATGATTATGGATTGTAAAAAAGGGAATACCCTTGAGAAAGGAGGAGAGAATATGTGGGAGAAAGAAGAGGTGGTCCCACCTAATGATAAGGTAGAAGAGATGGCTCTTGGGATGGTAACGGTGAATGTTTCTCACCAAGAGGTCCTATTGATTGCTATTGAGGGGTTGGGTAATATGTTGGCATGTACTCAAGGGGATGGGTTTCTAGAAGAGGCATCCTCTGATCTTATGTCACAGGTGATGCTCCCCAAAGTGGAAGGATCATCAAGTAAGGTGTAGGAAGGAGAGATTGTTGAGGTAGATGGGGGGATATATTTCCCTTCCTACAAGGCATTGAAGATCTTCTAATAAAGCCCCTAAGCATCATGGAGAAAGGGGATGTCAGTGTGGAACCAAAGTAGGTGTGTACAGTGCTCAAGGAAGATAATGGGGTAGATTTGGTCGATAAAGAGGTGTCTTGTATGCTTAAATGGGGTTCTGGTGGATCCCCCTTGGGTTCCTAGTTGGCGGGTTCATCTAGAGCCTCAACCTTGGCTTCAACCTCCACCCTAGTCATGGACAAAAGGATATAGCAAACATAGAGAAGATAGATTAGAGTGTCAAAGAAAGTAGATGTGGGAAAGGTAGTGAAACTAGATGTGGGGAAGGTGATGAAGCAGAATAGGAGGATGAAGTAGATTGAAAGGGAGGTGGTTAGTAGTAGGCAACCAACCTTTGAGGCTATGACCAAGGGTAGGGAATGATTATCCTCTCCTAGAATATGAGGGGGTTGAATAGCCCTCAAAATTAGTTTACACTTAAATAGAAGCTATCTAATACTAGGATAGAAATCCTACTGATTTAAAAAGTTAAAATGTCCTTGGAAAATTAGGATAGGATTCCTAGTTCCATTTGGTCAGAGGCCAAATTTTTTATAGTGAAGCAGAAGGTGCTTCAAGAGGGGTGGCCACCCTTTGGAACCCTAGTGTTGTTAAAGGTAGATTAATTCATAGTTCTAAGTGCTACCTCATTATGGAGCATAAGGTGGAAGAGGAGTTTTGGAATGTCATTAATGTTATGCTTCAAATTTGAGACATGGAATACTTTGACTCTAGGAGGAGTTGACAGACTTCCTAAAATAATCTACAAACTCCTTTTGTATGGGTGACTTCAATACTCCCTTGTACCCCTCAAAGAAGTTTGGGAGTACAATTGATTTTATAGATAATATGAATGACTTGGAAGAGTTTATAAATAACAATGACTTGATGGATTTGGAGTTCAGTGGGGTCAAGATAACATGGTTGAGTAATAGGAAGGGGGAGGACCTTATTCAAGTCAAACTGTAATCACCTAAAAATGGTCATCTAGACTATTAGCCCCCTTCTCAGCATTTTGGCTAAATTAATTTAATCATTTACCTAGACCAAATTGCTAATAATCAATTTATTTGATTATAACCTATAGTTTGACTATGCTATCCTAAGTTCATTATTTGATTAAAAGAACATGTCCCCTTTTAATTAAATAAAAGACCCCATTCTTCTAACCCACTTAAAGTGCACACATAAAGTCTTTTTTCTATTTTGCAATTAAAAGAAAAGGCTTTGTGACTTTTGTCTTATATGACAAGTCAACTTATATTCTATTGGTTGATTTGTGTGTGCACATGGATCACTCCTCTTTTCAAATTCCACCGTTGATCATCCACCATCTTCATCTTGATCTCTACTATCCATACATCTTTAAAAGGGAGAGAGCTTTCCCCCTCAATCCATCCTCATTTTGAATATTGTTATGCTGCAGGTTTTCTAACAGGTTTCTTTGGAGCTTTGTGGATAACTTCTATTTCTTGTCTACATTCTCTCATACCATAGCATTTTAGCTTAGATTTCATTTTTACATGTAGCTTAATCTCACATAGCTTAATATTTGGATTGTAACACTCTCATCCATGCTTAGAATAGCTGCATTTTTCATATTCATTCTAGTGTAGTCTTCATATTTGCATTTGCATCCTTGAGGAACTCCTTGGGACATTTGCATTCTTGCATCTTGTCTTTGGAACCTCCCATTGCATGGTTTACTAGCAAGAAGAGTATCTCTAAGGCTCATCTGAGAGCCTTTTTATTCTTGAAATATACTCTCTTGCACTCCGTGGATAGGGAGCTCTAAGCCGACATTCGAACATTCCAAACTCATGGAATCGTTTGGATAGAAGGGTTTAGAGTGGGACACTTTCGAGTGTACACAAACTAGATAGGCTCCTTGCTTCAGTTGGTAGGAAGAGGTTGACTAGTTCTAGTCTCACAACTCTTCCTAGGGCTGTCTCAGATCATACCCCTATCCTTTTCAACTAGAAGAATGTAGTGGTTGGCAGCCCAATGCCATTTGGATATGAAATAATGTGGAAGTCCAACCCAAACCTTAGAAAATGTGTGGAGGAGTGGGGGAATATAAATATTGAGGGTACAACTATGTTCAAGCTCCCTTCTAAACTATAGAATATTAGAATGAATGTTCACCCTTGGAGTAAGAAGTCCTTTGGAGATATCTTTAAAATTAAAAAGGAGGTTGAAGGGAAACTAGAGAATCTCCAAAAAGAAATGGGAGATGGGTTGGCCTCAGGTGATATGATACTTAAAGAGGAAAAATGTAGGGGTTTGTGGAAGGACACCTTGTCCAGGGAGGAAATTATCTAGAAACAAAGGTCAAGAGTCCTTGACAAAAATTGGGGGATAATAATACAATGTTCTTCCATAGGTTAACCTCTAATCATAAAAGGAGAAATATGATTGACTCTCTAGTGGATGACCAAAACCAAAAGCTGACTAAGATGGAGGATATTAGTAGATGGCCAAGTAATTTCTTTCAAAATTCCTATAGGGATCAACACAGTGATTCCAATTGGGAGCACAAGAAGTGGCTAATCAATTCCATGCTTAATATGATCTCGATGGAAGAGAATGTTGGCCTTCTATAGCTGGTTACAGAGGTGCAGGTATGTAAAGCTATTTTTTCCATGAAAGCCTATAAAACATTGGGTCCTGATGGTTTTCCCCTAGCCTTTTTCTAACACTTCTAGGAAGTAATTAGAGTGGATGTGGTTAGAGTTGCTAGAGATTTCTTTAGGACTGGGAAGATGCTTCAAAGACTTATAGAATGCTTATTACCCTAGCCCCAAAAATTAAGGACCCAGTGGCTCTCACTGACTTCAAACCTATCAGTCTATACAATATGATTTACTAGATCTTCTCTAAGTTTCTTGTGAAGTGTCTAAAGTCATTAACACAAATTTATTGGAAAACCCCAGAATGGATTTGTCCCTAGTCACAAAATTCTAGATGTTGCTATTACTACTCATGAGGTGCTACACTCGATGGATATGAGTGATAATTTGGGAATGGCTCTGAAGCTAGATATTTTGAAAGCCTACAATAGGGTCAACTAGTCTTTTCTCTATGAATTCTTGGAGAGAATTGGTTTCAACCAAGGGGTTTTTAGAATCATTAAGACTATGGTTGAGATTGTGAACTACTAGGTGTTTGTGAATGGTTTTCTCTAGGGAAACTTGGTTGTAGAAAGGGCTCTTAGTCAAGGGGAGGGTGCTTAACATATTGGGGTACAATAAGTCCCTCCTCCCAGATACCTATATGGGTCTCCCACTTACCATTAAAGAGGTGTCTAACCAAATTTGAAATACTACCCTTGAAAAAATGCAAAAAAAATTGATTGGATGGAAGGTTAAACTCTTAAGTAGTGCAGGGAAGCTTCAATTACTTGCAACCTCCCTCTATGATATTCCTATTAATTTTCTTTCCCTCTTTAAAATCTCTCAAGATATGGTTGAGAGGATAGAAAGAATACAAAGAAACTTCTTGCGGTCAGGTGGGGAGGAGAAGAATTGGTTTAACTTGGTTGGTTGGATATTTTCTATAAACCTAAATGTAAAGGTGGGTTAGGTATCAGAAAGATTTCTGATTTGAATAAATCTATTCTTACAAAGGTGGCCTAGAAGTTGACAAAAGATGAAGCTAGTTGGTGTAAGATCCTTAAAGCTAAGTACCTAGGAAATATGAATTTTGTGTATTGTATTTGGGATAATGATCTTCCCTTAGGTTCTAAGGTGTGGGTAAATGTTATCAAGAATTGAGGTCTACTTAGGGAAGGGTTGAGATGGTTCGTGGGCCTAGGTAGTAAAATCAAATTCTAGGAAGATTCTTGGTTGGATGCTAAACCTTTGGTATGTATGAAATTTGGGGCTCTCAGGGATTATCTCAGTCAATTATGGGAAGTAAGGTGATAGACTATATTCTGGCTCATAGGAGATGAAGGAACTTACAGCTGCCCCAAGGGAATTATAATTTGGGGAACCCAATCGGGGACCTTGGTGAGTTTATTAAGGGGTACATAATCCCAAGGGTGGAATAGGAGGACATATTCATATGGAGGAACACCTCATTAGGTGAATTCTTAGTTGGTTTTTAATTATAAGATGAATTTTGAGAAGGATATGGCTCCTAAATTCTAGCAGAAGGTATGGAGTAGTCAATTGATTCTAAAAGTCAACATCTTCTAGTGGGTTACCATGCATGGAAAGATTCTTATGGTTGAAAACCTTAGAAAAAGAGGGTTTCAAATATCTAATAGATGTTATCTATGTAAATAGGAAGAAGAAAGTGTTTCCCACCTCTTCCTGAATTGTAGTTTTACTAAAATTATATGGGGAAAGATTCTCCTGCTAGAGGTAGAATGGGTCTTTCATAAAGATATGGAGCATTTTTTTGTGAATTAGGTAAGCCCTTTCCACCACCCTCTCCTTACCCAACTATGGAATGTTGTTCCCCCCATATCTACTAGGGTATTTAGAAGAAAATAAATAATAGTGTCCTTAGGAAGAAAGGAATGAGGAAGTTGTGTGAGATTGATTGTAAATTTGTTAGTGGAGAACATGTATAATAGCAAGTGGAGGAAACTATCATCCCTCCCTATGCTAAGTGAACAAAGGATTGTCAAGAATCAGAAACTTGTGGAGTTTGATAATTCAAAATAGCTCGCTAGAGAAAGGACTAAATTGTACCCTCCTAGAGAAAACTTGGTTAAATTAAACTCAGATGGAGCTACGAAGAGGGATGTGGTTATGGGGGGTAGTATGGTCAGAGATAGCACTGGTAAAATGATGTTAGCATTTGTTGGTAATCTTAGTAAGGATCCAAATAATGTGGTTGAGGCTCTAGATCTCCTCTTGGGCCTAAAGTTGGTCATTGGTCTTGGATGGAACAATGTTACAATTGAAGGGAACTCAAAGGTTATCATAGATACTATGAAGGTTCCTATGAAAGTAGGTTTGGCTTTCAAGAGGGTGATTGAAGAAGTGCGTCATTTGTTAACAATCTTGATGTAGTATGATTTGCAACATATTAACCAGAAGGGGAATACGGTGGTTGATGTGATAGTTACAATGGGTCTAAAGGTTCCTAGCTTACAATGTTGGAGAGATGTTAAGGTGTTACCAAATTTGGTAATATCTCTGATGACTAAGGACAACCCCTCATGATTAGGTATACATGGGGTAGAATTGTTGTAAATGGAGACAACTTAGTTTTGAGTGGATTGATGGTGCTATGTCACTTTAGAAAGATGGCATGAAATTATAGAAAGAGTACTCCAAATAATAAAGACATGAGGTTCAAGAGGGAAAGAAAATTGAAGTACAATTTAAGTGTATTTTTTATGATTTGTTTTAATGAATTTGTACTTGCCTCCAAGTAATGATTCAAACTTTAAAAGACATCAAATTTATGATGATGAGACAGAGTGGAATGGAAGAGGTGGAAAATGGAACATGATAGTGGAGATGAGTAAAGACATAGGGTTTTATGACATTAAAGACATTTTATGAGTTTGTGCTTTACTTGATGGTGTTTTATTTTCCACCTAACTATTATCATAGGTTCAATTTTCATTTTTGGTCTAGTACTCAAGAGGGTGTGATCAAAGTTGAGAAAGATATTGCAATGGAGGGTAACCTACTTTGTATTGAAACTTCTATTGAAGATAGTTCTCAAAGACCTCTCACTTGGTACATGTTAAAGGAAGGGGGTCTAGTCCCTTTTATGGAGGTGACGAATGGCTATGATGAGATTTGTCCACTCTAGTTTGGGAATTCTTGGGACAACAAGAGAGTGACAATGAATGGTATCACTTTTCATGTGTTTGAGGAGGTCGTTGCTTTGGCTATGGGCCTTTCTCTAATGAGTGGGAAACAACAAAAAGTGACTTGAGTCATGGACAAAGCTAGTTTGAGTCATTTCTTTTGGGAGGGAGGAGAACTTATTTGTCATTGTGGTGGGTTTCTAAGGGAAAAGTTTATGTAGCCATGGAACAAGGTTTTTTTTAGTGTTGATGAAATATCTCTCTTGAAGGGAGGTATGGGGTTTGTTTTTTATTAGATAAACATGTTTTACAAGGACCTTGAAACCCAAGAGTTAAAACAATAACAAGGCTGATAATAAGCATGAAAAGCCTAGCCAAAAGAGTTCAAGTTCAAAGGTTGATAATAAGCCCAAGGCCCAGCCTAAAAACAAAGATCACAAAAAATACCAAGAACAGAAACTACTTAGAAATGACAAAGGAAAAAGCCTTGACAAAAAGCCAAAAAATAGATTGAGATAAAATAACAAGTAGTGGATCAGTCCTCATTCTTTCTCTCCAGGTCTTGCATGGACTAAGCAACCTCATAGGCCATCTGGTTCTCCTCAGCCTCTTGCAGGTGTGCCCTTTGATCCTCTTGGTCCTGACCACTATTGATGTTGTCCCTTGTAGTGTCGACCACTAGTTTAGCTTTTTCCCTATCTTTTCCTTCCTCTTCTTCCTTCATAACTCTATCTTTGATCCAGCCAGTTAAAGAAATAATGTTTTTGTTAATGGAGCTTAGCAGCGAAATCATTTGGTTTGAGAGATTATGATTGTAGATTTTGAGGTTGTTAATCCTTCTCTCTGCCAGACTGAGCCTCTCACCATTGCCATCTCTATTATCAGAATCTACTCCATTCTTTTTATCCTCCATATGACCCACCTGCTCTTTGACCTCCTCCAGCTCATGGAAAAGCCACTTGATTGATCTGAAGTTATCAATCATACTATTGCGGGCATTGTTCAAGAGGTTCAGCCCAGATTCCCTTACATTATCCAAAATAGCCACAATTGTTGGGTCTATGAGTTCTTTAAGCTGCTCCTCTTCTTGGTTTTCCACAAGGACCTACAAGTTCATGGCCTCTCTAAAAATGCCCATTTTTGAGGTCCTAACATTAAATTTTTTCCAAGCTTTCCTCATGTCTTTAACTTGCACCTCCCCACCCTCAGTCTCAGAATCCATTTTTTGCTCCTTAGGTTGGGCTTGAGTATGGATAGGAGAAAGAGGCAGTGAAGACATATCCCATTCTTGTTGCAATCTCTCATCCTCCAGACCCTCCTTCTTGCATTTCTTCCCTCCCCGATCTTCTGTATTTTCCTCCTACATCTCCTTTTCCTCCTCTTTCATCTCCACATCCTCCTCCTCATCACTATCAACCTTCACATCCTTCATAGGTTGCTTCTGCCCATGAGCCCTAGGGATTTTCCTACTTGGGGTAATGGAAGAAGGCTAATTCTTGACCTAAAGGGTGACAATTTTATCAGTGAAAGAAATACCACCATCCTTAGAGCTAAAGCTCTAAATATCATCCGAGTCTAAGGAGAAGTTGGAGCTTCTAGAGGTCACATTCTTAGTTGAAGGGGGACATTGCTTATAGTTTGAGCCTTAAAGTGTTGATAAATGAGCAGTAGAAGCCCCTCATGCAGAGTGGGGTTATCAATGGGCTTCTTTTTGAAGCTAACCACCGCCTTGCTCATGTAAGTTAACAAGTAAAAAGGAAAAGAAATTTTACAGCTGTGTCAAAAATGATTCAAAAGAACAAAGTTGGGTACAAGCTCAATCAAGCCATTTTTGATAGCATATCAGCGCATTTTTTGGAAAAACTTACATTTTCAGAAAGATTTTTGAATTCTAATGGGGGTTCTTTCTTTGTGTTTTGAATTTTGAGATCGTATTAAGGATAAAAAATTCGATTTGATAAATTTGGCCTATTTTGACAAAATCAATCTCTAGAGAGCAAATGAAGAGATTTTTTAAAATTTCTTGCATTTTTGGAAAGCTCTCTGATTTTTAACAGGGGTCTCTTTTTTTCATTTTCATTTTTGGATACGAAATCATAGCAAAAAAGTCCAATCTTGTTGACTAGGTCAAAACCAAAGAGTAAAAATGAAAGCATTTGTGATTAACTTGCACTTTCTTTGCATATACTTGGTTGGAGGATAAATTAGATTTTTGAAGCAACTCACCACTTTTTATTGCAGATTTTTATGTTATTTCACACTAACTTTTTTTGCTAACAAGTTGTGATTTCAGGTTGCCATCCTTGTGAAAAAAATTGAAACATTGCATAAAAAGAACGCATGTCAAAGCTTCAAATGCACAAGGGCTACTAACGATTGTTTGCAGGGCTTCCCAAAGCATAAAAACCCAAATTTCTTGTTTTTTTGTTTTCATGTGTGGCATTGAATAATTGTTCATTTTTCATAGGCACATAAAACTTGTGATTGGAGTCTTTTGGTAATAGGAGAGTATGCTCTTCACCCTTGTGGTGAATCAGAAATCTCGACTTGCCATTTGGTTTCAAAAGCAAGGGGTAACTGAATCTTCTTGGCATGTTTGGGAGAAAATGATTGGAATAGGAGAGTATGCTCTTCACCCTTGTGGTGAACTAGAAATCTTGACTTCCAAAATTTGATCCACTTTGTGTAGTTAGAATCCTTTAGAGGGCCTGCTCTCGGACAACCTGAGAGGAACGACCCAAGTGGGAACAAGCCGATTACCTGGCTCTTCCAACCCACTATAAACTCAAGGCTATCAAAGACACAAAACCTTGGTAGACGTAGTGTTTATCTTCGTCTATGTGATCGCTTATGGGATTTCAACCATAGGGAGATCACTAGGCAAGAATGCTTAAGGTACTCTTGTGATCGCGAGATCGGTTACTCATCGCAAGGTGAGGTGTCCCATAATTGGGAGCAAGAGGAACACTATGAACGAAAGCCCGATCTAAAAACTCTAAGTTAGTAACTACCTTTTTTTTTAGCCGCTCAACTTCTTGGTGCAAGGATTGATCCTAGTGGACTACCCGGATCACCCCAAGATTTACACTCACCATATGTGTTCCCTTGGTTATGCTTATGGCATTTCCATGACAAAGCCAATATCTCTTGTGGGCAACCACTTGGTGTGAGGCGAAGGAGCATCAAGCGTGGGCTAAGTTGTTGAGTAATGAACCATGACTCTAAGGTAGATTTCTTGGCTATTGTTTTCGATGTTTTGACCAGTGTTAACGTTCTTGCAACATAAACATTCCGATAAAGATTTGTTAGGAAGGCTATTCTGATATCCCAAGTGCGTATTGACAAGGTTGTTTTTACCCTTGATCAATTGTTTTGAAGACATGTTACAACACTTGCTGTTTGCAAATCTTGCTGTTTACTGATACAAGTTGAGACGAAATGCTGTCTGATTGAAACAACTATCTGATTGACAAATTGAAACGAACTCCAAGCCAAAAAATTGATTTTTTTTTTTTACACAAAACTGGCACTCTGTCGCACGCTTTCATGAGAAATATTGCGCGACATTTTTTTCAAAAATTATGTCGCACGTCAGTAGTAAATTATGTCACACTATGTCTTATATTCTGTCGCACTTGGTATAAATATATGTCGCCTGAACAAAAAGTATCGCACTGTTCCTAAAATTTTGTTGCACGACATTATTTGCTGAATTTATGTCACCCTCCTTTTGAGAAAGTATCAGAGTCATTTTGGGTCAAAAATAGAGTTTGCCGTCGGATTTGTTTGGTCTAAGGAGCGTCACACTAGTCACCCTTGATCCTGGCCACGTATCAGTGTGTGAAGAATTCATCCTAAGTTGAAAAGATGGGTTTAGTCCATCGAATGTAAGTCTTGAAATGTCTTGATAAATCACTTGTCAAAATTCAGCTATTATTTTTCTAGCTATCCACTATTGAGCTTCTCGCTCGTCCACTCGGCTCGAGTCACCCGTGCTGTAAGATCTTGAGCACTGTTTGACAAGCTATCTAATCACATTTTGACAAGTGACTAGTCTTGATCGTAAAAGCTTCAAATTTGGCTCGCTCTTCTTGTCCTACTAAACAAAGACAACTCTTTACATGCCGGTCACAACTAGATATCAAGGTGGTAACGGTGCCTTTCATTTTCAAACAATTGGAAACACCACCCAAACGTCCTCGCAAACAACCTTGTGATAAGAACCTCGAATTTGATCAAACACAAATAGCTAACGTTCGACACAACCCACTTTATAGTTTTGAAAATCCCTTTGGCACACCCTTTGAGACACCCAAGGGTACGAGTGGTATAGTCACAATGGTGCATCCTGATGAAATTAAACGTTGCTTAGAAGAACAAGCACGTGAAACCCAAAAGACTTTGGAGGCTATATACGCTACGGAGAGAGAAAATCAACAAGCTGAAACTGACAATCAGGCACGCTACGAAGGATATAAAGGAACTTGTCCTCGAAATCCCTTTGAAAATAGTGATGGTAATCACACACCTCCAAGGACTCCTACAGTTGCCACTGGTGCATGTCCTTCACCTAAACCATCTCATCATGATAGTGATGAAGAAGTAACTAGCGAAGATGTGATCAAATTTCAACAAGATGGCTTCGCCCAAAAACTAATGCTCAGAGCTTTAGAGGAAAATGGAGACCAATACTTCTGATACATGGCAGCTAGGGGATGGAAACTCCCTAAAGGTTTTAATGTTGAACATATTATCCCAAAACGAGAGCCCACTGAGGCTGAAATCTTAAGGGAAGAAATACAAGAACTAAGAAAACAATTTACACAACTGCAAACTTCAAAAGAGCCACCTAAGATATCATTTGTTGAATCAATTTGCGCTCTTCCATTTGATAGGGGTCTATACATGCTACCATTTCCTAAGGATATAGAGGTTCCTAAGTATGACAAATATGATGGAAATGGTGACCCTCATGACCATGTGAGACATTTCTATGCTATTAGCATGGACTTTATGCATGAAGACACCTTTCTTATGCGTTTGTTCCCTAGAAGTCTAAGAGGACAAGCTATGGAGTGGTTCACAAAATTGAGTCCTCCTCTTACAAAATTTGACAAACTTGCACAATGTTTCATCCAGCAATATTCGTACAACATTCAACATCCTGTGACAGTGCTAGACTTATGCAACATCAAACAAAGACCAGGAGAGTCTTTTACAATATACCTTCAACGATGGAGATCTTTATACTCTCGGTATCCTCGGCAAGTGCCTGAGGATGAAAAAATTGACATCTTTGTCAACACGCTTGTACCCGAATTATACTTTGATCTAAGAAAACAGTTATTCACATCCTTCAACGCCATGGTAGAAAGTGCATATCGCATTGAGGATGTTTCTATCAAAAAAGGTGATATTACCATAAACAAGGATAGAATTAACAATGGGAACAATAAAGACAAAGGCAAACCTTGGAACAAAAACAAGTATGTTGTCAATGACGGAGTAGTGGACACTCCTAAGACTAAGAAGCCTGTGTTTAACCTTTCCAATGCCATCTATGCAGCAAAGCAACAAGAAGGTTCAAAACCACAACCCTTTGACAAAGGCTCTAAATTTGCGAAGAAGCGACGTGTTTACACACCTATGGTCGAACCTTATGAAGTGGTTTTAAAAACCTTAATTGCAAACAAATTGGTTACCTTACCAGACAACTCACATCCTTACGATCCACCTGTTAGACCTCCATGGTGGAGAGAAGATCATACTTGTAGCTATCACCAAAGTAAAGGACATAACACAGAGAATTGCTTCAAACTCAAAGATGTAATTCAAGACCTCATCGAAGCTGGAAAAGTTGTTACAGATGGCCTTGTTAAGAATACTGATCATAAGGCTTTCCAAAAACCATTACCTAAATACAAAAAGGGTGAGACCTCAAGGGTAGCTGCCAAAAAGAATCATGACACCAAAATTAGTTATGCTTACGCTAACACTGATAATGTTATAAGCATGCTTGAGCCTGTTGAATACATATGTATGGCAAGCTCCAACAATGACAACTGGCCAAATTGTGACGCTAAAGATGAACGACCAAGAGTGGTCTTAAGGACACGATCCACTCCTCAAGATCATACTGATACTAGACCCAAGGTGGTACTCCAAGTGGCTAAGTCTTCATCTTCTCAGGGTGAACCACTTAACGCTGTCACTAGGGGGCAATCTAAGGTTGTCCTAAAAGTTGCTAATGATCCTAAAAATGCTTCATCATCTAAGAAACCAATTACTTCCAAGATCTCCAACTATGATCTTGTTAGCCAACTGCAATGCACACAAGCACAAATCTCCATTTTTGAGTTACTAGAGTTATCTCCTTTGCACAAGGATATCCTTGAGAAAGCTTTACGTTCTGCCAATGTTCCCACAGATATTGATGCGGAACAATTCCAAGCTATGGTGAACCACATCTCCTCGCCCCACTATCTCACCTTTTCTGAAGAAGATGACCGAGCTCTTAGTCATCCCCATAACCTTGCTCTTCATGTCGAAGTTTAAATCTTTCGTACCCGTGTTCGTCGAGTCTTGATAGACAATGGTGCAGGGTTAAATATCATTTCGTTCAATGTAATCCAACAATTGGGCATGTCTGAATTTGCCATCAATCCTAAGCGCAAGATCACTATAAAGGCCTATGATGAGGTTGAAAGGCCTTCTAAAGGTCTAATTGTACTTCCAATCAAAGTTGGTCCAGTTGAGAAGAATGTCATTTTCCAAGTCTTAGACATACCACTTGCATACAACTTGTTGTTGGGACGACCATGGATTCATGATATGCAAGCAGTACCCTCTACATACCATCAGTGCATTAAATTCCCTTTTAATGGTACTGAAGTGGTTGTCCCCGGCGACAACTCCATGTTTATCAACACATTATCTACAGCCGAAACGCTAGTCCCGCACAATCGCTCTTCTCATGAGCTAGCACCATCTTTCACAGAATGTGAACAAAAATTGAAAATGATGAGCCTTGGTATGGGTGAGTACACTTTGGACTCTATTGATGCCTTACCAATTTCCCCTCGATCTTATGGGAAACCAACTATTGCAAAGAAGTCTTCTGCTTCTGCTATGACACTTTTTGGCACTTTTGTGCAATCTTCCATACCACTGGAAGCAGAGAAGGAAGAACAAGCCATTAGGGACTGGATCTACAGAGAAGAGGAAGACGAGGAGGTTACAATGACTACCCCTATTTCTCCCAAAAAATATGGAAAAGGCTATAAATTTTTGACAAAAATGGGCTACCAGGGCCACGGGTCCTTAACTGGTTGTAAGAATGCTCTAGTGGAACCTTTAAGTCACACTCAAGGTCATGATGCTCGAGACACCGCTGGTCTAGGCTTTGGGCTAGACAATAATACACCGAACTGTAGTCAAATATTACTCATGTCTAGTGAATCGGAGGATGATGACTCTCCCATAATTGCTACTACTACACAAGATGAAGACTTTGTTCCTCTCACTTCCCTCCTTTGGGGAGAAGACATAGTTATTGCTAATAATGAAGAAGCTTCTACCTCCCAACAACAGGAACAAGAAGGGTCTACTTCTGAGGACATAAATAGAGGACGAATTAGGTAGAATATTGCTCATCTCATAAATAGGGGTCAAAGTATAGATTCTCATGAGTATGAATGGGAAAGCCTCTCTGATGCATCTTGTGAGCTAGGGGTGGATGTCATTCATGCCTATGCAACCCAACCCAATGTAGTCGAATGGTCTAGTATGAGTTCAGATGAGTTTGACTCACAACATGTCTTAATGGATCACGCTAGTTCCTCTAGGACTATTCCTGAGCTAAACTCTTTTGCGACATTTTCTATAGGCTCAACTTCACAGGTCACCAAAGATGACTCCTTCCATATCAATCACATTAAAACTTCTCCCTCACTCTCGCTAATTTACCCAGAACTCATAGATTGGTCTATCCAAAATCAAAAACCTGAAATACGGTCTTTCCAAAATGACTATGAGATCACTTGTTATCTAAACGCAATTGAACCTGTCATTTCTTCCACCAGCGAACCCACGGTTAACATGACAGAATCAGATATCAAGTACCTCAGTCAAAAAATTAAAAGAAAAAATAAGCGATCAGACGGCGAAAACCACATTGTGGCGGTGTCTGACCCTCAAAAAAGTAAAAATAAAGACGTATCTAATGGTGAAAACCTCTCTGAGGCACCTGCAGATGAGGTACTTGGTAGTCTGCCAAGCTATTTCCAGGATAGATCTTCGGTTCTATTCGAACCTACACAGCCTATCAACTTGGGAACAGAAGAATGTCCTCAGATTATCCATGTAGCTCAATCTTTGTCAAACAAAGAAAAGACACAGTTTGCTCAGTTCTTTCAAGACAAGAAGGTCAACTTCGCATGGACATACTCTGACATGCCAGGGCTTGATACAGATCTCATCATGCATCACTTATCAATCTCACCAGATGTCAAGCCTGTAAAATAGAAGTTAAGAAAAATGCATCCACATGTGGCTCTACTGGTCAAGACAGAGTTAGAAAAACTATTGAATGCAAACTTCATTAGGGCCATTGATTATGCTGAGTGGATTTCCAACATTGTACCTGTCTCCAAGCATGAAAAATCCATACGAGTCTGTACTGATTTTAGAGACCTCAATAAAGCGTGCCCCAAGGATGACTTTCCACTACCAAACATCGATATGATAGTGGACATGACTGCAGGTTATGAGATGTACTCGCTCATGGATGGATTTTCTGGGTACAACCAAATAAAGATAGCTCCAGCAGACCAAGAAAAGACAGCCTTTACATGTGCATGGGGTACCTTTTGTTGGAATGTCATGCCTTTTGGGCTCAAAAATGCTGGCACTACATATCAAAGAGCAATGACAACCATCTTTCATGATATGATGCATAAAAACATGGAAGACTATGTTGATGACACACTGGTGAAATCAAAGAAACGAGACACACATCTCAAAGACCTTAGTTTGATATTGGACCGTATGGAACAATTCCAACTTAGGTTGAATCCAAAAAAATGTGCCTTTGGTGTCACTTCTGGAAAATTGCTAGGTTATATCATCTCAGCAAAAGGCATTGAGGTTGACCCTGAAAAGGTCCAAGCTATCATGGACATGCCTCCACCAAAGACTATCAGTCAGCTTAGAGGTCTGCAAGGACGGCTACAATCCATAAGAAGATTTATCTCTCAATTAGCTGATAAGGCTCAACCTTTCAATAAAAATTTGCATAAAGGATCTACCCATATTTGGAACAGTGACTGTCAACAAAGCTTAGACCAAATCAAAGGCTACTTGGCAAAACCGCCAGTTTTGATGCCACCCATTCTGGGAAAACCTTTGATTCTGTACATTTTAGCTACGGATTCTTCTCTAGGAGCACTCTTAGCCCAAAGTGATGAGACGGGTAAAGAAAGAGCCATATACTATATTAGTCGAACTTTGGTGGCTTATGAACTAAATTATACAAGTATAGAGAAGGCATGCCTTGTTGTAGTTTTTGCCTCCCAAAAACTTCGGCATTATATGTTGGCCCACACAGTTCACTTGATTGCCAAGATAGACCCTTTGAAATATTTATTAAGTAAAGCTGCACTTACTGGTCGCCTTGCTAAATGGATGATGATTCTTTCCGAATTTGACATTCAGTATGTTGAACGTAAGGCAATCAAAGGACAAGCCATAGCTGACCAGTTGGCTGACTTCCCACTTGAAGATGTAGCACCTCTACAAATTGAGTTTCTAGATGCCTCAATCATGAACATTACTGATAGAACATGGAAAATGTTTTTGATGGATCCCATACACAGAATGGAGCAGGAGCAGGGGTGTTGTTTGTTTCCCCTCATGGTTATACGATCCCAAAATCCTACAAATTATTGTTCCCATGTACAAACAATATTGTAGAGTATGAAGCATTAACAAATGGGATCAAAATGGCCCTTGAATGGCGAATAACTGAGCTACACATCTATGGGGATTCTCAACTGGTTGTGAACCAAGTGAATAATGAATATCAAACAAAGGATGATAAATTGATCCCTTATAAAAAGTTGATAGATGCTCTAAGGAACTATTTTACCTTTGTAACATTCCAACAAATTCCTAGAGCAGAAAACAAGGCTGCTGATGCTATGGCCACCTTAGCATCTATCCTCCAATTATAAGAACATGAATCGCGATTTGAGTTCTTGGTGGAAGAATTGTGTCATCCAGCCTATGATTCTTCAGATAACCAGGTGATCTACACTGTTGTAGGTCACGATTCCTCCCGCTATGCGGCTATTTTCTCCTACCTACGTGATCAGGTTATTCCCAAAACCCTCACGCGCAACCAAAAATGCCAACTCCTTCGTAATGCCTCACACTACACTTTGGTCTCTGGTGACTTGTATAGGAGGGGTCTAGACAAAACGTTGCTTAGGTGTTTAGAACTAGAAGAGTCCGAGAAGGCACTTGCCGAAGTCCACGATGGCATTTGTGGGGCGCATTCTAATGGCCTTGCACTTGCCCAAAAACTACTTAGGATGGGTTATTACTGGCCCACCATGCAAATGCAAAAAATGACCCGAAAAGTGTGTCAAAAAGTTTGTAATAAATTACAACAATTACGATTTCAGATGCTACCTTTTTGGGAAGTACCCTTTCCCCTTGATCCATTCATACTCATAATTGCACATTGATCTTCTCTATACTTCCTTAGATCTTGTCCAGTTTGATCATGCTTTTGACATCTCTTGGCAAAATATTTTTGGGATGCCATGTCATAATTTCATTTGCGTCGACCCCTATTTTAGCAAACCTATTAGCAATCGGGTTAGCTTCCCAGAAAATATGAGTGACATGGAATCTACCAAATTTGGCAAGAGTCTCACAAGTCTCATCAATAAGATTTGCAATAGACCATGATGGCTAAGAGTTTCCATTAATAAATATTATAATGTTGTTTGAATCCCCTTTAAGCCAAAGGTTAGTAACTCCAATTTCAAATGCCAGTTTCACAGCATTACACGCAACATTTGCTTCAGCAAAGTGGTTGGCTTGAAATCCCAGCAGGAGGGAAAAAACTGCAATACCATCACCATTTTCATTCCTTATTATGCCTCCACTACTCAAGGAGCCAGGATTTCCCTTGGACGCTCTGTCAAAGTTGGCTTTATGCCATCCTTCCGGGGGGAGAAGCCATTTGGTTTCCTGTCTTTTCATCTTTCTGTCTTTTTCCTTCTCCTTTTTTCTGCCACCTAATTCTATATCTCCCCCTTTCCTTACTGAATAGTTTTCCTTAATGTTTGCAAATATTTTCTTTCCTATCACTATAGCCAGCTCCTCTTTATCTCTGAAGATTATGTTATTTCTCTCCTTCCAGATGCTCCAACAAAAATGAGGCAGGATCCAGGAACTTAATTCCTGCAAATCAAACCTATTGAACATGCATTTCCATTGACAAAAGAAATCCAAAAGGTTAAAAGGAAAACACTAGCTTAAGCCCAAATCCTGGGTAAGGAAAACCCAAACCTTCCTGGAGAAAGAGCAATGAATGAACAAATGATTGCCAGTCTCTGTCTGATGTTTACATAACACACATCTGATGGGCATAATATGACCTCTTTTAATGAGGTTATCCTAGGTGAGGATTTTGTCCTGTAGAGCCAGCCAATAGAACATATTAATTTTTGGAATGAGGCCAAAAAGCCAAGCCCTCGACCAAGGAGGAATCTCATTTAATCTCCAAAGGGCCAAATACCTAGAGGTAGTAGTATATAGCTCATTGGTGTTATCTTCCTAGACCAATTCATCCCTATTGTTATTTAGGGTCATAGAGTTTAGCATTATCATAATAGGATTAAGATCTTCAAAGATGATGGATAGGTCTATCCATCCTTGGTCATTCCTATAGTTACTAACTTTTTGCCCAAAATGGCTGATGCAGTCATTCACCCAGACCTCATATCTAGGATTGTTCATAAGAGGGCCCTGAATAAGTCATCTATTAGACTAGAACTAGATATCCTCCCCATTTCCCAATTTCCAAGAGACTCTAGAATTTGCTAGGTCCCTGGCTTTTAAAAAACCATTCCAAACAGCGGAACCTCTTGGGATATCTTCGCTAAAGAGGGTAAACTATTTAGAGGGCCTCTTTATATACTTATTTTCCATAATGTCTCTCCATTCCCCTATGCTACTGAAGATACACCATATTTGCTTAGCCAAAAGAGCCTTGTTGAGGCGAGGAAGCTTCCTGATGCCTAGACCTCCATATTTCTTAGGGAGGTAGGTTTTTTCCCAAGCAATGAGAGGATACCTTTTATTCTTTTCAACCCCCATCCATAAGAAGTCTCTCTGAATTTTTCCATCCTCTTAGCAAATTTCCCAGGGATCAAAAAAAGGCTCAAAGCATAAATAGGAAAGTTCTGAAGGGTGGATTTAACCAGTTGGCATTTTCCATCTTGGCTAAGAGAGGCCCCTTTCCAACCAACTAGCTTCTTACTGAATCTGTCCATAATGTCATTCCAAAAAGAATTAGGAGGATTCGTGCCCAAAGGATGCCCAAGATAGATAGAGGGAAGCTTCCCCACACTACATCTCAAAATTTTGGAGATTTTCTTCCATCTATCCATAGGAGTGTTGATAAAGAAAATAGAACTCTTTTCCCAGTTGATGGACTGTCCCAACCCTCTGGAGTAGATATCCAAGATGTCCTTCATTGCCTTTGCCTCCTTAATCAAAGCCTCCCCTCCCATTATAGTATCATCAGCAAATTGATGATGTGTAAAAGGGGCACTTTTAGAAGAAGGTTTAAAACCTTTGATTCTCCCTTCCTTCTTATTCTTCTCTATAAGTCTGCCTATGCATTCTGCCAAGATTATGAATGGAATAGGTGAGAGAGGATCCCCTTGATGAAGACCACAAGAAGGTTTGAAAAAATTGGAGGGGGATCCATTGACTAAGACATCAAGTGAGGAAGTAGTAACCAGCTAAGAGGTTAGCTTAGAAGTTTTGTCATCAAACCCAAAAGCCTTAAGCACCATATCTAGGAAAGACCAGTCAACCCTGTCATAGGCTTTTGAGAGGTCTAGTTTAAGTAACATCCCTTCCCTTTTTCTAGTGTCCATAGAGTGAATCACTTTATGCACCATCATAATGGAGCCTAAAATTTGTCTGCCCGAGACAAAACCAGTTTGATGTTGAGAAATAATCAAAGGGAGGAGTTTGAGCAACTTAGAAGTAAGAACCTTTGAAATGATCTTGTAAAAAGAATTGCAAAGACTAATTGGTCTAAACTTGTCCAAGGAATTGGCTCCAAGAACTTTAGGAATGAGAACTTAAAAAGTAGAGTTAATCTCCTTGAGAATGCTTCTAGTTCCAAAGAATTCTTGAATAGCCTTCACCACATCCTTCATAAAAAAAAAACCAAAATAATTGGAAAAAGAAAGAAGGAAACCCATTAGGGCTAGGAGATTTATCTACTGGCAAAGAGAAGAGAGCTTCTTTAACTTCTAAATCAGAGGGAATGGCTCAAAGTAGTTTATTATGGTGAGGAAGGATGATCTAAGGGATGCAGGAAACAATATCATCCTGATCCACTTTGGATAGCATAGGATCCCAAGACAACAGGGAGGAGAAGAAAGAAACAACCTCAGTTGAGATTTCCTCATCCTTGGTTAGCATTCCCTGGCCTTTCTTTAAACTAGTGATTCTATTATTAGCACAATGTTTTAGAGTAGTAAAATGAAAAAAAAAATTATTTTGGTCTCCCTCTTTGAGCCAGTTAACCCTTGATCTTTGTCTCCAGAACTTCTCCTCTTTACTGATAACATTGTGTAAATTTGAAAGGATAGATAGCTCAGCCTCCCTATTTAACTCATCATACCCATCCTCCTGAATTGAGGCTTGGATAGAAGAAATATTTTCAGATAGGACTTGCTTCTCAAAAAATATGTGGCCACAATTAGACTTGTTCCAAGCTTTCAGCATCCTTTTAACGTTGCTTAGTTTTTTGGCTACCTTGAACATAGTTGTGCCTTCCACATCAATACTCCACCAAAGCTTAATCTTGTCTAAAAGATTAGGGTGAGAGGTCCAAATTTTTTCAAAATGAAAAGGGGGAGGCCTTTTGGGGCCTAAAGGAACAACTAAAAGGGAAATAGGGGAGTGGTCAAAACCCACTCTGGGAAAAAGAGCTAATTTGCAAGAGGAAGACTGCAGCCAGTCGGGGGCGATAAGAGCTCTATCCAATCTGACCTAAATACATTTCTAACAATGCATTTATTTGACCAAGTAAAGGCACCTCCCATGAGGTCCATGTCCAAAAAAGCCAGACCATTAATGAATTTTGAAAGGTCATTTTTACTTTCCCAGTCTAGAGGTAGAACTCCCTTCTTCTCCTCATCCAACAGAGGAGTGTTAAAGTCACTCATAATAATTTGTTTCTTAAAATTTCTACTCTACACCAAACTTTGAGCTCTAGTCCAGTAATTCTTTCTTTCTCTCTTATTGTTGGGAGCATATAAATTCAGCAAGAACCAGCTATCGTTGGAAGGGGTATGAAAAACTTTACACAAAAGAATATTACCTTCATTGTAAGCAGATTCCATTCCAAAAATTTTGGTGTTAAAAAGGGTCAGAAGTCCCCCAAAGGCACCATTAGAGTCTAAATCCTCCCCACTCATCAAGTTGCTAAACTTAATCTTCCCCAAAAAGTCTTTTTTCATCTTAGTTTCTTGGATCATAAAAATGTCTGGTCTCTGATCTTTGATCAGGTTCCTGATAATTTCTTGTTTATGAGCTCCATAAAGGCCCCTAATATTCCATGATATGATCTTCATGATTAATTCTTGGAACACTCCTGAAGAGTTCTCTAGTTCCCATTCACCAAGCTTTTTTTGGTCTCCTCCTCTCTGGCTTCTCTAATTTTTTGCCTTTTTTGACTGTTGAGCCCACATCCAATTTGCAGCTGCTTCTAGTCTCCATTGAAGAGGCCAAAGAAGGTTCTCTCACATTTTTCTTCCTAAGCTTAGGGGATAGAAGAACTTCACTCTCCATGCCAAAATTCAATGAACTAGAGGCCTTAAGAGCAATCTTTGGGTTGGTTGGACGATCCTCCCACTAGTCCAGTTCCTTCACCAAAACATCCAACTTTTGCTGTGCTAGTCCCTCCAGCTATAGAGGAAATAAGATTTTCCTCTGAGTCTTGATAGATGATAATATCCCTATTAACTCTATCGTTCTCCACCTCAATGGAAGCTAGGTCAAGCCTACCCATAGAAAGTGGTGAGCTTAACATCACAACCTCCTAAATAGCCTTTTGTGGGGCATCCTTGCTTTCCTCATCTCCTGAGATCACTTGAGGATCCAACCTTCCCTTAGCCAGAGCCCCCTTAGTTAGTTGGGGATGGACATAAATCATTTGCTACTCCCTAATGACTAGAGAGGAGTTTAGGGCTGTCTCCAACAGCTCAACCTAAGGAACAGTCTTTCCATTTGTGCCTAGAGGCAGAGTGGAATCAAAGGGTTGCAATCAATTTACCTTCTTTGAAGCTTCTGCTACCTTCTAATTCGCCAAAAGAGGACCCTTCTAGCCCTGGTTGGTGGTCTTTATTTTCCAAACTTTCTTGACCCTAAAGAGAGAAGCAGCAAAGGGATTCTTCTTCTTCTAAACTAACTTTGCTTTTGGGCATAGAAAAGCCTTATGGCCTGTCTTAAAACAATGAAAACATCCAAAAGGGACACTCTCATAATCCAACTACTAAATATGTGTGCCAAGTTTTGACTAAAAGCACACCACTTTAGGCATATCATTGCCCTTCCCTAACACCTATACAGATCCTTGCATAGGTCAACCTGTTCTTAGAAGCAGTTGTTGGGTCTATGGAGAGAAGCTCTCCAAAAGAACTGGCCACACCCATAAAAACATCCTCACTCCAAAATTCCAAGGGGAGCTCAGGGAGTCTTACCCATATTGGAGCTTGTTAATAGAAAGATTCTTTTAAATCCAATTTAGAAGACCATTTTTGCAGCATCAGGGTAGCCCTTCCAATGATCCAGAGTCCTTTACATAGGATGTCAGCCATATCCTCTTTATAGGTGAATTCAAAAGAAAGAAATCCCTTTTCCATAGCAGTAACATTGACCTACCCTTTTAGACTCCATTTCTTTGATGTTAAGGACCAGACAACATTAATGTTCAGTCTCTGACCCATAAACTTCCCCAAAAGTGTGGAAGCCATCATAGCAATATTGTGGTCAATAATTTCATCTAGAATGGAAATCATGTACGATCCCTTGTCCAGACCTAACACCAAAGAGTGAGGCCCATTTCACTGGGATTGTCCACCTTGGATTGTGTTTCTGGCTTTTACTGGGTTCCACTGTCTACACGTGGGTCCCCATCCCCAGACTCCACCTCTCTACAGTTAGCCTAGATCCCATCCTGCATACCTAGTTTTTGAGATCCACCCCCCTGAGATTTCTCACCAGGCACCAAGTTTGAAATTTGAACATGCACTTCCTGATCTCTCCCCTGCCCGCTCTCCTGCTCGGTCCCCTTCATTTTTTTGTTTACAGGGTTAACATGTTTGTAAAAATTTTATTAACCCTTGGTTTTAAGCACTACAGGAAAGAAGCTCCACTATTTCACCAAGGTTCAATGGAAAAACATTCTCAATTAAGATCCACAGTAGAGAATGGCACTGTGGGGACTTGAACCTTGGTTGTAGGCTCTATAGGCAAGAAGCCCCGCCTTTTCACCAAAGGGACAAGCCCTGAGGTATGGGGTTTTTTATTATTACCATTTTCTCCTCCTTAGCCATTTTATGAACCATGCTAGCCTTTCTATTCCTTTCTTTTTGTTGCATGAGTTAGCGGACATTGTTGTGGATGTGAAGAAAAAAATGAAAAAGGGCGCTAATTTCACTATCCTACACCAGGATTTAATGTACCATCTCTACCATTTTTATTCAGCCATGTTACCCCCTAGAACTGTGGAGGTTGGTAATATCACCCTCAGCCTCCCCATGTCCCTATGATAATTACTCACCTTGAGGACCCCACCTCCCAACACTCTCCTAGTGTCTCCCCTACTAAGATTAAGAGGGCCTCCCTAATGTCCATTGGGAAGAGGGTGAAAACTCAAAAAGTGAAGGAGGGGGACCCAGTTAATTCTGAGGAGGTTAGAGGTGGTAGAAGAAGGTCTAAGAGACTCATAAAATCAAAGTCTAAGAGGAGGTTGAGATCCAATGTCTTGCATGATGATGATGATTTAGATTCTGATGATACCCCCCACCCCCCCAAGAAAAGGATGAAGCAAAAGGCAATGAGATATATAGTGAAAAAGGATGAGGATGTGGAGATGGAAGTGGATGTGGATGTTTTGGATTCCTCACATTTAGGCTTAGAAGAAGAGGAAAATGAGAGCAAAGAGGTGACTTGTGTATTTGTGTCCCTCATGATGAATACAATGGATCTTATGTGGAATCAATTCTAGATACTGTGGATGAAATATTTCTCTCTCATGATGGCCTCCTCCCTGGCTTGGGAGAATACTAAAGAGAAGATTATTTTTGACTCCTCAGTTTCACAAGTTAATAGCATGGAGGTAGAGAAGTGCAAGACATGATGCTTTTTAGATGAAACAATGATGGTTATGAACATGGAGGTCAAGGGGCTTAGAGAGGAAATGATGGTTCTAGAGGAAAGGTTTGGCCTTCTATCCAAGTTCACCATCAAAGTGACCCCATGTGGGGGCTACCACTCTGTAATTTATCCAAGGTAATCAAGAAGAGGGTATGAACTAGGAGGACTCCAAATTATTGTTCAAATTCCTCACAGGAGACTAGGATAATGTCCTTCTCAAGGGGAAAGGTGATGAGAAGGCTAACTAGTGCCTTGTCCCCTCCTCTTTTTTATTTATGTGTTCTCAATTGTTTTAGTGGGACACTGACCTAGTTAGCTTTAAGGTAGTAATTCCTTTGTTTAATAACCCTTTATGTTTGAACTAGTTTTGGTTATGGTACTCTATCATTTTGTTAGTTGGTTTTAAATTTTATCTTAAGTTGTTCAAGTTTTTTTTTTGGTGTGTTAAGCTTGGTTATGGGTTTCTTTTTATCCTCTTGTTTGGATGGTAATCTATTGGTCATTGGCCAATATGATTGTTTGTAGGGACCAGCCCCCTTGTTTTGGTTGCTTAATATTTTAAAAACTTTTTCTTTCAACATATTAAAACTCTTATTTGCCACTACATTCCACTTAAATTATTTCCTATCCCCTATCATTTTTTTAGTCATTGGTCCACAAATACTACTAAAACCTCTGATAAGCTTTCTATAAAAACTAGTTAGTCCATGAAAGGACTTTACCTCTGTTGCACTCCTTTGAGTGGGTTATTCAAGGATAGCCTTCACTTTGTCAAGATCCATTATCAAACCTTCTATTGATACTTCATATCCCAAGTACACCAACTCCTTCTTCACAAAACTACACTACTTCCAATTTATCAATGTTTTTCCTCCCTCAACTTATTAAACACCTTAAAAATGTGCATCAAATTCTCCTCCAATGTCTTACTAAATGTCAATATATCATCTAGGTAAACAATGAAAAACTTACCCAAACACTCCTTCATTCATAAGCCTCATGAAAGTTTTTAGTGCATTGGTTAGCCCAAAAGGCATGACTAACCACTCATACAATCATTCCCTTGTCTTAAAGAAATATTCCACTCATCTCCTTCTTTGATATGAATTTGATCATATCCACTCTTCATATCTATCGTTGTGAAATATACAACTCCACTTAAATAGTCCATAATATCATTCATCTATGGAAATAAAAAATATTAATTGATCATAATTTTTTTGATAGCTTTAGAATCTATACACATCCTTCATTCTACATTCTTCTTTGGTGATAATACTACTAGTACAACACATGGACTTAGACTAGATCTCAAATCCACCCCTTCTGCAACACATCATGCACTTGTCTTTTGTACTCTTTACTTTCTTATGGCTATCATTCTATGCACTTCCTTGTTTTGAAAAATGGCTTGTGGGATCAAGTCCATCTAGTGAATGATCTTCCTCACTGGGTTAATCCATTAGGTACATTATTTGACACAATATCAGGAAACTCTCCCAATAAATCTTTAACATCTACAAGTACCTCCTCTACTTTTTCACCATATTTTTGGATTACAACAAAAAAATTATTCTCATGCTTTAAACCTTTAAGGAATCCCTTTCCATCAACAAAACATATTCTAATAGCACTACATGCATTTTCTTCTATCTCTTTCAATGGCTTCAACTTATGTTTCACTCCATCCTTAATCAGAGAATAGGTATTTTCTCGACCATCAAGTACAACATACCTATAAACTACTATGGTCTACCCAAAAAAATATGACATATGTCTATAGGTATGATATTACAAAGCACCTCATCTTGGTGGCTTCCAATATTGAACTTTACTAGACATTGTTCATTGATGATGACCTTGTGATCATCTTGCATCTAGGCAATATAGTATGGACACAGGTGTTTCTGCCTCTTGAGATTTAACTTCATGACCATCTTTTCTTACACTAGATTGTCAATTCTTACACCATCAATGATTGAATCACAATAATTATCTTTACATTTGTACCTTTTGTGAAACAAATCCTCCTTTAATCAAATTCATTTTCACCACTCAATAAGACTATTCTATTAACTAGGAATTCTCCTCTTTCAACATCTTTAAAATGGGATAATTTGACATCTTCATCAACATATGCAACTTTGGCTTGGCCTTCTATTCTCCAATCTATCATTCCTTAGCACTAGAAACATTCAAATGCTTTATGCCCTTCTTCTTTAAAGTAAAAACATTTTCCATAGAAACCTCATATTCCAGATCCTTTTCCTCTCTAATCTCTATTTTTCTGATCATGGTAACAATTGAAATTTTTTCCCTTCTAGTTTAGAGTTCTACTTCTCACCTCATCCTTGGTATTTTGATAATCATTTTGGCCTCCATAAGACTATCTGCCAAATCTTTCATCGTGACCTCTACCATTATTCTTTTTATAAAACTTCTTGTTCATCTTTTCCTCAAATCTTAGGGAAAAATGGTATGCCTCTTAAATATTTCTCATTCATACCAAACTCAACTCCTCTTGAATGCTTGGCCTCTACCCATTAAGATAACTGGTGAATTTCTCTTTATCATCTTCCATATGGTTGGTCCTAATGGGAACTTAGTAGGACTCCTCAGTATACTCCTAAACATATCTTCATGATTACTTCAACCCTTGCATTTTCTTTGGCACATTAAACTCATACTCCATGGGAATATATTGTCACTTCAATTTAGTTAGCATCTTATCCCATCTGGTAATTTCCCTCTTTTATTTTTCTCCAATTGAATCTCCTAGCACTAGATCTTTGCATGTCCCTTCAATTTTGCCTTTACAAACTTGACTCTATCAGGATCCTCAATATCTTCATGCTCAAAGTATTCCTCCAATTTATTGATCCAATCGATCAACTCCTCTAGAATAAGATTTCCAAAAAATGTATGAACTTCAAACTTAGGTCATTTTCCAATCTTGGAGATGGCTTTAAAATATTTCTTCTTTTGGATTCAAAACTGCCTCTTCTTCAACATTTTCTTCTTATTTTCCTTCATCCTTTCTTTCATCTATAAAAAAAATATTTATTCTTCTATGTATTTGTTTATCCAATGCTTTCATCTATCTCTAAAGGGATCTAAAACCTTTAGGTGTAATACCTACAAATCTCCCACCATGCTCTCTTTATGGAGGCATTTTTGCACTTCTACTAAAACCCTAGTGCAGACTGACTCATAGTCAATAATTTGTCTACACACTCAACCCAAACCATGGTCCTAGTGCAACTACCTAATAGTGGAATATCTCTTTACACACTTAGGAACTTCTTCTTTGATACCACTTGATGAAGGGTGATCCCCTTAATACCACAAACACATAATGGAAATAAATAAATAACAACAATTTGTAAGAATAATATATGGGCTTCTTATTCTCACTTTAAATGTGGAATTACAAAATTTTGAAATACAATATACAAACCCACATGGGCACCTTCCTTATAATAATTTACAACGCAAAGTTGTGAACTATCACCTAGAGTTGTCTTGGACAATATACAATCATTCCTTAATGGGCATTTTTACACCACCCAGGAAGCTTCTAGACATCAAACCCTAACCATTGAGAGTGACTAACATTAAAATTACATATAGAGTCGACCCAATGCACCTTTGACATTTATTTTGGAAAAAAAATTTGGCCCAACTTTAGAAGGCCATAGCTTTCAAACTATTTCTCTAGTTGGCTATTATAACCCCTTTTTAGAATCCACAACTTTTGACCTATAAGGCTTGACTCGCACAAGCTCTAATTGACCCCATTTTGGAGCCCATCTGAGGCCTCTAAATCCTTCAAAATTGAGCCTAAATTTTTTATGCCAAAATTACACACCAAAAATCTACAATAACTCCATGAAAACTCATGATATGGCAGTTAGTCTCAACTGGTAGGCTGATATATCCAAGATGAACATCCGCCTATAATATTAGGACATTATGAGCTTGTATGAGTGATTTACTAAGTAGAAAGCCTCTAGAAACAACAACTCTACATTAAGACAAACCTTATTCAAGAAACAAAAAGGAATTTTTTTGGGTGATTCAAGATTTCTCTTACACCCAAGATGCTCTTGCATCAATGAAGATGAAAAGAAAAACTATAGTCTATAAACCATCTATTTTTTATGTAGATACTCTTCAAATATCTAAACATCAATTAAAAATTAGTTCTTCATATATATCTTCTCCATCCACCATGGCTCCAAGATCATTCATTGTAGAATATGTTTCTTCTTGGGGTTGATTTTTTTTTTTCACTCTCACTAGAATGAACTTGAAGATATTATGATCTTCATCACTAGCTATAGGAGAGGGTTTAATCCTTTCTTTTTTGAAAAGTGGAATCAACTATTGATTATTTCATTCCTTCACTTATTACACTAGGGCATGAGAAAATACATATTGGCTTCTATTTTAGGTCATGCCTTATCAAAATTTTCCTAGTCCCTAATTGTTAAAGTTGGTTGTTTAGGAACTTTATCCCATTTTAGACTACTTATTTGTCAATCTATATAATCTTTTGCATTTGGGATTTCCATCCTCTAATTGATGTTGAAGATTGTGTGACGAAAACCTTTCATCTAGGTATGATCAAATATGAATTCACATAGCTTAACCATGTCCTATTGTGTTATTCCTCCCCTTAGAACTACAAAAATGAAGCATCGTATAATCTCATTGTTCACTCTCTAGGTATTATTATAGTTGAAATGTTTTTCCCCTAACACTCTACCTACTACATCAAACCAAAACATATCCTCTGAAACTTGAAGAATTCTTCGCCATCTTTCTAGTTTCACAAATCCTAAAAAGATCATGGTTTAATTTTCATGTTGATGAAACAAGACAATAGTGGCATCTATGATCAGGCTAGGAATTGAGCCTACTAAAAGTAATTCTAAACAAAACTAGACAACAACAAAATAAAATGGTTAAGAAAAAAGAGAAAATCTAAAACATAATATGTCACCTCAAAAGAAGATACTATCATGGAGCTAAAAAGGAAGTTTAATAAATGTCAAGAATTCATAATTCCTAAGGAAATTTCTAGAATTATCCTGATATTCTAGCAATACATATTATTAAGATAAGTGTGCTATTCATTCATGATGAAAGATACATTCAAATATGAAGGGATCCATATAAACATCAAGTAATAATGTATGTGAGATGTTATTGATCATGACCTTACCTAATCAAACATATTTTTCTATGTAATGATGAGTCTATATTGCACGATATAGTCAGTGTTTAAAACTTAAAGTCACACTTTCTAAAATTAAATTAATGATGATGAACAAGAGAAATGAATGTGGTTTGAATGATCTTGGTATTTTTTCTATATTTACTAGAAAAGGAAGAAATTGTTATTGATTAAATTGATAGAAATTGTTCTTTACACTTCATTTATGTTATTGAACTTTTGATTATCTTATTTTGAATTAATTTGTGGCAAAAAACATCCATTCTTATATGCTTTAAATGCTCACAAGGGTAATAATTTACTAGTATGTCTATAGAATTTTTTAATAATTTGTCTTCATATCAGTGCAGAACTTTTAATTAATCTACCCTTTATGTTTGTTAATAGATGTACTTTCACCTATATTACTTAGTTGTTTATAGGGACACTCTTATCTCATATCTCACATTGCCTAATCAGTTAGGGAAACATTATAAGAGTTTCAAAGATTTTTCTAAATGATCACACTCTGTCTAGACATTATCTTACTTACAATATGAATTGTAAGTAATGGAGTAATTATATTCAAAATGTGCTTGTTACTTCTAACTAATTGATTTTCCTTATATGAATAAGAAACTTAAAAGAAGAAAAATACCTAAGAGTTGGTTACTAGAATTGAAAACACTTTTCTATATTATATTTCAAATTTAACTTCTCTTATAAAACTTTTGGATAAATATTTCTACTTAATTATTGGATATATATGTTTTCCCTTAATAGACTTATATTTTTATTTTTATTATCCCACTGTTGACTCCTAAGTCTACCAAACTTTTTGCTTCTAAGTTCCCTTCTCGATTTATATGCTTCCTTTCTAAATTTTTAAAGGAATTTAATAGTTCTATGGATAGTACTAATATTATTCCTTCCATTATTACTTTTCATTTACTATTTCATTTATAAATACCTATATTAGTTTCTCCATATTTCTATTTTTTTTATCATCATGGGCTTAGTTAATGCATCATGTGTCAACTTTTCTAGGAATATCCATAAATACCTTTATGAAATTAATTTTGTACCTTTCTTATTTTGAGAACATCCTAAACAATAAGCCCTTTCATTTTTAATAAGCTTTGTTCCATTATCTCTTATAGAAAATAAGTTTTTGATCCATATTGATTTTACGAAAGTTTCCTCTTTGGAAAATTTGTTCGTTCTATAGTTTATGACTTTTTCTATACTTACTTCAAACTAATTTGCTAAAGATTAGACCTTTGTTTCTTTATAATGTAAATTTTATACCTATAAGGCTCCATGGGCTAAACTTACCTAGAATTAGTATCTAGATTATGTTTTCCTAGTTGGATTATCTTATTAGAATCTCTTCTCCATCTCCTCCTCTATTTGTGAGGTTATCTTCTTCTCTATTACCTTCTCTATATATATGTTTAATAATTGTGTCTTCAATTTATCTAGTAAGGTCAATGCATATTCAAGTTTAGAATTAAGAATCGAATTCGAGGCTACTCTTTTTTGTAATGCATTTAAAATAATTTGTGAATCTCCTTCTATAACTAATTTATTAATACTTACATCCCTACTTACATTTAAGCCTTCAATAAGAGTCTCTAGTTTTGCTAAATTGATTTACAAAAATCCTAAAGGCTTAGCACATTTAGTTATTCATGATTCATTTTATGAATGGATAATACAACCTAAGCCTACTAGTCACAGATTACCCCTCGAGGCCCTATCAAAATTTAACTTTGACTAGCCTACTACTAGAGGTTGCCATTTACATTCTATTTTAGTGAGCTTGTTCGATTTTGTATAGATCATAGGTGGATTAATTATATTAAAGCAATTTTTTATGCATTTATGCAACCTAATCTAAAAAGGAACCTTACTCCTTATATGAGATTTTTTGATTATTGTTAGTTCCCTCAATAATAAATACCTCCAATTTTTTTGGAAAGGATGTAGATCCATTTTTTCATTACAAAAAATTCTTTTATTTATTTCTTTCCATAATTCTCATAGAAGTAAATAAGGGGTTATTTTCGAAAGATCACTATAAACCTTAGAACAACTGTGTTTAGGGAAACTTCTAAAAAAACTTAATAGATTGTCAGGGAATTTAGTTTGCCAATTTAATTTCTTACATAACCAATTCGAATATTTCTTAGCAAAGGAAACTCGTGAAGCAAGTTTTAGAAGTTTTAGATTCTTTTTTGTAAAATGGACATCTTAATGGTCCCTCCAACCTTGAATTCCTCTTCTAGATTTACAATAATCCTCTAGAATTAACTGTCCTCTAAGGAAAGAATCCCCTCCTTTTTATACACATTAATTTCCTTATTTGGTTTATAACTAAATAGAAAATATATTGAGTCACTTCCCCATTTTATCCAAAAAAAAAACTAGTACCCCCTAAAATAATCTTAGATATTTTTAACAATTTTCTAATAGTCTTATATTTGAATTTGTGATTTTAAACCCTTAAAAAGAGGGGTAGTTAGAGCCCTATGTATTCATTCATCCATAAAATATTAACAAAACCAAGTTATATTAAATTACACCCTATAAAAAATGCATGGCACATTAGTTGGGTAGTAAAAGTGGGAAATGGGAGGTCACAGGTTCAAGCCACGTAACTTTGTTATGTCTTATATGCTTAAGACAAAAAAAATATGGAATGTTTCCTCAATGTTAAAGGAGGGAGATAGAAAATGAGAGGTGTTGTGTTCAAACCTCTCAAACTGGTTTTAGAGAAATGAATAGAGCCATCTAGATAAGCTTGTCACCTAGGTGTCATGCGGTACCTAATTATTGGATGATAGGAGGACATATGTCACCACGTAATTGGAGAAATTGTACATAATTCATGTAACCTCATTTTTTTATGTCATCATACCATATTCTCTACTACATCATCTTCCATGTATCACCTTTGGACCAACTATGTTGATGTCATCTAATAAACCCTTTTCCTGAGCAACTCTGATCGACCACAACATTTGCATGCATGCTTGAATTTGGTCCATTTAAAATGGATTAGAGATCTCTCAATAAGCTCTTCCATTTGATACCATGTTTGACCAATTTTTAGATGATTGATTTTTTCACCCTTTTGGTCAACCTAGTCTAGTTCCCTTATTTGACCACAACTTTGACTAAGCATAACTTCTACGCACAAGCTCCTTTTGACCTTGTTCAAATTTTGGTGGGTTTATTTTTTTGAGCTCTTCTTGATGTTTAATTTGAGATATTTTGAGACTATGAAAAATTTAGGCCTTCTAGATCCACCTAGTTGAACTTAGATAATATAAAGGGAAAGGACTACATTCACAAGGAGGAAGATATGGATGATGATAATTTGATTGAAATTCAAGTGAACCTTAAGGAAGTCCACAAAATTCATAACCCATATTGTTTGTCCCCTAAGAAATATTAAGTTAATGGTAGTGCTAAGAGTTGCCTAAAGCACCTAAAGGAAGATCAAGTTAACAACATCAACATTAAAGGCTACATAGACTCTAAAATAGATCTTTTATACTAGAAAAAGTGATCCCTCTCATTATCTTGTTGGAAGAATTGAACAAAGTTATTCTCTTCCTCTATAAGATGTAGGACAACTTCATGCAAAACATGTTGGAGTGAGTTGTTAAAGGTAAAAGCAAACTTTGCAGGTTTCTTAAAAAGAGAAAATAATAAAATCTAGATGACGTAAACAAGGATAATAGGGATGCAAAAGAGTGAAAGAAGAATATGAAGAGCCTCTCCAAGAAGTGGGAGGGTATTAATACGTTTAAATAATTTACAACTTTCTATTTTGTTTATTTTCTCTAGTCAGTTTTGTTTTTAGATGATACTTTGTTAGTTTTTTGGCTTCCCTCTATTAAAAATCATAAGTTTATAAACTATACTAATAGTAATAGTATTTACGATGATGATAATTCTTTCAACTTTATTATTTTAGTGAATAATATCAGAAAGAAGTTAGTATTCTTTTTTATTGATAACAATTCATCAAATTTAGCTTATTCTTATTGTTGTTTTGTGTGGTTTTTTATTATTTCGCTACTTTTTGGTTAGTGGGCTTTAGATTGTAATGGCTTTCAGGTTCCTTTCTCTACCAAATTAATAAAAAACATTATTTTTACGTGGAAATCTAAAACCTAGAAACTTTGGATCTACTTCTAAGAAAAAAATCCATAATTTCCACGAGATGTGAGGGTACCAAAATAGGGTCACCAATCAAATTGAGGTACAAAAGTAAATAAATAGAAAACAACTATATTATATATAAATCTAGTCACCATAAATTATGGGTATGAGATGCGGTATAGTGCACATTCATATAACAGAGTTTCCTAATAACTATTAAAAATAAGTAAAAGTCCAAACCACTACTTTAACAATTTTGCAAAAATGATTTTAACAACACACAAAGAATAACTAAGCTAATTTAGAGTACATAAATCACCTTGCACCTAAAAATTTGACTAACTCTTAAACATCACTCAAAAGAAGAAATAATGGTACAAAATTTCACTTTCATCAATATGAATTGCAATGTCAAAACATTTATTGATCTAATCGAATAAATAAAATAATGAAGCAATCTTAATGTTCATATGTAGTCAAGTCTCAATTAAAAAAACTATAACCTTTTATAGTTTGCATAGGTCTTTCACTTTTTAGAAAGATATTAATAAAACATATGATAATGCTTTTAGTTAGTTGGAAATTCTATAAAATTGCAAAATAATAATCTAAAGATCCACACTACTCATGTCAAATATGTTAACAAGAGACAACGATTAGACACTTTTTATGTTGTCATTTATTGAAATTACACATCATTCTCTTGGCCACGTATTAATTTTTTGAGATACACGTTCTATTCTTAGAGAAAACTATTAATTATGGATAAATAAGACTTTTTGCGTGCAAATATTTTAGATTGGTATGGAATTATGTTTCAAAGTTATGAGCTGTGGATATAGGATATGAATCTATATGAGTTTTAGTTAACTAGGTTTTCATGATAAAGTCACAATTCTAAAGTTCTTTGATGTTTGATTTATGGATTAACAATTTCTTTACTATTGCTATTATCTCATGGCTATGCAATCTACTTTATGTGTTTGAAAATTTTAGAACATCGATTTTCCCCCTCTTAGTTTTTATCAATCTTAAGAATTGGTATTAGAGATTTTTGTCTCAAATATAGTTTCATTTTTTGAGGAAGGTCTTAATGGGTAGACTAGGCAATAGCACTTAGAAGTAACTCTTGATTTATCTTTAGGACATTGACAAGTAAAACACATATAACATGGATTTGAAAGGGAAAAAAAAGGACTAAGGGCATTGATGAATTTATTAAAAGTCACAAAGATAGGATAAACAAATCTAGATCCAATAGAAAGGAACTTATTGATCAAATATAGGTGAAAGGAAGAAATGATGATTCATCTAAGGAAAGATATGATAAATATGAACAAATTTTGAAAGAAAGAGAAATTTTGAAACATGAGATGGAGATCATGCTCTTGGGAATGTCCAAGGAGATTGAACCCAGGAAAAATAATGAAGAAAACCTTGAAAGATCCTTGAAGGAGAAATCTGATGAATGTCATAAGCTAATTTTTAAGATCAATTATATGAAACTTGTTCTCAATGAGATCAAGCATATTAAGAAAGAACATAAAAGAATAAATGAGATATTAAATAGGGAGCTTAATGTAGCCAATGAATTCAAAGAAATATTTAATAATAACAACATGAATCTTGATAAGCAATTAGAATGATAAAGATCAAATGGAGATACATATGGATTAGGCTATGAAAAAGGAGAATGTTATAAATCTACCAAGGAGAATGGAAAATAGATTGAGAAACCTAAGCAAAAACCTAAAGTATAATATATTGGGCATAGATTCATTAGAAGATGTTTTAATTGTAGAAAATTTGGTCATAAGAAAAATTAATGTAGAAAAAATACCAAAACAACACCTTTCTTTGGTTATTATTTTACATGTTGTCAACATGGACATAAATAAAATTAATGCAAAATCAAGAAGAAAAACCTATGAACATGGAAAAGACTAATTGTTTTGAATGCAACAAATTTGGTCACATTGCAAAGGAAACCAGGTTAAAGATAAATTAAGTCAATCAAAAAAATGAAATTTTAAATATTGTATGTTACTAATGCAATCATTATGGTTAAATAGCTAGAAATTATAGACATAATAATGTTGGAAACAAAAATAATGGATTGTTGAGATTAAAAGGGAGATTCATGATGACTTCCTTACTATTTTCTAAAGGAGGGTGAGAAGATAAGAGATTTTTTTTGGAAATATAAGAGGAATAACTGAGAGGGGAGAGGTGAATCATTTAGCACAAAAATAAATCTCAGATTCCTTAGATGTCAATACAAATC
Organism: Cupressus sempervirens; assembly: GCA_028749045.1. NCBI lineage: Eukaryota > Viridiplantae > Streptophyta > Pinopsida > Cupressales > Cupressaceae > Cupressus > Cupressus sempervirens. The sequence continues at coordinate 501,861,879 of CM053786.1, forward strand.
AAAACTCTAATTAAATTTTATTATGTTGTAACTCGGTAAACACTAAAATAACACAGCGACTACTTAACATGAAAATATGAAGATATTATCTGTGATTATCATTATTTAACTTAGTTGCAAACACATAAAAGAAAAAGCACGAACACAAGTGACACCAATATTTAACGTGGAAAACCAATTTGGGAAAAACCACCAATCGCAACTAGTTACTGATTTTCACTCTTTTGAAGTGAGCCCTATTAGGAGCCAACCCATTTAAACATTACAAAACACACAATCAGGTATGATCCTATTAGAGGATTTGATCACCCTATTAGGAGTGGCCTTGTTAGAGGTCTTTAAGACACTTCAAGTAGAAATATCAACTTTTTATTAAATTTACAAATAGTTGTTAAGCCAACTTTGTTAAGAGATTTAGATCACTGCAACAATGATTAGAAAGTAACAATGAGATAACCTGATTTCTGATGCAACTAAATTGTTGATTACAAATAACCTAATTTCTGATGTAACTAAATTGTTGATTACAGATCTCAATTCTAGCTTGTATACTTGATCCTTCTTGATTGAATGTATCTTTGCATCTCAACAAGGGTATTCTTCTTATCCTTCTAATTTGCTTCCTTTGAGCATCTTTAAATATTTTGTTATGTTCCACACATTCAATCCTCAACTTGACCTTATATTTATATCTTACATATTCTCAAGTCAGCTTGAATACAACTTAGAATGCTTAATATTCATCTCCTCAGTCAGCTAGAACCAACAACTAAATCAATTAAACTCAATATTCCAAAATAATAAAATCCTTTGTTAGTCAACCCTACTTGGTAGACACTAACTTAGAAACAATTTTCTTTTGTTAACCAAGTGAACTCGATTCACACTACATATTCACAAAGTTCTTTTGGTAATCGAGTGAGCTCAGTTAACACTAGTTCCATCCAAAATTTCCTTCATTAACCAAGTGATCTTAGTTAACACTCAACTTCTGCAAACTTTCCTTTGACGACCGAGTGAACTTGGTAGACACTATCTTCTAAACTAGAAAAACTCAAGAATGCTTGACATATATAGGAAACTATCTTTATCACCCAAGTGAGCTTGGCATACACTAACTAGCAATGATATGACATTTTGTGTAACATCAAAGACAATACACAATTAATAAATTATTTCCAACAATCTCCCTCTTTGGCTTTGATTGAAACACAACATGTCATAATACAATTAAATTTTTAAATCAAGAATAAAGTAAGGAACACATCCTTAGTTTCATTCTAATTATCATCCATGAGAACTCCCTCTACCTTTAGTTTCTCCCTCTGTCAGCAAAAATCTAACTTCAACATCTTCTTCTAATAGAAAACTTTCCTTCTTTGATATCAGACCAAGATCTCCTTCCTATAACATCGTTGGAAGTAACAAAATTTCTGTGAGATATGACAACAAAATTCTCCGTCTTTGGCATCTCATGCCAAAGACAATATTCAATAGATATCAATGTACCTCATGTACTGATTCATTTGTAATGTGCCTTGTCAATACTGCATCAACTGTCTGATCTTCAACATGCTCTGGTAGATGCATCAGTAAACTCCATTTAGTGAGCTTCAGATAGGGGAATGACCCCTAACTTACCTCTTAGATACAAAAATGCATCCTTAGGTAATGGCTTAGTAAATAGATTTGCAATTTACTCTTTATTATTCACATATTCCAATCTTACCTCTTTATCTTGTACCAATTCTCTCAAAAAATGATATTTTTATAGAAATGTGCTTGGTTTTGGTATACATCACAAGATTCATTGATATATTAATTGCACTAGTGTTATCACACAATATTACCATTGGATCCTTGATCTCTATCTTCATACCTGCCAATAGTTGCTTGAACCAAACAACATTGAAACAATTAACTATTGTTGAAACATATTCTACCTTTGTTGTGGACTAAGAAATATAATTATGATTTTTTCTTGTCCAAGATACTAGTCTTTTACCAAGAAAGAATGCTCCACTAGTAGTTCTCTTTTTGTCATCAACACTTCCTTCCCAATTAGCATCTATGAATGCTTTCAAATCCAAATTTCTTCCTTTTTGTACCATAATCCATAGTCTTTGGTACCTTTTAAATACCTTATGATTCTCTTGATTTCTATCATGTAATTTTCTTTAGGATTTGTTGAGAATCTTGCCACCATACTAATTGTTAATGCAACTCTTTAGAATCATCATTTTTGAAAATCTTATGTTCAGTAGACATAGGTGTTCCAACTGGTCTTGAATCTTCCATTCCAAACTTCTTTAGTTTCTCCTTTATATATTTGGATTGGGTAATGTAGACATCCTTTTTCTTCTATTGGATATGTAACCCAACAAAAAAATTTATCTCTCCAAACATGGACATCTCAAATTCTTTACTCATCTCTTCTAAAAATTCCTTGCATAAATCATCATTTCCTATAAATAAAGTGTCATCCGCAAAGATTTCTACTAACAAAATCTTCTTCTCTGGTTCGTCTTTGATGTATAGGTTGTTGCTATCATTTGTTCTTTGAAAACTAATATTTCTCAAGTAGTTGTAAAGTCTTTCATACCAAGATCTGGGAGCTTTCTTGAGACCATACAATGCTTTTTTTAATTTGTAGACCATATCTCTTTTGCTAGGGTCTACAAAATCTTCAAGTTGTTTTATGTAAACTTCCTCTTCAAGAATTCCATTTAAGAATGCATATTTTACATCCATTTGATAAACTTTGAATCTTTTGTGTATTGCATATGCTAGTAAAGTTCTAACACTATATTATCTTGCAATAGGAGCAAAACTTTCACCATAATCAATACCTTATTTTTGAATGACCTTTACAAACTAACATTTCCTTGTTTCTTGAAACTTTTCCATCTTCATTTAACTTATTTCTGAATACCGACTTTGTGCGAATTACATTTTCATCCTTGGGTCTAGGAACAAGAGTCCAATTCTTATTCTTCTCTATCTATTCAATTTCTTCATTCATATCTTCAATCTAACTTTCATTATCCAATGCATCTTTCACTAATCTAGGTTCAAATTTAGCAAGAAAACATGTACCTTTCAATTTTCTTCTTGTCATTGTTCCATCTAACTTGTCTCCAATGATCTGATCAGGTGCATGGTGCCTTCTAACATATCTTGCTAATACAAGTACTTTGGATTTGGAATTCATTCCACTAACCTCTTCATGATCTTCTATATCAAGCTTAGGTCCCACTATTTGTGACTCAGGTTCATTAGACTCAATTTTCTCTAGCAATAACTTAGTAGTTCTAACTGTGACTTGAGTCCTTTAGACTGTGACTCAGGCTGGTTGAAACTTGGTATCTTTTGGAGATTTTGAGGACTCAAGAGGTGAGGCCTCCAAACTTCCAAATAGATTTGGTAATGTATCAGGTTCATAATAAACAAATCTTTTTTAATCCTTTAGTTCTTTGTTACTTTCCTCTTCACTCTTTTCTACAAATTCATCAATTCTCACATGTGCACTTTTTATGATCTTATGAGTAGTTAGATTCAAACACATGTATGCTTTACTTCTACAAGAGTATCCTAGGAATATTCCTTCACCACCTTTGACATAAAATTTACCTTTCCTAGATTCTTTCAAGATATAACATTTCTACCAAATAAGGTTTCTAGCCATACCATAGTTCATAAAGAGTTTAATTTAAGTCTTTCTTCAACTATACTTTGTTTAAGGTATGCAATGTAGTACTGATTGCTTCCTTCCAGTATTTGATTGTAACACTCTTTTCTATCTTTAAGGTTTTTGCACAATCCATGATGGATCTATTTCTTATTTCTGCTATACCATTCTGTTGAGGTGTACCAAGGGTTGATACTTGTCTCTTAATTCTTTTTTCAATGCAGAATTCATTAAACTCATTGGAAATGAATTCACCTCCTATGCCTAATCTCAAACACTTTAGCTTCCTTCTAATTTATTTCTCTACTCTTCCTAGATACCACTTGAATTTTTGAAAAGCTTTAGATTTTTCTTTTAGATACATTACACTCATCATTCTAGACTAATCATCAATAAATAGAACAAAATATGTATATCCATTGTAGCTGTCTATTCCAATAGGCCCACATAAGTTTGTATGTACTAGCTCCAAGACTTCTTCTGAATGATAGTCTTTGCTTTTGAAACTTGTCTTTCCCATCTTATCAATTTGACAATTTTTGCATAGACCCATATCAGGTTTCCTCAAACTAGGAATACCTCTTACTCTCTTTTTTTATTTATCTTGATTAGATTATCAAAGTTTACATGACATAACCTTTTATGCCACAACCAACTTTCTTCTACTCGAGCATTAAAACATGAACTTTCACTGAGATCTAAGTAGAATAGGTTACCTTTTGTTTTTTTTCTAGACCCAACTAGATTTCATTTTCCATCTAGTAGTTCAGCATTCCCATTCATGAGTTCTACCTTGAATCCAATGTTATTCAACTATACCACACTCGGTAGATTATTCTTTAGTACTTCAACCCAATAAGCATTATCACATTTACGTTCATTGGTTAGTGAGATAGAACTTTTTCCCTTTATGCAACAAGGGTCATTGTTTCCAAATCTCACACTACCACCATCATATGTTCCATGTGTTCAAATTTTGTTTTATTACTATTCATATGATGTGAGAAGCCACTATCAATAATCCATGTATCATTCTTGCTAACATGAGAGATAAGTGTCATGCATCTCCTTCATCATCATATTCATCTTTTACAACAATATATACCATTTCATCATCTTCACTACTATCTGAATCTTTAGCTATAAAATAAAATTTCTTACCTTTATCCTTGTAGTCCTTGAAATTACTAAAATCCTTCTTTCCTTTGTACTTGTTGCACTTCTTTTCATCTTTTTCTTCTTTATTTAAACACCTTGCAGCAATGTGTCCAACTTCTTCATAAGAGAAACAGCTTAGAGGAATCTTACCTTTATACTTTCCTTTGCCTTTGGGGTACCTACTTGCAAAATGCTTCAATGGCTTCAAGATCACTATCAGAATTTTCTTCCTCTTCACTTTCATATTATTTGCTTAGACCTTTTAGCTTTCTTCTTGAGTGATACCTTGGCTTCAAATGTAGACTCAAGATTGCTAGAACTTGGAGTATAATTATCATAGTTATCTAGTTCAAATGTAGTAAATCTTCCAACTAGAGCATCCAAACTTATCTTGTTATTTGGATCACATCTCATTTCTTGAGTAGAAAACACTCTAATTGCATAGGTAGGAAGAAGGGTTATGAGTACCTTGCTTACCACTATTACATCTTTAGTTGTTCCTCCAGAGGCTTTGATAGCATTGACATTGGCTTTGATTCTTTCAACATATTTTGCAATGTTTTCATCCTCTCTCATTTTCATCTAATTAATTTGGCCTCTCAAGCTTTTTGCCTTGGCTCTTTTTACATTATTATCACCTCCATAGATATCTTTTAGTTTGGTCCACATTTCATGAATAGTGGCACATTCTTTGACTTCATCAAATTCAGCATAGTTAAGAGCTGATGCTATGTCAATCATCACGATATTACGATTTTTCTTTTCATCAATTTCTTCTATAGACATTGTACCACTAAGAGCTTTATAAGTAGTGTTTAAGTATTTCAAACCTAAATCACTAATGGTTGCCAAATGCAACTTCATAAGTTCCTACCATGCTACAAAGTTGTCTCTGTTAAACTAGGGAATCTCTCTTTTGTAAGACATCTTGATCTTTAACTTAGGTCCTTGAAACCTTCTCTACAAGTAGCAAGAAGCTCTAATACCAATTGTTGAAAATATAAGAGGAGTAATTGAGAGGGGCGGGGTGAATCAGTTACTAAAAAAATAAGAAGAGTAACTGAGAGGGAAGGGGTGAATCAATTACTACAAAGATAAATCCCAGATCCCTTAGATGTCAATACAAATCAAAACTCTAATCAAACTATATTATGTTGTAACTCAAAAAACACACATGCACTCGGTTTACACTAGCAAATGATGTAACTTGGTAAACACTGAAATAACTCGACAACTGCTTAACATGAAAATCTTAAGATATTATCTATGATTATCCTTATTTAAATTAGTTGAGAACATATAAAATAAATAGCATGAACACAAGTGACACCAATATTTAACATGGAAACCCAATTTGGGAAAAACCATCAATTGCAAATAGTTACTAATTTTCACTCTTCTGAAGTGAGCCCTATTAGGATCCAACCCTGTTAAAGGTTACAAAACACACTATTAGGTGTGACCATGATAGACGATTAGATCATCCTATTAGGAGTGGCCTTGCTAGAGGACTTTAAGAAACTTCAAGTAAAAATTCCACCTTATTAGAGGATTTACAAATAGCTATTAAGGAAACTTTATTAAGAGATTTAGATTACTACTACAATGATTAGAAAGTAACAATGAGATGACCTAATTTCTGATGCAACTAAATTGTTGATTAGAAATCTCAATTCTAGCTTGTATACTTGATCATTCTTGATCAAATGTATCTTTGCAATTCAACAAGGATATTTTGTTTATCCTTCTAATTCGCTTCCTCTAAGCATCTTCAAATCTTTTTTTATGTTCCACACATTCAATCCTCAACTTGACCTTATATTTATATCTTACATATTATCAAGTTGGCTTGAATACAACTTAGAATACTTAATATTCATCTCCTCAGTTGGCTAGAACCAACAACTAAATTAATTTAACTCAATGTGCCAAAATATGAAAATTCTTCATTATCTGACCCTACTTGGTAGACACTAACTCAGAAGTGATTTTCTTTTGTTAACCAAGTGAACTCAGTTAACACTGCATATTCAAAAAGCTCATTCGATAATCGAGCAAGCTTAGTTAACATTGATTCCATCCAATATTTCCTTTATTAACTGAGTGAACTCGATTAACACTCAACTTCTGCAAATTTTCCTTTGATGACTGAGTGAACTTGGTAGACACTATCTTGTAAACTAGGAAAACTCAGGAATGACATATGAAACTATCTTCATTGCTCGAGTGAGCTCAGCATACACTGACTAGCAATGATATGACATTTTGTGTAACATCAAAGGCAATACATAATTAATCAATTATTTCCAACAAAGTTATGATAAATAAGAAGTGCACAATCATTTCTAATAAAGAGTTAAAGCTACTTCTTGAGGAACCAAGAAGGATTCATTGACAAAGAAAAAAATTAATATTTTATGAGTAGAGAATTGATGAAGTCATTGAGAAGATTGAATGAGCGAGGAGTAAAATTCTATCAAAGAATCTATGTGGAAAACCACCATAACAATAAAAGATTCAATTTAAATTGAGAGAACCTTATTTCCTGATATCAATAGTTCTTATTACTTAAATATTGGAGAAGATGATTGGAGTTATATCCTTGGATTAAAAAACTATACTTCTTCTTCAAAAGAGGTAAAAAAATTTGGTCTCAACTGGTACTGAGAAGGGGGTGAATTAGCAAAAATTCTCTAATCAGCCTATTGAACTATTATTCCAAGAGAACTAAACAATAACCAGTTAACTGTTATAAAAATGATAAATATAGTAAAGTAAAAGAATATATATACTTAACACATAATTATACATCATTTCACATAGAGATTTATAAGTGGAAAACCTTGATGAGAGGATGAAAACCATGGTGGGGATAATATGCCCACTAGCCTTTTACTACAAATAAAAGGTTTCCTAGTTAGAGACTACAACTTTTCCTTCTGAGAACACATATAGTTGTAAATTTTTGAAAACTATTAGGATTACATGTTTTTTTCAAACCTACCCTATTAATAGATGTAAACTCTCCTTTAAGGAGGTACCTTATTACAAGATTTACAATATTCTTATTGTTGAAGCATGCTTGATCAAGAGATTACAAATGATTTCAATGGTTTAAAAGCAATTAAAGTGTGACCTAAATTATGTGGCATACCTTTCCTTATAAATATCTATTATATTCCATGAAGATGGCTTGCTCTTCTCTTGTTTTGTTGGCTTTCTCTATGATATCATCTAAATTTCTTCTACTCTTCCCTATTTGCAGTGCACCGGTCTATTATAATGATTTAGAATAACTGGGGGGTTGAATCGGTTATGCTTAGGTCCAAATTTACCAATTCAAATTTTACTAACTTCAAATAGATTAATCAATCGCATTAAACAACTTTACCTAGCATGTAATCAAAAAATCAACTTGTCATGCAATTTTTTAACTATTTGTTCCTATATGTATCAACTACCTATAAATAAACTACTATAAAAATAGTATGCATAATGATAACATCTATACATGTAAATAGCACTTTGACACCAAGATTTAACATCGAAACCCAAACTAGGAAAAATCACCAAGTAACATGCTACCATGTTTAAGGTTATACAACACACTATTAAATGTGACCCTATCAAAGGATTTAATCACCTTGTTAGGAGTGGCCTTGTTAGAGGACTTTTGATCATTCCATAAGAATGTCACATTAATTAAAGGATTTGCAAAATTATTGTTCAATCAATCTTGATTAAAGGATTTTGACTACCACAATAGTTAGAATGTAACTTTAGGTTTGATCTATAGAATACAACTCACTTTGCAAATTCAAGTCTCCATACTCTCATCTGCTAGCTCATTGTCTGGCCTCCATTCACATCTCCATCACTAATCTTCTTGGCATCTCCTCAAGTAATCACTCTTTACAAAACTCTTCACACTTATCCTCTATCTCTCTTTTCTTCACAGAATCTCCTTAAGATCACCAATCAACAATGAGCCAACCTTTTTAATCATCTCCTATGCCTCCTTAAATAGGCAATTTTGATCTTTTTTTTCTTAAACACCACCATTGATCTTAGAATTAGTTCAGATTCATCGAACCTTCCATCTTTGTGTTCTCCTTATCCTTCTAGAAAATCTTAATCAAATCATTTTTGTTGGTCACTTAAAAAACTCTCCTCATGCATTAAAAACTCCAACTCATCAATCCTTATCTTCCACATGCTTTGACTAATTAAAAATTCTAACCATGTCATCCTAAAATTCAATTCTTTCTCAAATTGTAACATTTGTTGTCACTCAAAATTAATTGTATTCTTCTTCTCAGTCTGCACTATGTATCTTTACCTACCCTATATCATCTTGCTCAGCCATTACTATGCTTGGTTGCTACTAACACTTATTCATACATTTTCTCGATGATAACTATCACTCATCTTGAATTATTTTGTCCAACTTCTACTTAAGTTCCTTAATCTTTTGCTTCATCTCCTTCAATGACCAACCAACGCTAGTACTTGGTCAAGCTTATCCTTTTGACTTGTTCCAATTCTAAGCTTCATCCAACTATCTTCTTCACTTCATGTATTGATTTAATAACACATTGTGTTGTCAAGGACTAACTTATCAAGTGCCCATTGTATTTCCATGATACTTAACTTCTCATTACTCAATAACATCACTAGATCTACTTGCAATCTCTTCTTATCAAATCCTCTTCATTAATCAAATGATATGGAACTCTACACTATTATTAAATATCTCTCTATAGGCATGACTAATGTAGGGTGCTCCCCTTAATACTATAAACTCATAATAGAAACAAAGAAACAATAGCAAATGCGAGAAAAAAATATGGAATTTTTATTTGCACCACAAATGTAGAATTATAGAATTCATAAATACAATATGCTAACCCATGTGGTCACTTTCAGTATAGTAATTTGCAAGACAAGCTATGAACTATCACCTAGATTGTCCTAGACAATGTTTGGGCTTTTCTTAAATAGGCAGTTTTATGCCACTCAGGAAGGCTCTAGATGCTCAAACTTAATACCTAGGGCCAAAAAACCATAATTAAACATATAGAATTGGCCAAATACATCTTTGACAATTATTATAGAAGTTTCAGGTAGCCCAACTTCGGAAGGCCATAACTCACAAACTATTGATCCGATTGGCTATTATAACTACTTTTTAGAAATGCTAGCTCCTAATCTACAAGCTCAAAATGGTGCTAGCACCATTCCCTTGAGTTTTCAAACCTCATCTGGGCACTCTAAGGCCTGCAATGGTGAGCCTAAAGATTTTTCTACAAATTGTTCCACTAAAAATCTATAATAACTTCTCTGATACTTAAGCCAGAGCAATGAGATTTTTATGGTAAGATTATATCTCTAAAATGAACCTTCCTATAGAAAATGGGAATATTCCAAGCTTATATGAAAAACCTACTAAAAATAGCAAGTTCCCATAAATAGTAACCACCCTGTCTACTAGTCTATATTAAAATAGAAAAGACTGAAAATAAAATATTTTTTGGGTGATGCAAGATTGCCTTAACACCCAGGATGCTCCTACATCTAACACTCGAGGTAATTTGAGAAGTGACCCTATCACATCTCAGGTGTTCAAAGGAAAACTAAGACAGTTAACCTCCTTCTTTGCTAGCCATGATGAATCCTCAACTAGCCTCCCTTTCCATTTGACCAAATATTCCTTATAAGTTCTATTTTTGGTACTTTTGCCAATACGACTGTCTAGTATCTCCTTAATCTCCTATGTAGCCGAACTAGCTACTAGAATACTCCACTATGCTTCTACAATTTCATCTCCATCACCTCCTTCATAATACTCTATCAAATCTAAAATATTAAATACTGGTGAAATATTTAATTCAACAGGCAACTCCACTTCATAGGCATTTCCATAATCATGCCTTTTCACTATCATGCACAATCCAAACTTCTTCATCTTTAGCTTATTATATGTACCTACTAGAAAATGCTTCTTTCTCAAATGAAACATGACTTCATCTCCAATCTGAAATTCTTTATATCTCCTTTTCACATCTTCCTTAGCATTATACTATGTATTCATCTTTATGATGCACTTCCTTACCTCCTCATGGACATTCTTCAAATGTTCAGCAAAATCTTCTGCTTCAGCACTACTTATCTCTCCTTTATCCAACTACCTCAATTCAAAAGAATTTTTGGGACTACTCCCATATACAATCTAGAATGGTGATTTACCAGTACTCCTATTGATAGAATTATTATATGCAAATTTGGCCTATGGTAAAATCATATCCCATCCTTTTGGTTTATTCCAGCCAAGCATCTCAACAAGTTTCTCAAATTGTGATTCAAAACTTCTATCTATCCATTAGTCTATGGATGATGTGATGAACTAAACTTCAAATATGTCTTCAACTTCTTCCATAATGTTTGCTAGAAATACCCAACAAACTTGGTATCTTTATCTAAAACTATACTCTTTGGTAGACCATGTAATCTCACCACTTCTCTAAAAAATAACTCTGCTACGTGAACAAGATCACTAGTCTTCTTGCAAGGAATAAAATGTGCAATCTTTGAAAACCTATCAACTACGACAAAAATAGAGTCATACTCATGTTGTGTCCTTGGTAATCCAAGAATAAAATCCATGCTAACATCCTGCCATGGCTTCTCTAGTATAGGTAATGGTTGATACAACCTTGTATTTTGCTTCACTCCTTTCGCCATCTGACATACTTGGCAACTTTATACAAACTTCATCACATCTTGTTGTAACTATAGCTAGTAATAATTTTCAGCAACCAAAGCTATAGTTTTATCTCTATCAAAATTTCTAGCCAATCCTCCACTATGCTACTCCTTGATGAGGTTCTCTCTCATTGAAATTTTGTGAATGCACAATTGGCTTCCTTTGAACAACATACTATTTTGGATCATAAAATCCAACCACTTTGTCCTATCAAGTGTAACAGGTTTTGTACACGCCTTCCACACTTCACCAAAATTAGGATCATCTGAATACAAAGTATTGAGTTCCTTGAACCCAACTACCTCTATCTACATTTCTTTTAGCAAAAGTTGTCTTCTACTAAGAGCATCTACAACTTTTTTAGACTTCCCACTCCTGTGTTTCAAAACAAATGTATAACTTTGCAAAAATTCAACCCAGTTTAAATACCTTTGGTTCAATTTTCCTCGACTATTCAAATATTGCAAAGCTTGATGATCACTATACATAACTAACTCCTTAGGAAGAATATAGTGTCTCCACTTCTTTGATGCTTGAACTATAGCATAAAATTCTTGATCATAAATAGAATTTTTTTTTTTTGCATCATTCAACTTCTCATTGAAATAAGCAATAGGTCTACCTTATTGACTCAAAATAGCTCCTATTATAGTACCACTAGCATCACAATCTACTTGAAACACCTTGTTAAAATTAGGAAGTGCTAAAACAAGCTACTCAGTAACTTTATGTTTCAATAGATTAAAACTCTTATCTGCTCCTACAGTCCACTTAAACTCTTTCCTATCCCCTCTCATTGTTTTAGTCAAGGGTCCACAAATACTGCTAAAACTTCTTATCAACTTTCTATAAAATGTAGCTAGTCCATGAAAAGATCTTACCTCTATTGTACTCCTTGGAGTAGGTCATTCAAGGATAGCCTTCACTTTCTCTAGGTCTATTTTCAAACCTTCTCCTGAGACTACAAATCATAGATACACCAACTCTTTCTTTACAAAACTATACTTCTTTAGGTTCATCAACAACTATTCTTCCCTCAACTTATCAAACACCTTGTGAATATGAATCAAATGCTCCTCCAATGTCTTACTAAAGATCAATATATCATCTAGGTAAACAATGACAAAATTACCTAAAAAATCATTTAGTACCTCATTCATGAGCCTCATAAAAGTGCTTGGTGCGTTGGTTAGCCCAAAAGGCATGACTAACCACTCATATGGTCCTTCCCTTGTATTGAAAGCAATCTTCCACTCATCACCTTCTTTGATATGAATCTGATGGTACCCACTCTTCAAATCTATCTTTGTGAAATGCTAAGCTTCACTCAAATAGTCCATAATATCATCCATCCTCAGTAAAGGAAATCTATACTTGATAGTGATCTTTTTGATAGCATGAGACTTTGTGCTCATCCTCCATTCTCCATTCTTCTTTGGTGCTAACACTACTGGTATAGAACATGGACTCAAACTCTCTCAAATCAACCCCTTCTACAAAAACTCATGAACTTGCCTATTCAACTCATCACTTTCTGCTGGTGTCATTCTATCCACTACCTTGTTTGGAAAACTAGCTCCTAGAACCAAATCCATATGGTGACTGATCTTCCTCAATGGGGGAAATCCAATAGGTACATTATCTAATACAATATCAAAAAAATCTCTCAACATATCTGCAACTTCTACAAGTACCTCTTCTACTTCTTCTTTACTATCTTTAGGAATTATACAAAAACACATATGCTCATGCTTCATACCTTTAAGAAACTCTTTTCCATCAGCAAAACATTTTTTGGCAGAACTACATACCTTTTCTTCTTAATCTTTTAATGGCTTCAACTTATGTTTCAATCCATCCTTAGAGTGTAGGTATTTGTTTGCCCATCATGTATAGCATGCTTATCAAACTACCATATCCTACCCAACAACATATGACAAATGTCCATAGATATGATATCACGTAATACCTCGTCCTAGTAGCTTCCAATTTTGAACTTTAGTGAGCACTGCTCATTGACCATGACCTTGTGGTCATCTTGCACCCAAGCAATATGGCATGGATGCAGGTGTTTTTACCTCTTCAGCTTCAACTTGGTGATCATTATTTTTGGCACCAAATTTCCAATACTTCCACCATCAATTATCACATCATAACACTTATATTCACATATGCACCTTGTCCAAAAAAAGCTCATTTTCTTAGGTTCATTCTCACCACTCAGTAGGACTCTTCGATTAACTAGGACTTCTCCTCTTTTAGCATCTTCAAAAAGTCAGGATCTAGCATCTTCATCAACATGTGTAGCTCTGGTCTAGCCTTCTATTCTTTTATCTATCCTTCCTTGGCACTAGGTACATTCAAATGCCCTATGCCCTTCTTCTCCATAGTGAAAACATTTTCCTGAAAGCCTCCTCTTCCAGATCCTTGTCCTCTACCTCTTCCTCCCTAATCTCTATTGTTTTGATCATGGAAATGATTGAAATTATTTCCCCTCTAGTTTTTATTGCTACTTCTAGCCTTATCCTTGTTCATTTGATCATCATTACAACCAACATAAGATTTTCCACTAGATCTTCCACCACAACCTCTTCCATTGTTCTTATTGTCAAACTTCTTACTTAGTTTCTCTTTGACTCTCAGGGAAAACTGATGTGTTGTTGACATATCAGTCAAGTTTGTTATTAGTGACAAAACTTACTATATTTTGTATGTCTATCGAGCTCATTGAATAGTCTATAGTGTTTGCCATGTAATTTAGTAGCCACCAAACTCTATAGTTTCTACTAAGTCTTCTGGACTAATTCCAGTGGTTACCAAGGGAATTTAGTTAGTGTGAAGTGTAGCAATTCAAACTGAGTAGAATCAAGTAGTGTGAAGTCTAGCAGTTCAACCTAAGCACTTCAATGGTTACCAAGCTTTGTAGTTTCTATTGAGCTTGTAGTTCATGGAATGTGAAGCTAGTGTTAACCGAGCCACATGTGAAGCTAGTGTTTACTAAGTGAAGTCATGGTAAACTAGTGACTCAGTTTATGACAAGTGACATTGTATCTACTGAATCACCAGTGTAGACCAATGTTCAAGACTACTTTGAGGTGATTAATATGGATTAAGCTTCTACTTCTACCTAGTGCATGACAATGTCGAGTAATGATAGTAGACGATGAGTATCAGAACTTCACCAAGTCAGTCTTCAGAACCCGAGTGTCTTCATATGGGCTGACTTTGTAATATTAGTGTTAACTTATATATTGGCCAACTTTTTAATTTTGTACATTGGATTGGTATATATATAATGTATTGTATCATATCCAATGTAGTATGTAAGATAATGAACATGTAAGAATGTGAATGTGATCAAGCAGTAGATAGAGTATGTATTGAAGGCCATATCAAAAAAAGGAGCAAAAGAGACATATCCATCACAAAAGGTGATTAGTACTTCAAAGAATCTCTATCAGCAAGTCAGTTGTAAGTTAGAGATCTACTATTTCATTCTAATAGGTGAATTAGTCTAAATCCTTTCACAAGGTAGACTTAACAATCTTTCTCAAAATCTCTTTATCGAGTGAATACTTTATTATGTGTTTGCAAATCCTTCAACAAGGTGGACCTAGCAGTCCTAATTGCTCCTAATAGGGAAGATCATCAAAAGTGATCAATGTAAGCCTTAATAGGCCAACTTTATGCTGCAGTATTGAACTTTTGTGGGTATCATCCCCACCCTAGTTTTACTTTCTATTTGGAAGGTTTTTGAGTCACCAAATTATTGTGTTCAAGTGTCATGAATGTTTTGTGTTTTCAGTTTCTCATGTATGCAATTAGATCAATAAATGATAATTGGTAAATTGCTATAAAGTACTGAATTTGATAAAGTTTAGAGGTTTCTGATTCACCCCTCCCCTCTTAGTAACCTAGCATAGTCTTGAATATTTCCAACATATGCCTCCTCAATATTTCTCATTCAAACCAAACTTAGCTCATCCTAAATATTAGGCATTAACCCATTAAGATAACGGGTGACTTTCTCCTTATCAGCTTCTGCATGGTCGATTCTAATGAGAACTTGGTAGAACTTTTCAGTATACTCTTGAATAGATTTTCTTGCTTGCTTCAACCCTTGCATCTTCTTCAACAAATCAAGCTCATAATTCATAAGAATGAATTGTCACTTTAGTTTATCTTTCATCTAATCCCAACTGGTGACTTTGTCCTTTCCCTTTCTATTTCGTTCCAACTGAACCTCCTACCACCAGATCTTAACATGTCCCTTAAGTTTTTCCTTTGCAAACTTGACCCTATCAAAAATCATCAATATCTTCATACTCAAAGTATTCCTCTAGTTCATTGATCCAATCGATCAACTCCTCTAGATTAAGATTTCTTGAAAATGTGGGAACCTCAAACTTAGGTCTTTTTCCAATCTTAGAGATGGCCCTAAAAAGTCTCTCTTCCTCTAAATTTAGAACTACCAATGCTTTAGCATTTTCTTCTACTTCATCCTCATCTTCGCTTTCATCTCTTATAAGAATATTTATTCCTCTTCTCATTTGTTCTTCCAATGCTTGTATTTTCCTTTGGAGGGCTCAAAAACTCTCAGGTGTAACACCTACAACTCTTCTGCCATGCTCTCTTCGTGGAAGCATTTTTTTGCTTCTACTAAAACCCTAGTGCAAATTCCCTCACAATCAGTGATCTATCTACACACTCAGCCCAAACCATGATCCATTTACAAACTACCTCACAATCAACAATCTGTCCACACACTCAAGAACTCTAGTTCTGATACCACTTAATGCAGGGTGCTCCCCTTGATACCATAAACTCATAACAGAAACAAAGAAACAATAGAAAATACAAGAACAAAATATGGACTTCTTATTTGCATCACAAATGCAGAATTACAAAATTCATAAATACAATATGCTAACCCACATGGGCACCTTTAGTACAATAATTTGCAAGACAAGCTGCGAACTATCACCCAAAGTTGTCTTAGACAATGTTCAGGCCTTTCTTAAATAGGTAGTTTTATGGCTCCGAGGAAGGTTATATATGCTCAAACTTAATACCTAGGGCTGACAAACCCTAACAAAACATATAGAGTTTGCCAAATACATCTTTGACAATTATTTTAGAAGTTTTAGGTAGCCCAACTTTAGAAGGCCATAACTCACAAACTATTACTCTGGTTGGCTATTATAACCACTTTTCAGAAACACCAGCTCCTGTTCTATAGGCTTGGAATAGTTCTAGCATCCTTCTATCAAGTTTTTGGACCTCATCTGGGCATTCTAAGGCCTCCAACAATGGGCCTAAAGATTTTTCTGCAAATTGTTCCACCAAAAATCTGCAATAACTTCTTTGATACTTAAGCTAGAGCAATGAGATTTTTATGGTAAGTGTATATCTCTAAAATGAACCTTCCTATAGAAAATGAGAAAATTCCAAGGTCATATCACAAACATACTAAAAATAGCAAGTTCCCATAAATAGTAACCACCCTATCTACTAGTCCTTATTAAAATAAAAATGACTAAAAATAAAATATTTTTTTGGGTGATGCAAGATTGCCTCTACACCTAGAATGCTCCTACATCAGTGACCCCTAACTTACCTCTTAGATACTCAAAAAAATCCTTAGGTAATTCCTTAGTGAATATGTCAACTAATTTTTCCTTTATGTTCACACATATCTTACTTCTTTGTCGTGCACCATCTCTCTCGAGTAATGATACTTGATCTCAATATGCTCAATCTTTGTATGCATCATAGGTTCTTTGATGTGTTTATAGAACTTGTGTTATCACAATATATCACAATAGGTTCAATGATCTCTTCCTTCATTCCTTTCAAAAATTGTTTGATCCATAAAATATTTGAACAATTCATTGATGCAAGAACATACTCAGTCTTTAATATAGATTATGAAATATATTTTGTTCTTGCTTGTCCATGAAATCAATTTTCTTCCTAAAAAGAAAACTCTTCCACTTGTGTTTTTGCTGTCATCAACATTTCCTACCCTTTGTATAAATCTTCAGCTAAAATTTTTCACTTTCCTTGTACCATAGTCCATAGTCTTATGTTCCTTTCAAGTATCTTAGTATCCTTTTTATTGTCATCATGTGATTTTCTCTAGTATTAGAAAAGAATCTAGAAACAATTTCAACTATTAATGCAATATTAAGTCTTCTATGTATAACATAATATAGTTTTCTAATCACTAGCCTATATAATAATTGATTCACCTTAATAGAGTCATCATTCTTTGATAATTTGTGTCTAGTCACATAGGTGTTCCAACTGGTCTTGAGTTTTCCATACCAAAGTCTTCAAAATTTCTTTGATATACTTCGGTTGAGTAATGAAAATAGCTTTATTCATCTAATAAAAATGCAATCCAACAAAGAATTTAATCTCTCCAAACATTGACATCTCAACCTCCTTTATCATTTCATTAGCAAAAGATTTTCTCAATGAGTCTTTTCCTCCAAATATGATATCATCAACAAAAATTTAGCTATCAATATCTTAAATTCAAGTTCACTTTTTAGATATAGGTTGTTATTGTCATTAATTCTTAAAATAATTTTTACCAAATAATTGTGTAACCTTTCATACCATGTTCTTGGAACTTGCTTCAAACCTTATAAATCTTTGTGTAACTTACATACCGTGTTATTTTTGCTTGGATCAACAAATCCTTTGGTTTTTCAAAGTAGAAATTTCCCTCCAAAATTCAATTCAAAAATGCAGATTTAACATCCATTCAGTACACTTTAAATCCTTTGTAAGTATCATATGCAAGCAAAGTTATCACTCCCTCCAAACTTGCAACTAGGGAAAAAGTTTCACCATAGTCAACTCCTTCCTCTTGTGCATATCTATTACAAACCATTCTTGCATTGTTCCTTGTGACTTCATCTTTCTCAATTAGCTTGTTTCTAAATACCTATTTAATTCCAATCACACTCTTATCCTTTGGTACCAATGTCCAAGTCTTGCTCTTCTCAATTTGTTCAATTTCTTCATTCATTGCTTCCTTCCAATCTTCATTATCCAAAGTATTTTTGATAGATTTAGGCTCAAACTCACATAATAAGCATGTATCACTTCTTAATCTTCTTCTTGTCATGACTCTTGAATTTTAATTATCTCCAATAATTTGATTTGATGCATGGTGTCTTCTCATACTTTTCTAATACAAGTTCAAGTATTCTTTCATCTTCTTTTTTTCACTAGATGCTGTATGTTCAACTTCTTCTATCTCTGGATGTAGTTCTTCTTCCACTATTTGATGGTTAGTGGTGTCTTTATGTGACTTGGATCCTATAGCTTGATGCTCAAAAATATGCAAATGCTTGGCAAAACTCTTCTGTAGAACCTCGTCAGTCCCAGGTTGGTGATGCTTGACAACCACCTACTATGGTTTAGGTAAGGTGCTAGGTTCACCTTCATAGATATAGACAAATTTTCTATAGTCTTCATGTTCTTTCTTGCATTCTTCTTCATTTTTATTGACAAATTCATCAACTCTAATAATTGCACTTTCTACAAAAAAATTAGTGTTAGAATTCAACCACTTATAAGCTTTTCTCTTAGTGGAATAACCTAAAAATATGCCTTCATCACTTTTTTCATCAAGTTTACCATTTCTTGCATCTTTTAATATGTAACACTTTATTCCAAAAACTTTAAAATAATTCACAACTAGTGCATAACCATACTAGAGTTCAAAAGGTTTATTTTGGTTCCTTATTTCACACTCGGTTCAGAGTGTAAACTATAGTGCACACAGCTTGTCTCCAATACTATGAATATTCTTCTCCATCATAAATATTGTCTTGAAATCCATAATGTATCTATTCCTTCTCTCAGCTATACCATTCTATGATGGAGTCCTATTGAGTTTTCATTTTTCACAATGCTCTAATAGTAGGAATCCTTTCCAATTCCTTGATTTAAAAGCTAATCTAGGTTCAACTCCAAGGTTTTGGGTGATCTTGCGCCCTACTGGAATCTACTCAATTGAAGATAAATGTATTTGTTCATAGAGAGGCCTTGTCTAGTCCCAACCAATTAAATAAGATGTTCAATCTGCTACTTGAAAAAAAACCAGAAAATAGATATATTTTTGGTATTTTTTGTTTTATGATGAATGTAATTTTATAGATGCAACTATATGATTTCCTAATTTAACCAAGTGTTGGAAAAGAAAATTAAAAATATAGGGTAGCAATAATTTAAAGAAAATAACTTGAAAGGAAAATTCCTAATAGACATAAACCATGGTAACAACACGTTTGCGAGTTAAATTGTCGAAAAGATCAAGTAGGAAACTAATGAAAATAGAAGCAGCGCTTCCTTAAATCCAATAATGCAATAGTCGATGAGAATTCAGTAACAAACTAAAAAAATTCACTTCTCACCAAGTCGCAAGGCCACAAAAAGTGCACTCATGCAAGACAAGAAGTTATGTATGAAAAATAGATGATCTCTTCTCCAACTCGGTACATCGGTAGAATTTGTTAACACAAGGAAAACACTAGAACTAAAAGATCACTCAATCAAAATAACACAATAAAACCATTGGCTCCATTATAATTCATGAACATGCATTCACATAAAGAACACACTGTAGAAAGAATGACTTTACTCAAAAAGAGAACACCAATAGCATATATTATTGCATCAAAATAATGGCCTAGAATACATATTACATTCCTAAATTTATAGGAAATCATCTCCTCAATTTTCATTAAGAGTGAGAGATCCCTTCATGCAAATATATGCTAAAAACTAATTTTAAAAATGTATTTATATACAAACTGACTCTCTAAGTGGTACTAAATAGGAATCCACCCTTACTTCTATCAATTAACAAGTGCATAAGCATTTACATGTCTTAAAACAATAAAAAAATGAGAAGATAAGAAGATAGAAGTTGTAAGATTATCTTAAAGTCTTTCGAGGCTCTAAAAATAACATCTCGACATTCTCTAGGAGTTTTTGGGAGTTGAACTATTGTCAAAATGTGTTTTTGGTGCATGGAAAGCTCTAAATTAGGAATTGGTAGTTAACTGTCAATGCACTATTACTTCTTCAAAATTATCAATGCACCTCTATGAAAAGTGCACCTACACACCTTGATGACAGGTTCCAAAACTGCAAAATTTCCCAATTGTCAAAACTAAAATTCTAGCTTCTAGATTTTGTTCCCCTTTATACCAGAGCAATGTATCGATGGTTTCTCTTGAATTTCTTAATTATCTTTGTCACTGGGGCAACATCTAGTAAATGTAAAGCTTTATATTTATCCTTTACTACCTACCAATAATTGTTAACATCAATACAAGTTTCTGCAAAATCCTCAAGTTTAGTGTCTAGTTCCAACAATACCTCTTCTGTCTTAAATGCTTTCTAAATATCTTTATCTAAAAAACCATTCTTGAAAGTTTCTTGGAATTTTTGAAATATTGATACAGTGAATTGAGATTTGTTTTGACACATCTTCAAAAATTTCTAGGTCGGCAGCATTATAATATCTCTCTATTTCCAATATTTTCTCTTGAGTTTGTTCCTAAAGCTTCTATATCTTGACATGTAATGTCTCCATGATCTTGTTGCCAGCCAATATTTTCTCTATCCAATCATCTAGCTTATTGAGCTCCTCAGTAGAGTACACCTCCATGAGTGTACAATACCTTTGACCTTTTATTGGCTGCAACACTTGAAGGTCTTTGCCCTAGGTATGTACCTCATCCATTAAACCAAAATCCTAGTTCAACATACAAACCATCTTCTCTACGCTCAACTGCATATGGTGTAATAGGTTCAAATTGCCATGTATTATTTATACACCCTTTTCCTCAAAATTGTCATGCCATTGCTGACATGCTGCCAAAAATGAATCTACCTATACTCCTTTTTCTTTCTTTTCTAGTGCTGCAACAAGAGTATCATTTGGATAATTTAAATCTATTGGGCCTACTACCCCATGTAAGTAGCCTCTTGAAAGCTCATTCTATTTATAGAGTGAAATCAACTCAGATGCATCTTGTTCTATATGCTTAAAAACCTCCTATATCCTCGTAGTGATCAACACTTTGGTAGTGTCTACTGTGGGCTTTCCTAAGAGGACCTCCTTGATTTGGTAATCCTTAGGAGTCCAATCCTCAGGGTAACAACATGGAGGAGGAATGGCAATATGTGCAAGCAAGTCTTGATCTTGGTTCTTCATGATGAAGGCCAATGTTTGTGCATCACCTGTGGGTGGCTCGAGTCTCTTGTTTGCCTTGATTAATTCATCCATTCCCTCCTAAGCATTATAATCCAACTACCTCTTTTTTTGGAACATTACCTCCTTCTTTAGCTAGCTCAATGTAGTGCCCATTGGGGACATATACTTGGTTGAAGAAGGAGTTTTTAATGAAAGACCCTTTCTCTTATCACCCCTTTCTAGTGTCTTCTCCTTTTGAGAGAGATCTTTATTTGGATTCTCAGTATCTATAGTAACTAGGGTCCTAGCCTCTGTATCATGAGGAGGTCACTAGGGTTCTTTTGGTATTTGACCCTCCTTTGATACTTCATTAGCTTACAATCATTATGGCTCTTCCTTCATTATTTCTTGTTCTTTTGTTTGTGTATCGGGAGGAAGAGGCGTGACTGAGCCTTTGCCAAAGAAAGACAAATCTTGAGATGGTGGTGGCAGTATACCTAGAGGCCCTTATGGCAGAGGTGGAAATTTATTCCTATCCTCTCAAAAAGCTTGATTCATAGGTGTATCTTGTATCTCATCACCCACCATCTCAATGCCCATTGACATGAAGTCAAAGTCAAAAAGATCAAAAACATTTTTTGCTTGACCCTCCTCCATTACATTTATCCATTGTTGTTGTTCATCTTTCAATTTCAAAACATGAATGGGCTCCTTTTTAGTCAAGGCCGATATTTTCCTTCTTTCTTCTTCTAAGGCTCTAGTCAAATGAGTCCTCTAACTCAAAGGAACATTATCAAGTTGTTGTTCTTCCTCTTCTTTAGCATCCGCCTCAAGGATGGCCTTAGGAACCTAAGGGATAGGAGTAATTTTCTTCTTCAACTTCCCTCTTCTTGTCTTTCTCACATTAGGCTCAACCCTAGCTGATTTGTAAACTCCTTGTTATGAATCACTTACAATTTTAAGATTCACTAGGATATATATTTAATAAAGATCATTACTAATGTTGCTTGTGAACTGAGAAAATAATACTTAGAGATGCATAAAATAACTAAGTAAACCAAAAACATGCATTAGAAAGGACAAGAGAAAAAGGATTTTATTTTGGAGTTCACCAGACTCTAGCTACATCTCCAAATCTACAAACTTGTAAGATCGATGCTATTATTATGATGCAAAACTCATACATCACCATGGTCTTCCATGTAGTTACAATCTGCTTCCTGCTTCCACAGTATGATGACAAGAACTTGCTAGCAACATCTTCGTGCCTAGCTCCTTTGCCACTTTTTACAATGCTAAGCAATAAAATTGAAACTCTCTCTCAATAGGCATTAAGCCTATACAAAAATGACATAATATCATCAAAAATACTCTCAAGTAAATTCTAAGTTTTTATCTCATATTATGAGACCACTTAATCCTCTAGAGCGTTCTCTCCCAAATTCTCCTTTTGAGAATTACAAAGGCTTATCAAAATCCTCCTCCAGGATTAATTGTCCCTTTACAAAGAAATATCTCTTTTTTATACAAGATAATTTCCTTATTTGGTTCAAAACCAATTAACCAAATAATAATTACAAATCCCCATTTGAAATAACAAAATAACCTCCTTTATCTTTTCTAATTTTCAGCCATACAAAATAACCCAAACCAAATTATAAACATCCCTTTAATAAATTGGTTTGTTTTCAAACAAAGGTTTATAATTCTCAAACCTTTAACATACCCATTTTAGTTTGTTCAAATACATGTATTATTTAAACAAACTTAGCAAACTTTATTTTTACCTCTCCTAAGTTTGTGGGCACATATCTATCTTATATATTATTTTTAAAAAAACAAAATATTATTTTAATAGGCCATGAATCGGCGGTTATGTTGTTCCTACACCTCATGATCCTTTGTCTTATTGGTTGTGTGATAAAAAACTGAATGCCGCTAAGCTTTTCCAATGTAACTTTAATGGTGTAATGGTGGAGGTACAAAATTGGAAGCGGGAGGTTCAATGTTCTATTCCCATGCAGTCCTTTTTTAAATCTGACCTACCATTCACATCTATCTATGGTCTAACATCATGTTTTCCATGTCATGGTAACATCATTAGTAGCCATTAGATTATCTTTTTATTTGTAAAACTTTATTTGGCCATAACTTTTACATACAAATTTGGATTTTGTCCATTCAAAATGTGTTGGAAAGCTCTCGATGAGGTCTCCAATTTAAGACCCATTGTTAATCACTTTTGAGATAGTCCAATTTCACTTTTTTGGTCAACCCCTATTTCACTAGTTTGACCCAAACTTTGACCATGCATATCTCAAGCTGCAAACAGACTCCTTTTGATGAAATTCAAATTGTGTTAGGAACGTTTCGTTGTGCTCTATACATTCATGCCAATTTTGGGAGATTTTGAGTGGGCTAACTTTTTGAGGTCTTCAAGATCCACCTGGATCACTAGCCTTCTTATTAATAGAAGGGAAGGCTTATTTCTCTTGACTAGCAACTGGCACTTCTTATGCTTCCTCTTTTGGTTCCTATTCTTGCTTAGCTAAAGAGACTTGTTCAGGCTTAGCTTTCTTAGGGGATTCTCTTTTCCTCTTATTCTTTCCCTTATTAGCCCTAAAATACTTGACATCCCTTTCATGTTGATACACCATTTCTGGCCTAACTGGGGATTGAGTAGGGAAGGTTGGTATTGTAACTTTTGCACCTTTACCCTTAACTGGGCATGTTGTGTCCTTAAAAGTAATAGCCTGAGGAACTGGATCAAGATTGAAGGGTTTCTTGATCCATTCCTTCATCAACTAAATTATATGCTTGGTTCTATTGTTTATATCTACATTCTCATCTCCGTCAATCTTCACATTCATGATTGGCCTGTCAAAGATTTTATCACAGTTGTACAACATATCCAAGACATCTCCAGTGTCTTTCTGGATAGCCTTAAGCGAGATCTTCAATTTTAAGGCCTTTTTTTCCAGATACAGATTCATCCTACAATAATCCATTATTCAGATATCATATTCATCTATTGCATTCTTCCAATGGTCTTCTATAGCATCTTCATGCACAAATGGTTTCCCTACAAGATGTTGTACCATCCCAATATTACCAAAGTATGGGCATGGGGAGTTGTACTCTTCCAAGGGATATTGATCCCATTCTGAATCAAAAGTCATAATATCTTATTTCTATTTGACCCAAATGTACCTATAGTAATAGGCCATACCCATGTCTTCTTATGTTATTTTCTCACTCTATCATATGCAGATGTGAGTTTCCTGGCAATCTCTAATAAGATGAGCCTATCCAATGGATATCTCCAAAGTTTCTTTGGATTCACCATAGTTTTAGCTACTATTACATCCCAATTTTTGACCTAATTTAAAATATAGCCATTTTGGTTCACATGAAGTCAGTTAACATTTTTTGTTATAATCCTAGGAAATGGTAAGATGGTTAGTCATTATAATTATTTATCACAAATTCATGGAGTTGAATAGATAGTTAGTCATTTTGATTATTTATGATTAAATAACTTATTATGGTAATATGATTTAACTACAGAGAATTTCCTTGCAGGAGCATGTCGAAGGGGGGAAGCATTGTCAGAAAAGAATTAGGCACAGGAGCATCACCATCACTGGAAAAATGATTTGAGGACCTAGTGACTTGAACATCAAGATACAATTGATGGAACCTAATGAGCTATTAACTAAATAATTTAAAACATAAAATAATTTAATTAAAATAAATTAATTGAATTATAAAATGTACATCAAAGGATTTTAAATGATCTTTCATCATATTATTATAGTAAATATGTATATATGTACATATAGATATAAAAATGGAATGGCACCATTACATTATAATAAATTAATAAAATGAAGTCACCCCGTTGATATATTTATATGAATGTATGTAAATATATATTATAACAATAATCAAATTATAACTTTCCAACTTTTCTTCCATCCTTTTTATTCTTCTTCTTGTGTCATGCCCAACTTCTACAAGACAAAAATACAACCAACAATTATTTATTTATTTATTTGTTAAAAAAAAGTGAATTATATAAAGAGAGACATCTACCTATGTTTGTAATGAATACCCTATTGAACTATGTAGTGTTAAGGATATAATGACTCATGACTCCTCAAGGACATTTAGATGTCATTCATTTGTCATTGAGTTGGTGGTAATGTTTAACAACCTTTCAAGAACAGTATTACTTAGCCAAATCTTAGGTACCTGGGTTAGGTTGACAGTGTTCTAGGGTAAAGTTTAGAGATATATTTGAGTTAAGTGTTAGCATAGG
The DNA here is from genome assembly GCA_028749045.1 of Cupressus sempervirens. Classification (NCBI taxonomy): domain Eukaryota; kingdom Viridiplantae; phylum Streptophyta; class Pinopsida; order Cupressales; family Cupressaceae; genus Cupressus; species Cupressus sempervirens. The sequence goes on from CM053786.1 coordinate 501,888,031, forward strand.
AGGATCCTTCATTTCACAACTAATTTCATTTTATTTAATTTTTTTTTGAAATATCAACTAGGGTGTTGAATAAGCTAGCAAAAGAGGCATATGCACGACATTATAAGGTTACAACAAAATGTTAACAAGCTATTTATTATATTATATTATATTATACTATGTATATATATACATGTGTGTGTGTGTGTAAAGGGGTGGACATACTTAAGTTATAAATGGGGTTCCTTCAAGTGCACATTGACCAGTTGCTTCTTGTTATTCTCTATAAAAGGTCGACTACTTGGTTCATCTTCATATTGAGACGATATGTCAAAAAGTTACATAGGATAAATGTATCCCTATCTTATGAGTATATTAGTGCATTCAAACTTGTCATTTCTTGTATATTTATAGGGTTAATTATTTCCATGATTATTATATTGTCTCATTCAATTTAGCTTCTTTGTTATTAATCCCTATACAATGCATACATATAGTTCATTCCTTACTATGAGATGTCCTATATATTAAATAACACTAAATTTTAATACACATAATGTATGTAAAGAAGTACCTAAAAATATATTAATAAACCTATGAAATAATAATTTACACATTTCTACACTAACTATATGACCATCTCCTCACCCAATATAACTATGTCATCATGCCTTACTGATGTTACAATTTTTACCATTATTTTATTTAGTACAAATTTTAACCATAATTTTAATCATTACTAAATTTTAACCACCATTTAATTATTAAATTTCCTAACTCACTACCTTACTACCTACCTATTCTAACAACAAGAACAGTATAATTAATTTATGTCAACATTTTAATCCTAACTTTTTAAATTCACTTCCACTAATAACATGATAACCCCAATTTTCTAAAGGTCCCCATTTCTAAGTATCATGCTTTCCTAGCATCACTCCAATCCCTAACACCTACCCCCATCTCCTCTCTAGGCAATATCTCCAAGCCTAAGGCAATCCTTCCAAGATTGGGCAAACTTCCATATTTCAAGGTGGAGGCACCAAAAAGGGAGGGAAGTCTATCAACTCAAAAGTAATGTTTAAACTTCTCATGTGCCAACAAAGGGATATGAGGTGCCTAGTATGTGGGTTGCTGACCATGTTAGCATAAGACCAAAAAAAATTCCCTTCATAGGTGCTCAAGTACTTCCTAAAGGCACAGAGACCACACAAGCTGAAATCACCACTTTCCTCCTTCCTAAAACAAAGGTGGACGTCCAAGAAAAAAGTACTAATTTGGGTCAAAGTATATACCATGCTCTATGCACTTGAAAGGGCCTTCAAATTTTTAGGCGCCTAAGTGGGGCCACTACTTTTCAACCTTTGAAAACAAACACTTTCTTTGGACTTTGTAAATACTTTGGGTTTGTTCCATTTCCTTTTTCCTTGGTTTAATTAATTATTTATTTTCTTTTTTTAGGGGATAGATTTTTAGGATTTGACATAACCATATTATATTATATTTATTTATTTTTATTTTTTTTTCTTAAACTTATGAGCATGTGACTCAAGGATCACAAGACTTATATGAGTCCCTTTCTTCAAGGTTTATGAGCTAGTATTTTATTTTTTTGGGTCTCACCTCCAATTTCTTAGTTCTCATTATTCTATGTATTGGGTTCCCAAGATATGTTCTTTTTGGAATATTTTATTGATCTATAATTTGTGGGAGGAATTATTTTCTTCCCCCATACATTTTCCATAGAGTAACATATACACCTATAGCAACTTTTTCCTTATGGATTTTTACACTATGTCATTTAGGGATTCATTTCCTTCCACCTCAATAATGAAGATAAGGTGTTTGGTTTTGGAGGTAAAGTTGATATTGTCATATCTTGAAATTTATTGTTTTTAAGCTAACAAGCTTTCAACACATCCATGTACAAGATTAATTAGAATGTTCATTACTATGGCTTGGATTATAATGATATTGTTTGTTATAGAAAATGATTTGGTTTGTTATAGAAAATGATTTGGATCATTTCATATGATCTATTTCAAAGGCATGAAAACTCTACTTCCATTATAGCAATTAAAATCATAAAATCTTAAAATAAAGACACTTTAGATTAACAATTAATGTTCATAACAATATTTCTTTCACATGAAAACTCCATAGGCTTGTTGATAAAACACAAAAATTTAATCAAGAAAAAAAAAGAGTTAATCTACATAAACTCAATAAGTTTCCCCATCACATTGGATATTCTCCCACATGAATTGATCTTTTCCCTCCTACACAACTATGAAAGTGTTGCAATAAGACTCGTGCAAAAAAATTTATATACAAAATCTCAAGTTTCACTTTACACAATTTACAACAATGGACAATAGGAAGTAAATTCCCTTTCACATTTCATCATGACAACAATGGAAACTTAATATCATATCACATTTGGAGATGGCATGGATGAGATTAATCTCCTCATAAACACTTGATTCTTTAAAATTGTCCAAGGGTGAAGCCCTAATCCTCTTCAAATGGTTCTATACCTTCAAAACCTGTAGAACAATACAAAACTTGGAACCGTGGAGGCTCACCTCCCATGCTAGGCTTCTATGAAGCCACCCACCGAGCAGGGGAAACAAGTACAAAAAGGATAAACACATGCAATGCATGAAATCATAAACCACAACACATAACACTCCATTTCAAGGTTTGACACAATGATTCTTCATTGGAATCATGGAACAATGGGTGAAGGTGTGCTCTCCAAAGAGGAGAATGTCATATCCATATACACATATACATTTGCAATTGTGTAATGCCTCTTCACGGCTATCAAATACATCCTCTTCATCACATCAATACACTTATACCTCCCATAGTATAAATGCCTCTTCAAGGCTATCAAAAAAGGCATATGGCTTCCATGGAGCCCCCATACTCCACAAACAACAAAACCCTCTCCAAGAGGAAAATTTCTCAACTTTAATGTTGAGCCCAACTAACCCCTTCACCCAAGGCTTCTCTTCCCTCCCAAGGGTGAGTGAATCCTTCACACCCATAAACAATTACATATTCAACCAAAACAAAGTGATCAAGAAAGAAAACCAAAAATATGCATGAGCCATAAAGCAAAGTCACAACAAAATACAAGATACAACAACAACACATGATCCATAGTGACACTTCATGCTTACAAATTCATTATGCAATGCTAAAAAAAAGTGGACATGGTTTGAGCACCAAACTTAGTCCAAGCTAATGGAAATGCTAGTTGGTGAAGAGCTCCCTTAGCCTCCCTCCAAAAACCCTAACTATCTCTAAAATTAGAGAGTGGGTGAACAACCCCTTAATTTGTTCAAGACTCTGTAAAAAGGTCATCCCACTAACCATTTTGGCAAAAACATCAAGCCCCTTCCTCTTACAAATTTGTCTCCCTCTAAGTTTACTATACTTGACTTTGTGGAAACATGGGAGAGAACACATGTGACAACTCCATTTTCGAATTGGTGGAAGAAGGCATTGGTAAAGGGGCCCCCTAGGCTGTCTAGTCACTATCATGATAAAAATTAGGTCCCTAACATGTTATACTATCATATGGGTAGCTCATTTTCACATAAAAGACACTTTGGGACAACCTAATGACCTCTCAAACCCTTGTTCAAGTCTAAATTCAAATTTCCTTGTATATTGACCCATCCTACCCTTGACAAGTTGGGTTTATTTAATCACTAACTAGGTAATTAGTTTTTGGGTAACATGCTACCATGACCAAACCTGACATGTCATTAACACACAAAATTCACAAGTGTCAAGTGACACATAAAAAAATACATTCCACATCATCATGACATGTCCCTAATGCACCTTTGAGATTAAAAATTTCACACACAACCAATCTTACATTTACAAAATAAAATACATCACGACGAGGCTTTTGAATCTTCCAAAGATTTGCCTTGGTTAAACCGTGTTCACATAGGTTTGGAACTTGTTTCCCCAGATATTTCCATGGTTCCACTTATTGCACATTAAATTCAAGCATCAATAGTCCAAGGAGGTCAAATAAAATATATATCATAAATTTCAAATTTTATGTAAATCCATATTTACATAATTTGATTAAATTTTATTTCCTAATTATTTCAAATAACTCATTAAAAATGTTAAAATATCCAAAATATGCATGTGAACATTAATATCTAATCAAAATTCATTTCCTATCATATTGATGGAGTGTTGAATCTACACTATTAAATTAGTCAACATGGAATTTAGTTCCAAATACATATTTTAGGTCAAACCATCAAAATGAAAACATCTCTACTAATATCCCTTGATTTACTTAAATATTATTTGGTTGCTGTCAATATCCTATTATCATTATGAGATAATTATAAAGTGTACAATTATCTCAGGTAGATAGGATGTTGCATAGTTATGTCACATGGTTTCAGGGTCCAATCATAGAATAAATCGATTATATTTTATTGGTTCATAAAATCTTTCCATATAAATAGCAAGATATCCACATAATTAACTCATCACATTACATCATATCAAGCTCTTCCATGTAGACCTTTATCCTAATTTGATAACACTTTGCATCCTATGACTATTAACATTATTCACAAGAGTGGGTGTCGATTCATCTTTCATTAGTAGCCATCTAATTTAATTATCCTAATAGGCCATAAAATAATAGGAACCCATCGACATAGTTTTCCAAGTTATGGCACCTCAAGTATTTATTCTATAGGGTCTTAGCTTATCAACCTAATATAATTGAGACATGATACCTAGCACAAAAATGACTACAATATACATCAAGCATACTTAGATTCCAAGACCTTCTTACCACCATTCTATAATAAGGTGTGCTGTAAAAGTCTAATGTTCACAAGAATCATAACATCTTATCTCCTTTATTGCTCCTAATCTAGCCATATTCATGTTATTAAGATTTATAAAAAGTTACTGGGGAAGGGGCCTTACATCCTGATTGTAACCGATTACTTCACATTTTTTGGCAAGATAATATTTTAAGCTACGAAAGCCAAGAAGTCATGACTATTCCTTTTATTTTAAATTCAAGCATAGAGGAAAATATCTTTTTAAATACACCCAATTACCTTTCTCAAAAATTGGCTTCCTTTATTAATTTTGACTTCTCCATTAATTATGTCTTTCTTTTTGGCTTCTTGGAAGCCAAGGAGACATTACCTTTTATTTTTAAGAAGTTGAGAGAGAGGTGGGGAGATGTATTATATCTATTCAAGAACTCGACTTCTACTCAAAAAAAGCTTCTAACTTATATTTTTTTCCAAGCATCCATCTTCCATCTATGAAATCTTTGCAATACTACATCTCTAGCTTTTTAGCATTGCCAATCTTTTCTCTATTTGGGTTATTATTCTTCTTTTTGAAGATGTGACTATAAGTCACCTTGTGAATGTGCCTGAAGATCATTCAGAGGAAAAACTAAATCAATAGCATTTGGCAGGGCTCCAAACATTTCCAAAATTATATTAGGTTATGTGATCCATCAACCTCAAGTAATTCTTTGAATCTTATTAACATTTGTCATTGTATACCAAACTCCTTAGCAATAGGCAACTATTGTGTAATCATCATGCTTAGGTACCATCAATTGATTCTCTCTTAAGGTGTTACTATCAAAATAGTAGTAAAGTATCCATGACATAGAATCACATTTTATTTATGCCATTGATAATCAGAAAAAAATGTTATTTGCTGCAAGATTTTAAGAACATGCTCATCTAAATCACAAATTGTGATCAGTTGGAAGTACATAATCAATCATGTTTCATGCATAGTTGTATACTTCTTATCATTTCCTACTAGTTTCTGATTTCCATAACAGCTAAACTATAGTTATAATCATTAGATAGAACCTTTTTAGAAAGAGTTATTGAAGATGCAATAAAATCATGATTTAAATATACAAATTTGAAATAAGAGTCAATGATATTTCTGCTAGTTTTAAAGAACATATTCTTTCAAGTCACAGTTTGTGATAAGCTGAAAACATATAATATTCTTTTACCAGTTAAGGATTAATAGAAAGAGTGGCTCTAAGATTCAAACACCTGGGACTCACCTAGTTGTACAACCAAGAAAAGGGGTGAAGAGGTGACAAAGGAATCTGCAATAACATGAAACAAAATTAGTTATGACATAACAATGTTTATCAGTTTTAAAAGGAATCATTTAATAGCTCATGCATGATCATGTTTATTGTATTCTCCTATTTTCAAGTTAAGTGGCATGATTAGATACTAAGATGCTCAATGGATGACAAGATGTTCCCTATCTATTCCGAGTAGGGAGGGCCTTTCTCGTTAGAGATTGTGTGGGGATAAGTTATGGTCCAAGGTTGGGTGGTTTAACCTCTGACAATGTTTCACCTCTCCACAAGTTTTTGTACATGTAATAGAAAAAGATAAGCTATGCATTATAATGTTTGTTTGAAATAGGTAATTTTACTTTTATGTTGTATATAAGTAGAAGATAAGATTAATTAAGTTGTATCATTGTTATAGTTATTTCTTTAAATGAAAATAATTATTATTGTCAATATAATTGGCAACTAGTTATATTAGTTGATCTTCTAACTGAATATGGAATATATCTATAGCATTGTTATTTTAGTTTTTCATAAAAAAGAATAATGATTATGAGCATATCCTATAATCTTGTGTTAATGCCACAGTTAGAAAATCAGAAGGAAAGGAATGATAGAGTGGTATCTGGTGCCCTGAATGATCCAATGGTAATTAATGCCCTAAATGATATAGGGTATCTGATGCCCTGAATGATCCAATGTTAATTGATGCCCTAATGATACCGTGGTATCTGAAGTGCTAAGTGATATAGTGGTATTTGATGCCCTAAATGATCTAATGGTAATAGATGCCCTAATTAATACAGTGGTATGTGATGCCTTAATTGACACAGTGGTATTTAATGGTAATCATCATTTTTTTTTGATATAGTAGTATTGGATGGTAGTCATTATTTGATAATGTTAGAGTGGTATTTGTGGACTAACCTAGGTGGTTGCAGAAGCATCCCTAGATTGATTTCAATCTCGAATTCCATGGTATGTAGATTTTAATTTCCATAGTAAATTCATTGAAGGTGTTTACAATTCTTAGTTAAGAAATTTTTTTAAATTTCTTTTAACTGTAAATCTCATTCACATGAACATGACTGACATAACTATATTCTTATGAAAATGAAGTAATAACTATATTTCTATGAATATATTAGTTGTTAATTAAGACCCTAGATAACTAGATGTTAAATATGGTATGAAAGCACTGGGTTCAATGCTAAAACCTTGGGCCCAACACTATTTTTGAGAAACTAAAAATGTAATGTTGAAAAAAAAAATTTACATAACTGGATATTACAATTAAAACTAGAAAAAAATTACACTAGGAAATCATCTAGAATAGTCAGGGAAGGGTTGAGATGAAATGACAAATGGATAAACTACAATATCATAAAGATGAAACAAAACTAAGAAAATGACATGATTGGCAAGTTGAGCAGTGGTGATGAGGTTGTTTCCCATTTAAATCCTTGGCCAATGTAGATTAAAGGCATGCTTGCCTAAAATGGATCACTAAGAGGTTAGTAGTGCTAGTTGACAGAATGATGGGTTTGTGGAAGTGTGTCCTCTACCTTGACTGTTACTGAGCAGACACTCTAACACCAAGATGCTCAAGTGGCAGGACCAAAATGGTACATGTGCCTTATCCCAAGAGGAAGGGCCATTCTTAGTAGAGAATGAGAAGATTAAAATGGGTCCAAATGATAAGGCTTGCACAATCCAAACCAGCTCCTATAACCTTGATGAGATGTTATCTAAACCCTGATGATGGCTAAATACTTATTTTTAGTTGAATATTCCCAACATTTACTTTATGCAATTATATTCTTGTTCTTATGAAAGGGTAGTAATATTTTGTTATCTATTTTGAACTTGAACTGAAGGAAAAGAAAAAAAACAAAATTGTGAACCATGATTTTGGAATAATAATCCTTTCTGATTAAACGACAAGGTCTTTTTGCACTCTAGTATGGAGTAAACACACTTGCATAATTGAAACTATCAATGCTTAGATGTAAATTTTTCCTTGAAACAATTACACTGACAAGATGGGCATGAAAGCCTAGGTCACACAAATGGAAAAGATAAACTTCCAAATATTTACATGTGAATGATGAACTATTCGATAAGAATCTTATGAGAATTTTTTTCAGATGATTATGATCTTGATTAGATGTATGATGATCTTGCATAGTATATCATATTTTTACCCTTTGACACACTACTATACATATATAATACATATGTGATGTTAATTTTGCATACTAAGTTGTTTTATATTGTTTTGGAGATGATGTGTATATTCTATAATGAGATGATTATTCTAATGAAATGTTATTGTGATAAGATGGGCATGAAGGCTGAGGATACATAAATGGAAAACATGGATCTATTAACCTTTTTTAGGCGATCTATAATTTTGCAAGGATGATTTACTCATTAATAAGTACCATATGCTAGATAGAATATGAAATAGAATCAACCCATTGATGCAGATGACGACAAGTATGGTAAAGTGAACTCAGTTGAGTATGTGTTTAATTTTATGATATCATGCAAGTATATTTTTGGAAACATTGAAGTAAAAGTGGACTTTGAGTTTTGATCATGATTTAGATTTTGATCCAATTTTGAAAAGAAATGATATCATGATGCTATATATACATCTTGTATTTGGATTATTCTTTTAGTGTCTAATTTGCAGATATCATCAAGGATGATGAAACACAAAGGGGAAAGGTATGTTACATTCCAAATTGTAATACTCCTTTAAAATGTTCGTTACAATTTCAAGTTCATTGAGGATAATGAAACACAAGAGGAATAGTATGTTACATCCCAATGTTTGACCTAATTTAAAATATAGCCATTTTCATTCACATGAAGTCAGTTGACAATTAAATTTTTTATAATCTTGTGAATTGGTAAGATGGTTAGTCATTATAATTATTTATCACGAATTCATGGAATTGAATAGATAATTAGTTGTTATGATTATTTATGATTAAATAACCTATTATGGTAATATGATTTAACTACAAAGAATTCCCTTGTAGGAGCACGTCGAAGGGGGGAAGCATTGTTAGAAACGAATTAGGCACAAGAGCATCACCATCACTAGGCAAATGGGTTGAGGACTTAGCAACTTGAACATCAAGATACGATCGATGGAACCTAATGAGCTATTAATTAAATAATCTAAAACATAAAATAATTTAATTAAAATAAATTAATTGAATTATAAAATGTACCTCAAAGGATTTTAAATGATCTTTCATCATATTATTATAATATATATGTATATACGTACATATAGATATAAAAATGAAATCGCACCATTATATTATAATAACTTAATAAAATGATGTCACTCCATTAATACATTTAGATGAATGTATGTAAATATATATTATAACAATAATCAAATTATAACTTTCCAGCTTTTCTTCCATCCTTTTTATTTTTCTTTTTGATTGTAACCGATCAAATACTTGGCATTTTTTGGCAAGATAATCTTTTAAGCTACAGAAGCCAAGAAGTCATGACTATTCCTTTTATTTTGAAGCTGTGTATAGAGGTAGATATCTTTTTAAATACATCCAATCACCTTTCTCAAATATTGGCTTCCTTAATTAATTCTAACTTCTCCATTAATTTTGTCTTTCTTTCTGACTTCTTGGAAGCCAAGGAGACATTACCTTTTGTTTTTAAGAAGTTGAGAGAGAGGTGGGGAGATGTATTATATCTACTCAGGCACTAGAATTCTATTCAAAAAAAGCTTCTAACTTATATATTTTTTCCAAGCATCCGTCTTCCATCTACAAAATCTCTGCAATACCATATCTCTAGATTTTTAGCATTGCCAATCTTTGCTTTGTTTGGGTTATTATTCTTCTTGATGAAGACATGATTGTAAGTCACCTTGTGAATGTGTCTGAAGATCATTCAAAGGAAGAACCGAATCAATAGCATATTCCAAGGCTCCAAACATTTCCATAATTATATTAGGTTATGTGGTCCATCAACCTTAAGTAATGCTTTGAATCTTATTAACAGCTACTATTGTATACCGAACTCCTTAGCAGTAGGCAACTCTTGTGTAATCATGATGCTTAGGTTCCATCCATTAACTCTCTCTTAAGAAGGAGTTACTATAAAAATAATAGTGAAGTATCCATGACATAGAATCATATTTTATTTATGTCATTGATAATAATAATAAAATGTTATTTGCTACAAGATTTAAAGAATGTGCTCAACTAAATCATAGATTGTGATAAACTAGAGGTACATAATAAATCATGTTCCATGCATAGCTATATACTTCTTATCATTTCCTACTAGTTTCCAATTTTCATAAGAGCTAAGCTATAGTTATAATCATCGAATAGAACCTTTTGAGAAATATTTATTGAAGATGCAATAAAATTATGATTTAAATATACAAATTTGAAATAAGAGTCAATGATATTTCTACTAGTTTTAAAGAACATATTCTTTCAAGTCACAGTTTGTGACAAGCTGAAAACATATAATATTCTTTTACCAATTAAGTATTAATAGAAAGAGAAAGTTGCTCTAAGATTTAGACACTTGAGATTCACTTGGTTGTACAGCCAAGGAAAAGGGTGAAGAGGTGAGAGAAATGAATTTGCAATAACATATAATAGAATTAGTTATGACATAACAATGTTTATCATTTTTAAAAGGAATTATTTAATAGCTCATGCATGATCATGTTTATTTTGTTCTCCTTTTGTCGAGTCAAGTGGTGTGATTAGATACCAGGGTACTTAGTGGATGACAAGATGTTCCCTGTCTATTCAGGGTAGTGAGGGCCTTTCTCATTAGAGATTGTGTGGGGATGTGGGGATAAGTTATGGTTTGAGGTTTAGTAGTTAAGCCCCTGACAATGTTTCACCTCTCCATAAGTTGTCGCACATGCAACAAACAAAGATAAGCTATGCATTCAAATGTTTTTTAGAAGTAGGTAATTTTACTTTTATGATGTATATTAAAGTAGAAGGTAAGATTAATTGAGTTGTATCATTGTTATAGTTATTTCTTAAAAGAGAAGCAATTCTTATCATCAATATAATTGGCAACAAGTTAGATCGGTTGATCTTCTGACTGAATATGGAATATATCTATAAGATTGTTAATTTAGTTTTTCATATATAAGAATAATGATTATGAGCATATCCTCTAATCTTATGCTAATGCCACACTTAGAAAATCGAAAGGAAAGGAATAATATAGTGATATCTAAAGCCCTAAATGATATAGTGGTATTTGATGCCTTGAATGATCCAATGGTAATTGATGCCCTATATGATAAAGTGGTATTTGCAGCCCTAATCGATATAGTGGTATCTAAAGCCCTAAGGAATACAATGGTATCTTATTCCCTAAATGATTCAATGGTAATCAAAGCCCTAATTTATACAGTGGTATGTGATGCCCTAATTGATATAGTGGCATTTAATGGTAATCATCATTTGTTTTTGATATAGTGGTATTGGATGGTAGTCGTCATTTGATAATGTTATAGTGGTTTTTATGGACTAACTTGGGTGGTTGCAGAAGCATCCCTAGATTGATTTTGATCTCGAATTCCATGGTAAATTCATTGAAGATAAAAGGCTAAAAAAGTAACCCTAAACAAACCATAACTATCAAAAAACCTAACCCAAAACACCAAAACAATGAAAAAACCAGCTTAAATCCCCCTATAGAGCCCTAGAATGAAAATTAGTGCACCTTGTGCACCCTTATAGGTGCACTAGGTGCATTGTGTGACCCCTATTTGGTCACTTTATGTGCATTTGTGCACCTACACATCTGCACACCCTAATGGAGTGTTCACATGCGCATGTGTGCAACTACACACATGTCCTTAGTGCGAGTGCAACATGGGGTGAAATTTTTTTTTTTCTTAGTTAGTGTCAAAAGGGTGTGCACATGCACACCTTGATGGGGTGCACATGTACAAACCCTTATTCTCTTAAGGTTGCTTATTGTTCAAAAATGGTGCACAGATGTGCACCTAAACTAGGTGTGCATATGTGCACCATAATGTTTGATTTTTCTTTTAGTGTAAGAAAGGTGCACATGTGCACACCTTGGAGAGGTGCACACATTTGCACCTTTCCTTGGTATTTTTTAGTTAATTTCTTTTTGTTTTATAGGGATTTTTTGTTTTTTAGGGTAAACAGTGGCACATCTTTGGTTACCTAAACTTGTGTGTGTGTGTAGAGTTAATGTGCACCTCGAAGGGTGTGAAGTTATGGGAAATGATGGATGTGTAGAGAGAAAGAAGTGAGAAGGGGAGGGGGTACCTGGGCTTATATAAGCCCAGGTAAGTGTGAACCCTTTGGAGGTGTGCATGTGTGTAGGTGCACATCTCCAAAGGAAGATAAGTGCACTTTGTGCACTTAGCGCACCTGCGCACCTAGAATGGGTGTACATGTGTGCCAAGTGGGCTAATGTGCCCTTTTTATACAAAAGACCTTAAAATTGCATTTTTTTTTCAGTTCTAACACTTGGGTTTTCTCATTTAGGGACATGGGCTAGACCCATATTCCAAGTGGAGTTCTAAAATGACCCAAGCCCTAGACTAGGGGTTTGGGAGACAAAAATTAAGTAGGGGGTCCCCATTTCTAGGAGAAATTGGGGCATGCCTTGTGAAATCACAAGTCCTTGATGCACTCATTTACCTCTTGATTCCTTTGTCATCGGAGAATGTGTTAAACTTATCTAGCATGAATTCACCACCTATATCTGATCTCAAATATATTAGACTATTTTCTATTTATTTCTCAACTCTAGCCAAATGCCACTTAAATATTTGAAATGAATCAGATTTATCCTTAAGAAACATCAAAGTCATCATTCTAGAAAAGTTATCAACAAATAGAATGAAATATTTTTCACCATAATAGATTTTTATTCCAATAAGACCACATAAATCAGTATGAACCAACTCCAAAATATCATCATAAGAGTAGGTCTTGCTCTTGAAACTAGACTTTATCATTTTACCCTTTTGACATTGTTTACCTATAACTTTATAATGTTTGTTTAGTCTTAGTAATCCTCTAACTCTTTTCATCTTACTAATGCTTACCAAGTTATCAAAGTTCACATGACATAGCCTCTTATTCTATACCAAAAAATTTTCACATGGTGTAAATAGATAAGTATCTTCAGATAGGTCTAGATAAAATAAGTTACCTCTTGTTTTCTCTCCACTTCTAACTATTTCACTAGTAGCATCGTAGATCTTTGTCTTATTGCTCTAGAAATCAAGTCTATATCTTGAACTTATTAACTATTCCACAATTTACCAATTATATTTCAAACCATCAACCCAATATGCATGGTCACATTTGATCCTTTCATTCTATTTAACTGATCCTTTACCTTTCACTTAACATGATGTATCATTACCAAAATTAACACTACTTCCATTATAATGTGCTAGCTTCTGAAAAATTATTTTTAACACCAGTCATATGATGTGAGCAACCACTATTAATTATCCATCTATAATTCTTACTCACGTGTGAAATCAATGCAATTTTCTTGTCTTCATCAAAATCATCTTTCATCATAATTATCATCAAAATTAATGTCAAAACCATCCCCTTCAATAATATAGAAAGATTTATTACCTTTATCCTTGTAGTCTTTGTTACCTTTTTTAGCTCTTATTCCTTTGTACTTGAAGTATTTCCTTTCCTCCTTCTCATCTCTATCAAGAGATCTAGTAGCAATATGACCAACTTTGTTACATGTAAAAAAGATAATAAGAAGTTTACCTTTGTATTTGTCTTTCCCTCTAGGAAGTCTTCACACCAAAAATGCCAAGATCATCAAGGTCATCATCATATCCATTATCACTTTATACATACTTCCTCTTATTCTTTCTCTTAGATCCATCAAGGGTTACTTGTGCTTTGAATGTAGATTCAACACTATCAGGGGAATGATTATTAAATTTTGACAATTCAAATGTAGTAGCTTCACCAATCAGACTATCTAAGGTCATATCATTACTAGGTGTACATCTCAACTCTTGAACTATAGATACTTTAATTGCATAGATAGCAAGTAAAGTCCTCGATACCTTAATTGTCATAGTCTCATCAAATATGTCTCCTTCAACTCCTCCAATAGAATTCACTACTTTTTTTATTCGGCCACAATACTACGCAATAGTTTCAACTTCTTTCATTCTCATATCATCAAATTTTCCTCTTAAGCTTTTTTCTTTAGCTCTCAACACATTTTTCTCTCCCAAGTGGATTTTCCAACTTATTCCACTTTTTTTTTTCATTAGTGTATTCCTTCACATCATCAAATTCAACATAACTCTAGGTTGTTGCAAGTTCAATCATCATTTGGTTGTGCTCATGCTTCTCTTTCATTTGTTCAGCTATCATAGGTCTAGGCATCTCAATGTATTCATTTTCCAAGTAGTATGATGTGGAATCTCCAATACAAAATAAGTGCAATCTCATCAATCCTTTCCATGTTGGAAAGTTCTTGTTCATCTTAGCTATCTCTCTCTTGTACATCTTGATCTTTAGCTTGAGTTCTTCAAACTTTCCTTACAAGAACCAAAGCTTGGATACCAATTTTTATAATAATTTAGAATAACTGAGAGGCAGGGTAAATCAATTATCCTCATGTCTAGATGTACCAATTCAAATTTTACTAACTTCAAACAAATTAATCAATCTCATAAGACAACTGTGTCTATATCAAATGTAATCAATAAATCAACTTTCCATGCAATTTCTTAGCTTTCTATTTCCTATATGTGTCAACTAATAGTAAATAAACTACTACAAAAATAGCATTCTTAACAATAACATCTACACATGTAAATAACACTTTGACACTAGTATTTAATGTGGAAACCTAATTTAAGAAAAACCACCAAGTAACATGCTACCAATTGTTCATTCTTCTAAAGTGATCTCACTTAAGAGCCAACCCTATTAAAGTTTATCCAACACACTATTAAATATGACCCTATTAAAGGATTTAATAACCATATTAAGAGTGGCCTTGTTAGAGGACTTTGGATCATTCTATTACAATTTTTCCTTGATTAAAGGATTTACAAAATTATTGTTAGGTCAACCTCGATTAAAGGATTTTGACTACCATAATAATTAGAATGTACAATAGATTTGATTTATAGAATAAAACTCACTTTGCAAATTCAGATCTCCATATGCTCATCTATTGGCTTATTGACTAGCCTCTATTCACATCTCCATGACTAATTTTCTTAGCATCTCCTCAAGAAATTACTCTCCACAAAACTCCTCACACTTCTGCTCTATTTATTTTCTATTCAAAGCTTCTCCTTAATATCACCAATCAACAATGAACCAACCTTATTAATCATCTCTTATACCTCCTTAAATAGGTCATTTTTATCTTTTGGCTCTTGAACATCACCATTAGTTTTAGGGTTAGGTTAGATTCATCAAATCATTCAACATTTTTCTTCTCATTCCATAAACTTCTAATCAAATTCTTTCCTTTGATCACTTAACAAACTCTCTTCATGCATTAAATACTCTAGCTCATCAATCCTTATCTTCCACACACTTTAACCAATTCAAAATTCTGATTGTGTTGGCCTCAAATTGAATTATTTCTTAAACTATAACTTTTGTTGTCACTCAAAAATCACCATGTTCTTCTACTCTATCATCACTACATAGCTAATCATTATACACTAATAAAGTGCACTTCTCTAAACCCTTCTATCCCATATATCTCATGAATTAGAATAATTGAATGTTGACTTAGAGATCCCTATCCATAGAGTAAAAAGATGTTTGTTTGTGCATATTGGAAGCTCTCAGTTGAGCCTTAGAGACACATCCCTTGCTAGTAAACCATGCAATGGGAGATTCCTTAGACAAGAGCAAGAATGCAAGTGTCCAAAAGGATTTCTCAAGCATGCAATGCAAATATGATCTATACTAGAATGAGATGCACAATGCAACTAGATTAAGAAAATGAGAGTGTTACAAAATCCATTGTAATTAAACTAGGTGATTTAAGCTATTGCAAAATTAACTAAACTACTTGCAAATGAATCTAAGCTAGTATGAGAGTGGTGATGAGAGAATTTAGACAAGAAGTGAGAAGTTCTCCACAAGCTCTAAGAAGATCTATTGAGAAACCTAGAGCATAACAATACTCAAAAATGGGATCCTTTGAGAAGGAGAGAGTTCTCTCTTTTAAAGGTAGATGAAGGGTTGATATCAAGATCGAGAAATTGATAATCAAGGTCGAGGGTTGAGTTTTTGCATGATCCATGTGTAATTGAAAGTCAACCAATGAAAAGAAGTTGACTTTACATGTAGGACAAAAGCCTTTTCTTTTAATTTGTAAATAGAAAAAGGACTTTATGTGTGCACATTGAGTGGGTTAGAAGAGTGGGGTATTTTTTTTAATTAAAAGGGGACATGCTCTTTTAATCAAATATGGACTTAGGATAATATAGTCATACTATATGTTAAGACTAAATAAATTGATTTTTAGCAATTTATCTTAGGAAAATAATTAATTAATTTAGCTAAGATGCTGAGAAGGGGGATAATAGTTTAGGTGACCATTTTTAGGTGATTACATTTTCCCCTCTTTGAATAATGTGTGATCAATCTAGGACCACATTATTTCAGAGAATATAGAAGCCAAGTAGTTAGCAATAGACAAAAGAGATCTAATTTTAAAGAACAAAATGTAGAAAAAGATAGCAAGTCCTGAATGTACAACAAGATAGCAATAGTACTGAACACTAGGAGAGATATAATATCAGAAATAAAGAAGAGTAATAACATCAAGAAAAATAGGTAGATCAATAGCAAATGAAAAAATCAAACATATAATGCTAAGAAATAGATAGTTGTAGCAAACGATGATAGAGTATTAATGCACCCTCGAGATCAAAATTGAAAAGAGGTAAAGGAAATGTAAAAATGAGAAAGATATGAGTAAATTGAATATAGAAAATTTCATGATGATAAATATGGGATTAGAAATAAAGAGTGACCATAAAGAATTGATAGGATGCCCTAGCTTGACCAGAGTTAACCAAGAAGGATAAAGTATGCAAACTAGGTAAAATCTAGTAGAAAGATGATTTAGAATTCAAGGAGTTGATTTCAAGTAGGTACTATTGGGTGGGTATTTTGTAGCTGATGGTTTTGGGTAAAAATCTAGTTGCAAAATAGGATAACTAGCCACAATGTATGAGACAAAGTCTCTCCTACCTTAAAGAGAAGGCTCCCCCTTCTCATTGTTCCTTGGATCAACTCAACGTAAACAAGAAGTTGAGATATTTTATAAAATGGGTGTTACCAATATCATTTCTTCTTATCTTTCAAGAAGGAATCCACTTACTCATGGAGTGAGTAATGGGTAGGGTGAATCTCTAACTACACTTCTATCAAGAGCTAGAAATAGTGATATCGATAAACCTTCACTAACTCAAAGGCTAGCTAAAAATGTACCAATTTGGCTCTAAGTCCGGCCATACTTCTATATGGAAAGTAAGAATAAGTTAATTATTTTGTGAATTAAGAAATAATTATAGGCTATAGAAAAAGCTTCTAGCTATATATTTCCACAACTACTCCTAGTCAAAGCTTTGCTCTGATTGCTTCTTAAATCACTGTGCTCTTTTATTGAATACACAACAATAACATGAATCAAGACAATAGGCACAAATTATAGTAAAAGATTCTAATTTTCTCTATCACAATTGCTTCCATTCAAAGCTTCAAATCCAATTTCTTTTTTTATTCACTTTTCTCCCAAATTCATACTACACAATCAAAGTTATTCTTGCACAAATGTGGCAGAGCTTTCTTGCATACAACAAAAGATGATTTTTACAATGAGGGGGCACTCCTTTATATAGGCACAAGAGTTGAGAAAAAGGTGGAGGAAAAATTTGGAGCAACTCAACCAACTTTGACCTAGTCTAACTATAGAAGAAAATATAAGGTTACATGCAACTACACATACAACTCACATTGCATTTTATACATACACATGTAACTTGTATTGCATGTAATTACACATGTTAATGTAATACATACTCTTCAATTAAAAACATGAAAAAAGAAGAAAAAAAAAGATGGAAGAGAATTGAAACAATCCTAGGGAATGACTTGAAAGGCCTTGTACTTGGCGATGCTATCTTGGATAATAACAAGATTGGGAGTTCCTATATTTTGTGCCACTACATTCACCTTGATAACCATGGTGTTGCATCCTTTTATAACCTTTGACTTTGATGAATTTTCTATTGTCATGTGGAAAACTTGATGTGATATAGCTTTTCTTGCTCAAGTTGTCAGGAATTCTTCTTTGTAGATCAACACAAACTAAAGTCTCTAACAGTTCAAAAACCTTCTTGACGATGTATAGGTGTAAACTCAGAATAACTTTCCATCAGCACCTTTACCTTTTTTTCTACAAAATAAAGTGCTTGACACATGGGAATGTGCACAAATGAGAACTTTTGGATTTAAAAGTGTGACTTGAGCTTTCAAGATTTCATTGCACAGAAAGTGGATTACATGTATATACAACATGTAATGAGGAATAGAAAGTGAGATGACATGTAAATATGGATGGTGGATGCACTTTAAATGTAAGTGTGGGTGATGGGATGAGGTGCAAAGTATTACGACATGGAAAATGGAAAGTGGAACATGATGATGCTTTCACATGAAGTGAAGCAAGAACAAGTTCTTAGGAAAGAACTTGTAACTCTTCCAAGTGGAGAAAACTGGCAAGCAAGCACAAAGCACAAAACACAAAAGTAAAAATGTACCTTTGGAAAGTGACTCAAACATGCCAAGATGCAATGCACTTCAACACACAAATTTGAAATTGGGATTTGGGGAAGAACCAAAAATATGAAAAAGAATAAATTCTTCATTTTTAAAGGAAAAATGCACTTTCCATGGCAACAAAATCAACAAATGGCAATGATCAAGCAATAATATGCATGGAAATAGCAAGATAAGCATTAATTGATGAGCAAGTTTGAAAATGTCCACTTAATTGGAAGTTAAAGAGCCAAAATAGCAAGTTTTATGGACTTGAAGACCAATTCTTCCTTAAATCCAAATTTTCAAAAAAAAATTGACTTTTTCTATACATGCATGTAATGGACATTCAATGGTCAAATTTGACTTGAGAAGGGCAAAAACATGGTCTCCAAAGACAAAAGAACGCATTAAAACTCAAAAATGACCCCTCTTGATCTAAATGCATGGGCTGAAATGCCATTTTTTGAGTTTTTTGAACAAAAACATGATTTTATTATGGAAAAATCTAGGTCATCTTTGCAAAAATGTGGCAAAAAAATGCATGTTTTTGAGTCATTTTTGACTTGTCAATGCAAAAAAAAACTTTTCCAAATGCATATACATGGATCAAAATGCAAAAAAGTGGATTAAAAGCCTAATTTTCTGAGCATTTTTTGGCAAAAATGTGATTCATAAAAGGCATGAAATGAATTCATTTTTGGCTTCTAAGTATAAAAATGGCAGCCAAGATGTATTGAAAATGATTGAAGATACCAAAACTCCTCTTTTCCTTGCAAAAACGTGATTTAAATCACTTAGAATGGATTTATTTGAAGATTTTTATAAAAATGTGCCCTTGAAAGGAGTTTGAAAATTTGTTTTTTAGCAACATAAATCCATTTTCAATGTTGGAAATTCATGGCTAAGAAAAAATGACCCTATTGGAGAAAATTTCATGCAAAACCATCAAGTAAATCTCTCACAATCTCCAAAATCAAGTTCTTGGAGGGCAAAGACATGTTGCTTTTCAAAAATGGACTTTTTGAGTGTCATTGCATATATTAAAACATGTTTTTTGATTTTGAAAAAATGGACCTTTTTGGGTCACTTACATATTTTAAAATGTGCGTACAAGTAAAATTGCACCTTTTGGGTACTATCACATGTTTTAAAATATGCACATAAGCAAAATCAAACCTTTTGAGGGAGGATGCAAAATGCATCTCACTTTTAAGATGTAAAAGCAAAAACTTCACTTTTGATGCAGTAGCATCAAAAAGGTCCACTTATGATAGAATTTTGATGTAATGACATAAAAAAGGTCCACCAAAGTGAACTTTATATTCAGTGTCATGTAAAATATCCACTTTTGATGGATTTTACATGTTATTGCATATAAAATGTCCACTTTTAAAGACTTTAAGTCATTTAATTCACTTAAAATTATAAAAATGTTTTAGATTAAGGAAAATAGGCTTTAAAAGGGCCCTAAAACCCCAAACATAGATCAAATAGTCAACAGTATAACGTTAAAGGCTACTGAGAGCCAGAAAGCAAAAGAAACAACAACCCTCAAAAAGAAAACCTATGAAAGCACCAGGGAAAAATACCAAAAAAATAGTACATGCCACCAAAGGCTAGGGAGCTTTAGATGATGTCTCTGAGCATCTCAGCAGCACTAATTTTAAGCTCGGATAGCTTTTGTGCCTCCTCTTTCATCTCTGAGAGCACAAGATCTAGGGCCAGAGTATCTTTTTCCTGGTACTGGATCTGCTATGTTTCTTGGCACCATCATCCTGAGTCTTGTCCTTAAGGGTGAAGTCCTAGTCCTATTCCTTGCAGATATTATGACCTTCCCCAAAGTGAATGAACTTTTTGATATTTTCATTGTCCTTGAGAATATTAATATTCTACTCAGTTATGCCTTACATAGTCTTGTTCAGCTCAAGGGCTATAGTGTGCATTGCATTCATTTTATTGTCCATACCCTATTCATCCTTGCTAACCCTATTCTTGAGGTTATAAGTCTCTCTTTCCAAAGTGATAAGCCCATGTTTGAGCTCAAGTATCCATGGTACATCCATTTAGTGGTCCTCTAGCTGTCCACTGCACTATTTTTTGCATTTTTTAGAACATCCATCTCCAAATTCTCCCTGGAAATATCACTGAGGATAACCAAGGTTGGATCAATAAGCTCTTCCACCTGAATGCTACCTTCTTCATTTTCTTTGACCTGGGTTCAAATGAGTTCCCTTTTGATACCTAAATTGGCTAATGCATCGTCAAAATTCTGCCATACCACCTTGTCCTTCCTAGTAACAGAGCATCTATATGACGTAGTGCCCACTTCATCATAGCCTTGGTCATGTTCCTACTCTAGTTTGTCAATGGGTTCCTCCTCCAACTTCTCCCTTTCCTCCCCCTATTTGTCCTTGTTGTCTTCCAAGCTTTTCCTTTTGTGCTTACCAGTCCCTGTCATCTCTCTCTCTATTCGCTGGCACTTTGATGATTATGTTTCTTTTACTCTTCCTTCACCCCTTATCTTCCACCTCCTTGATGTTCTCCTCTACCTCCATGCTTTCACCTCTTGTGTCCATCCCTTCATCTTTTTCATTGTAATCCCTATCCAAAGAGGCATCATTATCCTTTGTGGGCTCTAGGAGTTCATCCTTCTCCTTGCTACTAGAAATATGGGTTCTTTTCCCTAGGCTCTGTTGGGGGAGCTCCGAGTCCTCATAGTCTGTATACAATTCTAGACTTTCCTCCATTTCTGAAGGTGAGTAAAGCTCTTTAGACTCCTCAAAGTCTCCTTTAATTTTCTTTCCCTATTTCCTATCTTTGACATGCTTGCTTATAGTCCTAGCTTTGAAATACTTGTAAATTAATAGCAGCAACCCCTCATGGAGTGTTGGGTTTCTAGTTCTCTTGTCTTAGTACTCAGTTATATTCTCACTCATAGAAGAATAAAGGTAAAAAGGAATGGAGATTTTTTCCCTTTACCTGAAATGGTTGAGTAAAACAAAATGGTAGCTGCAAATGGGACCAAACCTAGTGTCAAGGGTTATGTATTTGATGATGGCCTAAAGCACAAATCTCTAAAGAGGCTTAATTGACTTAGGGAGAAAATGGGTGCCTTTCTTCACTAGTTTTTGCTTCGCCTCTTGATTTTTTGTGAACTCCACAATTGCTTGCCCAGAAACCTTTCAGTCTCTATAGAACTTCTTGCCTATAATGGGGATGCCAATGACATGGGAGATAATTTCTTCCATGACCGAAAACTCCACCTTGTCAATTTCAACCTTGCCCTTATTCCAATTTTTGACCATGATTTTTGTAACCAAGGGCTTCCATCCATGGAGGTGGTCAATGTAGCTAGTGATTTCACCCTTCTTCAGGATGTCCTAGACCTTATTAGTTCTTCTCCTCCACTTCTAAGCCTCATCCTCTGGCTCCTGTCTGTGATGTTCCCCCACCATGGTATTCTCATCGCCATTATCTCTACTATCAAGAGTCTTTTAGACTTGCAATTATTTGGCCTCTCTTATGTTCTTACTACTTTTCTTCTCCTTGTGAATTAGCTTCGCTTTCATGGTACTTGAATTGGGTTGATGGATTTTTTGGATATGGAAGGTACTTGAAATATCATACTTCCACATTAAAACTTTGTGTCTTCCCCATAAAATATTGATTAACTTCTGACGGGATGTCAAATCCATCCATCCATTTGGACATAATGTTATGCTTCACTCCCCAATTTTCCAACCTATCTACCACCATGTTAGCCTCATGGTACTCATGTACCACGTAGATTTTATCAAAATTCTAGAGGTCTTCGAAGCATTCCTTAATGATATTTATCATTGTCCATGTCGGCCTATTTCTACCATTGAGGTAGTCAATTATATATTTAGAGTCTCCTTCTAGTCAGAGGAACTTAACTCCCATTTCCTTAGCTAACTCGATAGTCCAATGAGCTGCTATGGCCTCATCATATTGATTGGTTTGGCTCCCAATGGGGGTAGAGAAGGCTGAAATACCTTTTCCATGCTCATTTCTAATGATGCCACCCACCCCATCTTTTCCCAAGTTGCCTTTAGCTGCCCCATCAAAATTGGCCTTGAACTAGCCCTCAAGCGGGAGAGACTAGCAACATCCCTTTCTGTTATCTTAGGCCTTTGAGTTAAGATTGGGAATGGGACCCTTAGAAATGGTGTAATTTTCTGTCAAAGCATTAAAGTATTTATGGAAAACCACCTTCGCATTCACCTCCTTATCCCTAAAGATACGGTTGTTCCTCTCCTTTCGCACTCCCCAGCAGACATGGGGTAAGGCCCATAGCCACAAAGTCTTGGAATCTTTAACATCCAAAGATTTCCATTGAACAAAGAGATCCAAAATGTTGGATGGAAAAACCTAGGATAAATTGAAAAAAGACAGGAGAAGAGACCAGATAGAGCAAATGATAGGGCAATGTAAGAATAAATGAATAATGCTCTCACTATTATTTTTACATAAAATGCACCTATTGGGCATTGTGTTACCTCTTTTGGTGAGGTTATCCATAGTGAGGATGTGATTTTGCAAAGGGGTCCTGAAGAAAAAGTTGATCTTTGGAATAAGGCCAGAGAGCCAAGCTTTAGCCCAAACCAGGGCCTGGTCTTGAAGTTGAAGAGACTCATAGCTAGAGGCCACCAAATACCTACCATTAGTTGTATCCTCCCAAACAATAGCATCTTTGTCATGAGAAAAGGGAATGTGTTTGACCAGGTCCATTTAAAGTGGCATCAAATCCATAGACACCCCAAAAAGGTCCATCCATTGGTTGTGGAATCTGTAGTCACTCACCCTGCTACCAAATATTTCAATGCAAACATTAGCCCAAACATTGAAATCCTCATTATCCCAGTGCAGTCTAGAGCTAAGTCAATCATCCAACCAAAAATTGATATCTTCACCATTGCCCACTAACCACTTGGCTTTACAAAAGGCAAGGTCCTTGGATCACATCAAACCATTCCATATGAAAGAGCCACTAGGGTGAGTATCTCTATTGATCAATTGTTTAAGATTAAGGTTGGTAGCATATTTGGACAAAAAAATATCTCTCCATTCACCAATATTATTTAATATTCTCCAAATTTGTTTAGCCTTAAGGGCATTTTTGAACTATTTCAGCTTGTGGATTCCCAAACCTCCCTGTTTCTTAGATTTACATATAGAATCCCAGGTCACCAATGGGTATTTCTTGCTCTCATTAGGCCCTGACCACAAAAAGTTCCTTTGAATGGTTTCAAGGTGGTCAGCCACCTTAGAGGGAATAGGAAAAAGGCTAAGGGCATATGTGGGAAGGTTCTAGAGAGTAGATTTGATCAGAGTAACTTTTCCTGCCTGACTTAAAGTAATACCTTTCCAACTAGCCAGCTTCTTGTTGAATTTGTCCACAAGA
Source organism: Cupressus sempervirens (assembly GCA_028749045.1). Classification (NCBI taxonomy): domain Eukaryota; kingdom Viridiplantae; phylum Streptophyta; class Pinopsida; order Cupressales; family Cupressaceae; genus Cupressus; species Cupressus sempervirens. The sequence continues at coordinate 501,912,440 of CM053786.1, forward strand.
TTTTCCTAGAAAGAATTCAGAGGTTTCAGTCCCAAAGGGAGCCCTAAATAAGTGGATGGGAGCATGCCAGCTCTACACCCCAAAACATCAGCAATCTTCTTCTCCCTTCTAGTCGAGGTGTTAAAGAAAAAGACTGAATTTTTGTCCTAGTTGATGAGCTGCCCAAAGGGCCTAGAGTAAGTGTCCAAAATTTTTTTAATAGATCTAGCTTCCTTCAAAGAGGATTCACCCCCCATGATAGTGTCATCAACAAATTGTTGGTGGGTGAAAACTGAAGGACCTGAAGAAGGTTTTAGTCCCACTAGATCCCCTTTGCCCAAGCCTTCAGGCAGAATGATAAAAAGGATGGGAGATAAGGGATCTCCTTGGTAAAGACCCTTGGAGGGTTTGAAAAAATTAGAGGGAGCTCCATTCACTAAGACAGCAAAGGAAGGAGTAGAAACCAATTGTGAGAACAACTCCCTCACTTTAGAATTGAAACCAAAAGCATCAAGAATGCTATCCAAAAACCCCCAGTCCAACCTATCATAGGCCTTAGAGAGATCCAATTTGAGAAGAAAACCCTCCCATTTTCCTGCATCTAGAGAATGGATAACCTCATGAACCTCCATAATGGAATCTAGAATTTTCCTGCTAGGGAAAAAGCCTGGCTATTGGGGAGAAATGATAGCCAAAAAAATGTTGATAAGTTTGTTGGCAATAACTTTCACAAAAATATTATAAAAGGAATTGCATAGACTGATGGGCCTGAAAGAACTAAAGGAATCTACCCCAACAATCTTCAGGATGAAAACTAGAAAGGTAGCATTAACTTCTTTTAAGAGGTCTGTAGCATCGAAGAATTCCTGGATAGATTGAACAATATCTATATGAATGATATCCCAATACAGCTGAAAAAAGAAAGAGGGGAATCCATCAGGGCCAGGGGCCTTCTTAGCCAGTAGATCAAAGACAACCTTTTTAATTTCCTCATACTTGGGGATGGCTAGTAAGTTCCAATTCTAATCATGACCAATGATTTTGGGTATGGAATTGATAACCTCTAGCTGATCTCCTACATCCAGATTGAGGTCCTTAGAGAGCATTGCTAAGAAATATCTTATGGCCTCCTAAACAATTGAGTTATCATCTTTAAGAGTTAGATTCCTCTTTTTAATCTCATTCATTCTGTTGGTTGCCCAATGTTTCAAAGTCGATAAATGGAGAATCTAGAATTTTTGTCACCTTCCTTCAGCCAAATAGCTCTAGATTTTTGCCTCCAAAACATCCCCTCTTTCCCAAAAACATTGTGGAGCTCAATAAGGATTTATTTTCCAGCGTTGAGAGAGACATCATCATATTCCCAGTTCTAGATGCCATTCTGAACCTTAGCCCAAGTTCCCAAGAATCTTTTCTTTGTCCTAGAATATGTTACCAAAGTCAGACTTGTTCCACTTGCAGATCTCAGATTTAATATATTTGAGTTTCTTGGCAACCTTATACATCATAGTCCCATCCACCACAATGTCCCACCACTCTTTTATTTTGAAGGATAAGCCTGGGTGTGACATCTGTTGGGCCCATTTGCCATTGCACCAAAAGCCATGACTGTTAATGAACATGGAACACCACATAATTAACCACCTATGGGTAGGGGAGCGCATCACATCACCCAACAATCTCCCCCTCGACGTGCATACCAGGTACTTACACGGGTCGGGAAGGCACCGAGGAGATTTGAACCGATGACCAAGCCAAAACCAGGCTCTGATACCAATTGTTGGGCCCATTTGCCGTTGCACCAAAAGCCATGACTGTTAATGAACATGGAACACCACATAATTAACCACCTGTGGGTAGGGGAGCGCGTCGCATCACCCAAAAACATCCACATTTTCTCAAATCTGAATGGAAAAGCCTTCTTTCTATTGATTTTCTCTAGAGTTAGGGAGATTGAGAAGTGGTCAGAGCCAAGCCTCACAAGAGAAAAATGCTTGCAATGAAAGTTGTCCAACCAATCCAAAGAAATGAGAGCTCTGTCTAATATAACTTGAATGCAATCCTGGCTAATTATTCTATTGGACCAGGTGAATTTTTTGCCTCCAAGGTCTACATCAAGAAGAGCAAGATCCCAAATCAGATCAACCAAGTGTTGTCTTCTTTCAACATCAGGTGAAAGCCCCCCTAACTTATCCAAAGCTAGAAGAGGAGTGTTAAAATCACCCATGACAATGCATTTGGTATCACTAAAATTGAAATCCAAATCATGGATTTAACCCAAAAAGCCCTTCTATCCCTCTAGGTGTTGGGAGCATAAAGATTTAACAAAACCCATCTAGTCTGATCCGTAAGGTTAAAGAAATTCATAAGCACAATGTTACCTTCATTATAAAGAATGGTAGCCTCCAACGAGTCCTTCCAAATAGTGAGAAGACCTCCCGACATGCCCTCTAAATCTATCACAGTATTTCTCATTCTTTTACCAAAATGGATCATCTCTATCCTATCCTTTTCCATTTTGGTTTCCTGAATTTTAAAAAAATTGGTCTTTGGTCCCTAACCATATTACTAACTCTCTTCATGCTTTAATTGATGAACATGATTCATGGATGGTTCTTTGCATCCCATCCATGATATTCCTTCTTGTTTCTTCCATTCTAAGTTGGTTCATGTTCTTCCTTCCTAAATTGTTGGATTTGTGTCCAGTGTTAGCATTCACCCTGCTCCTAGTGGTAGCTGGAGAGGCTGGTGAAGGATCACGGTTGTTCTTATTTTTTTCTATTCTTGACCAAAGACCAGGGAGCCTCATTATCCTCCTTGCAATTATCAAATAAAGCTTCCAATCTAGCTAGATGCCCTAGGGTAGTGGCTGAGAGTCTTTTAAGGATTTAGTTCGCAGTCTTGGGTGAAACCCTATTGATCAGGCTGGTGTTGGATTCCTATGAAAGATGAGGGTCAAGTAGCTTTCCATCAAAACCCTCCAAAGAGTTTGAGACAAAAGATAGATCTTACTCAATCTCCTTAGAGATTAAAGCCTCATAGTGACCCTTCCTCTCGAAAGAGGGGATCCCCCCTTCCCAACCAAATCTGGTATGGCATTGACTTCATTGGTGTGAAGGGGGCATGGTGGCTTCTCTAGTGCAATTTCTCCCTCATTGAACTTATCCCTCTTGTCACATCCTAATTGACCCCCTAGAAACCTGTTGCCAGGGGCTAAGACATCTATAGGGCTATCTTTAGCCACTGGCTTGTCCCTGCTTTCTTTTCCAGCTACAGTCCCCATGTTTTTGTTACTAGCATTTTTCTCCATCCAAACTTTTTGGGGTGCACTAATTGTGTCAGTGCCTACTTTCTTTTGAGCTTTTATAGACTTGCCTTTCCCTTTGAATATTGGACATGTGCTTATTTTATGGTCGACCTTTTTTCAATAAAAACATGTGAAAGGGACACTTTCATAGTTGATCTATTGGACCCTTTGACCCAAACAAGACTAGAATTCAATCACCTGAGGCATATCCTATCCCTCAGTCACCCCGACACATGTTTTATCATATTTGAGCTTTTTCTTGGCTATAGTGACAAGATCAATAGAGAGAAGTTCTCCAAAGGATCTAGGAATCCCATCAAAAACATCATCATGCCAATATTCAAGAGGTAGTTTAGGCATCCTAATCCAGACTGCGACCTAGGTTAGGAAGTCATTGTTTAGATCTAGGTTAGAAATCCACTTTTGGAGGACAAGAGTAGACTTGCCCAAAGACCAGTTTCCCGCACACATGACTTTGGAACAGTCCTAAAAATAAGAGAAATCAAAAGTCATAAAACCCTTAGCCATGGTCATCACCTCAACACTCCCTTTCAATTCCCATTTGTTCCTGGCAAAGACCCTTACCAGGTCGATGTCGGGTCTGGGACTAATAAATTTTCCCACCAGGGTAGATGCCCTACTGAGGATGTTGTGATTGATAATTTTACTGGTAACTTCCAGAACAAAGACTCTTTTCTCCTTATTAGATTTGTCAATGATTTTAGGAAAGGTCAACTTATCTATGGATTTGACCCCAAAGAGATTTGACCAATGGCCTCAGGCCCCTGAGGTCCCACCATCTGATGACCTAGGAAGAGGAATAGAAGGAATCTTTTTGCCTAGATTTGGTTGCAGTTCATGTGGGTCCCCATCCTTTGGGGCATTGGCATCATTCCTGCCTTTTCCTACTCTACATCTACAATCTGTTCCCCATTTCTCGTATTCTCCAGTTTCTTGCCTGATGATCGATTCAAATTTTTGCTCTTCTCAGCTCCGCTCCTCTCTCCTCCCATGATAGGTTCAAATTTCCCAAGAAAATTATAAAAATGTTACAAAATGGCCATAAACAATATTTATTTATCATATTTAGAAATATAACATATAAACATCATTTAGAAATTTAACATATAAACATCAAATTTAGAAATATAACATATAAACATTTGATTTTAAAACCAAAAATTAAACTGAAACTATATAGTTATATAGTTACTTTAAGTTAAAAATTAAAAGTTAGAGTAACTTTAAAACATAACAAAAAGTGTATATAAGTTATATTTATCAAAAAGTGAAAGTCAAATTAAAAATATAACATCATATTTTTAATTTGTGTTGTTGCACCAAAAAGGTCCATTTTTTAGGCACTAAAATGGGCATAACTCTTGACTGACAACTCTAGTTGAGCTCTGTTAGTGTAATTTTTTATTTTTCCTATTTTGCTAAGTTTTTCCTGCACTTTTAATAATCTCGCTTAGGTTAATAAATCATGTTTTATTAGGTGAATGGTTGTGAGGTGTCACCTTCCTACATGTGAGCATCCATTAGCTATCTTGGGAAGATACTTTGCTATCTTTAGTCCGATAGATGGTTGCTCCTCATTGGTTGGTGTTGCCACCTCCTCCCTCTTCCTAGCCTATATAAGCATGCTACTTGGCTTGTATTGCATCTCTTGTTTTTGCATCCTCTTAATGCTATTTTGCTTCCAGCATTTGCATTACTCTCTTGGAGACTAACTCTATGATGTTATTTTGATTTTGTATCATTTGCATTCATAGTTTAGATATTTATTCTTTGCACTAGTTTTCTTAGTTATTAATCTTATCAGATTTTAACATGGTATCAGAGCCATTCTATGTGCAAGAGTAGATTTTAGTTTCCTTATTTGAGAGATTCGAGGGGGGGCGGTGGCTAATAAACTTTATTGTAGTTTTTTAAAAAATGAAGTATGCTCTTCTCTTGCATCTTTGGATGATCTTGAGAATCAGAAAAGTTTTGACAAAAATGGTTTTTCTTTAGGGTTTCAATCTCAAATCTGACAACCAACTTGCATATTTAGAGTTTTCAATCAGTATTGCAGGTTCCAGCATGCCATTGATGGACTTGAAAGCTGATCCAGCATTTGCATGTCATATTTTGGTTGTTGGGGTCATTTCTTAATTTTTGGAGCCATTTTTTACTGTTAAAAATTTTTGATTTACACTATAGCAACATCTTCTGTACATCAGCAAGAAAAATGCTTTTTGGGTTTTGTTCACAGCACCAAAAAACCATTTGGGTATCTTTTAGTTTTTGCATGCAAGTTTTATATTTTGCAGAATCAAGCATGAAAAGCTATAGTCATACCCCTCTCCATTGGTAGTCATAGATTTGAACGTAGTTTTCAAATGTCTCATTCTTGCTCATACGGACTCTGATTTTGATGATTCTTGTTATGAACTTGGCTATTTTTTGTGCTCTATCCACTAGTGGAGTTGTTTTTTGATTTTCATGCATGAATTCTTTAGAAATTGCAGATTATCGACTGTGACTGTGTACAGTTCTTATTTTGGAAACTTTAGAGGATCATAACTTTCTCATACGACCTCGTATCAGGGCGATTCTTTTTTTGAAAGTGCATATTTTTCGAGTAGACCACAGTGGTGCTATTTGTTTCTTTGATTATTGTGCCCAAGTTTCACTTTTAGCATATGCTCTTCATGAGGGTTTGTAATGCATTGAAATCAAGACCACTAATTATTTTTTTCTAGTGGTAGTTGTAAACACACTAAAATAAAGTGCCAAATCATTTTTTTTTTGGGGGGGGGGGGGGGGTTCTTTGATTGAGTAAAAAGGGGGGGGGGGGGGGGGGGGGGGTGAGGGGGTTTGTCATCATGGTTGGATTCTCTTTTTTTGGCATTTCTTCATCATGGATCAAACAAATATGCCCATCCTAACTCCATAAAATTAATTTTGAGTGGAAATCACGCATGACAATTCACTTAAGGAAAGCTGGATTAAATAGGATAACTATGGGACTTGAAACTGAACCTACTAAAGATGAGGACAAGCCTAAGTGGTTTAACAAATGTGATGAGGCATATGGAACATTGTGTTTGTCTATTTCTCCTAACTTGCTATTTCACATTGAGTCTTTAGATACACCAAATGAAGGATGGACAAAGTTAGAAACGCTCTTTGGCACACAAGATTCAATGAGGAGTCATATGTTGGAAAATAAATTAATTAGTTTAAGTCTAGGAAATTTCAACACAATCCAAGATTTCTTCACCAAATTAAAATCACTAAGGCTGCAGTTAAAACAATGTGGAATTGAAAAGAAAGATGAACAACTAATTCTTAGTATTCTCTCTAAGCTAAGTTTAGAATATTCTGTGTTTGTCTCTACCTTCTATGCTAGTAAGGGTGCACTTGGTACTCAATTCACCATGCCATCTTTAGATGATTTTGTTGTCAATCTCACTCGAGAATAGGACAAGCTAATCCAGATGGGCACTCTTAAGTCCTCTAAGTCACATGCCTTGGCTACCAACCAAGGCACAAAAGAACAACAAGGACAAAGTAGTAACAACAATAGTAAGGACAAGAAACAAAAGAATAGCAAGGATAAGAAGGATTAGATACCAGTTTCTTCAAAAGAAACTATTGATATACCATCTTCCAAGGGTGATAAGCCTAAGAAAGAAAAGGTCAAATGTGTCTATTGTAAAAGACATGATCATGATGAACATTACTGTTTGTAGAAACAACTTGATCACTTGACATACATTCTTGAGAAGAATAATATCAGTGTTCCTGAGTCTATCAAAAAAAGTTCTAATGAAGGGTCTAACAAAGAAAAATAAAATAGCAAGGGGAAAGGAAAGGGCAAGGCTCTTTTTGTAGTTGCTTCCTCACCATCCACTTGGGCTCTTGATTTGGGTACTTCACACCACATGGCTTCATCTAAGGAAGAAATTGCATCCTTGGAGCCATGTACTATGCCTTCTATGTTGATGGGTGATAACACTCCTGTTGAGGTGTGTGGGAGAGGGTCTGTTGATGTGGGGGATGGCACATTCCATGATGTTCCTTGTGTACCCTCATTGTCAACTAATCTCCTATCGGTATACCAAATCACTCACACAAGTTTAGGCAAGCAGGTTGAGTTCACTCCTAGTTTAGTGAAGATATGTGAGTTGTACAATGACTCTACAGTTCCAGTTGGGAGAGAAAATCATCAGTCATGACTCTATATGTTTTCTCACTATGTTCCTAATCCTCCCTTGACTCTTTTTCTCACTCACTCTAATGATGTGAGCAGATTATGGCATGAGCGGTTTGGCCATCTTAACTTCCACTACTTGCATCAGCTTAACCAGTAAAGCATGGTCAGAGGGTTGCCTTCTACTTTGAAATTGGAGTCACTCAGAATACATGATAGATCTTCTAATGGGTCAGATTCACTTGAGGAATCTTCTACTTCCACTTCTGATGCAGAGAGTGATTTAGAGGACTCACCTCCTTCCTCTCCTAGTCATCATTCATGGGTTGATTATTCTCCTCTAGATTCTCCATCTTCTAGTCCACTTTGGGCTAGACAGACCTTGCAGTTTGTAGGTGATTGGGTTGGGGATCCATTAGACACCAAGCAAACTCGTTCACAATTCCAGGATGCTCTGCATATCTTCATTGCTACTACCTCAAATCCACAGTCCTTTCATGAGGCTTATGGTATTTCTAAGTGGGATATAGCTATGTAGGAAGAGTATAGTTCCTTGATGAGGAACCACACTTGGGATCTTGTCCCTTTTCCTAAGGGAAGAAAACTTGTTCGATGTAAGTGGATCTACCAAACAAAATTTTCAAGCTTTGCTGGGGGTGCAGGATGCTTCATCTTTTGGGGGGGCCTCTTCCTCTCGCTTGGAGTCCTAATTTTCTTTGGGGAGTCTCTTTTCTCTCTCTTTTGGGGGAATTTTATGTACATGGGTACCTCATCAGGCTTGACTTGCTGGGACCCATTTCTACATCCACCTAAGCTTTGCTTATGGGGGGGTGTTAGTGTAGTTTTTTATTTTTCCTATTTTGTTAGGTTTTTCCTACACTTTTAATAATCTCACTTAGGTTAATAAAGCATGTCTTATTAGGTGAATGGTTGTGAGGTGTCACCTTCCTACATGTGAGCATCCATTAGCTATCTTAGAAAGATACTTTGCTATCTTTAGTTTGATAGATGGTTGCTCCTCATTGGTTGGTGTTGCCACCTCGTCCCTCTTCCTAGCCTATATAAGCATGCTACTTGGCTTGTATTTGCATCTCTTGTTTTTGCATCCTCTTAATGTTATTTTGCTTCCAGCATTTGCATTACTCTCTTGGAGACTAACTCTATGATGCTATTTTGATTTTGTATCATTTGCATTCATAGTTTAGATATTTATTCTTTGCACTAGTTTTCTAGGTTATTAATCTTATTAGATTTTAACAAGCTCTAGGTTAGACCGAATCGAAGGGAAAAGCAAAAGGCATGACATGAGAAAAACTCAAGGACTAACAACCAACAAATGTAAACTCAAAAGTAAAGAAAAAGATGATGAAGGCCTTAAAAATCAAGCAAAGGCTTGACAGAAAGAAAAACAAAAAAGACTTGATGAAGGCCTTCAATAAAAAGATTCATTATATCAATTGGTACCAATTGGTTGATCAATACTGACCAATTAAATAATGAACTAAACTCAAAGAAATGCAAAACTAATTTGAAAAAGTTTCATATTGTTACCTATATTTTGTGGTGAAAAAATGTAGAACATTAGGTACAAAGTGTAGAAATGGTGAAGACATGAAGAAATGAAGATGCCCTAGTGAAGATTCAAATATTAGACCTCAAAAAGGTCAACTAACTGCATGGAAGAAGGTAGAATTTGGAAATGTGGTCTTAACTATCAAGATGAACTCATATTTTGATTTCAATTCCAAAAAATGGATCAAGGACATTGAAGTTAGCCAAGGGTGCAATTTTTGCAAAATTATGAGGAGTTTGAAAAATGAGTCAAAATGACGTTGGAGGACTATATAAGGGGTCCAAGGCTCACTTTCAATTCATTTGTCTTTTATGATTTAGGAGAGCTTCTGAGAAATTTGGAGAGAGATCATGGAACTAGCTGGCATTCTAACCCACAAACACTGCTTCAACCATAGCTAGTTGCATAATCGGCCACCCAAGTATGAGTCCCTAGTGATTCTTTGAAAACTTTTCACTTTTTTCTCATTTAACACATTTTTAATAGGTTTTTAGGGTTTTTGACAAAATATTGTGTGATAGTTTAAAAGTATTGCACGGCTACTTTGAGAAGTATCACAGGATACCTTTGTTAGACAAAATGTATCACATGCTTTAAAAAGTTCTATCATAACAACCCTACCCAAATATCATATGGCATGGTGCAAAATATATTCCAAAAAGAAAGTATCACTTGAGTAGTATAAAAGGTATCATGCGATACATAATCAACAAATGTATCACCTGCTTATTATGAAAAGTGGCATACAATCTATTTTTGAGCTTTTTATAATGTTTAGAGTTAAATCTCACATGTGTGAGTACTATTTGATGTCATTTTGATTGATTGATGATGTTCTTGATTTGTGTATGGCTGATACTAATGTTTTTGATACTCAATTTTGAAAATTGTCTTTCACCCTTTTGATCAGGGCCCCTAAAGTGATGGGGTTGTGTGTCCTTTTCCATCTAGAGGATGACAAGAAATTCACCATAGTGAGCATGGGATTCAAGTGGTTGACACGCATGCCCCATATATGACCGAACCATAGGCTATTAACTACTTTAGCTGAGCATTGGCACAACAAGCACAACATCTTCCATCTGGCTATTGGTGAGGCCACCATCACTTTGGAGGATTGTATCACATCCTATGGGTACCATGCTATGGATACCTTGTGAGTATGATTATTTCCTTTTAATGCTCATGAGTTTCTGATATCCATATGAGATGTATTGACATGATTTTTTACATGTCATAGGTTTATTATGATCAGACCCTGATAGAGGAGAGGTTCGCAGTACAATAACTATTTCAAGATGTCACTATCCTAGACTATCACTTAAGCTAGGAGAGACTCGTAGATGAGTATAGAGATCAGTATCCATTACCTTGCCTACTTTTCTCACTATTTATCTATATTCTTGTCACTAACAAGGGCCATAATGGCTTCCCTCTAGGTTGGGGTAGATTGGTAGCAGATTTGATTGGGCAGCCACAAAAGATGGCATGGGGACCCGCTATCTTAGCTAACATGTATCATGAGCTTCATAAGATAATTTATCAATCTGGGTGGATGTGGGTGTGTGATACAATGTTGGTTGAGATATGGGCTTGGGAGCACATTCCTATGATTCAACTATAGGTGCAACCATGAGAGTGTAGCAAGCCCTTCATATTCAAATACATAGGATTTATCCCTCATAGTCATAGTGGGGATGTGACATACTAGCACATTTTTTACAAGCTTACCTCTTTGTTTAGTAGCTATATCAATAGTGGCATAGATGGTCAAATGCATGGGAGCTTCAGTACATGTGTTATAGTTCGCTACTAGTTGGGAGGCATTTAGAGATTGTAGAGTGATTTTCTATTAGCTGGGTATGGTGGCAGTTTGGTTAGTGGTAGGTGATCTTGATGGAGACCACTACATATGCATAGTTCTATGAGGAATAGGCATAGGTTTGGTGACCCATGTTGGACTACCAAACTACTTTGAGGGATATTGTAGCATTGATGTGGAAGCCTTGGGACTACTATCTAGATTTAGTAGATGCAAGGATAGATTCAACATACTTATATGAGATGTAGCAACATCCCTTTCCAAGATTCACATAGCCAAATGCCCCACTTGTGATAGCAAGATGAAGGGAGATGGTGGAGATGGCAAGGGAGGTTGAGGTAGAGGTGGTAGGTAGATAGAGGTCGGGAGTAGTTCCTCAGCAGTTGGGAGGGGCAGATGCAAGCCCAGACTATGAGGGAGGAGGAGAGCAAGGATGAGGAAGAGGAGGAGGAGAATCCAATGAGACTCAAGAGAGTGGTGTGAGAAAAGCCATGATAGGAGTTGTAATCACCTAAAAATGGTCATCTAGACTATTAGCCCCCTTCTCAGCATTTTGGCTAGATTAATTATTTATTTATCTAGACCAAATTGCTAAACTTCAATTAATTTGATTATAACATATAGTTTGACTATACTGTCTTAGGTTCATTATTTTATTAAAAGAACATGTCCCCTTTTAATTAAATAAAAGATGTCATTCTTATAACCCACTCAATGTGCATACATAAATTCCTTTTTCTATTTTACAAATTAAAAGAAAAGGCTTTTTTTCTCACATACAAAGTCAACTCTTTTCTTATTGGTTGACTTCCTCTTGCACATGGATAATGCCAAAGTCAACTTGCACCCTTGATCTTTCATCATCTTGACTTCAATCTCAACTGTCCATACATCTTTAATAGAAATAGCTCTCCCCTTCTCAAAGGATCCACGCTCTTGAGTATTGTTAAGCTATAGGTTTATTGATTGAATCTTTGAGAGCTTTGTGGAGAACTTCTATTTTCCTTTCTTGAGTATTGTTAACCTATAGGTTTATTGATTTAATCTTTGAGAGCTTTGTGGAGAACTTCTATCACCCATGGCATTCTAGTTTAGATTCATATAGTTTAGCTTTCATTTTGAAATAATCTAGCTCACATAGTAATTAGTTTGAATCTTGTAACACTCTCATTCTTGTTTAATATAGTTTCATTTTTCATATTCATGTTAGTTTTGTCCATATTTGCATTGCATAGCTTGAGAACTATTATGAACATTTTCATTCTTTCATCTTGCCTTAAGAACCTCTCATTTGATGGTTTACTAGCAAGGAATGTGTCTCTAAGGGTTAGCTGAGAGCCCTTTACATGCTTAGAACACACTTCTTGCACTCCCTAGATAGGGAGCTCTAAGCCGGCATCCAAGCATTCCAATATCATAGAATCACTTGGATAGAAGGGTTCAAAGTGTGACACATTTATAGTTTATATTTTTGGCACCCAACATGGGCTGAACACTCTAGTTTTGCTCCAAATGTGCATTTATTTCTTGCATTTTTAGTCATCTATTTGGATTTTTTTATTTTTTACAGTCATAGATATCGAGCAATATTTTGCTAGTGTCATAATATTTGTTTGTAATTTTGGGTGATACTTTTCTAAAAGTATCACATGCCCTTACTAAACTATATTGTCTCAATATAGTGAGTATTATCACATGACTTAGGGAGATATCGCACGAAGGAAAACTATCACTTGGGTATACTGAGAAGTATGTTATGACATTCTTCTAGCAAAAAAATATCACCTTGCCTAAAAATTGCTTGTTGTTTAGGTGATTTGGTCAGATTTTCAGTTGTTGCTTCTTGTTTATTGGATTTTATAGGTTTTTGATAGTCTGAAAAATGTTTATTTATAGAATTTTCTACTATTTTGAGACTAACTTGTGTTGGACTAATGGTTGTGCTTGTAGGGTATTGCCTTAAAAATGCTTCCATGCTTACCTTAAAAATAATTCATGTCAAAGCTTCAAATGCATAAGGGATACTAAAGTTTTTTTATAGGGCTACCCAAGTCATAAAAACCAAACACTTGCTTGTATTTCTTTTAATCCATATCTAGCACTCTAAACTTGTGATTGAAATCCCTTGGTAGAAGAGTATTCTCTTCACCCTTGTGGTGAATCATAAATCTTGACCAACCTTTGGACTTTGAAATTAAAGGGGTTAATTGAAACGTTTTGGCATGTTTGGGGAAAACAATCAAGATCACCTACACAGTCAATTAGAAATCTTGACTCTTGAAAGCAGATCCAATCTGTTGTAGTTAGAATCCTTTAGCAGGCCTTCTCTTTAGTGATCAAGAGGAATGACCCAACTAGTGAAAAGTGAACCTGGCTATTCCAACTCACTGTAATCTCAAGACTATCAAGGACACAAAACCTTGGTAGATGTACTATTTTTCTTGGCTTAGTGTGAGTACTTGTAGGATTGAGACCATGAGGAAAATGCTAAGCAAGAATGCTTAAGGTGCTCTTGTGGCCACAAAGTCTATTACCCACCACAAAGTGAGGTTTCTCATAATTGGGTGCAAGAGAGGAACATTATGAATGGAAGCCCTTTCTAGACACCCTAGGTTAGTAAATACCTTATTTTTCCAATCAAATTCTTGGTGCAAGGATCGATCCTAGTGGAATACCTAGATCGCCCCAAGATTTTACACTCACCATCTATGTTCCCTTGTTCATGCTTATGGAATTTTCATGGAAAAGCTAATATCTCTTGTGGGCAACCACTTGGTGTGAGGCAAAGGAGCACTTAGCATGGGCCAAGTTGTTGAGTAATGAACCACAACTTTTAGGTAGATATGCTTGGCAAATATTTTTGAATGTGTTCAACTATGCAAATGTTCTTGCAAATCAAACATCTTGATAGCTTTGGTAGAAAGTTTGTTCTGATATCACAAATGTGTATTGGCAAGGTTGCTTCATTCATTGTTCAATTGTTTGAGACGTGCTAAAAACCTCTATTGTTTGCAAACCATGTTACTATTTGACATAAATTGGAATCCCCTATTGTTTGCACAAACATGCTAATCTGAAAAAAACTTGACTATCGAACCAAAATTAAAACATTTTGGGTTAAAACTATCTTTTTCATAATTCACTAGCAAAGTGTTGTACCCTTTCTGGAGAAATATCTTATGACACTTTTAGTCCAAAACTGTATCGCCTAGTTACTTTGACTTATATCACCTAGTTATATTGAGTTCTATCACTCTGTTTAAGAGAAACTATCATATCAAATGAAAGTATTGCTTGGTTACCTTGAACTATATCGTACAACATTATTCATTGTCCTACAATTACCTATATTCTACAAGAGTTTTTCCTAGGTTATTTTGTCTTCAAAATAAAGTCTAAAATGTGTCTTAGTTGATCTTGGGCCATTTTTTCTTTGTCCTACCTGAACCTAGTCATAAATCTCTACGTTAGGTACTATCCTAAGTTGAAATAATGGGTTTAGTCCATCAGATGTAAGTCTCAAAATTTCATTGATGATCACTTGTCAAAACTTAATTACTATACTATGCTAGCTACTTGTTATTGAGCTTCTTGCTCTATCCTAGCTCGAGTCATTAGTGTTGTAAATTCTTGATCACTCTTAACAAACCATCTATCTTACTTTAAAAAGTGATTATTTTTGATTTTATAGCTTCAAATCTGAAACACTTTTCTTGTCCTACTAAAAAAGATGTAACCTTACATGTCGATCACCACTAGGTTCCAAGTTGGTAAAGGAAATCATCCCTCTTTCACTTTCACACAATTAGAAACTCCACCTAGGTGCCCTAGTGAATAATCTTCTGTGGAAGATCTTGGCTCTAATCAAACACAAATAGCCAACATCTTGCATAATCCACTTTATAGCTTTGAAACCCCATTTGGTACACCCTTTGATAGACTTGTGGGTGAATATAACATCTTGATCAACATGCATCCTGACGAGATCAAATGTCACTTAGAAGAAAAAGTGCATGGAAATAAGAGACTCAAAGAGGCTATATGTGAAACATAAAAAACTTATCAAAAAGATGAGCCTAATACTGAGGTACACAGTGAGAAAAATAGGAGAGGCTACTACAAGAATCCATTTGAGAACATTCCCCTTGGTGGCAATGATGGCAACAAGACACCTCCTAGGACCCCTACAGTCAATGTGGGAGAATATCCATCACCACCTAGACAATCACAATCACATTAGGAAAGTGATGATAAGATCACTAGTGAAGACATCACAAGGTTTCAACAAGATGAGGTTGCTCAAAAATTGATGCTCAAAGCCTCGAAGTAGAATGGGGACCAATATTTTCAATATATGATAGGAAAGGGATGGAAACACCCCCAAGATTTTGATGTACAAAGGATAAAAAAGAAGTGAGAGCCCACCGAGGCTGAAATATTGAGAGAAGAGATGCAAGAGCTTAGGAAACAACTTGCACAATTGCAAATCCCTAAAGAACAACCTAAGGCTTCATTTTGTGAATCAATATGTACTCTTCCCTTTGATATGAATCTTTAAATGCTCTCATTTCCTAGGGATATAGAGGTTCCTAAGTATGATAAATACGATGGAAATGGTGACCCTCATGATCATATGAGGCACTTCCATTCCATTAGCATGGATTTTATGCACAAAGATACCTATCTTATGATGTTGTTTCCTACGAGTCTAAAAGGGAAAGCCATGGTGTGGTTCACTAAATTGACACCCCCTCTTAAAACATTCAATGAACTAGCACACATTTTTATCCAACAATACTCCTAAAACATTCAACATCTTGTCATGGTGTTGGCCTTGTGCAACATCAAACAGAAACAAGGAGAACCCTTTGCAACATATCTTCAACAATGAAGATCTCTATATTCTAGATACCCTCGGCAAGTTCCTGAGACTGAGAAGATTGACACTTTTTTCAATGCACTTATACTAGAGTTTACTTTGATCTGAGAAAATAGTTGTTCACATCCTTCAATGCCATGGTTGAAAGTGCATACTGTATTGAGGATGTTGCTATTAGGAAAGGTGACATTGTTCTGAACAAAGACAAGAATGGCAATGAAAATGGTAAGGACAAGAGCAAACCTTGGAACAAAAAGAAATATGTTATCAATGATGGAGTAGTGGATGCCCCTAAAACCAAGGAGTCTATGTTTAACCTTTCTAATGTCATTTATACTGCAAAACAACAACAGGGTTTGAAACCCCAAACATCTAGCAAGAATACTCAATTTGAAAGAAAAAATGTGTTTACACACTGATGGTCAAACCTTAAGAAGTGGTCTTGAAAACCTTGATTGCAAATAAATTGGTTACACTCTCTAACAATTCCTGTCCCTATGACCCACCCATCAAGCCTCCATGGTAGAGAGAGGATCACACCTACAGTTATCATAGAAGTAAAGGACACAATACTAAGCATTGCTACAAACTCAAGGATGTCATCCAAGACCTTATAGATGTTGGTAAAGTTGTTATGGATGGCCTTGTCAAAAACTCTGACAACAAAGCTTTTAAACAAAGATTTCCAGAGTATGAGAAAGGTGAATCTTCCAAGGATAATAAAAACAATCATGATGCTAAGATCAGCTATACGTATACTAACACCAATAATCTTATAAACATGATCGAGCCCATTGAATATCTTTGCATGATGAGTTCTCATTCTAACAAATAACTCAACTATGATACTGAGGATAAAAGACCTAAGGTTTTCCTCAAAATGCAAAATACCCAACACCACCATAAGGACACTAGACCTAAGGTAGTACTTTGAGTGGGAGAATCTTTCTCTTCACAAATTGAACTACTTAACATTGTTACTAAGGGGCAAGAGAATTTGTTCTCAAAGTTTCTAATGATCATAAAAATGCTTCAACATCTAAACAAGCAATAACCTTAGCGACATCCAATTATGAGCTTGTCAGTCAACTACAATGAACTCCAACCCAAATATCCATCTTTGAGCTATTGTAATTATACCCTTTGCACAAGGAAATTATCAAAAAATCCTTGCACTCCACCAATGTCCCCTCAGATATTGACGTCAAGCGATTCCAAGCTATGGTGAACCACATTTCTTTACCTCACTTTCTCACTTTTTCTGAAGAAGATGACATATCTCTCAGTCATCCCACCAATCTTTCCCTTCACATTGAAGTCTAGATCTTTTGTACTC
Organism: Cupressus sempervirens; assembly: GCA_028749045.1. Taxonomy (NCBI): domain Eukaryota; kingdom Viridiplantae; phylum Streptophyta; class Pinopsida; order Cupressales; family Cupressaceae; genus Cupressus; species Cupressus sempervirens. The sequence goes on from CM053786.1 coordinate 501,929,537, forward strand.
ACCTCTGCTGAGTCCAAATAGACAATAATGTAGGGTTGAACATTATCTTGTTCAATAACATCCAACACTTGGACGTGTCTGAATTTTTCATTGACCCTAGGAACAAAATCACTATCAAAGCATATTATGAGTTTGAAAGACCCTCTAGATGTCTTATTGTGCTTCCAATCTAAGTTAGTCCAGTTGAAAAAGATGTGGTCTTCCAAGTCCTAGAAGTAGACATACCACTCGCATACAATTTTTTGTTGGGACGACATTGGATTCATGATATGCAAGCAATACCTTCTACATATCATTTTCCTTTCAAAAATACTAAGATAGTTGTCCCCAAAGATAACTCAATGTCTATAAACATGTTATCTAGTGTAAAAAAATTGGTTCCTCATAATCCCTCTTCTCATGAGTTAAAACCATCTTTTATAGAGTGCAAACACAAACTAAAAATCATGAGCCTAGGCATGGGAAAATACACTTTAGATTCTATTGTTTCTTTACTAGTTTCCCCTAGATCTTACAACAAACCATCTACCAAATTGAAGCCCTCAGCTTATGCACTGACCTTTTTTGGAACTTTTGCCCAATCTTTAGTCCCCCTAGAAGCAAAAATAGAAGAAAAAACAATCAAGGATTGGATATCTAGGGAAGAGGAAGATATGGAGGAAGTCACGGTCACTACTCCCATCTCTTCTAAGCACTATAGAAAAGGGTATAATCTTTTGATAAACACGAGCTATCAAAGTCACAGGTCCTTGACTAGTAACAAAAAATCTCTTGTAGAGCCCTTAAGTCATACAGAGGGTTTCAACACCTGAGATATTAGTGGCCTATTTTTTGGGTTCAAAGATGAGTTACCGACATTTGATAGAGGAGCTCTCATATTTAGTGAGTCAGAGGATGATGATCCACCCTTTATTACTAAGACTCTACAAGATGAGGATTTCATACCTCTCACTTCTCTCCTTTAGGGAGAAGAATCAATAATTACCCACAATGATGTTGAAGCTTCTACTTCTAGACAACATGAACAAGATGAATCCAATCATGAAGACTTAAAAAGAGGAAGGATTGGAGAAAATATTGCTCACTGAATTGCTAGGAACCAGAGTAAAGATTCTGGTGAGTATGAATGGGAAAATATCTCAAATGCATCTTTTGAATTAGGGGTGAATGTCATTCATGCTTATGCTACCCAATCAAATGTAGTTGAAGAGTCTAGTCTAGGGTTAGACGAGTTTGGTTCATAGACTACTTTAGTGAACCACATTGGTTCCTCTAGGTCTATTCCTAATCTAAATTCCTTTGCAACATTCACTATAGGATCAACTTCTTATGTCACTGGAGATGACTCCTTCCATATCAATAGCCTTGAAGCCTCCACATCCCTTTCCTTGATTCACCCTGATCTCATAGATTGGTCGGCTCAACATCAAAGAACCTATAATACCATCTTTTCAAAATGACTATGAGATTTCTTGCTACCTTAACACCATTGAACCTATAATTTCTTCCACCAGTAAACTTGTAGTTAGTATGAGAAAAGTAGATATCAAATACCTCAATCACAAAATTAAAAGAAAAAACAAGCATTTAGATGGCGAAAACCATTTTGTGGTGGTGTCAAAACCCCAAAAAAGTAAAAATAAAGACGTATACAATGGTGAAAACCTCCTTGAGGCACCTATGGATGAGGTACTTGGTAGTCTACTAAGCTATTTTTAGGACAAGTCTTTGATTCTATTAAACCCACACAACCTATCAACTTCGGTACAAAATAATCTCCTAAAATTATCCATGTAGCTTAGTCCTTATCAATTGAAGAAAAAGAGAGTTTTGCTAAGTTCTTTCAAGAAAAGAAGATCAATTTTGGATGGACTTATTTAGATATGTCTAGTCTTCACACAGATCTAATTATGAACCATCTATCTATCTCTCTTGGTATCAAACCTATTAAACAAAAGCTAAGAAAGATGCACCCACATGTGGACCTCTTAGTCAAAGAAGAACTAGAAAAACTCTTAAGTGCAAATTTCATCAGAGCTATTGATTATGCAGAGTGGATTTCCAATATTGTACCTGTGTCTAAACATGACAAGTCCATCTGAGTCTGGACTAATTTTAGAGATTTAAAAAAAGCATGTCCTAAGGATGACTTTCCACTAGCTAATATAGATATGATAGTGGATATGATAGCAGGTTATGAAATGTACTCATTAATGGATGACTTCTATGGGTGTAACCAAATCAAAATTGCCCTTGCTGATAAAAAAAAAATAGCTTTCACATGTGCATGGGGCACCTTCTATTGGAATTTCATGCCCTTTGGGCTCAAGCATGTTGGTGCCACCTATCAAAGAGCTATGGCCACTATTTTCCATGATATGATGCACAAAAAATGGAAGATTATGTTGATGGCACACTAGCCATGTCTAAGAAACAAGACACACATCTTGATGACCTTAGTTTGATATTAGACTGTATAGAACAATTTCAGCTTAGGCTAAATCCAAAAAAGTGTGCCTTTGGTGTCAAATCAAGAAAATTTCTAGGCTACACCATATCAAAAAAAGGCATTGAGGTTGACCCTAAAAAAGTGCAAGCCATCATGGAAATACCTCCTCCTAGGAATATTAGTCAACTAAGAAGTCTTTAGGGACATCTACAATCAATTAGAAGGTTCATTTCTCAATTGGCTAATAAGGCTCAATCCTTTAACAAAAACTTTCATAAATTCTCTACATGTATTTGGAACAAGCATTGTCAACAAAGCCTAGATCAAGTCAAGGGATATTTGGCTAAACCTCCACTATTTATGTCACCCATACCGGGAAAACATTTGATCTTATATATCTAAGCTACAAATTCCTCCCTAGGAGCATTATTGGTGCAAAGTGATGAGACTAGAAAAGAGTGTATTGTACACTACATAAATCACACTTTGGTGGCCTATGAGATGAAATACAACAAAATTGATAAGGCTTTCTAGTAGTGGTATTTCCCTCCCAAAATCTCAGACATTACATTTTGGCCCACACAGTTCAACTGATTCTTAAAATTGATCCCCTACAATACTTGTTAAGTAATGTTGCACTTATCGACCACTTGGCTAAATGGATGATGATTCTCTCAAAATTTGACATTCACTAAATCGAACATGAAGCTATCAAGAGGAAAGCCATAGCAGAACAACTAGCTAACTTTCCATTAGAAGATACAACACCCATGAAGATTGACTTTCCAGATGCTTCAATCATGTACATTACTAAAAGAACTTGGAAAATGTTCTTCGATGGTTCTCACACTTAGAATGGGGCTAGGGCAGGCATCTTGTTTGTTACACCTCATGGTTACACAATCTCAAAGTCTTACAAACTCCTATTTCCTTGCACTAACAATATTTCAGAGTATAAGGCTTTAACAAATGGGATTAAAATTGCTTTAGAATGAAGAATCATAGAGTTACACATCTACGGAGATTCCCAAATTGTTATAAACTAAGTCAATAATGAATATCAAACAAAATATGACAAGTTGGTACCTTACAAGGAGTTGATTGACGTTCTAAGGAACTATTTTACTTTTGTGACATTCTAGCAAATTCCTAGAGCAAAAAATAAGCCTACAAATTCTATACATACCTGAGCATCTATCCTCTAGTTATAAGAACATGAATTGTGATTTGAGTTCCTAGTGGAAGAATAATGTCATCCTACCTATGATTCCTCTAATAACCATGTGATCTCCACTATTATTGGTCATGAATCATCTTGTTATGCTCCCATTTTGTCCCATCTACATGATTAGGTTATTCCTAAAAATTTCACGTGAAACCAAAAATGTTAACTCCTTTGCAATGCTTTACAGTAAACCTTGGTCTCTAGTGACTTGTATGGGAAGGGTCTAGATGGAATGTTTCTTAAGTGCCTAGAGCTAGAAGACTCTGAAAAGGTGCTAGCTGAAATCTATGATGGCATTTGCGGGGTACATTCCAATAAACTTGCACTTGCTCAAAAATTGCTTAGGCTGGGTTATTATTGGCCTACCATACAAGATGATGTTGTTTTATATGCTAAATCCTATAAGAAATGCCAGCTCCATGGTAACTCGATTCATGCTCTAGGATGTAAGCTTATGGCTTTTGTTATGTACTGGCCATTTCAGCAATGGGCCTTTGACTTGGTAGGGAAGATTAATTCAAGTTTGTCCAATTTCCATAAGTTCATTATCACAACGATAGAATACTTCACCAAATGGGTTGAGACTATACCATTATCTATTGCTATAGGCAAACATGTTGCCTTATTTATACTCAACCACATCTTTTGTTGTTATGACATTCCTTCCTCTATCATTACTGATAATGGAGGACAATTCAAAAATAAAGACATCAAACAATTGTGTAAGAAATTCAAAATCAAACAACATTGGTCCTCAATCTACTATCCCCAAGGGAACGGATAAGTTGAGGCCTCTAATAAAACATTGTTGAAAATCTTGCACCGAATAGTTCACAAATTAGGCAAAGACTGGCACTTATAGATCAATCCAACACTATGGGCCTATAGAACCACCATATGTACTCCTATAGGGGCCACACTATTTTCTTTAGTTTACAGTTTTGAGGTTGTTCTACCCTTCAAAGTTGAGATTCCTTCCTTACGAGTCTCCCTACATAGGTTGGTAATTGATGAAGACCATAGGGCTATGAGAGTACAAGATTTAGAAACCCTTGATGAACGTCACAAGGCTACTTCTGACCATATGAGGGCTTATCAGAAGTAGATATCTACTACATATAACAAGAAGGTTCATCCCCATGAGTTCCAAGTGGGTGAACTTGTTCTTAAAGAAAATCCAAAAAATTAGCAAAACAAAGGTTAGAAAGGAAATTTTGAGCCTAATTGGTTGGTCCCTTACATTACTACAGCAACATTTGGATCTGGTTCCTATCAACTTTCTACTCTAGAAGGGGAACTTGTGGAGCCTATCAATATTCTCCACCTAAAAAATTTCTATGCTCAAAGGTTCACAATTTAGCTATTTGTACATATCTATTGATCCTGAAAAAATCCTAAAAAGAAGAATATGTCCTAAAAAAATGATCATCTTACTAAAAACCTAGCAATAGGCACTTTGATGTATCATCAAAAAATTCAAAAAATTCAAAAAAATACCAAAAAAATGAAAAAAAAAAGTCCTGAAAAAAATTTGCCAAGTGGTGAAAACCTAGAAACAAACGCTACTTGAGACCTGTACACCTATGTCTATAAGTCTCACTCCTTTTTGCTCATTCACCACATTTCCTAGCTTGGAATTGTCTCTTATCCTTGTCTTGGGGGCACAATTTCTTAGCCTATTGGGGTCTCCTTGTGCATTAGGGTTTCTTTGGCAACTCATACAAAATAGTGTTTCTCAACACTTCTCCCCTTGACATCGAGCATTTCTCAACACTTATCAGATACTTTAGATACACTCTAGGATGCTACAATATTTCTCACTATCAGCTACAAGATCTGAAGAAATGGTCATGTGACACACACACTTAAACATTAAACTTGTTGAGCTATGATGAACTTTATCTTCTTTGTGTGCTGACTATGATGATTTCTTTGTTGAGTGTTCCCTCCCTAATAGTCTTTTGAGGATGTCATGGACTAGAAGATTGGGGGCATGGGGCATATTCTACTTATTTTCTACTTTTGGTTATACTTTGTTAATCTAAAGTGTTTTGAGAATTTGTGCTTATCTTACTTGACACTTTGGACCTACAATGTATCATCCTTGTCTATTTTTGCAAGACCACACTTGGGGGTTATCCTGGCATTTATGCCTTGATACAGGTTTAATCTTGCTATACTAAACTTATGGAATCTAATTGTGTAGATATCTTGAATTACATGTATTTGATGCATATTTTGGGTTCCCACATTTTTATCTAATGTAGATCATATTCATATCTTCATAGTTACACTAATGTTGATTGTATGATCTTACGATGTCCCTAATAAATGCTCAATGATAAAATTAGAGTCTAAATGTTTTGTGTCCCTTGCAAGTAAAGAAATTTGCATATTAGTTTGCATACTAGGCTCATTTTAGCTTAGTCTTGAATCTTTGCATATGGGGAGAGCTCTCTCTTCATCTTTCACAGACATATCAACTATTTTCTTTCATTATTCCTTCTCTTTCTTTGTGAGCATGCCTTTTCACCCTCTTGATCTTTCACTTCATCTCTTTGCTATCATGTCATCAAAAATTTTAATCTTATCATCAAATTTATCTACCATCTTGAGCCTCTTATCTCATTTCAACGTCCTAGATTCATTTTCAAGATTGAAATCGAAATCCAAGTTCATCTTAATAGTCAAAATCACATTTCAAAATTCTACCTTCTTCTATGCAATTAGCTGACCTTTCGAGGTCTAATCTTCAAATCTTTGCTAAGGCATCTTCATATCTCCATGTATTCACCATTTCTACACTTCATATCTACTTTACTTCATATTTTTCACTTCTAAATCATCTTTCTACTTGATTTGACCTAATTTGCATACTTTATCCTTTATGGTCAACTTTGGTCAAACTAGGGCATTATATCATTGCTTTATGGTCACTCTTTGGTTATAATCATATATTTTTCATTGTGAACTTTTCGATATCTCTATTATCTCATATTTAGCTCAAGGGTGCAAAAATACTTTATCATTGCCTGCTACAACTATCTTTTTCTTAGGAGCCTATGTTTGATCTTTTCATTTTCTCTTGACTTATCTACTTTTCTTGGTGTTAGCATTCTTCTTGAATTCTAACATCATCTCTTTCCTAGTGTTCAATACTATTGCTATTATGTTGTAAATTAGAGATTTCCTATCTCTTTTTGCATTTCATTCTTTGGAATTAGATATCTATATCTAATGTTGCCTACATGGCTTCTATATTCTTTGACATCGTGTGTTCCCAAATTGATCACACATTAGTCAAAGAGGGGAAAATGTAATCACCTACAAATGGTCATCTATACTATTAGCCACCTTCTCAACATTTTAGATAAATTAGTTAATCATCTATCTAGACCAAATTGCTAAAAATCAATTAATTTGATTATAACCTATAGTTTCGCTATATTGTCCTAGGTTCATTATTTGATTAAAATACCATGTCCCCTTTTAATTAAATTTAAAAAACCTAGTCTTCTAACCCACTCAATGTGCACACATTAATTCCTTTTTGTATTTTACAAATTAAAAGAAAAAGCTTTTGGTCTTGCATGCAAAGTCACCACTTTTCTGATTGGTTGACTTCCTCTTGCACATGGATAATGCCAAAGTTAACTTGCACCCTTGATCTTTCCTCATCTTGATTTCAATCTCAATTGGTCATACATCTCTAAAGGAAAGAGTTGTCTCCTTCTCAAAGGCTCCACACTCTTGAGTATTGTTATTCTATAGGTTTATCAATTTAATCCTTGAGAGCTTTGTGGAGAACTTCTATTTTCCTTATCTCATTCTATCATCCATGGAATTCTAGTTTAGATTCATGTATTTTGGCTTTCAGTTTACAATAATCTAGCTCACATGGTAATTAGTTTGAATCTTGTAACACTCTTATTCTTGTTTAATATAGCTACATTTTGCATATTCATGTTAGTTTAATCCATATTTGCATTACATATCTTGAGAATTCTTATGGACATTTGCATTCTTGCATCTTGTCTTAAGAACCTCCTATTGCATGGTTTACTAGCAAGGAATGTGTCTCTAAGGCTTATTTGAGACCTCTTTACATGCTTAAAATACACTTCTTGTACTCCATGGATAGGGATCTCTAAGATGACATCCAAGCATTCTGATCTCATGGAATCACTCGAATAGAAGAGTTTAGAGTGTGACACATTTATAGTGTATAGCAATAGCCTACTAGGAGATATGGGGAGGAGGAGGATGACTAGTGTGTTAGGATTTTGGCCCTAGAAGCAAAGCTATAGACATTACACATTTCCCTAGTCATGTGAGATCAACAGTTGATAGAAGAGTGGGCACGGGGAGAGGAGCTCCACAGGGAGCAGGATGCTGCTAGGTGAGAGTCGAAGCGTCATGGAGCATGGGTCATATACTACTATGGTGCATATCGAGGTGTGGTGGTGCCAAGATAGGGACTTCCAGACTACTCGGAGTAGGTATGGAGATCAAAGGGTGTAGTTCAACTACCAGACAGGAGATAGACTCCACCTCCATGACCACCACCAACCCAAGAGGGTGGGAGCTAGTCCTAGAGTTAAGAGTAGGTCTAGGATGATGTATTTGGGACATTTTTGTTGCATCATATGTATTTTAGGACATTGATCTAGGTTTTTTATTGTATATTATTGTGACATATATGATATATATGAATACTGGATTTGATTGATGTACTTGTATATTTGTCTTATTTTCTGCTCATGTAGTGGTTGGATATTTTAGTGTTTGAGTTTATGTTTCCATGTGATGTTTTAGTTTTATGTTCATGTTTATATGCTCATAGATCTCTGTCATGGATAGTTTTTAGCTCTCATTTTTATGATATAGACTCATGTTTTAAAAATGTGATCCTTGGATATATTAGATGTGATTATTAGATTAACCCCTTGTGATGACATGATAAAAAAGAGGTGACATGAGAGAGAAAGAAAATGAAAGGATATGACTGAGAAGAAAGTTAAGAAAATATGAAGGCAATTAGTTGATGTGTTCATGAATGATGAAGAGAGAGCACTCCCCATATGAAGAAATGCAAGACTAAGCTAGAATGTACGTATGATGAAAATTAGGATGTAAAATGGCTTACTTTCAAAGGACATGAAACATTTAGACTCTAATTTCATCATTGAGAAATATTGGGGACATCAAAAGATCATATAATCATCACTAGTATAATAATGAGGATATGAATATAATCTATGTTGGATAGAAATGTGGGAACCCAAACTATGCATCAAAGACATAAACATCAAGATGACTAGTGTAATTAGATTCCCTAAGTTTAGTATAGCAAGGTTACACCTGTATCCACGCATAAGCTCTAGGATAACCCCTAGTGCAGTCTTGCAAAAAAAGACAAGGATGATACATTGTAGGTCCAAAGTGTCATGTAGGAAAAGTGTGAATTCTCTCAACACCTTAGATTAACAAAGTATACCCATAAGTGGAAAGTAAGTAAAATATGCCCCATGCCTCCAGTCTTCTAGTCTAGGACATCCTCAAAAGACTATTGGGGGGGAACACTTTATTTAAAAAATTTGTCATAAATAACACACCAAGAAGATAAAGTTCATCATAGCTTAGCAAGTTTAATGTTTAAGTGCATGTTTTTAAGTCACTTGGCCATTCTTGAAGACTCAGATCCAATAGCAAGAAATATCATAGCATCCTAGACTATAGGTAAGGTATCCAAAAATTGTTGAGAAACACTCAATGTCAAAGGGGGTGGAAGTGTTGAAAAATATTATTTTTCTATGAGTTTCCAAAGAAACCCTAATGCACAAGGAGGCCCTAATAAGCTAAGAAGTCATGCCCCTAAGATGAGGACAAGAGATAATTCCAAGCTAGCAAATGTGTGGTATAATGAATGATTCAGACTAATAGACATAGGTGTGACAGTCTCAAGTAGCACATGTTTCTAGGTTTTCACCACTTTGATGGTTTTTTTATTGACTTTTTTCAACAAAAAAAAATTGGCAATACATCAAAGTGCCTATATCTAGGCTTTCACTAAGATGATCATATGTTCAAGTCATTTTCTCATTTTTATAATTCTTTTAGGATCAGTAGATATAAACAGATAGTTGAGCTATGAGACTTAAGCATAGAATATCTTCAGATGTAGAATGTTCATGGGCTCAACAATATGTTCCCCTTTGGAAGTAGAAACCTAATAGGAACCATATCCAAATTTTGTTGTGATTCTTGGGATTTTTGTTCCCTTTCTGTTCTCTATTTTGTTGATTCTTGGGATTTTCTTGAAGCACAAGCTCACCCACTTGGAACTCACAAGGATGAACCTTTTTGTTGTAGATAGTAGACATTTATTTTTTATATGCCCTCATGTAATCAAAATAAGCCTTGTGGTGCTTATCAAGGGTCTCTAGCTCTAGTATCCTCATATCCCTACAATATTCATCAATTATCAACCCATGTAGGAAGAGTCTTAGTGAGGGAGTCTTGACTTCTCAAGCTAAGACAACCTTAGAACCATAGACTAATGAAAAAGGTGTAGCCCCTATAGGAGTACATATGGTGGTCCTGTAAGCTCATAATGTCAAATTGATCTATAGATGCCAATCTCCACCTAATTTTTGGACCATTCTATGTAGTATTTTTAGTAATGTCTTATTAGAGGCCTCAACTTAGTCATTCCCTTGGGGATAGTATATTGAGGACTAGTGTTGTTTGATCTTGAATCTCTTACAAAGTTGTTTTGCATCCTTGTTTTTGAACTATCCTTCATTATCTATAATGATGGAGGATGGGATTCCATAGGGACAAATAATGTTGTTGAGAATAAATAAGGCAACATGCTTTCCTATAGCAAGAAAAAAAGGTATAGTGTTAACCCATTTTGTGAAGTATTATGTCATTGTGATGATAAAGTTGTGGCCATTAGACAAACTTGGATGAATCTTTCCTACCAATCAAAGGCCTACTATTGGAAAGGCCAATATGTAATAGAAGGTATAAGCTTGTGTCTAGGAGCATGAATCAAGTTACCATAGAGCTAACATTTCTTACAATTTAGCATATCAAGCAACATCATGCTAGATGGTTGGCCAATAGTAGCCCACCCTAAGTAGTTTCTGAGCAATTTCAAGGCTATTAGAGTATGCCCTATAGGTGTCATCATGGACTTTGGCTAATGCCTTTTTGAACTCTTCTAGTTCTAAACATCTAAGGAGTGTTCCATCTAGACCCTTCATATACAAGTCACTAGAGACAAGGGTGTAGTATGAGGCATTGCGAAGGAGTTGGAATATTTGGTTTTGCATGAGATTTTTAGGAATGATATGATCCCACGGGAAGGAGAAAATGTTGGAGTAACATGAGGAGTCATGGCCTACAATAGTCATATGTGAGGTGACATAATTCTTCCACCAAGAACTCAAAATGTGATTCATGTTCTTGTAATTAAAGAATAGATGCTAGGGTGTCCATAGCATTTATAGCTTATTTTCTACTCTAGGAATTTTTTGAAATGTCATAAATGTGAATCAATCAATTTCTTATAGGGTACCAACTTTTTATCTTTTATTTGATAATCATTATTAACTTGGTTAATAACAAGCTAGGAATCTCCATAGATATGCAACTCCATGATCCTCCATTCTAAAGCCATTTTAATCATGTTCATTAAGGCCTTATACCATACTATATTATAAGTGCAAGGAAACATAGGTTTTTAGGACTTAGGGATCGTGTAACCATGAGGTGTGAAAAAAAAAAATGCCTAGATCAACCCCATTCTAGGTGTGAGAGCCATCAAAGAACATCTTTTGATTTCTTTCAGTGAAATACATGATGGAAATATTAAGAATTTCAATCTGTATAGGAGTTTTTTTACAATGGAAAATCAACAAGCTAATAGGCAATGGATTGGCCCTTGATAGCTTTGTTTTTGACATATTGAATGTCAAATTTAAAGACAATTGTCATCCATTTAGTCAAATGTCCGATAAGCACAACTTTGCTCAATAGATATTTGAGGGGATCAATTTTTGCAATGAGATGTACTATTTGAGCCAACATGTAGTGTCTAAGCTATTGGGAGGAAAATTCCACTAAAAGTAAAGCCTTCTCAATGTTGTTGTAGTTCATCTCATAAGCCAACAAAGTGAAAATAATGTAATAAATAATATGCTCTTTTCTAGTCTCATCGCTATGTGCTAATAGTTCTCCTAGGGAAGAATCTATAACTGAGATGTATAGTATCAGAGGTTTTCCTAGTATGGGTGGCATCAATACTAGAGTTTTGGCCAAATACCTTTCATTTGATCTAAGCTTTGTTGGTAGTCTTCATTCCAGATAGATGTGGAGCCTTTGTGCAAGTTCTTATTAAAGGATTGAGCATATCAACCAACTGAATCATGAACCTCCTAATGGATTATAGACATCCCTAAAGACTTCTTGATTGACTAATATTTCTAGGAGAAGGCATTTCCATGATGGCTTTCACCTTTTTGGGATCAACTTCACTACCTTTTACTAATATGATACAACCTAACAATTTTCTTGATGTGACACCAAAGGCACACTTTTTGGGATTTAGCCTAAGCTAAAATTGTTCCATATAGTCCAATATCAAACTAAGGTCATCAAGATGTGTATCTCTTTTTTTTAGATTTGGCCAATGTGTCATCAAAATAGTCTTCCATATTTTGTACATCATATCATGAAAGATGGTGGTCATGGCTCGTTGATAGGTAGCTCCTGCATTTTTTATCCCAAAGGGCATGACATTCCAACAAAAGGTACTCCATGCACATGTTAAGGATTTTTTTATTGATCTCTAGTGGAAATTTTGATTTGGTTGTACCCAGAGAAGTCATCCATTAAAGAGTACATTTCATAACCTGTGGTCATGTCCACTATCATGTCTATGTTAGGTAGTGGAAAATCATCCTTAGGGCATGCGCTACTTGAGACCCTTGCACCTATGTGACAACAGGCATTGCTTGAGGTTTGCATGGGTTTAAAAGGGTTTAGAGTTTGACAGAAATCAAGTGTACAGTCATGTCCACTATCATGTCTATGTTAGGCAGTGGAAAATCTAACTTAGGGTATGCTTTGTTTAATTCTCTAAAATTAGTACACACTAAAATGGACTTATCATGTTTGGAAATAGGTACAATGTAGGAGATCCAATCTACTTAATCAGTAGCTCTAATGAAGTTTCCACTTAAGAGTTTTTCTAGTTCTTCCTTAACTAAGAGAGCTACATGTGGATGCATTTTTCTCAACATCTTCTCAACATGCTTGAAACTAGTACAAATAGATAGATGATGCATAATTAGATCACTGTCAAGGCTATGTGTATCTAAATAAGTCTAGGAAAAGTTGATTTTCTTCTCTTGAAAGACTTAGTTAAATTCTCCTTTTTCTTTAGCCGATAAAGACTAAGCCACATGAATGATTTTGGGGGACTCTTATCTGACCAAGTTAATAGGTTTTGTGGGTTTGTTGAGAACCAAAAATCTATCCTTAAAATAGCTTGGCAAACTACCAAGTACCTCATTTTCATGTGCCTCAAAGAGGTTTTCACCTTTAGAAATCTGACTGCTTATTTTTTGTTTTTGTTTTGATTTTATTTTTATGACTGAGGTACTTGATATTTGTTAATTCCATGTTAACAATAGGTTCAATTGTGGAAGATATCACATGTTCAATGGCATTGAGGTTGCAAGAGATCTCATAGTCATTCTAAAAAGATGACAGTTTTGGTCTTTGGTGTTGAGCAGACCAATCTATGAGTCAAGGTGGATTAATGAGAGGGACATGGACACTTCAAGATTGTTGATATGAAATGATTCATCTCTAGTGACATGAGAAGTCAAGCCTATAGTGAAAGTTCTAAAGCCATCCAAATTAGCAATAGACCTAGAGGGATCATCATGATCCACTAGAGAAGTTTGTGAACCAAAATCATCAGACCCTAAACTATACTCTTCGTCTATGTTTGGTTGGGTAGAATAGGCATCGACGACATCTAGCTCTAATTCACAAGATACATTAGAAATAATTTCGCATTCATATTCACCAGAATTTGTACTCTAGTTCATAATGATTAAGCGAGCAATGTTCTCTCGTATTCTTCCTTTGTTTGGATCTTCATGATCAGATTTAGTAGGTTCATGTTTTCTAGACATGGAAGCCTTAGTGTTATTAAAGATAACCATATATTCTTCTCCCCAAAGTAGGGAAGTGGGATGCATGAAATCCTCTTCTTTTAGAATAGTAGCAACAAAAGGTGGGTCATTATCCTCTATTTTACTAAATATGGGAGCCCTTCTATTGAAACTTGGGTAGTTCATCTTCTAGCCCAAAGCCTAGGCCAGTTGTATCTATTTTTTTACAACCCTTAGTATGACTTAAGGGCTCTATGAGGGATTTCTTATCACCAGTTAAGGACCCTTGGCCATGATAGCCAATATTTTTTAGAAATTTGTATACCTTTCCATAATGCTTAGGAGAGATAGGAGTAGTGACTATGACTTCCTCCACATCTTCCTCTTCTTTATAAATCCAATCTCTTATAGATTGATCTTCTTTTGTACTGCTAAGGGAATAGAGGAATGAACAAAAGTTCCAAAAATGGTCATAGCAGAAGTCGAGGGCTCCAATTTTTTAGAAGGTTTCCCATAAGATCGAGAAAAAACCAATAGAGAAGCAATAGAGTCTAGAGTTTAATCATCCATACCTAGGATCATCATTTTCAATTTTTGTTCACACTCTTGGAAAGATGGATTGAGCTCATATGAAGAGAGATTGTGAATAACTAGTGTTTCAACAACAGATAGTATGTTGATAAACAGTGAATTATCTCTAGGAATGACTATTTCTGTAACATTGAAGGGAAACTTCATACACTAATGGTACATTGATGGTATTGCTTGCATATCATGAATCTAAGGTCTTCCTAGTAACAAATTATATGCGAGTGGGATGTCTAAAACTTGGAAGACCACATCTTTTTCAAAAGGACCAACATGGATTGGTAGCACAATAAGACCTTTGGAATGTTGTTCAACCTCATCATAGTCTTTGATGGTGATCTTCTACAAAGGTTTGATTTAAAAAATTGTACATACCTAGTTGTTGAATAATATTGAAAGAGATGATGTTTAACCTTGCACCACTGTGTACCAAGACTCAACAGACACGAGTATAGAAGATTTGGACTTCTATGTGTAGGGCCAGATTATGGGGATGACTGAGTGACTTGTTGTCCTCTTTAAAGAATATGAGGTAATATTTTGAAGATATATGGTTTACCATAGCTTTGAATTAGTCAAAATCAATATCCGTGGGGATTTTGGTTGTGTGTAAAGCTTTCTCAAGGATTTCTTTGTGCAAGGGAGAGAGTTCTAACAACTCAAAGATTGATATTTGTGTCAAGGATCATTGTAATTGACCAACAAGGTCATGGCTAGATATAGCTAAGGTAGTTGCTTAATTGAATGATGGGGTATTCTTAGAATCATTTGCAACTTTAAGGAAAACTTTATATTGCCCCCTAGTGACAACATTAAGTGTCTCACCATGTGAGGAGGAAGGTTTTGCCACTCTAAGAACTATCTTAGGTCAAGTGTCCATATTTTGTTATGGACAATTATGTATTTTGAGAAATACCTTAGGTCTTTCATCATCCATATCCTAATTGGGTTCCTTATAAAATTTAGGACCCATCATGCAAAGATATTCAACAAGTTATATCATGTTATGATGTTTTCATTATCAGTGTAGGTGTAGTTGATTTTTGCATCATGATTTTTGTTGTTAGCCTTAGATGATTCCCCTTTTTCATATTCTTGTAACAATTGTGTGAAGGCTTTGTGATCATAATTTTATACTAATCCATATGTTACAACTTTTCCTACATTAATGAGGTCTTAGATAACATCTTTGAGTTCAAAGAAAATGTTTGTATTATGCCCTTTGCTCTTATGATAATTGTAGAAATGATCATCTCACCACCAATCAGGTTTGATGGGATGGTTATAGGGTCAAGAGTTGTCTGGAAGCATGACCAATTTATTTTCAAGGTCTTCAAGACCACTTCATAAGATTCTATCATAGGTGTGTAAACATGTTTTGGCTTAGAATTTCTTTTAGTTTTACCAAATGTTTGAGAATTTAAAGTCTCTTCTTGTTTTTTAGTATAAACATAATTAGAAAGGTTAAAGGCTTACTCCTTGGTATTCAGAGCATCCACTACTCATAATTGATAATGTATTTGTTCTTATTCCAAGGCTTTTTTTGTCTTTTCCATTCCAAATGCCATTTTTGTCTTCATTCAAGACAATGTCACCTTTTCTAATAGCAACATCCTCAATGCGGTATGCACTTTCAACCATGGTGTTGAAGGATGTGAATAGTTGTTTTCTAAGGTCAAAGTAGAGTTTAGGTACAAGTGTATTGACAAAAATGTCAATATTCTCAATTTTAGGAATTTATCGAGGGTACCTAGAATGTAAATATCTCCATTGCTGAAGATATGTTGCAAAAGATTCACCTTATTTCAATTTAATATTGCACAAATACAACATAGTAGTAGGATGTTGAATGTTCTAAGAAAATTTATGGATGAAGATTTGTGCAATTTCATCAAATATTTTAAGAGGAGGTGACAATTTCATGAACCATTCTATTGCATAAAGTCCATGCTACAAGCATAGAAGTGTCACACATGATCATGAGGATAACTATTTCCATCATATGTATCATAGTTGGGAACCTCTATATCCCTAGGAAATGGGAACATGTAAAGACTCCTATCAAAAGGAAAAGCATATATTGATTCAAAAAAAGAGACCTTGGATTGCTCTTTGGAAACTTGTAGTCATGCGAGTTGATTTCTAAGTTCTTGTATTTCCTCTCTCAAGATCTCAGCTTTAGTAGATTCTCATTTTCATATTATTCTTTGCACATCAAAGTCTTGAGGGAGTTTCCATCCCTATGGAGCCATGTATTGAAGGTATTGGTCCCCATTTTGTGTAAGGCTTTAAGCATTAGCCTTTGGGTGACCTCATCTTGTTAAAATCTCATCAAGTCTTCACAAGTGATTTCATCATTGTTTTCACTTTCATTATGTGATTGTGAATTTTTAGGTGGTGATGAACGCCCTCTCTCATTTATTATAGGATTTATAGGGAGTGTATTATTTCCATCATTTCCACCAAGAGGGATGTTATAAAAGGGGTTGTTATAGTACCCATGTCTATTTTCAGCATTATGAG
The DNA here is from genome assembly GCA_028749045.1 of Cupressus sempervirens. Lineage (NCBI taxonomy): Eukaryota > Viridiplantae > Streptophyta > Pinopsida > Cupressales > Cupressaceae > Cupressus > Cupressus sempervirens. The sequence goes on from CM053786.1 coordinate 501,946,515, forward strand.
CGTGAGCATGAGCATCAATCTTGGCTTGGTGATAAGACCTTTCCCTATAAATAGCTCTATGTATGGCCTCTTACAATTTTTCTTTTTCCATGTAGGCTTGTTCTTCTAAGTGGTGTTTCCTCTCCTCAAGATGCATGGTGAGCAATATGTTGTCTTCACCCCTAGGTGTATCAAAGGATGTACCGAATGGATTCTCAAAGCTATAGAGTGGGTTATTCTAAGTATTATCTTCTTGTGATTTATCATAGATGGGATCTTCCACACGAGGTAGTCTATGAGGGTGCCTAGTTGGGGTTTCCAATTGTTCAAAGGTAAAAGAAGGACAACTACCTTTATCGACTTGGAACCTAGTCGTGACCATGTAAGGATATGTCTTTTTTTAATAGGATGAGAAAATTATTTCAGATTTGAAGGTTGTAGGTTCAAGATAATCATGTGTCAAAGATAGAATAAGTGAGTGGCTTGTCAAGAGTGCTCAAGAATTTCCAACACTAGTGACTTAAGCCAAGAGAGTGAGCAAGAATCTTGATAGAAATTGCCTAGAATAGGAAGGTAACAAGATTTTGGTAAGTGACCATTAGTGACATTGTTTTTAGCTTATATATGATCAACTAAGCCCATCTTTTCAACTTAAAGGAATGACTAACATGGAGATTTTTTACCAGATTCAGGTAGGGTGAAGTGATGATGCCCTTAAATCAAATAAGACATAAATTTGACTATATTTTACATGCAGCAAAAACCAAACAATATTTCTCAAAGAACCAAACAATATTAGGACAATCAAATGTATCATACGATATACTTCATTAGTGTTAGGCAATAGACTTTACAGTAGGCAAGCGACACATTTTAAGTAAAAAATGTCATATGATATTTCTCAAAAGGTCATGCAATAAAGGGCCAGTGAACTATGAAAAAGGTAGTTTTGAGCTAAAAAACTTATGCTTTAGGTTAATTGTCAAATTTTTTCAGACTCGAGTGTTATGAAAATAGTATAGGACCTTATCTTTCATTAGAGAATATTATGGTTTGCAAAAAATAAGGGTGATTTGCATGTCTCAAATAATTGGACAAGGGACCAAGCAACCTTTCCAACATGAAATTGTGATATCAAAGCAAAATCCTACCAATGTAAATGAGATGTTTGATTTGAAAGAATGTTTACATGGGTCCAGCACATTTGAAAAAATATTCCAAGAAATATCTACCTAAGAGTCACGGTTCATTACTCAACAACTTGACCCACACTAAGTGCTCCTTTGCCTCACACCAAGTAGTTTCCCATGAGAGATATTGGTTTTGTCATGGAGATTCCATTAGCATAACCAAGGGGATAGAAAGGGTGAGTGTAAAATCTTGGGGTGATCTAGGTAATCCATTAGGATTGATCCTTGCACCGAGATGTTGAAAGGAAAAATAAGGTAGTTGCTAACCTAGAGTGTTTAGAAAGGGCTTCCATTCATAGTACTCCTCTTGCACCTAATTATGGGACACCTTTTATTGTGGCAAGTAATGGACCTCATGACAGAGGAGCACCTTAAGTGTTCTTTCCTACCATTTTCTTCATGGTCCCAATCCTAAAAGTACTCACATTAAGAAAATACAAGCACTACATCTACCAAAGTTTTGTGTCCTTGATAGCCTTGATTTTATAGTTGGTTGGAATAGTCAGGTTCTCTTGTCCCCACTTGGGTCATTCCTCTTGATTGCTTAAGAGTAGGCCCTCTAAAGGATTCTAGACTAAAATAGATTGGATCCACTCTTGAGGGTCAATATTTCAAATTCACTGCAAAGGTGAAGAGCATACTCTCCTATCCCAATTTTTTCCCCCACTTATGTCAAAAAGGTTCAATTAACCCTCTTTCTTTTAAAATCTAAAGGTGGGTCAAGATTGTTGATTCACCACAAGGGTGAAGAACATATTTTGCTACCACCAAGAGACTACAATCACAAGTCTCATGTGCCTATAAAAGATAAACAATTAGTGATATTTCCACACACAAAATAAAGGAAATACAAGCACTAGTTTGATTTTTATGCTTTTAGACAACCCTGCAAACAATCATTAGTAAACTTTTTGCATTTGAAGCTTTGGCATGTGTTCTTTTGAGACAATTTTTCAAGCATTTAGGGAAGAAACCTACAAGCACAAATGTTAGTCCAACAAAGGTTAGTCCCAAAAAAATGTGAAAACCTGCAATAAACCTTTGTCAGATAGTACTGAATCCAAAAAATCCAAAAAGAAGACTGCTAAAGACCAAAAGGTAATCAAAGAATTTGAACAACAACAAGTTTTAGGCTGGGTGATATTTTTCTACTAATAGAATATCGTATGATACTTTTTAGTATAGGGGTACAATATTTTTGTGAGCTATAAAATACTTTCCACTACACCCAAGTGATAGTTTCTTGTATGTTGATATGATAGACCTTCGTATGGGTGTGTGATACTTTTACTAGAAAAGTATCACACATCACTACTGAGAACTATCGTATGATACTAAGAAAGTATTGCTCAATAATAACAACTACAAAAAATAAAAATACCAGACAACAAGTAGAAAATACAAGAAAAAGTGGAGATTAGGAGGTAGGAATCAAGATGTTATGCCCCATGGTGGGTGCCAAAAAAATGTACACTAAGAAAGTGCACTTCTCTAAACCCTTCTATCCAATATATCCCATGAATTGAAATACTTGAATGTAAGCTTAGATCTCCCTATCCATGGAGTGCAAAGATGTGTGTTTGCACATATGAGAAGCCCTCAGTTGAACCTTAAAGACATATCCCTTTCTAGTAAACCATGCAATGAGAGATTCCTTAGACAAGAGCAAGAATGCAAGTGTCCAAAAGGATTCTCAAGTATGCAATGCAAATATGATCTATACTAAAATGAGATTCATAATGCAACTAGATTAAGAAAATGAGAGTGTTACAAAAGACATTATAATTAAACTAGGTGATTTAAGCTATTTCAAAATGAACTAAACTACTTGCAAATGAATCTAAGCTAGTATGAGAGTGTTGATGAGAGAATTTAGGCAAGAAGTGAGAAGTTCTCCACAAGCTCTAAGAAGATATCCTTTGAGAGGGAGAGAGAGACTCTTTTAAAAGTAGATGAATAATTGAGATAAATATCAAGAAGTGGATAATCAAGGGTGAGGGTTGACTTTTGGCATGATCCATGTGTAAGAGAAAGTCAACCAATGAAAAGGAGTTGACTTTTAGTGTGAGACAAAAGCCTTTTCTTTTAATTTTTGAATAGGAAAAGGACCTTATGTGTGCACATTGAGTGGGTTAGAAGAGTGGGGTCTTTTATTTAATTAAATGGGGACATGTTCTTTTAACCAAATATGAACTTACGATAATATAGTCAAATTATAGGTTAAGATCAAATAAATTGATTTTTAGAAATTTAGCATAGTTAAATAATTAATTAATTTATCCAAGATGCTAAGAAGGGGGATAATAGTCCAAATGATCATTTTTAGGTGATTACAAGCATACACTATATTGTCTCACTCAGCATCAAAAGGCTTGCTTGGAAATTACTATGCTTAATTTCTACTAACACTTCTTCATATTGTTTCTCGACAATAACTATCACTCAATTTGAACTATTTTGTTTGGATTCTACTTAAGTTCCTTAATCTTTTGCTTTAGATCCTTTATTGACTGACTAACACTAGTACGTAGTCAAGCTTTTATTTTTTACTTGTTTGAACTTTAATCTTCATCCAACTATCTTCTTCACTTTGTGTATTGATTGAATAACACATTATCTTATCAAGGACTAACTTATCAATTGAATAACACATTATCTTATCAAGGACTAACTTATCAAGTTCCCATTGTATTTCCATGATACTTAACTTATCATCACTCAACAACATCACTAGATCACCTTCCTATCTCTTATTATCAAATCCTCTTCATTAGTCAAATAATATGGCACTCTACATTGTTATTAAATGTCTCTCTAGTAGGTTTGACACTATGTCTTACCATTAGGTTTGACATCAATGACAACATAACAATTGTTCCAATTGCATTTTCCAACACATTCTGCAATAGACTGTCTATTATATTTTTTCTCCTTATGTGCAATACTTCTTTCAAATCCAATATCTCTTTATTTTCCATATCCACCATTATTTTTACTTACCACACTTCAATAATGAAGTTTCCAAAACTATATATTTGTGGAAAACCTGTGACAACTACTTTATATAGTCTAGACTAGTTTCCATAGTATTCCTATACTAGGCCTAGGTTTAGCCTCTTTTTCCTTCCTTCTTTCTAAACTTTAGTCATGTCATAATGTATAGAATGTCTTCCTATCATGTCACCTCGATGGTGACTCACCATGTTGGTAGTAATTTGCTACTTTTTTTTTGTCCTCATCTTTACACTTGATTTGATCAGTTTAGAGATCTGCCAATGGTAATGAGAATATGTACATTCATTCCTTCACTTTATTTATTTCCAATCAATGACAACACTATGGCTTGCTAAGTGTTAACATCACTAGTTATCTTTCTTTATGCAATTAAGACTTGTATATCCAACAATATCCCCCTTTGGAATTGATTACAAAACCTTTGTTAATTCTTAATTTGTTCTCCATTCTTTTGATCATACTGATAGACTCTTCATTAGTGTGTGGACTCAATCGATAGTGCAATTTTGTGCCTATATTTATCTCTATTATTCTCCTTTGTTCCTTTTCCTTATCTCCCTCTATGTCTCATAGGGCATCTCTTATGTCTTCTTTACTTTGTTTCCTCCTTTGTTTATGCATCCTTGACTGCATACTCTCTCCTTTGGTCTTATTCTTCCTTTTCTTATTCATCTCCTCGTATCCTTATTCATCTTCCCCTTTAATATTATTCTTCATATCCTATGTTCATCTCCATCTATATTATTCTTCATCTCCCCCTATGTTCTTCTTCTAACCCTATTTTCTTGTTTACCTTCCCCCTTTTTTGTAGTGTCTGCCCCTAGGTCGCATTTTTGCTATCATTGTTGAACTCTTTGAGAGCTAGTTTTATGTTGATAATTATTAGTAACATTATTTTGAGATTATCAGATATTGTTTCAGATTCAGTTTATTATATGATGAGATTACTTGGTACTTTATAGTTCATGTATGTATGATGATTATTATAGTGTTTGCAGTTATTGATGATGATTAGTTAGATGATTTTTTATCATATGTGTTTTCTTATGGATACTTACCCCATACTTGCATGTGTATGGTGTGCATGTTTGTTTTCTTTATGTATGGCATTTCTGATGTGGTTAAGGAAGGGAGTTGTAGTCACCTACTAGTCGAGATCTACACGATGCACCACTTCCTACCATTGCCTATTTAGCTTAGTATATATTGTACTTGTACATGCATGGATTTTATGCAAGTTGCAGGTATTGGGTATCGACTTCTTTGAATTGCTAGGATAAGCGTACCCTATCACATTATCTCAATGGTAAGAGACGGGAGATAAATTCTCAAGTCCAAGTCCCAACCCTTTAAGCCATTTGTCCTAATTGAAAATCAAGACAAGTATCTGAGTCAAGTACCCTCTGAATACGTTGGATGATGTAATTTGTGATATTAACCCCTTAGTTTGATTTTGTATGTGTTTTGCTATGATAGGTTTTTGTATTTTACTTTATGAGTCTTTAGTGTATTTTCTATTAATTAAGCCTAATTAAAAGATTTAATTAATGGTTTAATTTAATGAAAAATTAATATGATATTTATTTTTATTAATTAATTGGGAAATTAATTAAATAAAATAATTAAATTTGAAGATAAAAGTTATAAGTTTAAATTTAGAACGTGATAATATTTATTAATTTAATAATAATATATTTAGAGCTCATTTTTATTTTATCAATTAAGTTTCAAAAATAAATTTAAAAGTGGAAAAGATATTAAAATTATTAAAAGATTCTAGATCACATGATGCGTGCATGTGATTAAAATATATTAAGATAAAACAAGTGGATTTAATAAAGTGAGTGCATGAGATTTAAAATTAATAAATTAATTTAAAAAGGAGTCAAATGAATATTAAATAAATAAATTTAATAAATTAAGGTGTATTATTTTAATATTTATTCACATAGGAGTATGCGAACTCTTGTAATTTGTCATGTTGACAACATAGGAGTTTGCACTCTAATTATGCACGTGTTGTCTATACTTAGGAGTTAGCATATTATTTAAGCACATGTTGTCTACAAAATTCTAGAGACCTCATCATGTCTGTCTTCTTGTCGTGGAAGTTATGTGCTTAGTTTTCATGCTTATCTCCTAATTCTTTCTAGACACATTCTAGATGCATCTTAGAGGCCTTTGTATAGAGGCTCTTCTAGTGTGTATGGACAAGCTTACATGCATTCGAGAAGCTCATATGCTTCTACATCCTCATATGTTTCTACAAGCTCGTAGGCTTTGGCATGCTTCTATATTTTTCTACAAGCACTTCTAGTCACTTGGGGGTTTTGGTTGGTTTGATTCTTGGAGGAATGGTGAATGTTGGACAAGGAAGGGATTTTTCTATGGAATTATGAGGCATAGCAAATTAGCATCAGTATCTAGGTGCACTCATGATTTTCACATATTCCATTTGCACTCTTTCTCTTCTTGTCTTCATCATGTCTGTTATGTGTCTGAATATACTCCATGAACGAATCTCAATCTTGAAATTGAAATCTAGATATGTATGTTAATTTTTTGGTTGCGAAGAAAACATTAGGAAAACCCTAGTTCCAATTATGAAAGAAAATTGGATGTTGAATCGGGTTTGGGTTTGAAATAAAATTGGAGTGAGAATCGAATTTGACAAAGGTTTTAAAGTTAATAGATAAATCTAATAGAGGATATGTTGTAATCATACTTCAAATTTGATCTTGATCTTGAGATATATATATATATGTTCCCTTAGAATAAATTCGGTTGTGTGAGTCTATAAACTCAAATTATAAATAAAAAGAATTTACATTCTTTCACAGAAAAAAAATCACATCTTATAAAAGGAAGGAGCGAATACACGTGTATATTGGGAAAATGTTTGTTTTAATAATAATAGTAAATATGCTTTAGAAAGATGTCGCCGCTCAATTACATTACACAATTATTGATCAATTTCATATAAATTTAAACTTACTTAACAATAGAGAGGAGTCTCCATTCGGAGGCGATTATATGTTGTGTAGAGGTAGGAATCCATCTCAAGTAAGCAGGCCAGCAAACAATTGATGGAGTTCTTCCATCCTTTACTCTCGTAGGGGATGATTTCGCTACTGCAACTGTTGTCATTTTACTAATTTCTTCGGACATTTTGGACCCAATTTTGATGCTCTTATTGTGGACATCGCTTTTGGAAGTATATATATATATATACAAGTATATTCAACTGCGAGGTGGACATCGTTGTTGGACGTTTTTACTTAAGAATAAAATTTAAAAAGAAATATAATAAAATGTTTTGTGTGGGAAGATTTTATCCCCATCCCCACTATCCTCTTAAGACGGTGGCCTGCAAGATCTGCGCACGATTGGCACAGCATATCTGTGATGATACAAGGCCTCACGATCTACTATTAAAGCCTACGGTAGCCATTTGGGCTGCACAGCTTATATTCCATATATATATCATTTTAAAGACTTTGTTTAGTTACATTTATATTAATGTTGATTTGTGTTAATAGTAATTTTAATAACTATTAATTTAATTTAATAGTTAATGCATTTTGCTTAAGATATTTAAGATTAAGTTTTATCTATTCTTAATTGTCAAGAAATATTAATTAATGATTTAATAATAACTTGTTAATTATTATTAAATTATATATATATATATATATATTCATTAAAAAGGAATGACGAATACAGATTTATTAATAAGATTCTCAATATAACTTGTTATTAAATATTAACAAGTTATTATTGAACTATTATTATTAGTGAATTGGATTATAGTTGACTTTTAACTTACAAAATTATTGTTAGTTATTAATCAACTGATATTTATTGGGTCATTCATATGGATATGTAATCATTAATTAAATTAATTAATTAGAGTTAATTTAATTAATAATTAAGTTATGTAATAGAGTTTTAATTGATATGCTAATACCGATTCTTTTAACGAAGTTGTGAAGTATTTACATCAAAGTTGATAAGTCTTACTCTGATGACTTGAATAATGACCTTAGATATTTTAATGGTTGTTAGTGATGATTTAATTATTATAACAATTAAAATTAAGAGACTTAAAATTTAGTAAAATTTCATTGAGTTTTAATTAAGTACCATTAAAGTGATAAAGAGTCATGGATTGTGTACCTATGTACATTGTTAATTAATTTAATGATTTAATTAAGATTAATTAATAAAGCATGGTGTTTAAAGTAAGTTTTAAGACTAGTTAATTTTGTTGATTTTAATAAAGTTATAATCTTCTTATTTGAAGATTGATAATTGGCTTCTTTATAATTTAAAAGAATTATGATCCTTTGGTTATGTTTGGGAGAAGTTGAATTAATATTAAGGAAGAGTTATTCAATTAGTAACATTGATCTTAGCAAAATAAGGCGAATGATTTTATTAAGTGTCAATAAAGATTAGTTTAATGGTTTAATAAGTAAATATTCATCCCTCAGTTATTCTTAGAATATTATTTTAAATGATAGAGGGATAATTATATGTTTTAATCGAGGGGATAAATAGGTTGACTTGTAGTCTAAATGAAGGATCTTTTACATTGGAAGTATACTTGAAAATGAAAATTGAAACCTAATATTTGGCTTGACCATGTGATTGTGAAAGAAAACTAAGATATATGTTTATATCTTGTTCTTTATGCTATCCATGTTTGGAGTTTGGGTGGTCCTAGAGTGTTGACTAGTTAGGACATCTACCAGAGCCTTGGGAGTTATGCGAATGTGATGGCATGTTGATATTATTTGATCTCAATCTTTCTAAACCCAACCATGGTAATGTGATGGTATGCTCTATGAGATGTTTGTATGTATTGTTCGAAGCTAAGATTTATGTATTTTAGACACTTGACTTAACCATTTTTTATTCATCAATCAATTATCCTTGGACTACTTTCCAGTCGCCATGATGGGACTGAAGTGTTGATTTATTTCTTGATGTTGTCATGTTGGGACATGTTTTGACTCGACCATTTTGGAGTCTTCGATCAGTATTATTTGCTTTGGGATGCCTTTTTGGTTGCTCATTGAGAACCAATGGATATGGTGATTTATCATTGATATGGATATTGAGATTTATACGATTGCTCGATGAGGATGGATGGATATTGCGATTATCTTTGATATTGTGGATATTTGATGTTCATATTGTGGATTATCTTTTGGTATTTTTTTTCCAATCGCTTGTATAGGACTAAGGTGATTTTGTGATTTATGATTCCATGAGCCTAGGGTAGGTTATCTACATGTAGTGTCAGGAAGTGGCTTGCAATAGGGGTCGGGGCCCTAAGTGGCTTCCAGGGTAACTCATCGTAAGTTATTTAATAAGTGAAAACATTTACACTAAATGGGGATTAAAATGAACCTAATAAGATAATTTTATGTTCTCACCCATGCCTCGAGTGCTAGTACAAACTAGGATGGGAGTAGAGAGAACACTTGGTTGTGACCTTGCATTCTGTAATATGCCTCGTTAGTATGAGAGGATACTAGTGGCTGCATAGGGATCACTAGGGGGCTGGGGTCTATTGAGAGACTACCAAGGTTCAAGAACACATCAAGCAATATCTACCTAAATGTCATGGTTCATTACTCAACAACTTGGCCCACACTTGATGCTCCTCTGCCTCACACCAAGTGGTTTCCCACAAGAGATATTGGATTTTTCATAGAAATGCCATAAGCATAACCAAGGGAACACAGATGGTGAGTGTAAAATCTTGGGGTGATTCGGGTAGTCCACTAGGATCGATCCTTGCACCAAGAAGTTGAGCTGCTAAAAAGGGTAGTTACTAACTTAGGGTTTTTAGATAGGGCTTCCGTTCATAGTGTTCCTCTTGCTCCCAATTATGGGACACCTCACCTTGTGATGAGTAACCAATCTCATGACCACAAGAGTACCTTAAGCATTCGTGCCTAGTGATCTCCCTATGGTCGAAATCCCATAAGTGATCACACTAGGTGAAGACAAACACTATGTCTACCAAAGTTTTGTGTCCTCGATAGCCTTGAGCTTATAGTGGGTTGGAAGAGCTAGGTAATCTGCTTGTCCCCACTTGGGTCGTTCCTCTCAGGTTGTCCGAGAGCAGGCCCTCTAAAGGATTTTAAACTACACAAAGAGTGGATCAACTTTTAGAAGTCAAGATTTCTGAATCACCACAAGGGTGAAGAGCATACTCTCCTATTCTAATTTTTTTCTCCCAAACACACCAAGAAGATTCAGGTGCCTCTTACTCTTGAAACCAAAGGGTAAGTCAAGATTTCTGATTCACCACAAGGGTGAAGAGCATACTCTCCTATCACCAAAAGATCCCAATTGTAAGTTTTAATGTGCCTAAAAATAAACAACTAGTATATGCCACACATTTAAAAGTAAAGAACAAGAAAAATTGGATTTTTTATGTGTTGGGCAACCCCGCAAACAATCGTTAGTAGCCTTTGTGCATTTGAAGCTTTGACATCCGTTCTTTTTATGCAATGTTTCAATTTTTTTCATAAGGATGGCAACCTGCAATCACAACTTGTTAGCACCAAAATTTAGTGTGAAATAAAATAAAAATCTACAATAAAAAGTGGTTAGTTGCCTCAAAAATCTAATTTATCTTCCAACCAAGTGCATGCAAAGGAGGTGCAAGTTAATCACAAATGCTCTCATTTTTACTCTTTGATTTTGACCTAGTCAACAAGATTGGACTTGTTTACTATGATTTTGGATCCAAGAAATGAAATTCAAATAATAGACCCCTACTAAAAACTAGAGAGCTCTCCAAAAATGCAAGAAATTCAAAAAAATCTCCTCATTTGTGCCCTAGAGACCCATTTTGTCAAAATAGGCCAAATTTATCAAATTGAGTTTTTGATCCTTAATACGACCTCAAAATTCAAAACACAAAGAAAAAACCCCCATTAGAATTGAAAACCCTTTTTGGAAATGTAAGTTTTTCTGAAAAAGATGCTGATGTGCAACCAGAAATGACTTTTTATGAAAAAAAAAAAATATATATCATAACTTCCACAAATCACATCAAAATGCTCTAAAAATTGGACTGAAACATTTTGGATACATACACAACCTAAAAAAAAAAATTTAGAATCAAAATCCAAGCGGTTTAAAAGATACGATCAAATCTTTCAACCAACTAGATTTTTGGCCTTCAAACCAATCTACTTATGGGTTGGCCTTAAAATCAAAGTGATAATCCTACAAAAGCACTTAATTAGATCCAATATTCTGTTGTAAAAAAACTAGAGATGAAAAATAAAAGTAAATGGAGCTAGAAACTTGATTCAAGCCCCACGGTGGGCACCAAAAATGTACACTCGAAAGTGTCCCACTCTAAACCCTTCTATCGAAACGATTCCATGAGTTTGGAATACTCGAATGTCAGCTTAGAGCTCCCTATCCACAGAGTGCAAGAGAGTGTATTTCAAGTTCAAGGGCTCTCAGCCGAGCCTTAAGAATACTCTTCTTACTAGTAAACCATGCAATGGAAGGTTCCAAAGACAAGATGCAAGAATGCAAATGTCTAAAGGAGTTCCTCAAGAATGCAATGCAAGATGGAAGACTAAACTAGAATGGAAATGCAAGATGCAGCTATGTTAAAACATGTATGACAGTGTTACAATCCAACTATTAGACTATATGATTTAACCTACATGTAAAAATGAAAGATAAGCTAAGCTAGAATGCGATGGATGAGAGAATGTAGACAAGAAAGAGAAGTTCTCCACAAAGCTCCAAAAAAACCTGTTAGAAAATTTGCAGCATAACAATATTCAAATGAGGGATAGATGATTTGAGGGGGAAATCTCTCTCCCTTTTAAAGTCGTACGGATGGTAGAGATCAAGATGAAGATGGTGGATGATCAACGGTGGAATTTGAAAAGAGGAGTGATCCATGTGCACACACAAGTCAACCAATAGAATATAAGTTGACTTTTCATATAAGACAAAAGTCACAAAGCCTTTTCTTTCAAATGCAAAATAGAAAAAGGACTTTATGTGTGCACTTTAAGTGGGTTAGAAGAATGGGGTCTTTTATTTAATTAAAAGGGGACATGTTATTTTAATCAAATAATGAACTTAGGTTAGCATAGTCAAACTATAAGTTATAATCAAATAAATTGATTATTAGCAATTTGGTCTAGGTAAATGATTAAATTAATTTAGCCAAAATGTTGAAAAGGGGACTAATAGTCTAGATGACCATTTTTAAGTGATTACAATTAGATGTATAATTTCCTATATCTTCTTAGTGTACTCTATTGTGGAACTCATCACAAAATCAAAAGAGTTTTGTGTTTTCTTTAGCTCCTCATGAGTATTCTTCAAATTTATCTTGAAATCTTGAATGTAGCTTTGGAGATTTGACACTTTCTCCAAGACTGGTGAAATACCTCTTCATACTTCTACCATAGTGTTCTTTACTTTTGTAAGCTCATTTCTTCATTGCTCAATTAGGTGTGTGAGATTTTATTTGTTTCTCTCCTAAAATCTCACTAATAACCATGTCAAGATCTATATTCTTAATTATTTTTTCCTACTAACTTATGAGATATGTGCTTGTATCATATTGAGCATTAGTGACCAATCCAATGATTACATATCTTGACTTTACCAATGCATGAGATTTTTTTTGTAGCTTTCTTGATTTCTTTAACAATATAAATTGGCAAGCCAATTTGTAGTAATGATTGACCTCTTTTTCATTCATCTGTTGAAGTTTCTTAGTCTTTAGAGCTTGAAAGAGATGATAATGAGGATGAAAATCTTTGTCCTGTCTTCATTTTCTTCTTCACATGTTCTATATTTCCCTTATCCGAATTCAGTTTCCTCTTGGTGGATCAAGACTACATTGTGCTCCTAGGTCCTTAAGTTATAAATCTAGTTATTTGAGACTTGTCTGGTGTAACTTGCTTGATAGGCAGATCATTATTATCCTTTTATTATGTTACCTATTATGTAGGTGTATTGTATTTTACATGAGTCATATATCTTTCTAGGAATTTCCCCCATGTAGAGATAATTCACCCTTGAATAGTCATCTTAGTTGCTACTTCCCATGTTTTCTCTATTGCATGAACAATTTTCTTCAATGGTACATGAGTATCCACTATTTGGGTTCCTTTTGCAACTGGTGTGGTTTTTACAACAATGCCTCTATCTATGTAGCTCCTTATTCAAACACTTCATTTATTATACCTTAGGTGGGGCTATTATTCTTTGGTTCTTCACCTACCTATGTAGATGTATCATCCTTGGACAAGCTTTCTTGTCTATTTTGGTATTTTTCTTCTGCATTTTCATCTTTCACAGGATTGGTTATCTATGGTTGTTGAGTTTCCTTTGGTGATCTTTTAGGAGGGACCAATGAATCTCTTTTGTTTTCATTTTTATTTTCCCCAATTGTAGTGTAATCCCTTTTAGGTAGCTTTTCATTTGTTATGTTTTTGGATTGCACTACTTTTGTTGAATACCTTCATGTATTGATCATTTCTAGGGATTTTTGTTTCTCTTGAATTTACAAACTATGAGCAATAGTGTGTGCCTCTCTCCTTGGTGATGTGAGGGGATTTTAGTTGACAAGTATTTCCTAAAGTTCTTCAATATATCCCTCTTCTTTTGTAATTTTTCTTGATCTAAGTGGTTTAATCTTCTTGTGCCTTTCTTGTTGCAAAATTGTTTTCCCTTTTGGGTCAACTTGATCAGATGTCTAAGATTTGGCTAGCTCAACTTTATTTTTCTTGTCAAAATCCTCTAACTGAACTATAACAATATTCGATAATTTCATTTCCTATTAAAATGCATCATTTTCTCTACTAGTGCAATATTTTCCTATGTAGCAAATTCTTTAGTGTAGGATTCTATATATGTTTTCCTTTCTAATGGAATGTATTATGGCCGTATCTTTATTTATGCTTCATCCAAAATTCTTTTTAGTTTTGCAATCCTACCTTGCCATCTTTTCTAAATGATTGACACTATTTCTTTTGATAACTTTTCTCTTATTTTGATTGGGGTTCTACTATAGGTTCTCAAGCTAAGTACAACAACACTAATGACACTATTTTAATCTTCCTCACTCATATGTGAGTACCTATACCTTTTTTTATTGTAATTTCTAGCATGTACAATGTCATTTTCAATATCTTCAACAAAGAGTGGTGGAAGTTCTTACCTTTCTTAAATAGTTTTAGTTTTTTTTAATCCTCAATGATGGTTCTCCAATTGATGGCTTTGTCTTTTTTATTACTAGAATAAAAGATTTTATTTTAGCCTTTTCTTCTTCATTCTTCTTCCTTTTTTTATGTCTCAATATTTTAGTTTGAGTAGTGCTACTTTCTCCCTTACCAATATCTTTCAAAATCCTATTTGTTTTAGGTGAGGTCTATCTACATGAATCAATGTTTCTTTCGATATTTACTTATGGTTTTCAACTCGATGATGATTTACTAGTGAGTCCCACCTCTTCTTCAATGTTGATCTCCCCAATCTTTATTTCTTGATCCATTTTAGTGCTCTTTATTTAGATATATTTCCTTGTCCTTTTTTTAATGAGAATGTCCCTCGTCATCATGCTCATACCAAGATTTGACAACTTCAGATCAACCAACATTTCTAGTAACATGTCAATGTGAGCCCTTGCCTCTTCTTCTGCCATTTTATATGAAAAAAATTTTAACCTATGCATTCTTGGTGTAACAACTTGTATCATGCAGTAATATGGGTTGTCTAGAAATCAAAGTTCATTCTTATGCTCTTCAACTAGGGTAAAGGGAATTTTTTCCCTTTTGTACATGTCTTTTTAAAATTTGTTTAAGCATGATCTTAATATATCATCCCTTTTGTCTCCCAATTGAATATACATTTTTAAAAAATTATTTGCAATAGTTGTATTCTTCACCTAGATGCAAGATGGATATCTTGACAATTCTCTCTTGAAATAGAAAACTATACATACCAATATAGTTCCTAATGTTGGAGCATCCTAAGGAAGTTAGAAATCATGTATGCAAGGGCTTCGAGCTTGGATTTTTAGAGTTATGGTTTTCATAGTTGGAGATATGTTCAAGACATATTGGGAAACCTTTTCCTAAATGCAAATAGAGGTTGGAGTTATCATCTTGGAGTTAGAAGCATTTTGGTAAGTGTTGGTCACATGTTCCTGATTTACTAGCAGACTTTGGAGATTGCATTCATGAGCTTCAATCCAAGGGAGTTGAGGTGTGCACTCTTAAATTTGGATTTTTGGATGACATGTGGACTTATTTCTAAATGTTTGTATGCTCATGAGGTCTTATGTGTTAGTTATATATTGTAAACTTGGGGCATGTCCTATGTATTTTATTATTTCCTATATTTAATGTTTGTAGACAAGCCAACTTGCAGCTTGAGGGTTTATTTAATATGTGAGTACTTATTTAATTTAAATTTATAGGCTGACCTATGGCTTGTTTTAGTATAAGTAGAGAGTCTTGTGGATTCTAGAGTCATGATATCATTCAACATGGAGAAGACGAGAAGCTAAGAGGAGAAAAGTTTGTTTAGTAGAGCTAGTAGTTGTAGCTTAAAAAATAAGGAGGTTGCTTGGTGGCTTGTGAGAACAAGTTTAGATTCTTCTTGAAGTTCTCTACGTGTTTGGATCTTACAATGTCTTTCATAATTACTATTTTAATCGCTTATTTCTTTGGCTATAATCTGAAAGGCCTTACAACTAGGCACACTGAATGAAAACGTTATAATTTTATTATGAGAATTGGCATTATTTTGGATCTAAATCTATGTGTTATTATGTATATTCCATTCCTTTGGGAATTCTTCTGCCTTGTATTGTGCCAACTCTATATGTTAATGGATGTATCTTGTAGTTCTACTTGATCTTACATAGGTTAATCATTAGTTTCTCATAAAACCACCCACTTAGGTCAAGTGTGAAATAGTTGTGGATGATTTGATGTGCACAAAGTAATACTCCACTTGGTACACTATTCTCCTTGCTTGAGTAATATATTTTGTATGTGATCACCATTTAAGTTAGGAATGTCATTGATGGAACATGCTCATCCATCTTTCCTTGTTCCAGTCAATCTAACAAACTTATTGGCTAGGATTTTCCCTATTGTCAACTTTCCTTTTGTGTCATTGAATCTAAGAACTCTTTGGATAACCTCCTTGGTAATTTTATAAGGCTTTTCTAGCCACATATATTGGTCATGTACCCTACTCACTATAAGTTTTACCCAATCATCATGAAAAAATTTAGGATTATCTACAACATGGTGTGGTGTGTTAGTTACTAGATGACTCTATTCTTTCTTCAAAACCCCATTATCATAGGATAACTCAAATAGACTATAAAGTTTTTCATCAAAAAGTTCTAAAACTTTTAAATTTAAATATGTACTTACATACTCTGTGAGTAGTGCATCTACAGGTAATAATGATAGTTCCCCAATCATGTTCTTTGCGTCTCCCTTCAGTAGAGTAACCTCATATTCTAGCTATTCAAATTCCTTGGTGCTAACCAATTCAACTTTATGAATTTCTTGTGTCATTGTGAATTCTAACTAGTGGATGAAAAAATAACTCTTATTAGATAATACTCTCTCTCTCTCTCTCTCTCTCTCTCTCTCTCTCTCTCTCTCTCTCTCTCTCTCTCTCTCTCTCTCTCTCTCTCTCTCTCTCTCTCTCTCTCTCTCTCATTTTCCATTTTTCTATCTTAGGTTATAACTCTCTTTGTAGGGATTTTCCCTTTTTCTATCTTAGGCTATAACTCTCTTTGTAGGATAATTGTGTGCAATGTGATAAACTAAGTTTTTGTAAATATTCAACTCAAGAGTTCAAATTCACAAATTGGTTAATGGATCTTTGATAGCCTATTTGTATCTTACAATAATTAATGTTAGGCTAACAATAATATGCAATGGTAAACAAAATTCTTGCCTACCACTTAACCCACAACTACCATCTATGACCCATGCAATAATTGTCATACTCTCTCCATAATTATATCTTACTATAGGTATGCTATAAACATCAGGTTGTTTATCACTTTATCATGCTTTGACATTGAAACACATGATTTACCAATTTTGACTAGGGGATAGGTTTAAGATCTTTTCCTTTATATGAAACTTATTTAAGCTTAGGTTAGCTTAATTAGTTTTAGAAGTCTCACCTTCAACTGGTTAGCTAACTACCTTAGTAGGTTGGCCTCCATAACCTCTTTTGCCTTCTTTGTCCAAAAATTTTAGAAGGCCTTTTTGGATTCCTCTTTGTCCACAACCTTGTTCTTTTATTTTTCATCAAGGTTCTACTTCTCAAACCTTTTCTTTGATCTATATTCTCTAGAAAGATAACCTATCTTGTTTCAATAGTAACAATTCATTATTTTTCCTCTCGAAGGCCAATGGTTCTTTTGATGGGTCTCTAGTTTGTACTTTTATGCAAGATGTTTATTGTTTCTACAAGTTGGACACATAGGTGTGGAAAACCTATTCTTCCAGGTAGGATTTAATGTTTTTAGAGATGACTTATTTGATCTCTCTTTGGATATACAAACCTCATCCTTGTGCCCACACTTGTTACAAAAGTAATAGTACCATTAAATATTCTCTCATTTAGATGAGATCAACATTCTTATGTAGTAAGATCATGCCAATGGAAATTGTGATGCTAATAATTAAAGATACTCTAATCAATAGGTGAAGCCTTTCTATGGTAGCATATATTTGAAGTGTGTCTTGCTTTACCACAAAAATGACAAGTTGGTTTCTTAAGTTTCATACCTTTAGATGATATTTTCCCTTGTCTTTTATGGTTTTGGTTCTTTCTTCCTGAGGGCTTTCCTTATTTATTTATTTTTTCACCTTCATAGCCAAGACTAATTGAACTCTTGGTCTTTCTCTGAGATTTGAGTTTCTTATCTATCTTCTAGGAGTTATCGTTGAAATTATTTAGCTTTTCATTTCTCTCATTTGTGCTCTTTATTTCATCATCTAGTTTGTGGATTTATTCATCCTTTTGTCTTGCATCCTCCTTAACCATTATTTTTTCTTTGAGTGCTTCTCTTAATGAATCCTCATCTTAGTCTATTGCCAATGTAACATTACCTTTCTCATTTTGTGCTTGACTTAGCTTTGTTGAAGTTTATCCTTGTTCTTTCTTTAGATGTGAGATGGTTTTTCTCAACTTCTCATTATCCTTCATGAGGTCAAGAATAGTTTCTTTAGATCTCCAGTGTATATCATTAAGATGTTTTCATATTTTCTTTTATGTTGACTTTCTCTACATGATATCAGCTGAATTTACTTTTCTCTTCACTACTTTGCCTTATCTACAATGTAGTAATCTACAATGGCTTGTCTATTATTTTTAGTTATGCTTCCATGAAACACTTATTTCAAATCCAATTTCCTTTTATTTTATACACACACTATTATTTCCACTTTCCACACTTCAATAATGAATCTTCCAAAACTATATATACAGTTTCAATTTACTGGATGTCAAAACCCTAAAAATTGTTGAGATCAAATTGAAAAGATCATTGTTGAGGGAGATTTTTGAAACTAGATTGAAAGAGTGAGATTGTTGAAGAAGACTATGTGTTTCAATTATTGTTTAGTCAATGATGTCAAACCTACTATTTGCTAGTAAGACAACTACTTATAAGATTTAAGTACTATCACTTGTTTGATTGATGAAGAGGACTTGATCAAAAGATGTAACAATATCACCTAGAGGAGAGGTTGAGTAATGATTATGTAATGAAGTACAAGAATCAATTAAGCCAGTGATAACATGATGTATTGATAATCTACTTAAAGTTACAAAGTCTAGTTATTCTAAGAAAGTTTAGAAGAACAAGTTACACAAAGTTCGTCTTCCAAGCTTAACTGAGTGAATAGTAGGTGTCAAGCAAAGACAAAGCAAGCTGTGTAGAAAATTAGTTGGAGCCAAGTAAAATTTCATTTTAGTGTATGTCGAGTACAATAGTGGATACTGAGTAAAGTTTAGTTGATGTCAAGCACCAATAAACTTTAGTTCATGTAGAGTGATTTCATAGAGGATGCCAAGCAATATAGTATGTGTTGAGCATCAGAAGCTTGATAATGTCAAGTTGCTGCATTATTCAAAAGATTGTGAATTTGATGGATTTGAGTTGAAAAGTTTGTTTTCTTGGATTATGTGAACCAGGTGGAAGATAAGGTTGATGAGCTAGTGGCACAGACTTCAAGGTAAACCATTTTTAGGCAAATTCAAAGTGGATTCTAGGAGAAGTTTCCAGAAGAGATATGAAATATGGGGTAGATACATTGTATCCTACCTAATCCATCCAAATCCTATTTTGTATGATGGAGAATGAGCAAAAAAAATATCTTAATTTTCTATTTATAGGAATGGTTGGTCGTGCAAGTTTGTCATGTGTGGGAACCTAAGGAAGACAAGGAGTCAAGGGTTTTGCTTCATCAAGTGACACTAAGAAAGTTTAGAAGAACAAGTTACACAAAGCTCGTCTACCAAGCTTGACTAAGTGAATAGTAGGTGTCGAGAAAAAACAAAGCAAGCTCTATAAAAAAATAGTTGGAGCCAAGTAAAATTTCATTTTAGTGTATGTTGAGTAGAATAGTGGATATCAAGAAAAGTTTAGTTGATTTCAAGCACCAGTAAACTTTAGTTCATGCAGAGTGATTTCACAGAGGATGCCAAGCAATATAGTATGTGTCAAGCGTTAGAAGCTTGATAATGTGAAGTTGTTGCATTATTCAAAAGATCATGAATTTGATGGATTTGAGTTGACAAGTTTTTTTTCTTGGATTATGTGAACCAGGTGGAAGATAAGGTTGATGAGTTGGTGGCACAAACTTCAAGGTAAACCATTTTTAGGCAAATTCAAAGTGGATTCTAGGAGAAGTTTCTAGAAGATATATGAAATATGGGGTAGATATATTGTATCCTACCTAATCCATCCAAATCCTATTTTGGATGATGGAGAATGAGCGAAAAAAATATCTTAATTTCATATTTATAGGAATGGTTGGTCGTGCAAGTTTTTCATGTGTGAGAACCTAAGGAAGACAAGGAGTCAAGGGTTTTGCTTCATCAGGTGATCTAAGAGAAGAGTCTGCAATGGCATGTTAAGCAAGAAGGCTTAAGGAGATGAATGCTTGAAGGGTGCACAAGCTATCAAAGCTACAAATTGTAAGGCCAACCAGAATTGAGGACTGAAATAGAGATCTGTAATCTACAAATGAAGTTGTAACTTGTATCAGATTGAAGCCTTACTATTACTCTCTAACAATTGTATTAGTCTAGGGTAAATCCTTTGGATTAAGGTTGACCTAATAGTCATTTGTAAATCCTTTAATTGAGTGAAATTCCAAATGAATGATCTAAAGTCCTCTTACAAGGCTCACTTCTAACAAGGTGATTGAAATCCTTTAACAGGGTCACATTTAATAGTGTGTATTGTAACCTTTAACAAGGTTGGCCTTTCACAGTGCATCATTTCAGAAGAGTGAAAAGAGTAGCATGTTACGGGTAGTCTTTCCCAAATTGGGTTTCTACATAAATCATTGTGTCAAGTGTGTTGATGAATCTTTTATGTTTCATGCTTTACATTTCTACAAGTTGATTTGACGATAACCTACAAATTTTAAGTGATTACATAATCTTATGGATGCATGCATGATGAATAATTTTTTATGGGTTCACTAAGCCATGAAAAGTTTTATTTATACATCTAGGCCTTGGATAACTAATTCACCCCCCCTCTCAATTATTTTAAAGTATTCCAACAAAAAATTTCCTACCCAAAGTTGATGCATTCAAATTTTAAAATGCATGTTTAAGTTGTTCATGGAAAACCCATGATACCTACTTTCTAGGATCTAGAATGGCAGCCCTAGAAGTCTTATACTAGGTCTAGGTATAGCCTCTTTTTCCTTCCTTCTTTCCATTTTTTTGTTTGAACTTCAATCATGTATGGTGCATATCATGTCCCCTTGTTGTGTCACATTAATGGTGACTCACCATGCTGACTTACCATGTTGATTATGACTTGCTACTTGGTCTCACCCTCATCTCTTGATCTAATTAGCATGGAAGTGAACTAATGATCATGAGATAGTATGCATGTTCATTCCTTCACCTTAATAGATTCTAGTAAATGACAACACTTTAGTGTGCTAAGTGTTAGCATCACAAATATCTTTCGTTATGGCATTGAGACTTGTAGGTCCAACAAAAATACAAGAGCTTATGAATAAGAAAGGATAGTAGAAATAATAGTCCTATTGAGGTTGATGATAAGAAGAATACAAGGTTATTGTACTTTATGTTGACTAGAGGTTATAGAGGTTAGGGTAAACAAAGAATAAGAACATATGCAAATTAATAAGTGATGAATTCTAGTATCAACACAAAATGAGACACTTCTCATCTTGACATTGGGAAGGAGATTACTCAAATTAAATTTGAAAAATGAATTGAGTTAGATAACCTTGATGAAGATAAATTAATGAATCTATCTTATATGAATCAGGCAAAAGATAAGTAGCAATTGATGAGGTCAAATGTCAAGGGAAACATACTTTTGACTAGGGCTACAAATAGACTTTATAAGATTTTTCCAATGCATACATATGAACCTAATGAAGATATATCAAGTAAACCTAAAGGAATTTGAATACTTTTGATACTCACTTTGATACTTTGGAGAAGGGAACAACAAAAAGTGTGCATAATGAATTTGTTACTATCTACTTTAATCAATTATGTTCTTTAATTGAAAAATAAAAAATGTATCTATGTATTTATTGTGAATCAATTAAGGGAAGTAAAATCTACTTGTTTTAGATTAAGGTAAAAATAGGTTTTGAAGGGACCTGAAACCCTTTAACAAAAGTAAAAGATTAAACATATGTATATGTTACTCTATTCATATTGAAGATATTGGTAATATTATTAAGGAAATTGAGAATCACTTATCTATTATTGCAAAGCAGTTTGGTTCCTTAAAGGTAATTTCCTCTACTCAGGAAGCTCACTTTCTCAAATTAAATGATAAAATCTAAACATTTGAAGTAGATAAGACAAGAATGAAAGGGAGATTTAGTGACTTGAGGAACTTGATTGATCATGGTGGATTTTACCACTAAAAATTCAAGATTTTCTAATGCTTCCAAAGATGGCATCAAATCAAAGTGCCCAGTGAAACAAACCCATAACAACTCAATTAAGGTCAATTGGAGTTCATTTTCTCAAGTTATGGACAATTTAAGTTCATGGAAAAAGGAAACGTGGGTTTGACTAGATAAGGTTGACTGGTCATAGGTTGACCAAACTATTTTTGCAAACTTCTAGTAAAATGTAGATTGGTTATTTGACCCCTGAACCTTTTCACCATCAAACTACCACCCTTACAACTATGACACTGAGCTTCACAACATAATAAGGTAGGTGCTAATTTTATTTAACCAAGTATTCCACCAACTATAATTTAAATTTGTGGGAAGGGGAGTTAAACTCTTGACCTCACTAAAATGGGGATGTTCATAGTGGTTAATAGTTTGAGTGAGAGGATTGTAAATATATGATGTAGGTTCAAAAAAATATTACTCACAAATTCTACATAGAAAATATTCATGAGGATTTGGTAGGTAGTCCATATGGTGACATTTAGATGTTCTTTTAAAGATAAAGTAGACTTGATTCATGTTGACATTAAGTCAAGTTTGTTATTAGTGACAACACTTATTTAGATTCTGTATGGTTACTGATCTCATTGATCAATCTACAGTGTTTTCCATGTAATTCAATTCCTACTAAGCATCCCAATGGTTACCGAGCTTCGTAATTCCTACCAAGCATCCTAGTGGTTACTAAGCTTCGCAGTTCCTACTGAGTCAGTAGGTCATGAGAAGTGAAGATAGTATAAACCAACCTAAGTTAAGTTAGTGTTTACCAAGTTTAGGTATGGTAAACATGTAATTCAATTTCTACCAAGTTACACAGTATCTACCGAGTCACCAATGTAGACTGAGTTTGAGACTACTTTGAGTTGATTAGTATGGACCAAGCCTCTACTTCTATCGAATGCATGATAGTGCCAAGTAATGATAGTGAGCATCACTTATTAGAACCTCACCAAGTCAGTCTTTAGAACCTGAGTATTTTCATTTGAGCCGACTTTGTTATATTGGTGTTAACTTGTATCATATCTAGAGTGTGTGTGAAGGAATGAATAGATGAATATATGCATATGTGAATCAGTAGAAAAGTGTATTGTAAGGCAATATTAGCAAAGGAGTAGCAAAGTCATATCAATCACATAAAGGTGATCAATACCTCAAAAAATCTCTATCAGTAAATCAGTTATAAGTTAGAGATCATCTATTTCATTCTAATAGGTGAACCAATTCAAATCCTCTAACAAGGTAGACTTAACAATCTTTATCAAATCTCTTTACCGAGTGCATACTTCATTGTATGTTTTCAAATCCTCTAACAAGGTGGACCTAGTAGTCCTAATTGCCCCTAACAGATCATTAGAAGTGGTCATTGTAAGCCTTAACAGGCCAACTTTATGTTGTAGTATTGAAGTTTTGTGGGTATCATCCCCACCCCAGTTTTACTTTCTATTTGGAAGGTTTTTGGGTCACCAAATTATTGTGTTCATGTGCCATAAATGTTTTCAATTTTCATATGCATGCAGTTAGATCAGATTTATTGAATTAAATGGTTATTGAATTATTAAAATTAAGATCAAAGTTTGATAATAAAAAATTGAAGTTACTAATTCACCCCTCCCCTCTCAGTAACTTAGCATAGTCTGGAATATTTCCAACAATTGGTATTAGAGCAGTTATGGTTCTTAGGATAAAGCTTAATAGCTCGAGCAAAGATCAAGGACAATGGAGATATTCAGACTTGATAATGCAATAAAAAAATGAAAAGATAGATCTAGAAATGGCCTTTGTACAACTCAAGAAAGCCAAAGAGCAACTTTCCCAATCTCTAAAAAGAAGGAAGGAACTTGCAAATCAAATGAATGATCACTAGTACATTGAAGAAAAGATTGAAGACATTTTCCCTTCAAATAGTTCAGATGAAGCAAATGATGCAATCAAAGAACTTTTAGAGAAAAATGGTTCCCTGCAAGAAGAAATAAGAAATCTCAAAAGAGAACAAGAAATTCAGTCAATGAAACAAGATGAAAGAAGAAATGGACGGAAGAAACGATGAGATCTAGAACCAATCCATTTAGCATGAAGATCTTATAGATCAAATCTCCAATGCAAATGAAGAAATCATGAGTCAAAGACAAATCAATGAAAGATTAAGGAATGATCTAAATTCAAAAAGACAAATCAATGAGAGAATTAGAAGTGAGTTGAGATCTGAAAAGAAAATTAGTGAAAAATTGAAGACTGATATAAACACTAAAAACCAAATCAATGAGAGAATGATGAAATCTCAAGCAGATATGAATCAATTCAATTAATTGAATGAGTAGAATCTCTATAGACAAAAGGGTAAAGTAGGAATTGGATATAAAGAAGGTGAATCCTCCCAATAGGGTGCTCAAAGGAATCAAAGACCTACTTGCAATCACTATGGTAAGAAAGGTCATACATCAAATAAATGTTGGAGTAATGGTAAAGCAAAATTCAATGGAAAATGTTACAATTGCAATCAACATGGTCACAAGGCTAATGAATGTAAAGAGAAACCAAAATTTGAAGGCAAATGTCACAAATGCAAGAAACAAGGTCACAAGGCATCAAACTACAAGACCAAGACATTCAATCCAACAGAGAAAATTGTGAAAGAAATAGTTGGTTGGGACTACAACACCTGGTACAAATGTCATTAATGTGGAGAGTATGGACACATTGGCATGAACAATGTTAAACATCACATAAGGAAAATAGATACCACCATAAGATGTTTCACTTGTACAGAACTTGGTCATCTAGCCAAGAATTGCATGAATACAAGTAGAATTGAAGATGAGAAGAAAGATAAGGTAGACAAGATCATAAAGAAAATGAGGCAGCAATGGATTCCTAAATCCATCAAAGAAGCTAGTCCAAGCAATGATGGTCATGTCACTCAAGAAGTGGGTGACTACACCATTTCCAATTAAGTTCTTAAGCAAATATTGGAACTGCATTATCACAATCACATCTAAACAGTTACAAAATTGAAAAGAACCAAAGATCCAAATTAGTATTCAAGATATAAAGGGATCACAAAATATTATATCAATTATCATCGAGCTAGGTTGGGTCATGGACTCTACCAAGCCATGTTTAGTTACTGAGTTATGAAGCATTCACTGAGCAATCTAAACAGATAGTGGATGATAGGTTGTTGCAAACTAACACATACCATCATACATATTGATACTTTTGTACCAAGCATTAATGGGAAATTCATCAAAAGGTAGGAGAGCGAATTCATTTTCTCCAAAAAATTTAAAGTGCTATTGTGATTGAGTGAATTGTAGAGTAATCAAGTAATTTTGAATGAAATTTGCAGTAATTTTTTTTCCATCTCCTACAAAGTATCCATGGCAGCATCAAGCAATACCAACAAGGAAAAGAAAGGGTCAGGAATGTTAGTCTAAGGAGTCAAATGGAAACCACCAGATTTTAAACTTGTGCCAACAATTGTAGAAACCCTCAATCCAAATGGAGCACAATTGAAAATCTCTCCTAAGATACTACTCATTAACAATATTCAAACTCATTTTAAGTGTGCAATTCAATAAATTAGAGCCCTAGAGATGGATGAGGCCCTAGGTGAATTGTGTGTGAATGGTGTTCTTAAACCCGAGCATAAGCATTTGGAAGATAAAGGTTTAACCCACATTCCTCACCTACCCCAGAGTTTCCAAATCAAATGGATCAGATACATCCTAATTCAAGTTCACAATGGTTAGTTATGGCTTGAGAAACTAGTTTTGATCACTCATTGTATCACCAGCCTTCCCATGCTTTCCAAAGCCAAAACTACTAAAACCCTAGGTCAGGCAGAGTTGCAAAAGAAAACCCTAGCTGAGTGGGACGATAGAGGCATGAAAATTAGTTGTGTAATAGATGCAAAATTGAAATTTGGCATACATGTGATATCTCACAAGATCTACAATTCTAGTCATCTAAATAGTGTGTTGTGTGAAGCAATAGACTTGGTATTCAAAGTTATGAAGAACAATCTGCAATTTGATCTTGCAGACTTCTTGTTAAAACAATTTAACCAAAACATGGAAAGTATAAAGACATCCAAGAATAATCCTTGCAAATTTGGTTCATTGTTGACATGCTTATTCTTCTATGTTCAAAAGTTTTTCCCTTCTAAAGGTACAGTCATATGGAGAAAGGATGTGTCAGTCTTGTGTCAGATTAATGAATATATTGCAAAAATGGGTGAGAATCTTGTCAGTATAATGGACAACTACTTTGATGTCTTAAAGGAGAAAATGAATAATAGATTCAAGATTCCCAGGGAATTGATTGAAGATTACAAAGATTATGTTTTTTTCATGGTAGATAGTGACAAAGTCTACATTCAGGCAATAAAACAAAGAGTTGTATGGGTAAAACCTCTTCCCTATGAGGTAAACACTGATGAAGTGAAAGACATAATTGAGGCCTTGATAAATGAACCTATAGATCTAAAGGCACCATACCTTGGAACATATGATGAGGCTAAGGCAAGTATAGAGCTTGAAATCAAGCTTCTTTAGGCAGTTAACAAAGGTAAAAGGAGAATAGAAAAACTCAAATCCAACACACCTCTTTTGTTGATCGAGGGTAAGGGAGAAGATGATGATGATGATGAAGCAGAGGATGAAGATGAGTCAGAAAAGGAAGTAGAGCCAGTAAAGAAGAAAGGTAAGGTGATCATCACCAAGCCTCCCAAGCCATCCACTATAGTGTTTTCTAGGAGATCTAGGAAGAAAGATAGTGAATTTGTGTTTAACAAGCCTCCTCTCACCTTCCAAGAAAAACTAAACAATTGGAAAAAGGTTCAGGCATAACCAACTTCAAATCATTAAAGTATGAGACCAAGACAAAGGCTGAGAAGAAGCAGATTGAAGAATTGGTGCTAACTAAGATGGGCAGATGGAAGTATTCCCATGATCAGATAGCTTCTCATATTTCTAATGAACTTTTAGAGAGATTGAAGCCAAGATGGGACTCAGCTATGTAGATAGAAAAGGATATCTATGATAAAACCCTAAGGCAATTGTTACCAAGCATTACCAATGCTGAAGTAAAGGAGTCTTTGAAGAAAAATGAAGAAAAGATGACTCTTAGATTTAATACTTGTTTAATTTTGTTGAAGGATATAGAGCATGTAGTCAAGAATGCTACAGGCATGTGGAAAATCAATTATCACTTGCATAAACAGAGTGACTCTCTATAGAAGTCCAAGTTGCTCTACATACATACAAATTTTTGCAAGAAAATTGGGATAAGACTCTGGCACTCATACTTAAGGTACATTCTGAGTTTCTTTCTTATATTGGTGTCTCTGTGTAAATAATATTTGAATAAATCTTTGGCACTATTGTCAAAAGGGGGGAGAGACATTGTGTTTTTGGAGAGACAATGTGTATAGATGAAAAATAGTATGAATATTGTATGGGGGAGAATCATGCAAAAGAAAGGAAAGTATATTGTACATATTTACAAAGAAAATTTTTGAAAAATCTCAAAAACATTACCGAGCTAGTATCACACTATGATGTATATAAGTTTTGGTTCATGAGTGTTTTTGTCACTAATGCCAAAGGGGGAGATTGTTGAAATTAAGTCAAGTTTTTTATTAGTGACAACACTTATTTAGATTATGTATGGTTATGTAGCTCATTGATCAATCTACAGTATTTTCCATGTAATTCAAGTCCAACCGAGCATCCCAATGGTTACTAAGCTTAACAATTCCTATCGAGCATCCCACTAGTTACCAAGATTTGTAGTTCCTACTGAGTCAATAGTTCATGAGAAGTGAAGACAGTATTAACCAAGCTAAATGAAGTTAGTGTTTACTAAGTTCGAGTATGGTAAACGTGTAATGCAGTTTATACCAAGTTACACAGTATCTACCGAGTCGCCAGTGTAGACCAAGTTCGAGACTACTTTGAGTTGATTAGTATGGACTAAGACTCTACTTCTACCGAATGCATGACGATGTTGAGTAATGACAATGGATGCCATGTATCAGAACCTCACCAAGTCAATCTTAGGAACCCAAGTATCTTAATTCGAGCCGACTTTTTTATATTGGTGGTAACTTGTATGTTGTCTGACTTTGTAGTTTTGTAAATTGGATTGATATATATATATACATATATATATATATATACATATATATACATACATATATATATACATACATACATATATATATATATATATGTAAATATATGTATATCTATGTGTGTGTGTGTGTGTGTATATATATGTATGTATGTAAAGTTTTGTATCATATCCAAAGTTTGTGTGAAGGAATAAATAGATGAATATATGCAAATGCAAATCAGAAGCAAAGTCTATTGTAAGGCCATATCAGCAAAGGAGTAGTAAAGTCATATCTATCACATAAAGATGATCAGTACCTCAAAGAATCTCTATCAACAAATCAATTATAAGTCAAAGATATACTATTTCATTATACTTCATTGTATGCTTGCAAATCCTCTAACAAGGTGGACCTAGCAATCCTAATTGCTCCTAACAGAGCAGATCATTAGAAGTGGTCATTGTAAGCCTTAACAGGCCAATTTTATGCTGCGGTATTGAAGTTTTGTGGGTATCATCCCCACCCCAGTTTTACTCTATATTTGGAAGGTTTCTGGGTCACCAAATTATTGTGTTCATGTGCCATAAATGTTTTCAGTTTCTTATGCATGCAGTTAGATCAAATTTATTAAATTAAATGGTTATTGGATTATTACAATTAAGATCAAAATTTGATAAAAAATTTGAAGTTATTGATTCACCCCTCCCCTCTCAGTAATTTAGCATAGTCTTGAATGTTTCCAACAGATTCATTGAGAACTTCAAGAAATAAGAACCTAAGGAAGTTCTTGGACTAGAAGCAAAGCTTGATTCTTCAAATAAACTCTAAGCTTTACCAAGTATTTCCTTAATACTAGCAATAGTGGTTAGATTCTTTGGTACACTCATCTATTTCAAGGCTTTAGTATCTATGATTCAATCTTTGGTGACTTGTATATTTTCTAAATTGGCCATACTAGAAAATGTTAACTAAGAACCTTTACTTTTAGTTTTCCATAAAAGTGAATATCTAGCTTTGTATTTATCATACCTGGAATCTTTAACAATTGGAATAGTTGTATTAAATAATCAGCCATATAAGGCAAAATATAATGCATGAGTTCTAGATCTAGGATTCATATCTAGATAATGATTACCAAATTGAAACATCAACACCTTGTCCATATGTTCATCTAATAGTATTGTCAAATACAACCGGTAATGCACCCCTTACAACAACTTAGGTACAATACAATGTCTAAATTTTCCTTTAACAAACGCAACTCACATGCAACAAATTTTTCCAAAATACATAGCCCTTGAGGATAGAAAATTGTCACAATTTCAGTCTATTTTCAGCTTTGATCTTCCTCATACACATCTTCTTACAAAACACCTTCTTTGACCATTTACATCAGCACGACTAGCATTATACATCTTCCAAACAAAGTTCAACCTAAACTTCGTTCTCTACTTACAATTGCACTCCTTTGAAAAACTCAATTAACAACAAGCAATACTAACCTTCACACATTTCATTAATAAATAAAATAGAAACTTCAATCTTCATAAAACACTTCAAACACACACACACATAACACTCCACTTCTAATCTCAGTAAAATAAACTTCCATCTTTAACTTTATTGTCCCATTTTTTATGTCCTTTTTTTTTTTCTATGTTGGCAGCAATCTATCTTCACATACTTGAGATCCTCCATGCAGCGACTAACATGAATCTCTTTTGTGCTTTCTCTCTTTCCAGCTTTTGTCTTTGCAGATCTAATGACGCAAAAGACAGCTTCAAATTCCATTTCTTGCTGGGCTAGTTGCCTCAGCCCTAGCAACAAAATACTTAATGGCTAGCACTTCTCATTCGAACCAATCTATTCAAAAACTTTCAAGATAGTTTTGCCATTGGCTCTCATACCAATTTGAAGGCATCAATGAAAGACAAATATACAAGATAGGAACTAATTATATTTTCTTACTGTTTTGGTGAATACATTACATTAAGCCTCTATTTGCAGAAGTCCCATACAACAAAGTTTGGGACTAAATAAAAAGTAGTTTCTCTAACTATGATATGATCAAAAATACCTCCCATTAGCATGTCACAATATCTATTATGTCATGTGTCAATCAAACTCATTAAGACTATTGTGGGAATTCCTTTTCAATATAGTGGTTCACAACTAGTAATAATATTACCTACTTACAAATACTTATAACCATTTTATTTTTGTTTTTTCTTGTTTGACAAGTTCTCTTATCTCCTTACTAGATAAAATATTGATGAAAATATGGGCTTCATCATTCTTAACCTCAACTTGCAACTCAATCAATTTACATAATGAATTAGACTTGTACTATAATAGAGCTAAATTAGCATAAATCTCATTCCATTGCTTGGTAGGAAGCTTAAAATATTTCTCATTTAATTTAAATTTATTCATTTTTTCTATAAAACTATTTTCATCAACAACTACATCATTTAAAGTATGAAAGACAACTCCAAGACTTATAAGTTTGCCAGCTTTGTTTCCTTTGAATTTGTTTATAGTATGTTGTGATCCTACCATTTTGTTATGCTTGACACTAATTTTATAATAGAGCTACTCTCCCTACCTCTAATAATGCCTCACCATGACCTTAATAAGAATAATGAGGTCTTATGTCACAACCCTTAGGCACAAGGAAGAAAGAATACAAGATTTAGCCAAAGATAAGAGACACAAAGGTGTATAAAATTGAATCACTTTGTTACTCTTGGGCTAGAGATTTTATAGGATCTGAACCAATTTTGGAGATAGTTGTCTAAATAAATGCATATCATGTTGGAGCTACAATAGTTGAGAGCTTGATTGGAATAATTGTTATATTTTCATTGATGTTAAACCTATTGGTAAGACAAAAGTCAAACCTACTAGAGAGACATTTACAAATAGTATAGAGTTCCATATCATTTGATTGATGAAGATGATTTGAAAAGAAGAGATCATGAGATGGCCTAGTGAAAGACTGAGTTGAGATGTGTTGGAATTACAATGGGTACTTGATAAGATAATGTGTTGTTCATTTATTTAGAAGATAGTTGGATGGAGTTAAGAGTTGAAATAAGACATAAGTTTGACTGGGTATCAATATTGCACAACCAATGAAGAATTCAAAGAAAAATATTAAGGAACTTAAGCATTGTCAAGAAGAATAGTGTTGGTTAAGTGACAAAGATTTTTGAGTGAAAGAGATTGCCTAGTGACAAAGATTGTTGAGTGATAGTATTGACCAAGTTGTATAGTGATGACCAAGTGAGACAATGTAGTAATGATCGAGTGATCCAATGAAGATTGGGTAGAAAGACATAGTGATGACTAAGTGACAAAAAAAGAACAATTTATGAAAGAATCAAGATTTGTGTCTGAAATAGTTGAAATATTGGAATAATATTTCATGTGGTGACAATAAGGATTGATGAGGTGTATTATTTAATACAAGGAAAAGATTAGTTGATTGGTCAAAGGCTAATGTTTGAGGATATGTTTCTAGAAGTGTTGAAAAGAGAAGAACAAGAAGATGGGTAGATTCATTGAATATTTTGGATTTGATCATAAACCCAAAGATCTATGTTTGTGATTAAGTGAAAATGGATCAATGATACCTATTTAAGGAGGTATCTAGTATGTTTTAGGGTTGTCAAACTATAAATTTTGTAAGGGCAAGAAATGAATAGACTTGTGAGGAGAAGTGAAAAGTTTGTGAGGTGAAGGATTTCTTGAAGAGTTGCCAAGAAGGTCTAAGATGATAAGAATGATGGAGTCCACTCAATGAACTAGAGTTGAGGTGAATGCATATTTGAATTTACAAAGTGAGTTGTATGTTATCATATCAAAGTTTCACTATTACTTTCTAACCATTGTAGTAGTAAAATCCTTTTGATAAGGATGACTTAATAGTCATTTGTAAATCCTTTAATCAAGGTGACATTCTAATGGAATGTTCTTAAGTCCTCTAAAAAGGCCACTCCTAATAGGTTGATTAATTCCTTTAACAGGGTCACACCTAAAAGTGTATTTTGTAACATTTAATAGGGTTTGCTCCTAACAAAGCTTACTTCAAAAGAGTGAAAAAGTGGTAGCATGTTACTGGTGGTTTTTCCCAAATTGGGTTTGCACATTAAATCCTGGTGTCAAACATTGTGTGGATGTTTGTTATGTGTTTATGCTACAATATAATTTTAAAGTTTAAGTTTATTATTGATTGTGATAAAGTTTTGCAAGTCGGCACATACAAAACAAAGAGCTAAATGGAATGAATAAGTTGGATTACAATGAATGGTTTTAGGTAGTGAATTTTTGGGTTAACTTTGTTGAAGTATAAAGTGCTTGATTTGTACATGTGGACCTAGAGATAGCTGATTCACTCCCCCACTCGTCTTAGTTATTCCAAATATTATAACAATCGGTATCTGTGCAAAATTTTGAAGGATTTAAAGCTAAAGATCAAAATGTACAAGAGAGAGATACCCAAGTCGAACAAGGAGAACTTTTTAGTATGGAAAAGGCTGATGAAATTGTATCTATCAAGTATTGGAGATTTTGCATTTTGCTATCTTGAAAATTAGTACATTCAATCTCTCATACCTATGACTGTTGAGCAAATGAAAGAGAAGCAAATCAAATGATGATTGAACATGCATCTTCCCTAAGCTATTATGAATTTGATGAAGTAAAACATTGTGTGAATGCAAAGAAACTATGGGACCCACTAGCACTAATTCATGGGGGCAACACAAATGTGATGAGAGATAAGGTAGAAATTCTAAGAGGAAGGTTTGATGACATGAGAATACATGAAGGTGAGAATATATCACAATATGTTGGTCAAATTAAAGAAGTGGTAAATGTTATCAAGAATGTTGGAGGTGAAATATCCAAGGAGACAGTGATCAGTAAGGTATTGAGAACTTTACTTGCTATTTATGCTATCAGAGTATCTGAAATATAATAATTGAAATGCACACATGGTAATGATTTGACATTGGACATTCTAATTGGTTGACTCATGGATTTTGTGTTGGCTAATTTTGATAAATATTCCATTACTAATGTTGAAAGTACTTCCAAAGAAAAACTAACTAATGATGGCTCTAGAAAGAAGAAGAAAACAAAACACGTGAACATTGATAGTGACTTAGATGAATAACTTGATGAACTTGTGTTACTGGCTAAGAGGCTACCCAGAGGAAAAGGTAAATACAAAGGTAAATTTCCTATAATCTATTTAATTGTTGGAATTAAAGGTAGAGTAATTGAGAGGGGGGGTGAATCAGCTACTCACAAAAATTAATACACAGATCCCTTAGATGTCTTAAGGATCCAGTTACTACTGATACTCGGTAAACATAACAAAAATGTTGTAACTCAGTAAATTAAACTATTACTTATTTTCAAGCAAACATGCATGCAATTGAAAACAAAATGAACACAAGAGACACCAAATTTAATGTGGAAATCCAATATGGAAAAAACCACCAAGTAAGTAGTCACCAATTTTTTACTCTTCTGAAGTGAGCCCTGTTAGGAACCAACATTGTTAAAGATTACAAAACACATTGTTAGGTGTGACCCTATTAGAGGATTTAATCACTCTGTTTGGAGTGGCCTTGCTAGAGGTCTTTAGAACAATTCAAATGAACTATCACCTTGTTAGAGGATTTACAAAA
This sequence comes from Cupressus sempervirens, assembly GCA_028749045.1. Classification (NCBI taxonomy): domain Eukaryota; kingdom Viridiplantae; phylum Streptophyta; class Pinopsida; order Cupressales; family Cupressaceae; genus Cupressus; species Cupressus sempervirens. Next base: position 501,980,764 of record CM053786.1, read on the forward strand.
TGGCTATTAAACCAAATCTGTTAAGAGATTTGAAATCACTACTACAATGGTTAGAAAGCAATAATGAATTGATCTGAACAAGATGTAACTGAATTTGTTGACTACAAGTCTTTGTTAAGCATTATTAGATCCTCTTTGATCAAGTATAGCTTTTTTGCTCCTCAATGATCTTTGATCATCCTTCCAATTCGCTTCCACAATAATCAGTCTTCATATTACATTAATTCCACACACACTTCCTCTTCACACTTAGAATTCACAACTTGACCTCTTAATTATACCATTCAGATTGTCAAGTTGGCCCATTTACATGTTACATTTACCAATAAATCATACATTAGTCAGCTACAAATATTACTCTAAACAAATAAATGTCATTTCATAAAATAATGAAATCATTTACTAGTCGACCTTGCTCGGTAAATATTGCTTCCAAAAATTTCCTAAGTTAACCTTCTTGACTCGATTAACATTGCAATATCCATAAAATTCTTTGGCTACCGAGTTTACTCAGTAAGAACTGAATTCCTTTATGAGAGCTCGGTAAGAACTACTTCTGCCACATTTCCTTTGATGACCAAGTGAGCTCTGTAAGAACTATTTCTACCACATTTCCTTTGATGACTGAGTGAGCTCGGTAAGAACTATTTCTGCCACATTTCTTTTGATGACCGAGTTAGCTCAGTAAGAACTGTTTACTCAGTAGATACTGCAAGTTTTCTTTACTAACCTCCTTGGCTTGGTAGATTCTATCCTTTTGCCTCGCTGACCATCTGAGCTTGGTAGACTCTATCCTTTGCCTTGCTAGCCTTCTAAGCTCAGTAGACACTGTCCTTTTCCTTGCTGACCTTTTGAGCTCGGTAGACTCTATCTGATGACTGATATGACATTTGTGTGACATCAAAGACAACACACAATTGAATAATTATATCAAACAATCTCCCTCTTTGGCATTGATGACAACACAACATGTCATAGAAAAATGAAATTTGAAAACAAGTCTTTTACTGACAGAATACTTCACTTTCTTCTTCAAATATAGTAAACTCCCTCTTTCATAATAATATCTCCCTCTTGCACAAACTCTTATTATTTTGCAAATTTCAAAAAAATATGATAGTATATTCTCCCTCTTTGACAACACATGCCAAAGATAACTCAAAACAATTGAATAGCATTGTACCTGATGTACTGATTCATATGCAATGTCTTCATTGGTTTGCTACATCAACTAATAGATCTTCAATTCTATTTCTGTTGATGCATCACTAGAACTATATTTTAGTGAGCTTCAGATAGGGGAATGACCCCTAAATTACCTCTTAAATACAAGAATGCATCCTTAGGTAAAGGCTTTGTGAATATGTCAGCAATTTGTTCCTTTGTATGGACATATTCCAATCTTATTTCCTTTTCTTGCACCAATTCTCTAACAAAGTGATACTTTATGGCAATATGCTTGGTTTTTGAATGCATCACTAGATTCTTGGAGATGTTAATTGCACTTATGTTATCACAAAACATAACAATAGGTTCTTTGATTTCTTGCTTCATACCTTCTAATAATTGTTTGAACCACACAATATTTGAGCAATTTACTACTACTGCAACGTATTCAGCCTCTGCTATGGATTGAGATGTATAATTCTACTTTTTTCTTGTCCAAGAAAGAAATCTCATCCACTTGTGCTCTTTCTATCATCAATATTTCTTGCTCAATCTACATCAGTGAACACCTTTAAATCCAAATTTCCTCTAAGTTTATACCATAATCCATATTCTTCAGTTCCTTTTAAGTATCTCATGATCCTTTTAATTGCCATCATGTGATTTTCTTTTGGTTTTGCTAAGAATCTTACTACAATTCCTATTGCAAGGGCAATGTTTGGTCTTGTGTGCACTACATATTGCAACTTTCCAATCATAGATCTATATAATTTCTGATCCACTTCCTTTGATTCATCATCCTTGGTAAGTTTTAATCCAGTACACATAGGAGTACCAACTGGTTTACAGTCTTCCATACCAAACTTTTTTAGTATCTCTTTGATGTATTTAGATTGAGTGATGTAGATGTCATTCTTATTCTGTTGAATTTGAAGACCAAAAAAGAATTTGATTTCACCAAACATTGACATTTCAAATTCCTTATTCATTTGTTCTGAAAATTCTTTGCAAAGATCATCATTTCCTATGAACAAAGTATCATCTACAAATATTTATGCAAAAACAATCTTATTAGCTGGTCCTTCCTTTATGTACAAACTACTGTTTTCATTAGTTCTTTAAAAATCAATCTGAATAATATAGTTATGCAATCTTTCATACCATGCTCTAGGGGTTTGTTTCAGACAATATAATGCTTTATGCAATTTGCAGACCATGTCCTTCTTGTCTGGATCAACAAAACCTTCAGGCTATTCAATGTAAACCTCTTCATCCAATATGCCATTGAGAAATGCTGACTTGACATCCATTTGATAAACTTTGAATCCTTTGAATGCAGCATATGAAAGTAAGGTTTTGACACCTTCCAATCTTGCAACAGGAGCAAAAGTTTCTCCATAGTCTACACCTTCTTCTTGAAAGTATCCTTTGCATACTAGTCTAGCTTTGTTCCTTGATACCTTACCATCTTCATTTAATTTTTTTTCTAAAAACCCACTTTGTTCCAATCACATTTTTGTCTTTGGGTCTAGGTACAAGATTCCATGTTTTATTTTTCTCTATCTATTCTATCTCTTCATTCATAGCTTCAATCCAACTCTCATTGTCTAGTGCATCTTTGACATTTCTAGGTTCAAAATCAGCAAATAAACAAGTGCCTTTAACTTACTTCTTGTCATTGTTCCTTCTGATTTATCTCCAATGATCTGATCTAGTGCATGATTCTTTTTGACATACTTGGCTAACATGGGCTCCTTGCCTTTTGAATGAATTACATTGTTATCCTTTTGTGTCTCAACTTCTAGTTCTGATTCTAGTTGCTCAGGCTCGGTAGATGCTAACTCAATAGCTTCTATTTGCAACTCGAGTTCTTGCAGCTCGGTAGGTACTCACTCGGTTTGAACTTCTTGTGACTCGGTTAATGAAGACTCTAGAGTTGAGGATTCCTGATTAATAGGTATACTTGGCATTATATCAGGTTCCACGTAAAAAAATCTTATGTAGTCTTCAGGTTCTTTTTTGCTTTCTTCTTCTATTCTTTCTGTAAACTCATCAACTTTCACATGTGCACTTTCTATGACTTTGTGAGTAGATAAGTTCAAACATCTATATGCTTTTCTTTTGCAAGAGTATCCAAAAAATATTTCTTCATCACATTTTACATCAAATTTACCTTTTCTAGATTCTTTCAAAATGTAACATTTTCTTCCAAATACTTTTAGATAACTTACATTGGGTTTATAGCCATACCACAACTCATAGGGTGTTTTGAATGAGTCATTTTTCAGTTGCACTCGGTTCAAGGTATGAACTGCAGTGCTGATAGCTTCTTTCCATTATTTGATAGCAATGTCTTTCTCAATCATTAAGGTTCTTGCACAATCCATGATAGATCTGTTCCTTCTTTCTGCTATTCCATTTTGTTCAGGAGTTCCAGGTGCTGAAACCTATCTTTTGATTCCTCTTTCAATGCAAAAGTTATTGAACTCATGTGAAATGAATTCACTACCTCTATCAAACCTTAAGCATTTCAATCTTTTGCCTGTTTCTTTTTCTACTTTGGCCAAATACCATTTGAACTTTTCAAATGCTTATGATTTCTCTCTTAGGTACATGACAATCATCATTCTTGAATAATCATCAACAAACAGAATGAAAAAATTTTCACCAGTATAACTTTCAATGCCAATAGGTCCACACAAATCAGTATGCACAATTTTTAGAACTTCTTCAGTCTGATAGTTTTTGCTTTTAAAACTAGTCTTTCTAATTTTACCAATTTGACAATTCTTGCATAGACCAACCTCGGGTTTCTTTATGTTAGGAATACCTCTTACTTTCCTGAATTTACTGATCTTTATCAAGTTGTCAAAGTTTACATGACATAACCTCTTATCTCATAACCAACTTTCTTCAATTTGAGCAATGAAACATGAACATTTACCAAGTTTAAGATAAAATAAGTTACCTTTTGTTTGAGTGTCTGATCCAATCAGCTTTCCTTTGCCATCTAGCAATCTTTCTTTTCCATGCATAAATTCTACTTTGAATCCATTATTGAGTAGTTGTGCCACACTCAACAAATTATGCTTTAGTCCTTCTACCCAGTATGCATTATCACATACAAGTTCTTTGGTTAGTGAGATTCTTCCTTTTCCTCTTATACAACAAGGTTCATTGTTAGCAAATCTTACACTGCCACCATCATAGTCTTCAAAGTATTCAAATTTAGTTTTATCACCAATCATGTGATGAGAACAACCACTATCTATGATCCATGTATCATTTTTGCTCATATGAGAAATGAGTGTCATTTCTTCATCATTATCAGATTCATCTTTCACAGCAATGTAGACAATTTCATCTTCTTCTTCATCATCAAAATTATTAGAATCTTTAGCCATAAAATATGTTTTCTTACCTTTATCCTTGAATGGTTTGAAGTCTTTCTTGCCATTGTACTTGTGACCTTTCTTCTCATCTTTGTTCTGCTTATTTGGGCACCTAGTTGTAATATGTCCAATTTCTTCACAAGAAAAGTAGATTAGAGGAACCTTACCTTTGTATTTCCCTTTGCCTCTTGAATATTTTCTTGCTAGTAGAGCTTCAACCAGCTCAAGATCACTGTCTTAACTTTGTTCTGATTCTTCATCACTATTTGATTGTGGATCCTTCATCTTTTTCCCTTTTTCTTTGAGTGAAATCTTGGCTTCAAATGTTGATTCAATGTTCTTGACAGCTGGAACATAATTGTCATAGTTGTCTAGCTCAAATGTAGTCAATCTTCCAACTATGGCCTTTAAATTTATTTTATGATTTGCCTCACATCTTCTTTCTTGAATTGTAGAGACTCTTATTGCATAAATGGGAAGTAGAGTTTTAAGAACTTTACTTATAACTGTCTCTTCATTGATATCTCCTCTAGATGCTTTGATTACACTAACACATGCTTTAACTCTTTCAACATACTTTGCAATGTTTTCATCCTCTCTCATCCTCATTTGATCAAATTGTCCTCTCAAACTTTCTGCTTTGGTTCTTCTCACATTATCATCTCCTCCATAGATCTCTTTCAGCTTGTTCCACATTTCAAAGGCAGTTTTTCAATCCTTAATGTCATCAAATTCTTCATAATTTAGAGAAAATGCTATATCTATCATCTTGTTGTTGTGAGTCTTCTTTTCAGCAATATCATTGACAGATAATGTACCAAAAAGTTCTTCATATTTTTTATCGAGTACTTTAGCCGTGTATCACCAATAGAAGCTAGATGAAGCCTCATTATTCCTTGCCATGCTGAGAAGTTGTCCCTGTTAAGTCTTGGAATTTCCCTTTTGTAAGACATCCTGATCTTTAGCTTAGATCCTCGAAATCTTTTCCTGTAAGCACCAAAAGCTCTAATACCAATTGTTGGAATTAAAAGTAGAGTAACTAAGAGGGGGGGTGAATTAGTTACTCACAAAAATTAATCCACAGATCCCTTAGATGTCTTAAGGATCCAGTTACTACTGATACTCGGTAAACATAACAAAAATGTTGTAACTTGGTAAATTAAACTATTACTTATTTTCAAGCAAACATGCATGCAATTAAAAACAAAATGAACACAAGAGACACCAAATTTAACATGGAAACCCGATATGGGAAAAACCACCAAGTAACTAGTCACCAATTTTTCACTCTTTTGAAGTGACCCCTGTTAGGAGCCAACCCTATTAAAGGTTACAATACACACTATTAGGTGTGACCCTGTTAAAGGATTTAATCACCCTGTTAGGAGTGGCCTTGCTAGAAGTCTTTAGAATAATTCAACTGAACTGTCACCTTGTTAGAAGATTTAAAAAATGACTATTAAACCAACTATATTAAGAGATTTGAAATCACTACTACAATGGTTAGAAAGCAATAATGAATTGACTTGAACAAGATGCAACTGAATTTACTGACTACAGGTCTCTGTTAAGCATTATTAGATCCTCTTTGATCAAGTATAGCTTTGCTGCTCCTCAATGATCTCTGATCATCCTTCCAATTTGCTTCCATAATAATCAGTCTTCATATTACATTAATTCCACACACACTTCCTCTTTAAACTTAGAATTCACAACTTGACCTCTTAATTATACCATTCAGATTGTCAAGTAGGCCCATTTACATGTTACATTTACCAATAAACCATACATCAGTCGGCTACAAATATTACTCTAAATAAATAAACATTATTTCATAAAACAATGAAATCCTTTACTGGCCGACCCTGCTTGATAAATATTGCTTCCAAAAATTTCCTAAGTTAACCTTCTTGACTTGGTTAACATTGCAATATCCATAAAATCCTTTGGCTGCCGAGTTTACTTGGTAAGAACTACTTCTTCCACATTTTCTTTGATGATCGAGTGAGCTCGGTAAGAATTATTTCTGACACATTTCCTTTGATAACTGAGTGAGCTCGGTAAGAACTATTTTTGCCACATTTCCTTTGATGACCGAGTTAGCTCGATAAGAAATATTTACTCGATAGATACTACAAGTTTTCTTTACTAACCTCCTAGGCTCAGTAGATTCTGTCCTTTTGCCTTGCTAACCATCTAAGCTCGAAAGACTCTGTCCTTTTCCTTGCTGACCTTTTGAGCTCAGTAGACACTGTCATTTTCCTTGTTGACCTTCTAAGCTCGATAGACACTGTCCTTTGCCTTGCTGACCTTCTAAGCTTGGTAGACTCTATCTAATCACTGATATGACATTTGTGTGACATCAAAGACAACACATAATTGAACAATTGTATACAACATTTAATATGCAATAAATTTGGTCATATTGCTTCTAGATGTCTTGATGGAGAGGATAAGGATGAGAGGAAGGACATTAGATACTGAGACAAGATTGACAATAGAGATGGAAAAGGTAACAAAGACTACAAAGGCAAAGGTAAGAAATCTTGTTGAATTTCTAAAGAAAATTCTGGTAGTGGTACAAACGAAAATGATGATGAAGTTATGTATGTTTCTATGAAATATGATTTTGACGAATATGAAAAATGTGAAAAGACTACTCTAACTCACACATAAGAAAAAATGACAGATGGATAATTGAGAGGGAATGTTCACATCATATGACTGGTGATACAAGTAAGTTTGAAAGCTTGATTCAATACAATGGTAATAGTGTTGATTTTGGAAATGATGCACCATGTTATGTGAAAGGTAAAGGAACAATTATTTTGAATGATAAAATCATATGTGATAATGCATATTGGGTCGATGGTCTAAAATATAACTTATTGAGTGTAGCACAGTTGATTAGTTACTTCTACAAGGTTGAATTTCTAAACAAGAAGGCAAAGATCTATGATGCTACTAGTGAACTAATTTGAAGTAGAGAGAAAACAAAAGGAAATTTGTTTTATCTAGACCTATCTGAAGATGCATGCTTATTTGCACAATATGAAGATTTTTGGCTATGGCATAAAGGGTTGTATAATGTAAATTTTGACAATTTGGTTGAGATCATCGAGAAAAGAAGGGTAAGAGTATTGCCAAGATTGAGTAAACCAAATAAGGTGATGTGCAAAAAATGTCAGTTGGGAAAAATGACAAGTCTAGTTTAAAGAGAAAAATATATTTTTTTAAAGATATTTTGGAATTAGTTCATACTAATTTATGGGGTCTTATTGGAGTGCAAAGTTGTTGTGGAGATAAGTACTTTATCTTATTTGTTTATAACTTCTCTAACATGATGACTATAATGTTTCTTAAGGAATAATATGATTATTTTCAAATGTTATAGTGGTATTTGCTTAGATTTGAGAAGAAAATAGGTAAGAGTTTGAAGTGCTTGAGATCATATAAAGGAGATTTCATATTTGAAAAGTTTAACATATTCTACAATGATAGAGAAATCAAAAGGAAAATGTCTACAACTAGAACTCCACCACAGAATGGTATAACTAAAAGAAGGAATAAAGGAATATATCCATAATGGATTATGTAAGAACATTGATGATGTAGAAGAATGTTTCATCAAAGTATTGGAGAGAAGTTGTCAGCACTGCAATCTACACACTAAATCGAGTACAAGTCAAGAATGGTATGAACAAAACAACTTTTGAGCTACAGTATGGGCATGTACCTAATATAAATTATTTCAAAGTTTTTCCAAGCAAATGTTACTATTAGAGTAATAAATTATTTTCTTATAAACTAAATAATATTAATTTAATTATTAAGTCACTTATTATCTCTCTAGTTTACTTAAGCTAAACTTTGGGCATATAATAATTAATTTTTTTATTAATTATTATCATGCAGCCTAGGTTAGTTACCTGTTAGAGTTTTGATCTCCTTTTATAAGGATTAATCTCTTTGTAATTTATTGATTTACTTTTGATAATAGCAATATCTTTTTTTTCTCATCAAGAAGTCTCGACTATAAATCTGGGAATTCCATTATCCATAACTTTTGCTTCTCTCTTTCTATGATAGGTACTTTCATGTAGGTGATTCTTGGGAATTATGGAATTGATCTTACATCAACTTTAACATGGTATCAGAGCTCCAAATATTAATGCCCATGTTTTGTTTATGATAGGTTTGGCTTGGCTTTCATATCTGTGTTTTTTCTTTCAAAGGCTTTCTTTTTTTAGAGTTTTTTTTGTTTGGATCCAGGTGGCCACTTTTTTTTGATGTACTTTGAGCCCAAATGAACCTCACCATTGAGCTCAGAGTGCCCAAAAACCCTTATTTTCATTTTTTTTTTCCAATTTGGACATAGTTGGAATCTAAGGCATAACAATTACTACTAGATTGGGCACGTTTCTTGAGGTAGTGATTTTATGATTTTGGAATAGAAATCAAGATTTTTTGGAAAAAGAAATTAAGATTTTTTGTCACATAAATTGATATTTTTGGCACAAAGATTGAGGTGATGATTTTATGATTTTTTGGCACAAAAATTGTTATATTTTGGCACAAAATCAAAATTTTCTAGTACACAAATTGAGATTTTTGGGTGCAGAAATTGAGATAGTTTTTGGTACAAAATTGACATGCTTCTTAATGATATTTTGGTACAGAATCAACATGCTTCCTAAGGCAATTTTTGGTATAAAATTTACATGCTTCCTGAGATAGTTTCTAGTACAGACTGACATGCTTCTTGAGGTAATTTCAAGTGCTCACGAGCATGCTTCTCAAGGCATTTTGTTATGGGTCCCAAGATGGTGATTTTTTATTTTTCCCTTTTGACTTTTTTTTGACCTACCTAAGGTTTGTCGATTGAACTTCCTCAGCCAGACTCCATTTTTCACAAACAAGATATTGTTGGAAAGTTGTTTTTGAGCTTGTCGTGATGGTGCAATTTATTTGGACTTTTGATGTTGTTTGGTTTCCATTTTATGCAATAAAATTTAGAGGTTCTATTTTTCACTTTGGGAGACATATCTTGAGATATTCTATTTTTTATATTCTACTACAAGCACATCCCATTCAATTTTTTTTTTTTTTTTGCATTCTAGTGGATATCTTGGTTATTTCTAGTCTAGAGATCAATTTTATTTCTTTAAATGATTTTTCATGGGATATATTATCTCTTATATCAACCTTATGTATCTTTTGATCTTTGTTTTAGATTACGGTAAAAACAGGTTTTGAAGGGACCCTGAAACCCTTTCACATCCTCAAAAAAGGAAAAAAAAAAGCCATCCAACAAGAAAGAGCCCATAAACCTATTGCAAAGTAGATCTAGAATCAGGTTTTACAGGGACCTGAAACCACTAAAAAAGTCCAGATAAAGTACCCAGGTTTTACAAGGACCTGGAACCTACAGTACAAGATAAAAACTAAAAGCCAGAAAACAGGACCACCCAGAAGTGCCAACCAGCAAATAGGACAAGAATAGGAACCCGACCAGAAAAGAAGACCCAGAAAACTTTTGATCTTTTTTGACATCCTTTTGTAGTATGTTTGCAAACATATTGAGATAAGGTGTCACTCTATTCCATTTTAGGATCTTGCACATCTTTTTGTTTTTTTGTATTTGCACTACATTATAAAGTGCCTTGGGGGGTTTCATGTTGGCCATATTTGTCATCTTCCTATTGAAAATAGATTGATACAAGTATGAGAATGTGTTTCAATCATTGTTTTGTCACTGATGGCAAACTTACTACTTGTTGGTAAGATAACTGCTTAGTTGGTTTGAGTACTATCATTTGTTTGATTGATGAGGAGGTTTTGATCAAATGAGATAATAACAGAACCTAGTGAAAAGGTTGAGTTATGGTATGTAAAAAGGAGTACAAAGATTAGTTAAGACAATGATGATATAATGCATTGAATATCTACTTAAGGTTGCAAATGTTGGATACACTGACAAAGTCTAGAAGAAAAAGTAAGAAGAATTGAGTCTATCAAGCTTAATTGAGTGGACAATAGATGTTGAGAAAAGTTAGTGCAAGCTGAGCAAAAAATCTATTGGAGCTTAGCACAATCAAAATTCAATGTATGCCAAGTGAAATAGTGTAAGCCAAGTAAAGATTAGTTGATTTCGAACACCAATAAACTTTAGTGTTTGTCAAGTGATCTAGTTGAAGATGAGTGGAAGAACAATATGGAAGTTGAGTGACAACATATTGATGTCGAGTGCCAGTATTCATGGTAAATCATGGATTTGATGAAACTGAGTCAACTATTTGTTTTCTTGAATTTAGTGAAGCATGTGGAACATAACTATGATGAGTTGGTGGTTCAAAATTCATGGTAAACCATTTTCAGAAGAATTCAAAGAGGATAGAAGAAGTATCTAGAAGGGACTAAAATGAAAAGATGGGTAGATTCATTGAATCCTACCTAATATTACCTAACCCTAAAATGGATGATAGAGGATGAATAGTAAAAGATGTTAATTTTCCATTTGTAGAGATGACTAGTCAGAAGCAAGGTTGGTCAATGTTCGAGAACCTAAGTTAGACAAGAGTTCTAAGGTATTACTTCATTAGAGATCGAACATAAGAGACTACTATTGGAAAGAAAAGTAAGAAGGCTTAAGAGTATGAATGCTTGAAGGGTGAACAAGCCATCAAAGTTAAAGTGTGTGAAAGCCAAGTAGAATGGAGGACTGAAACAAAGATCTGTAATCTACAAGTGAGTTGTAATTTTTATCAAATCAAGCCTTACTATTAATTTCTAATCATTGTACCAGTCTAGTGTAAATCCTTTGGATTAAGATTGACCTAACAGTCATTTGTAAATCCTTTAATTGGGAGACAATCCAAGTGAATGATCTAAAGTCCTCTAACAAGGCTCACTCCTAATAGGGTAATTGAAATCCTCTAACCAGGTCACATCTAATAGCATGTATTGTAACCTTTAATAGGGTTGGCCTTTCACAAGGCATCACTTTAGAAGAGTGAGAATGAGTAGTATGTTATTGGTGGTTTTTCCCAATTTTGGTTTCCACATAAAATCATTGTGTCAAATGTGTTATTGAATTTTTTATGTTTCATGCTTACATTTTTTCAAAGTTGATTTGATAGTAACCTATAAATTTAAGTGATTGTATGATCTAATGGATGCATGCATGAATATGTTTTATGGATATGGGTTCACTAAGCAATGAAAAGTTTTATTTGTACAGCTAGACCTTGGATAACTAATTCACCACCCCCCCACCCCCCAGTTATTCTAAAGAATTATAACACTTCCTTTATCAAGGGAGTGTTCCTTCCACAAAATTAGCCTCATGATGTATCGATGACACATGCCACTATAGGTGTTTATACTTCTTTTGCACCCTCGATGTTCTTGGTTCTTCTTTCTGTAAGCAATATTGCATTCATTTTTAGTGTTCATGTCTTACCTCTCAACATTATAGGGGGGTTATATTGGTTCTATGTCATTCTTGGTTCAATGGAGTGAGCTATGTATTCAGTATTTGATCCTATGCACTAAGCGATTGCAGTGGCTAGATACCCGTTCATTTCAATGAGATGGATCATTTACCATATAGAAATTCTTTCATTCCTATTTTTGGAGGCCACGAAGATACCTTCCATATTTGATTGATCAACTCTTCAGACTTAGTCTTTTGTACCTGCTCATGTTCTATGTAGTGGAGGTTCTTCAAATCAACAATTTGGTAGTGTTTGTGGCTTAAGTAGTGTTCTTCATGATCATATTTTGTTCCTATCTTCTGGGACATTCCCTAGTTTGGAGGCTTCTTCAATCCTCACTAGTTCTTCAACATTATTTCCATCTCTTTTTGGGGTAGGCTTTTTCCCGTGTGGTTTTCTCTATTTCTCCTCTTTTTAGAGATTTGGTTGTGTTTGGGTACCTCATTAGGCCTTATTTTCAGGACCCAAATTTCCTTTCTGTAGTAGTTTCTAGGTTTTTAGCTACTCCCTAAGTTTATCTTAAGGGGGTGTTAGTGTAATAAAGTATTTTTTTATTAATTTAATCATATTAATTTAATTATTAACTCACTTATTATCTCTATTTTACTTAAGTTAAACTTTGGGCATATAATAATTAATAATTTATTTAATTATTACTATGCAACCTAGGTTAGTTACATGTTAGGGTTTTGATCTCTTTTTAATTTATTGATTCACTTTGATAATAATAATAATCTCTCTTTTTTGTTATCAAGAATTTCTCAACTATGGATCTAGGAATTCCAAGCTCCATAGCTTTTTCTTCTCTTTTTCTATGATAGGTGTTTGCATGTAGGTGATTTTTGGGAGCTATGGGGTTGATCTTACATCAACTTCAATAGTTACATTCTAAAAGATTCAAGGAATGGAAAGCCTGATGCTAAAAGTGATGAAGGTATATTCCTAGGTTATTCCATAAAGAGTAAGGCATAGAAATGCTTGAATTCTAACTCTAATAAGGTTGTTGAAAGTGGAGCTATTGGAGTTGATGAATTCGTACAAAAGAATGAGGTATAATGCGACAGATAACCTAAAGACTACATAAATTTTGTATATATCCATGAAGGAGAACCTAACACCACTCTTGACCTTGATAAAAAAACTAAAGAAATACAAAATTTGAACACTGTTGAGTCATAACAGAAATGCCCAACCAAGAAAGAGAAGCCTATCAAGTATCAAACTGTAGAAACTTAGCAATAGAAAGAGAATTCCAACCATCATGATGATGTACCTATAATATAGATAGAAATACAACAAGAACAACCTAAAGTGATTGAACATGTTGAACTAGGTGAACGTAATGAACCTTAGCATGAAAAAAGAAGAAAAGAACTTGTCTTAGAAAAGTATATGAGAAGAAATAATACACTAGACCAAATAATTGGAGACAAAGATTCAGGAGTGCTGAAAAGAAAAACACTAAGGAGTGAAACATGCCCATTGTGTAAGTATGAGCCTAGATCTATCAACGATACACTTGAGAATGAAGATTGGATCATACCATGAATGAGGAGATTGAGAAAAATGAAAATAACATGACATGGACACTAGTTCCCAGACCAAAGGACAAGAATGTAATTAGAACAAAGTGGGTATTCAAGAACAAACTAAATTAGAAATATAAAGTCACACAGAACAAGGCAAGACTATTTGGTAAAGGATATGAACAAAAAGAAGGAATTGACTGTGGAGAAACATTTTCTCTAGTTGCAAGGCTGGAAGGAGTAAGGACTTTTCTTGCATATGCTTCTTACAAGTGATTCAAATTTTATCAAATGGATGTGAAGTTTGCATTTCTTAATGGTATACTTGAGGAATCCTATATTGACCAACCTGAAGGATTTGTAGAACCTAGCAAGAACAACATGGTATGTAAATTGTATAAATCTTTGTATGGTTTGCAACAAGCTTCTAGAGCATGGTATGTGAGATTTCATGCATACTTGGTGACAAATGGTTTTGTAAAAACCAATGACAATAGCAATCTATACTTAAAAAGTGAAATTGAGAGGAAGGTACTATTGGCTGAAATTTTTGTGGATGATATTATATTTGGAGGAAAAGATGAATTTTGTAAATGATTCACTAATGATATGAAGATAGAGTTTAAAATTTCTATGTTTGGAGAGATTAAATTCTTTGTTGGGATGCAAGTATATCAGATGAAGAAAATTATATACATTACACAATCAAAATTCATCAAGAGATACTAAATTTTTTTTGGTATGAAAGGCTCAAGACCAGTTGGAACTCCTATGACTACTAGACATAAACTTTCAAACAATGATGATTTTAAAGAGGTAAATCAATGATTGGGAAATTGCAATACGTAGTTCATAGCAAACCTAACATTGCATTAGCACTTGGAATAGTTGCAAGTTTTTTTGCTAATCCTAAATAAAATCAAATGATGGATGATGTGAAAAGCATGCTAAGATATCTTGAAGAAATAGAAGACTATGTCCTATGGTATAAGAAGAATGATAAATTTGAGTTGAAATTTTATACTGATGTAGAGTGGGCTAGAAATGTTAATGGCAAAAAAAGCACTAGTGGAGGCACTTTCTTTCTTCGAAAGAGACTGATTTCCTAGACAAGCAAGAAGCAAAACTACATTTCTCAATCCATGACAGAAATTGAACATGTTACTACAACACTAAATTATACTAACATTTTTTGGATCAAGAAATTGTTGAAAGGTATGAAGGAAGATATTACTAATCTTGTAATAATATATTGTGATAATACAAGCGCTATAAACATTTCAAAGAATCTCATGATGCATACTAAGACAAAACGTATTGAGATCGAGTATCATTACGTGGGATAGTCAGTTCAAGACAAATAAGTGAGGCTTGAATATGTGAACATAAAGGAATAGATAGATGAAATATTTTCTAAGGTATTACCTAAGGAAGTGCATGATTACTTGAGAGACAAGTTAGAGGTCATTCCCCTCTTTGTTGCTAACTAAGGAGAAAATGTGGCATTACATCAAATTTTATTATTAGAATATCATACACATTGATGCAAAAGATCACACTTTTGGATCTACCTAAAGGTGTAAAATGATGTGAAGAGATGATCTTGAAGATGAACTCAATGATAGAGGGAGAAAATTTACAAGAAAGATTGATAATATCTATATGGAAAAGATGTATGACAATTTACTTGATGTTTCTATGGTAATTGAGATGTCTTTGGCATTTTTTTCAAAGAGGGAGAGATGATAATAAAGATTGTAGGTAGTTACCATGGAGGGAGATAAAAATAGACATGGAGATGAAGACTATTGTTAATGAAGACATGAAGAAAGAGGGAGATGATGAATACTATAGATAGTTATGGAAGATCATATGAAGAACGTTGGAGACTATTGTTATCACTGAAGATGACTAGATAAGAATCATAATGAAACTAAGAGGGCATGCCTCTTAAACACAAAGGTAATAATACAATGTAGTTCAACACTTAAGGTGTTGTGTTATTTTTGGATTTCAAGGTAACTTGAGAGTATTTCCATCAATGACAAAGAGGGAGATTGTAGGAGCTACAATTGTTGAGAACTTGATTGGAATAATTGATATTGTCATTGATGTCAAACCTATTCATAAGACATAAGTAAAACCTACTAGAGAGAAATTTACTAACAATATAGAGTGCTATATCATTTGATTGATGAAGAGGATTTGAAAAGAAAAGATCGTGAGATGACCCAGTGGAAGGTTGATTTGAGATGTGTTGGAATTACAATGGGCACTTGATAAGATAATGTGTTGTTCATTCATTTAGAAGAAAGTTGGATAAAGTTAAGAGTTGAAACAAGTCATAAGGATAATCTTGACCCAGTATCAGTGTTGCACAATCATTGAAGGAGTTGAAGTAGAAGATTAAGGAACAAAAGCATTTTTTACCAAAATAGTGTTGGCCAAGTGATAGAACAAAAAGACATAGTAATGATTGAGTGACAACACAAGAACAATTTATGAAAGAATCAAGATTTTTGGCTAACATAGTTAAAATATTGGAATAAGAAAAACATGTTGATGAAAAGGATTTATGTGTTGTATTATTCAATAAAAGGAAAGGATTAGTTGAATGATCAAATGCTAAGATTTGAGGAGATTATTCTATAAGTTTTGAGAAGAGATGAACAAGAAGGGAAAATTCATTAAATGTTTTGGATTTGATCATAAAACCTAAGATATATGATTGTGATCAAGTGGAAAAATATCAGAGCTACCTATTTAAAGAGGTATATGGTATTTTTTGGGTTGTTGGACTGTAAATTTTGCAAAGACAAGTGGTGAATAGACTTTCAAGGAGAAGTGTGAAGCTTGTGAGGTGAAGGATTTCTTGAATATTTTTCAAGTAGATCTAAGATGATGAGAATAATGGAGTCTAGTCAATGAACCAGAATTGAGTTGAACAAAGATTTGAATTTGCAAAGTGAGTTGCATATTATCAAATCAAAGTTTCACTGTTACTTTCTGACCATTGTGGTAGTTATAAAGTCTTTTTCATAAGGTTGACCTAATAGTCATTTGGAAATACTTTAATCAAGGTGACATTCTAATGGAATGTTCCTAAGTACTCTAACAAGGTCACTTCTAACAAGGTGATTAAATCCTTTAACAAGGGGTCACACTAATAGTATGTTTTGTACTCTTTAAGAGGGTTGGTTGTGTTAGCATGAATGTTGATTGTATTTGTTTGGGAGAAAGTCCTAAGAATTTCTAGAATAGTTGGGGAGATTGTTAGAATGACTGACATGTTGCATTCATGATTGTGTTTAACATTGATGTCAACATAGTATTGTATTTGTAAAAGACTAACAGAGTAGTAGATAGAGAATGAGGTCGTACATACTGTATATTCATAATGAGGTAAAGCATAGTTGAGGATATGTTCTATAGTATGTCTTGATGACATGGACAAGTGTGCATGCAAAAAGTCAAAGACATGTGAGAGTTATTCATAATTTACAGAAGATAGTGTGCAGAAAGAGTACCCAAGAAGTAGTTTTTAGTGTTTGGATAGTATCTCATAATAGGGATAGAATAGAGATGAGTAAAGTTAGACAGTGATAATACACAACCTAATGATGATGTCAATGAGCACATGAGGTTCGAGGTTGTACATGTAAAAAGTTATAATTATTGTGAGCTGACAATGTTCTTTAATTGTGAAAAGATGTAATGAGTTATATTATCTTAATGAGTTTCTATTATTATTAATTGGGAAAGCCTCAAAATCAATGAATTATTTTGAGGACATGGTATAAAGGAAGGTTTTCTTCCTTGTGATAGAGTGTGTAATATGTGTAATATGCACAAGTGTGAATTATGCAAGTGATATGTGAAGTTTGTAAATGTGAGTAAGTGATCAAAGGGATCAGTGTGATGTGAATTTGAACATATAGTATTGAGATTTGAAAGGTATTTGGTGTGGTATTGGCATAGTAAGAGGATAGAGAAAGAGTTTGAGTTGTGAAGATCAATTGCATTTCTATTATTCCTGAAAGGAATAATACAGAGGCTAGTTGGACAGTGAGTGTGGTGGTCTTCCCCTAAAGTTTTTTGGAAAATGGATCCATCTTCCTTCTACAACTCCTAATATGATTGACTAAACTCCTAATAGTATTGGAATATCCTATTAAAGATTCAAATTCTCCTAACAGGGACTGATACATACTAAATGTATTTCATTGGCTCCTAACAGAGTCCACCCTCTTACAAGGAACATTTATATTAGTACATCATTTTGTGGGTACCATCCCCACTGGGTTTTTCCCTCTGATCAAGGGTTTCCCTAGTTAACATATCCAATGTTATTGTGTACGTGTATCTTCATATGGTTGATGATTATATTTTTCACATGTTTAAGGTTTATTAAGGTTGATAAAAGTTATATTGAACTACTAACTGATGAACCCCCCCCAACCCTCTTAGTTATCTTGGTGGACTTTAATTTATTAAATCTTGGTGTCAAACATTTTATGGATATTTGTTATTTATTTATACTACTTACTAGTTTTAAAGTTTAGTCAACACATATAGAATAGAGAGAGCTCAATGGAATGAATAAGTTGGATTATAATGAATAGTTTTAGTTAGTAAATTATTGGGTTAAGTTTGTTGAAGTTCAAAGTGTTTGATTTGTACATCTGGACATGGGGATAATTTATCTACCCACCACCCCCTCCCCCACCCCCCCCCCCCCAAAAAAAAAAAAAAAAACCCCTCGTAGTTATTCCAATATTCTAACAGATCAAGCATTCATTACATAAATCACGCATTGTGTTAAAAACTATATTGATATAAGATTGAGAACATACAATACTAAGATATACAAGGGTATGATTTATTATCCCCAAAGAGAGGAGAGTATACTCTCTACCTTGTTTATATACTATAGACTATGGACTAAGGACATTAAACTAGAAGACTTCATACTCAACTCTTGATATAACAATGCCAATTGAGACCACTAGGGCTCTTGTCTTCTCCCTTTATCTTGACATCCCGTATCACACTCCTTATATAGGATAGTCAGAGTTAATCTAATTACCATGCACTGGAAAGGCATTTGAAATTCATCCATATGAACTTGAAACCTCACCTATTTCTAGGAACCTTATCAAGAGAGCATCTTGTACAATAATTGCACTAGGGAAAAGTGATATGAATAGTAATACAAGATGATAAGACATAGACTGACACTATGTACTTTCTATTTTGATCATGAGAAGGCTAACTCATGGTTACAATAAGGTGGTAACCTTACCTATTTAAACTATGGCCTGGTCCGTGCCCATCATTTCCTAACCAAGTAATGGATGACTTAGATAGGTGACGACCCCACTTATTAGGTTGGAAATGTTTAGGGTGCTTTGGTAAATGTACTTCTAAATCATATCCATCATCTTCATCATACGATATTTTTGGTGAAGGCCCACATAATACACATTCCAGACATTCCTTGAGAGATTCTTCTTTCTAGAGAATTCAATGATGAAGATGAAAGAGAGCATAGCGATTTCCAATCTTTGGATCAAATGGTCATGGTTTGGTTTGGTAAGTCATAAATATCCAAAATATTTTCCTTGTATCTGGCTGTGAAATGTGATGTAGGTTAGGAATCTCTATGGTGTTCGTTTGTGGTTATTCTATCCATAATCATCAAAGATAAACTCGTTAATTGGATTGGAGATATAAGAATAAAAGGTTATTTTATGAAGATATCCATAGTTATAGGTTGTAGGTTGAGTATGATGATAATGAGGATAAACAACTCAAAAATAGTCTTCCAAAGGATTTGTGATATTTAACCACCTTTCTTGATGAGGTATATGGGTGCTACCCAAAATATGTGTAGGAAATTTGAAAGTAGTTGCACTTGTGAATGTATAGTGCATATACGATCTAATTTACTCATCTACAAGTTGACAAGGATATCTTTAAATGATAGTATCAATTAGAAGTTTTCGATAGGCCTAAAAATATCTTTCCCACTACTCTTGGTATACCAGGTGTGTAAGAGCTGACAAATTTTCTTTCCATGAAACATGACTAATAAAATCATATTCATTTTTCCTTTCCATGATGATTCTTACATGATTTTGATTATGTTGTTGAGCACCAAAACTTTTATGTGATCTTCATATAAATCTTATGCCCATGATGCACATAGACACTTATCTTTAACACCTTTGAATAGCCAATTTAGAGTATGAAGAACATCTTCTTGATATTGTTCTCTTTATGTTGGAAGAATGGGTTGATAGATAACTTCTATTGTTCCTTCTTGAGGTTCAATATGATTGAGACTTTAAACATGATGAAGGTCATTTTGCCTTTGTTGATCTAATTGTTCTCCAATTACTCCTTCTCTTAGAATCACTTGTCTCTATTGCACATAATCTTCAATTGGCCATGATAATTACCATAAGACTTGATTAATGTGTTGAAGAATATTTTCTTGAGATAACTCTCTATTGTTTCAGAGATGTGGCTGAAAAAATGAAGTGTCATCTTCATGTTCAACTGTTTGGTGTACGCTTTGAGCAAAATGTTCAGGTTTATAGCCTTCTCTACTAAGAAAATCTATAAGAAAATTATTAGTACCTTCAAAGTGTTCTCTTTCAAAATAAAAAGTTTCAAGGAATTGAGCCCACCATAAAAGACTTGGTTGTACAATCTTGTTTTTTAATTCTTTTTTGAAGAATCTAGGTAAGTTCTTTAAATCACTTCTAAGAATATATTTTTTATCACCAATAAACAATTGAAAATTCTTAAAAGGTAAGTTATTTAAATCACTTATAAGAATAAATTTTTGATCACCAATAAATGATTAAAATTTCTTAAAAGCATTAACAACAATAGATATTTTTTGTGAGTAGAATGGTAATTCAACTCAACACCTTTGAAAGATCCAGATTCATACCTGGTAATTTCTTCTTTAACTTTGTCTCCTTGCTTAACTTCTTCAAGTAGTACTACTTCAAACATTTTATTGTTGGCATCAGTTTGTACTATATTTTTACCAGTACCAAAGATTCTCAACTAAGGTAAATTCTAGCATTGCTTCTTTATTTTTTCAATGGCTTGATTGTTCTTCTCATTCTAAGGAGGAGCATTAATTTAGAGAAGTTTGTTGAGTTCTTTCCAGGGTTCTGTAATATTTTTGAAATAATCAACAATGTAATCTATCAAATCAAGAAATATTTGAAGAGATTTTTTGTCTTTTACTTCCTCTATCTGAATGGATTCAAGAAGGTGTTTTTGCGAATATATTTTTCCATTAGGCTCTATGCGGGTTCCAATAAAAATTAAGCTTTTTGTACACCAACTAAGCTTAGAGGGATTTTTAAAAATTCCATTAGTCTATAAAATTGATATAAATTTATTTAAATGTTTGATGTAAGACTTATGATCTTGATTGAAGATAAGAATATCATCCATGTATGGCTGAATGAACTTGGTATATGGAGAGAAACCTGGATCCATTATAACTTGAAAGATAGAGGGTGATGTCTTGATACCAAAAGGAAAAACATTGCATTCAAAAAGTCATGAGGGACCGAGAATGTTTTTTTATATTGATATTCCTTGATTTTTACCTACCAAAATCCTTTTGTCAAATCAAATTTACTAAATACATTGCATCCTTGAATAATTTTCCAAATATAATCCTTACTAGGTAAAGGATGTAGATTGCTTTCAAGACATGTATTAGAAGGCTTATAGTTGACAACTAATCTCTTTTATGCAATCTCATTACCATGCTTATCTTTCTTTGGAATATACATTACATGGCAAGAGAATGGGCTAGTACTAGGTCTAATTAAACCTGTGGAGAAGAGATCAACAATTTTTTTTCACATAATTCTTGATTTGACTCTAAGAAGATAAAATAATTTTATTTTCTAGAAAGTATCATTTCTTTACCATTTTGATCATTTTTCAGTCTCGAGGAATACTCAAATGGCCTTTAGTATTTGTGTATCTACAAATTATTTCTAAACTTGTTCAAGACTAATTTTAGTATTTTCAGATTGTTGAGTAAACTAGACTCTTTATCCTAGTTTCACATTCTTTTTCATTTTTCTCAAATGTGAGCTTGGGTAAATTAGCTCCAACTCCATGATTTGATCTACTTTTCCAAATTTAAAAGTGATATGAGTTCCTAAAGCACCAACAATAAAGGGACTCCATTATTGAAGAGTTGCACTACCAAGTATACAATCATAATAATCTACAGGAAATTGCAAAAATTTTGTTTCATGACTGCCATGTTGAACCTGCAAAGGAATAAATGCCTTACACTTGATTGGGTTTCCCTTTTATGTGAATGAGTTGACAGTGGTTTTTGTGTTCATCCAATAATCTCTAGGAAAGTAATAAGCTCATGCCAAATTGCAATCAACTCTTGAATCTAACAATGCAAAAAGATTATAAGCTTTAATTCTAGGTATTTTTAGTATGATTAAAAATGTTGGGCAAGGATTTGAGAATGAATCTTCTTTTGAGTCTTCTTTTTTACTAGTAATTGGTTACTTTTCTTGAACTAGTGTGAAGGAATATTCTTCACACTTTAACTATTCAACCTCAACTAAATATTTATCAAGATAAGTTAAAGAACTAGATGTGGCATCATGCTCTTTTATTTCTTGGTGAACAATATGAATTTCTTTAAATGCATCATGCTTAATAGTATACAAAAAAGCTAAACGGTTTTGTAACCATTGAAGTCTCAAAGATTTTTTTAAAGCATTTTGAGCTTTGGGATTATGAACATACCCATGAATAGGTTGCCTTTTAGATATATCTTCTTTGTTTTCCTCATCACTTTCATCATCTCAATTATCAATTTGTAAATTGGGATGTTGACTAATTATTTTATCCTTTTCATGTTCAAGCTTTATAAACTCATGTTTAATTCTTTGATGCTAAAAATGAGTGATAAACTTCTTTTATTCTTCAAGTTGTTGAATTTGTTTCTCAATGATTGTTACTTATCATCTTGACTTGAAATTGCAAATGTTTACCTTTCCATTAACCAATATGCTGCCAACCACTCTTGAAATGAAGAGTACATGATATTATACTCTAAAATAAAACCAAGCCATAATAAGGGAAATAGTGGATTGGTGGTTGGAACCACCAACTTGCTAGTCCAAAAAAATGGGGTTACCAAGTAGGTTGCAAATTCGGAGTGATAAAGTTGAAATCCAATGACTATGAACTCCTAAAATTAACCAAAATAATGGAGGAGAACTAATTTTAAAGGGATTTTCAAGATGTAATATTATTTTTGGAATATTTATCATTAAATAGGAAAGATGGTAAATCATTTGGTTAAACACTAATAATAGTAAATTTCATGTATAAAAGGGGGTATGGGCTTGTGAAAAATTAGTGATTTTTGGAGTTGGATTTGGAGAGACATTGCTCTGAGTGTTCTTTTAGGTTACCAAAGATTTTCATCTTACTTAGGAGAGAGATTGAAGCTTAGTCCTACTAGATGCTATTAGATTGGCACCAAATTATTATAATCTTGCTTGGGCACTAAAGAAAGCATCAATCTCTCTACTTGGAGGACCCTAAGACATAATTAATTCAGATGAACTTCGTATCAATCTATGTGTTATGTTTGCATTCTCTTCTCTCCTCTTCTCTTAATTTCTTTTTTGCACTTTAAAAATATAATTTATATCTATGTATAAAAAAATACATTTTTAATGTTTATTTAAATTTGTTTTTTAAACAAACTTAAAGTTGTATTAGCATTCAAATGCAACTATCACAAATATGTCTTAATCATATCAGTAATTGTTCCTAAGATTTATATTTTGTAGAGAGGCTTAGAAGACTAAGGGAAAACATTTGACAATTTGGATCTATCAATCCTACTTAAGGCCAAGAAGTCAACATATTCCATTTGTGGTCAAATCTAGATCACTAAGAGTCTAAGAAAGATTTAGGAAGTAGATTGGCAAGTTTGAAGAATAATTTTTCTTATGTGTGTATATATATATAGATATGTATATGTAGATATGTAGATATGTATATATACATACATATATACATAAGAGTATATATATATATACCTATGTATATATGTGTATGTATATATACATATATATAGATATATATACATAAACACACACACATATATGTACACATACACACATATGTATGTATGTATATGTATATGTAGATATGAGAATTTATAGGATTTTGGAAGATAAATTTTCAATGTGGTCCCTACCTTTCTCATTATTGTCAAAGGGGGAGAATTAAGGGCGCAAAACGAGATATTAAACTTATGGGGAGTTATCTCTTTGGATTATTATTTTTGGAGTTTGCAATTTTGATTAACACTTAGTCATTTTTTGTGAAGTGTTTCCAATAATGCCAAACTGGGAGACTGTTAGCAAGAGACACTAGGGTATGTGCAGGATCATGGTCAACCAAACAATGGCCTTAAGTGGCAGTGAAAAACCAGCAAATCAGGGTTATCTCAACTTGACACATAATTTTAAAGTGGTTATGGACTTTATATCAAAAAGTTGTAAGAAAATAATCTGTAGAAAATTAAATGTAGTTTTTAAACTACTAGGCCTTATCTAGAGAAAAAAATAATTGATTGGTCAAAAGTTTGGATTTTAATGTAGTACTACAAACATTTCAGAGCAAAAATAAAGAGTAGGTGTATGTCTAACCACCTTAATCAAAATCAAATGATAATATATTTTTAATATAATTATAAATATAAAAATTAGACTCATGCTCGGATGTGATGCATATTTTTTGTTATTTTTATTCCAAATAAATAATTAAATATGAATTTTCTACTAAAAATTTTTTGGAAAAAAAAAATTCCCGTGTTTGACCACCTTAACTAATAGAAAAATTTACCAAATTTAATTTTTATTTTATTTTTCTTATACTACGTGAAGCATAGAATGTGACGTAGCTTTTGGATTTAAAAAATGTTATACCGTTTGAAAGTTATAGCTATTTTTCAATTAGTATGTCAATCAGCACTTTACAATCATCTTCATTGAAAATTAACTAATAAATACTTATCAAACTCAGAATTTGACAGCAATTATATCAATGGAATCTCGAGAGTGTTGTAAAAAAACTTTTTTTGTTTTATTCAATTTTGGTGAAAATAACATTGTCAGCCTACCCAAAGTTTGAGTGTCAATGAAACCCTTCTCAAACACTTTTTTTGGGTTGATCAAATAGGCTTGGTAAATACCAAGGCTAATTGGATACCTGGATACAAATCGGGTATCCAATCAAATCCGAGATTTTTTAATTGAAATTTGGAGGGAAATTTGAGAGGAGAGATTTTCCAATGTTAAATTTGGAGGGAGGGTAATTTGAGAAGAAATAAATTTAAGAGGGAAACTTTAGAGTGTTTTAGAGAGAAATTTATTTGGGGGAAGTTTGGACATTGATATTATTATTATTGATATTATTATTATTAACTATTATTATTATTATATATGATTATAATTATTAATATATTATAGTAATATGTATGATTATTATTATTAAATATAATATAGTTATAAATATAATAATTATTAGTATAACTAAATATAATATAGTAATATATATAATAAATATTATTATTATTAAATATATATAGTAATATTATATGACTATTATAATCGATCAAAAAATATATTATATGACCATTATTATATATAATAATATATATGGTTATTATTATTATTAAATCTATAATCTAATAACATATATGATTATTATTGTTATATAATCTAATAATATATTATTATTATATTAAAATATACAATATAATATTGTCATAAAATGCATCAAAAGGGGTCATAGGTTAACTATGACCCCTTTTGATGCATTTCATGACAACATATGTCCCTAGGGCCCCTAGTGACCCCTTTCGACACATTCGCAATGGGTCCCTAGGGGTCCTAGGGATATACATTGTCATGAAATGCATCGAGAGGGGTCAAAGGTTAACCTATGACCCTTCTTAATGCATTGGAACCAACCAAGTTGTGATGAAATGCATAGAGAGTGATCATAGGTCATCCTATGACCCCTTTCGACCCATATAAACAATTATAATATGTCCTTAGGGGTCCTAGGACCCCTAGAGACATATGTCATCATGGAATGTGTCGAATTGACCCATATAAACAATTATAATATGTCCCTAGGAGTCCTAGGGACCCTAGAGACATATGTTGTAATAAAATGTGTCAAAAGGGGTCATAGGTCATCCTATGGCCCCTTTCAACCCATATAAATGATTCTAATATGTCCCTAGGGGTCCTAGGGCCCATAGAGACATATGTTGCAATGAAATGTGTCGAAAGGGGTCATAGGTCATCATATGACCCCTTTCGACCAATATAAACAATTGGAATATGTCCCTAGGGGTCCTAGGGCCCTTAGAGACATATGTCATCATAGAATGTGTCGAAAGGGGTCATAAGTCATCCTATGACCCCTTTCGACATATATAAAAGATTGTCATATGTCCATAGGGCTCCTAGGAACCCTACAGACATATGTCGTCATGAGATGTGTCAAAAGGGGTCATAGGTCATCTTATGGTCCCTTTTGACCCATATAAATAATTTTAATATGTCCCTAGAGGTCCTAGGACACCTAGAGACATATTTCATTATGGAATGTGTTGAAAAGGGCCATAGGTCATCTTATGGCCCCTTTCGACCCATATAAATGATTGTAATATGTCCCTAGGGGTCCTAGGACCCCTAAAGACATATGTCATCATGGAATGTGTTGAAAGGGGTCATAGGTCATCCTATGGCCCCTTTCAACCCATATAAACGATTCTAATATGTCCCTAGGGGTCCTAAGACCCATAGAGACATATGTTGTCATGGAATGTGTCGAATGACATCATAGGTCATCCTATGGCCCTTTCAACCCATATAAACGATTCTAATATGTCTCTAGGGGTCTTAGGACCCATAGAGACATATGTCGTCATGGAATGTGTCGAAACGGGTCATAAGTCATCCTATGGCCCCTTTCAAACCATATAAATGATTCTAATATGTCCCTAGGGGTCCTAAGGCCCCTCGAGACATATGTTGTAATAAAATATGTCAAAAGGGGTAATAAGTCATCCTATGGCCCCTTTCAACCTATATAAATGATTCTAATATGTCCCTAAGGGTCCTAGGGCCCCTAGCAACATATGTTGTAATAAAATGTGTCAAAAGGAGTCACAGGTCATCTTATGGCCCCTTGCGACCCATATAAATGATTCTAATATATTCCTAGGGGTCTTGGGACCCCTAAAGACATATGTCATCATGAAATGGGTCGTAGGTCATCCTATAACCCTTTTCAACTCATATAAATGATTCTAATATGTTCCTAGGGCTCCTAGGACCCCTAGAGACATATGTCATCATAGAATGTGTCGAAAGGGGTCATAAGTCATCTTATGGCCCTTTTCGACCCATATAAATGATTCTAATATGTCCCTAGGGGTCTTAGGACACTTAGAGACATATGTCATCATGGACAGTGTCGAAAGGGGTCATAAGTTATTCTATGGCCCCTTTCGAGCCATATAAATGATTCTAATATGTCCCTAGGGGTCCTAGGACCCTTAGAGACATATGTCCTCATGGAATGTGTCGAAAGAGGTCATAGGTCATCCTATGGCCCCTTTCGACCCATATAAATGATTCAAATATGTCCCTAGGGGTCCTAGGGCCCCTCGAGACATATGTTGTAATAAAATATGTCGGAAGGGGTCATTGGTCATCCTATGACCCCTTTCAACCCATGCAAATGATTCTAATATGTCCTTAGGGGTCTTAGGACCCCTAGAGACATATGTCATCATGGAATGTGTCAAAAGAGATCATAGGTCATCCTATGGCCCCTTTTGACCCATATAAATGATTTTAATATGTCCCTAGGGGTCCTAGGGCCCCTAGAGACATATATTGTAATAAAATGTGTCGAAAGGGTCATAGGTCATCCTATGACCCCTTTCAACCCATATAAATGATTGTAATATGTCCCTAGGGGTCCTAGGACCCCTAGAGACATATGTCATCATGAAATGTGTTGAAAGGGGTCATAGGTCATCTTATGGCCCCTTTCAACCCATATAAATGATTCTAATATGTCCCTAGGGTTCCTAGGACCCCTAGAGACATATGTCGTCATGGAATGTGTCAAATGGGGTCATAGGTCATCCTATTGCCCCTTCCAACCCATATAAACGATTCTAATATGTCCCTAGGGGTCCTAGGGCCCTTAGAGACATATGTTGTAATAAAATATTTCCAAAGGGGTCATAGGTCATCCTATGACCCCTATGACCCCTTTCGACCCATAAAAATGATTGTAATATGTCCCTGGGGGTCCTAAGACCCCTAAAGACATATGTCATCATGGAATGTGTCGAAAGGGATCATAGGATACCCATATAAACAATTATAATATGTCCCTAGGGGTCCTAGGGCCCGTAGAGACACATTGTAATAAAATATGTCAAAAGGGGTCATAGGTCATCCTATGACCCCTTTCGACCCATATAAATGATTATAATATGTCCCTAAGGGTCCTAGGGCATCTAGAGACATATGTTGTAATAAAATGTGTCGAAAGGGGTCATAGGTCATTGTATGACCTCTTTTGACCCATATAAATGATTGTAATATGTCCCTAGGGGTCCTAGGACCCCTAGAGACATATGTTGTCATGAAATGTGTCAAAAGGGGTCATAGGTCATCTTATGATCCCCTTTCGACCCATATAACTGATTGTAATATGTCCTTAGGGGTCCTAGGACCCCTAAAGACATATGTCATCATGGAATGTGTTGAAAGGGGTCATAGGTCATCTTATGACCCCTTTCAACCCATATAAACAATTATAATATGTCCCTAGGGGTCCTAGGGCCCCTAGAGACATGTTATAATAAAATGTGTCAAAAGGGGTCATAGGTCATCTTATAACCCCTTTTGACCCATATAAATAATTGTAATATGTCCCTAGGGGTCCTAAGGCTCCTAGAGACATATGTTGTAATAAAATGTGTCGAAATGACCCTTTTCAACCCATAGAAATGATTGTAATATGTCCCTAGGGGTCCTAGGACCCCTATAGACATATGTCATCATGGAATGTGTCGAAGGTGTCATAGGTCATCACATGGCCCCTTTTGATCCATATAAATGATTCTAATATGTCCTTAGGGGTCCTAAGACCCCTAGAGACATATGTCATCATGGAATGTGTCGAAAGGACTTATGGCCCTTTTCGACCCATATAAATGATTCTAATATGTCCCTAGGGGTCCTAGGACCCCCAAAGACATATGTCATCATGGAATGTGTCGAAAGGGGTCATAGGTCATCCTATGGCCCCTTTCGAACCATATAAATGATTCTAATATGTCCCTAGAGGTCTTAGGACCCCTAGAGACATATGTCATCATGGAATGTGTCGAAAGGGGTCATAGGTCATCCTATGGCCCCTTTCAACCCATATAAATGATTCAAATATGTCTCTAGGGGTCCTAGGGGCCCTCGAGACATATGTTGTAATAAAATGTGTCGAAAGGGGTCATAGGTCATTCTATGACTCCTTTTGACCCATATAAATGATTGCAATATGTCCCTAGGGGTCCTAGGACCCCTAGAGACATATGTTGTCATGGAATGTGTCAAAAGGGGTCATAGGTCATCCCATGGCCCCTTTCGACCCATATAAATGATTCTAATATGTCCTTAGGGGTCCTAGGACCCCTAGAGACATATGTCATCATGGAATGTGTCGAAAGGGGTCATAGGTCATCCTATGGCCCCTTTTGACCCATATAAATGATTCTAATATGTCCCTAGGGGTCTTAGGGCCCCTAGAGACATATGTCATAATGGAATGTGTCGAAAGGGGTCATAGGTAATCCTATGAACCCCTTCAACCCATATAAACAATTATAATATGTCTCTAGGGGTCCTAGAGACATATGTTGTAATAAAATGTGTCGAAAGGGGTCATAGGTCATCCTATGGCCCCTTTCGACCCATATAAACAATTATTATATGTTGTTATAGTAACAAATACAAATAATATAGTAAAACTATAATAATATAGTAAAAATAATAATAATATAGCATAATAATCATATATTTATTTATATATTACATTTATAGATTATAATAATAATAATATATATTATAAATTATAATTCATAGTTGATAATAATAATAATATATATTAATAACATATATAATATATTACATTATTATATTTAATAATAATGTAGTAAAAATAATTATAATATAATATAATAATATATATTATATTTATAGATAATAATAATAATAATAATAACATAATATATTATTATATATTAATAGTTACATTATTATATTAAATAATAACAAGAAGAAGAATATAATATAATATAATTTCATATATATATATATATATATTTATTTATTTATAGATTAGTCATAACTCATAAATTTATTTTTCCCTCTAATATTTTGGTGCCGACCAATATTGGATATCCAATTTGAAATTGGGTGTCCGATCTAAAATCGGATACCCAGTATTTACTGGCATTATTTTCCCAAAATATTCCCTCTCATTGCAGACCTAACAACATCGCTTTTTGTGGGCCTTTTTCGCAAGTTTTAGGAAAAGTCACGTTTTGGGGCCCAAACAATAAAAAAAAGTTTGATAATATATCCCCAAGTGTCTGATATTGTCATCTAAATGGGGAGCAGCAGTCGTCGAAAGGCTAAACGCAAAAAGAAGGTATCCAATGAAGACATTGTGGCATATAGGGAAAGGGACAAAATAGAACACCAAAGGAAAAGACAAGGTATATTAAATGTTAGTCAAGTTGATGATGAATTAGTAGAAGGTGAAATCATACAGTCAAATAATGAATATGTGCAGTTGGGGAATGAAAATGTACCAACTGAAAACGATAATGCTAGAATTGAAAATTTAAACAATTAAAACCATTTTTATCAAACTAATCAAATAAGACAAGTCTAGAAAATACGGATGAACAATTAGAATACTTGATTCCTTAAAAAAAAATCACATAAACTTACTGAAACACTTGTGTGCTTTGCTACATTTATCTAATCTATTTGTATAAACTCAAAGTATTGTTCTCCATATATATCCATTGTATATTTTACTCATTATTTTATTCTAATAATGTGATCTTATATATTGTCAAAGTTAAACCCTTGTCTTTTTTTCTCTTTACCTATCTGTTACAAGTCCTTGCATACATGTGTTCTTCAGGGTTTGATGAATTTATATTGCTCAAATTCTATAATGACAAAAAACAAAGCAAGCCTACAAGTCACCCAAATTCCAAATTTACAACTCTAAGAAAAAAGTTGCATTGGGACCGAAAGTCCCTAGGAAATAGGTCAACCTGGGTCATCCTATTTTGGAATAGTTGGACCTAGGTTAACCTATTCTAGACTCAGTCAACCTAGGTTAACATATCCCAAAAAGAGAAGACAATGAATTATGATAATAACATTGAAAAATTAATCCTTATTGGTTATTATGACTCTATTAAAGCCTATTGGTTGTACGATCCTAAGGGGGGTGAATTAACATCTCTAAAGATATGTCAAATTAAAATAAGTGTTTCACCTTTCAACCTTTGTCCATGTTGGTTTATTAGAAGAGAGACATGGTAGTGACACATCATCATACTTAACCAAAAATGTTGAGCTAGAATTCAAAATTCCTATTTAATCTATGTACAAGAAAGGAAAAATATTATAATGTACACTCCACAATTGACAAGTATTATCCAAAGGTAACACTTGTAGCAAGCTTGAAAACTAACCTACTCTACCCTAACCTGTAATAAGACAAATGCTAAATAAATTCATTCACTGGTTGGCTAAAATTGTTGACTTTATTCTTAAAAGTGCCATGATTAACATGCTTAAAGGTAAATACCAAAATATGGATAAATGAACAATATTGAATCATTTAATGCAACATCTATTGAGGAATGAAAATGGTGTGACTTAATTCACATTGTTGATTGAAAGTGTCAACATTTGGGACTGAATCAACTTGTTTCATTTGATCCTCTCCATAATCATCTTCATGTTCAAGTGCTAGTTTGAATGGTGACTCCTCCCTTGACTTGAGTTGGGAAAAATACCCGATTGCACAACCTCTTGAAAGCACAAACTTTAAGCTTGATTTTCTGGTTTTTATAGTGTTTCTCCTTTTTGTTGGTTCACTATGGTTACCATGCATTATTACAACCATGCCAACTCTTCCTCCATGGTCAAGGAGTCCCCTCCTTTTATTAAGGTAGCTCAAAGTTGATAACAACTATCAACCTGCTGAATGCTCTTGAGAAATGGCTCCATCTTGCATTCATGCTTAGAATCATTAGGAAAAATGCATATACTCTAAATTTTCAGTAGCAAGGTTCTCACAAAAAACTTTTACAATACTATAAAAATAATCTTCTAAGCTTTGGTTAGCTACCATCTCATTCATATATTTTATCTTGGCATTGAATCATCAGTGCCATTACCTCTGGATGGGCGGGTGAACCCTAGTGACACCCTTGTTCTAGCCACAAAGACCCTCCATCATTTGCAAGAAACCTGTACCCAGTAGTCTCCAAGGTGCTCTAAGTGCATTCTGAGGTCGATCTTCTGAGAGTTGTAACTCGAAGCTCATGAGGGCTATCGATGAAATGTTGAATTCTACAGGATGGTGATGCCAAGGCCTAAAATAACCTATCTCATTTTTAAGAGATCACATTCCATTTGGATTCAGCGCGACGATCTTGCTCAATGCCAAAACTCGCAGTGTGCCTCAGTTCATAGGTACAACACAATGTAGCTTTGAAACTGTTGATCTTGGCATCGAATCATCGGTGTCATTAGCTCCAGATGGGCGGGTGAACCCTAATGAAACCCTTGTTCTAGCCACAGAAACCTTCCATCATCTACGAGTAGCCCATACTGAGTAGCCTCCAAGGTGCTCTAAGTGCATTTTGAGGTCAATCTTTCGAGGGTCGTAACTCTGAGCTCGTGAGGGCTATCAATGAAACATAAAATTCTACAAGACAGTGATGCTAAGGCCTAAAATAACCTATCTCATTTTCAAGAGATCGCATTCTATTTGGATTTAGCACATCGATCTCGCTCGATGCCAAAACTTGCAGTATGCCTCAGTTCATAGGTACACCATAGCGTAACTCTGAAACCACTGATATTGGCATAAAATCATCAGTGTCATTAGCTTTGGATGGGTGGGTGAACCCTAGTGACACCCTTGTTCTAGCCACAGAGACCATCCATCATCCGTGAGCAGCCTATACCGAGTAGTCTCCAAGGTGCTCTAAGTCCATTTTGAGGTCAATCTTCCAAGGGTCATAACTTGGAGCTCATGAGGGTTATCGATGAAATGTCAAATTCTATAGGACAGTGATACTAAAGCCTAAAATAACCTATCTCATTTTTGAGAGAGCACATTCTGTTGGATTTAGCACAACGATCTGGCTCGATGGCAAAACTCATAATGTGCCTCAGTTCATAGGTGCACCACAACATAACTTTGAAACCGCTAATATTGGCATTGAATTGTCAATGCCATTAGCTACAAATGGGTGGGTGAACCTTAGTAACACTCTTGTTCCAACCACGCAGGCCCTCCATCGTCCGTGGCCACCCCATACTGAGTAGTCTCCAAGGTGCTCTAAGTGCATTTTGAGGTCGATCTTCTGAGGGTTGTAACTCAGAGCTCATGAGGGCTATTAATGAAATGTGGAATTCTACAGGATGGTGATGCCGAGGCCTAAAATAACCTATCTCATTTTCAAGAGATCATATTCTGTTTGGATTTAGCACAATGATCTTGCTCGATGCCAAAACTTGCAGTGTACCTTAGTTCATAGGTGTACCACAGCGTAACTTTGAAACCACTGATCTTGGCATTGAATCATTAGTGCCATTAGCTTCAGATGGGTGGATGAACCCTAGTGACACCCTTGATCTAGCCACAGACACCCTCCATCATTCGCAGCCACCCCGTACCGAGGAGTCTCCAAGGAGCTCTAAGTGTGTTTCGAGGTTGATCTTTTGAGGGTCATAACTCAGAGCTATCAATAACCCCTTACAAATTTTGGTGAACTTATCTAATTAAGAATTTAAAGTTATATAAAAAATTGTTCAAAATGCAAAAGTTGCAAAATTGCAACTTTTTCTTGCAAAGTGAAAATGAGTGCAAAGAGTCAGTTAGGGGTTTAAGTATGACCATACAAGGTTGGAAACATGTAGATAAGGTGTGAAATTATAGCATGCATTATGAAGCCAGTTTTGTTAAGTAGATCAGTATGGGTTATGTGAACCTTGTGTATGAGGTTAACAAGTGTCTTTATGTCATGATAGCACTTCAAATTAAACATTGCATCCAAATTTGATAATAAAAGTTGTTAAAATTTTATTCACAAATTATTGCATTTGAATCAAATATAAAAAAAATGATCAAAATTAGTGTTATTCCATAAACATGAATGATACACGTGATCCACAATAAATTAAACAATACTAGATACTAAGTTAATATGTATATCATTGTGCACATAAATGACAAAAATATATATCAAAATACATGTATCCATAGACAAATTACACAAATATATATCAAAGATCGTGTATCCATAGACAAAGTACACAAATATATATCAAAATACATAGATCCATATACAAAATGTGGTTGATCATGCCATCAGAATGTGTATAATATCAATGTTTCTGTAAACAATGTGGCATATGCCATCTCAAAATGTCTCATGGCGCATCCTATGACAACTATACTATCCTAGGGTGTTGGTGGATGATAAAAATGCAGCCTCTTTACTGCACTAGGTGGATTGGATGCCTCCTACATAAACAAAAAAGGAAAACACAAAGTTAGACTACTAAATTTATATGATTCTTTGTATCTAACATTGAATTACTCAAATGCATAACGATCTTTTTTTTAATGAATATTTATAATATTGAACTTTCATAATAAATACCTCTCTTGTCAACCTCCTACATCGGTCAGGAGTCCTCTCGTATGCCCTGGGCAATGCTCGTACCTCGCTGATTGTGGGTTGTGTATGTTCAAATATGTACAACAGATGAATCTACAACTTAAACTATAACATTATAATTCATAGCATGTTAAATTTATAACATATTCAATCATGAATTCAAACTACAACTTACTAGTGTAGGCTTCTCCTCAGGATATAGTGGTCGCATCATCAAATCTACATAACTCTCCCATCGAACCTCATGTGCACTAGGAGTCTCCTATGAGATACAAAATGGTAGTTGTTAATATCACATAAATCAGTTTTGAATTTATTTATGAAGATAAGGAAAATAAAAAATAAATGATACTTATACATACAATGGAGCTCTTGGTGCGAATGGAAATGCATGAAGGTCTACGATACAGAATCTTTATGGCCTCATCGCCAGTAGCCACGCCCTATATACAATAAAGAATGTAATTAAATTTCATTACCACAAACATTTTACAAGAATGCATCGATATTTAATCAAATAGAAAGCACCTAATTACCTTTCCTTTGTCAATGGGTGTTGGCTCATCCCCCACACTTTGTCCCCCTGGGACAAGTGGTACCTATGAGACAAAAGAAAGATTAGCAACCATATATGCTACAATATCAATTAGAAAAAATAATGAGAACACAACATAATGTACCATAGATGGCTCAAGGCCAAATGAAATGGCCAAGAGCGTGGCATCATCAATCTATCTGAGCTCCTCCTTGGTCATCATCTAAACATGAATGAAGATCACATACATGTATAAGTCAATATGGCTTAAAAATTAAAACTAATCTACTATAAAGATTAACATTAAATCACATATGTCATAACAAAAAAATGTATACAGGTACCAACACCGAAGGAGTCCATGCCTTTGCATTCCCCTCCTCTCTTGCATAAGGGTCTGTAGCCTCTGCACGTGTGTCTAGTGTATCCTCGTCTAATACAAAATGATACTTAGGAAGATCACATATGGGACCCAGGCAAATATTCTTGCACGTAATGTAAGTGTAAGGCACACAAACGTGTGATGAGCTAGCTGATGATGAATTAGAGCTAGCTTCATCAACATAGGGAGGTAGGACTAACCTAGCCTGAGATATCAACAAGCTACTCAGCCTATGAATGGCTCTAATGGTTTGAGAGCTAGCCTCTGCCATAATATTAGGATGCTACACTCGAGGAGGAGGGGAGATATCAGTAGGGGGGATAAAAGTGCTAGCTTTCTTCTGCTAAGAAGAGGGTCTATCCTGAGGAGCTCCTAGTCCTACACCGATGTTGGGCTTCATGCTCCAATAGTTCACTTTGAATTTTAACACAAATTTTGCATATAATCTTCTAAGGAAATAAAATGGCACCTCTAAATTGCTATGTGGAGGGATATCAAAAACCATCCACCAACAATCGCAAAATTTTTCATGTATGGTGTCATTTGTGCATCATTTAGTCGATAGTTTGGGTTTTTTTTGTCGACTGGTATACCCATTTTTGGGTTCACAAAAAGGCTAGCCAAATCCTCTATGGTTATATTAAGGGCCACAACCTCATCATAGTCCAAGCCATCATCAAACATCTCATGCATTTCATCACGCCAACGAAGAGCAGCATTTTGTTGGTCGATAAGGGTTTCAATGTTATCC
The DNA here is from genome assembly GCA_028749045.1 of Cupressus sempervirens. Classification (NCBI taxonomy): domain Eukaryota; kingdom Viridiplantae; phylum Streptophyta; class Pinopsida; order Cupressales; family Cupressaceae; genus Cupressus; species Cupressus sempervirens. The sequence goes on from CM053786.1 coordinate 502,017,149, forward strand.
ACTATGGTGTTTAATGTGGATAACATAGCAGCCAATGTGGGTACATTAATATATATTCTTTGCAAAGTCCTTAATTGGGTGAGATTTTCAATTATCAAATCCTCGATTCAAAGAGGGTTTTGAGGGGGGTAAAGGATCATTTGGTGGACAGTTTTGCAGGGGCACTAGATTGTTTGGTGGGGGGTTACGAGGAATATTATTCCTTGCCTCAATGTCATCATTTTGATCAACCATTCCTATTAATTTGCAAAACATAATATATATTAAAAAAAACCTTAATTTTAACAATTTCTATAAAAAAAGCCTTAAGTTAAACTAAAATTAACGAATTCATGATAAAATCTATTAAAATTATATTAAAATTAATTAAAAAATGAAAAAAAAAACCTTATATCGTATATCCGATCTCAAACCCGATATCCGAGCCATTGAACACAATTTAACCCTGTGAAAACAACTCGTGGGTTGTGTTTTTTTTTTTATAAATACAAACAAATATCGGGTATCCGATATTTTCCACGTCAACCTTTGGGTTGTCTTTTTTGAAACACCCCGCGGGTAGAGTTTAATGTATTATATGCATTATATTATATTACTATATATTATATTTTATATTATAATACTATACATTAGGTAATGTATTATATTGTATTATACTATTTTATAATATATTATATTATTATAATATAATAATATTATTATTATGTTATAGTATAATTATTATTATATTGTTATTCTAATAATATCATATTATAATATAATATATTATACTATTATATTACATTTAATATTATACTATTATATTATACTATTATATTATACTATTATATTATACTATATTATATTATAATATTATATTATACTATATTAAACTATTATATTATACTATTATATTATACTAAATTATATTATACTATACTATTATATTATATTTTACTCATATTAATATTTGTGAATGATTTTCGAAATATAAAATTATTAATCTTCATAAATAATATAATATATATTTATTATTTTATAATTATATAATGTAATAACTAATTTATTTTTTCATATTACTTTATATATTTCATATTTTTAAGTGTTATCGGTTATCCAATATCAAATTAGATATTTGATAAGGGTTGGGCCTTACTTTCCAGGTTTGGTACCTAGATAGGTGGAAAAAGGTCAGAGCGGATTTTGAAGAGCTTTTAGATGTTTTCAAACTCTATTTTTTTCACATCGCCACTTTTTGGCACACCATGATCCTGCACATACCCACTAATTAGACACCTTGTATGTTGTCATTGATGATAAATACACATAATTCTCTTAGATACTTGTTAAGTTTTTGAGTTACTGATTGTATAATTAGAGAAAATTGCAAAGTATGAATAAACACATAAAATTTTACATGTAGATACCTTGGATTGGCATGGATAGATAACCTTGATAGGATATGAATCTATGTGGTATAGAGATCATTAGCCGATGATTGTAGGTTTTTCTAGTACATTATGACAAAGTTTTAATACTCTATGTATCTGGAAAACAAATAATTATCTTATGCAGGGTTAGATGTATATTAAAACAATCATTGATCTTATCATATCGATGATCTGACTTGTTTGATGATTGTGAGTAATAGAGCTGGCAACGTACTATCATATTTATCTTTAGGCAAGCTTAGCATGGAGATCTTACCATTGTATGATCCACACTTTATACACTACCTATTGGAGTTGATTGAGGTAATATTTTGGGTTTATAATCAAGTATATAGATTAAAATTTTGAATTGTTTGACATACAATGAGAAGAGATGTGATGAACAAAAGTGATGATAAATTGTTGATATGCTAAATGTATGAAATGAATAATTATATATACAGGTTGATTAGGTTGTGCCTATAGAGAATTGTTCAAACATAAGGTGATGCTATTATCTAGTCTAGTTTTAGAAAATAAAATCCATTTGGGGTTGTAGCCCTATTTATGTAATCAATTGGGTGTGGTCCACTCTTTTTGTAATTGAACAGTGTTCTGTACATGGTAACACTAAATGTCTATGCATTCACTCCTTTTGTACTAAAAAAATTAATAGGGTTAATTACTTTCACAGAGTACTATTTTTGGGTATTATTCCCACTATGGGTTTTCCCTTAACCGAGTTTTCACAATAAAATTATAGTGTTATTAATTCTTTAATGTTTACTTTGTGGATTGCTAATTTATTTATTATTACTATTATTACTCATGGTTATGCAAACAACTTAATGTGTTTAAAAAGTTTACTAAACACCTTTCAAAGCTCTAGTACACAAAATTTTAACCTATTAAAAAATAATTTGAGAGAGAAAAAAGAAATGTCCATAACACAAAAGTGAAACCAATTTTTGTAAACGTAATTTAAATGAAAAATGATGAATTATTATAATTTTATAAATAAATGTTGCATCCAACTTCATGAATATGGCATGCAATAGATTTAAGAAGGAAAATAAATCTTGAATCCATAACATACCCTATTGGTGGTGATTTTGACAAAAGGAATATAGCTGTAATACCCCAAAATTGGCTCATTGCCATGATCACCAATTCTAGTATATTTCAATCAATCCTAAGTCCTATGTCATTAGGCAATTCTTGTTCTGAAATTTGCTACTTGACTTAATTATCAAATGCAAAAAACCCTAACGTACGTTCATTATACTTATTATTTAATTCCTATAGTATTTACTCATATTAGTCACATTGAACCTATTTGATTTAAATTTAATTTAATCTAAAGTATTTATACTTTATTAAATTAAATTATCACTTAAGGCTAATGTACTAAGGAATTAAATTTATTTAATTTAATAAATATGCCTATTCTAATTAATTGAATAAAATTATTTAATTAAATAGAAAAGGTATTTATGAGGTCATATCTCATTTCATTAAATTAAATATCTTTCTAAATTCTACTCTTTAGTTCTAAATGGAAACTCTGAGTGAACTATCTCTCGAATTGGAATCTATCTAGTTAACTTGATCTCACACCCATGACAAGTTTGGTTAACTGCTCATCACATTTAGATCAAAAATAGTTCACTTCACCTGCACAAGGAAGTTTCCATCTTAACTAAATCTTTGCTTCAATCCTTACCATTGATCCAAGTTGACCTCACTCATCAATGGATTCCAGGAATTCTATTTAAGAGGCTCATAATTCCTCATTAAAGAGGTTGAATTGAATTGCTACCAAATCTCTGCTGGATTACATACTAATTTGCTTACTATCATTATAGCTTTTTTTTGCTTGGATTTAATATCATATAGTTTTTAATATGCACACATATAGCTTACTTTGTTTTATATGTTATTATATTACTTGCATCTTTCATATAAAAGTAATTGCACATCATTTAGATTCAATTGCATTCTAAAATCCTTCGTTCTAGCATGGTCTAATTGCCTCTACCTCAAATTTGAGAGCATAAGTAGGCAAAATCCACCTAGATAGAAGGCAAAAGGTTGTCTTGCAAGACTCCTCTTGGGTGAAGAATCTCATGTTCATTCTAGGATGAATCTGCATATAAAGACTGTGTTGAAGTGTGTGTGTTAAACAAAGGCCACATTCCATGCATACATTTCTAGCGCCCACCGTGGGGCCAAGGAAATTAATTTCTCTAGCCTCATCTACATTTTTTTTGGTTATTTTAGCATTATGTCTGTACTATTTTGTACCATTACTTGAATCTTCACACGAGACATTCCATTTTTGTGCGAGGATTTGAAGATTCTCGAACAAAGTTTTAAACCATATCACGCGAAAAAGTGCCTCATTACGCAAGTCTTTGCACAACACATCATTTTCTTGCACAACTCAGTGAAAGATCTCGCATGACCTTGTGCAAGATTTCACGCAAAATTCTGCAACAAAAAATTCAATTTCAACATTTTTCAGCATTCTGTTCATTCAATTTTGCTAACATGTTTTTTTCTCTAGATCTTTGTTCTATTTCTCTAGTTTTCTACAGCTTAACTATTGTCTAAAGGACATTTTGATGAAGATTCCTTATAAACCCCACTTAAACATAAATTGACATTTGTTTGTAGGATGATTGTTGAAGACATGTTTGTCAAAGAATACATTTAAAACCCATTAAAAAATGTACTTTCTTTCCTATTTTTCAAACTAGTCTAAATAGGGCTTGTGAACTTCTTAGGGTGTAAGATGAAAGAATAGGGGATTATGCTCTTCACCACTTGGAGGTCATGATCAAGGGTGAATCAAAAGCCTAGACGCTTTCGATAGATGACATTCCAAGGGAGGAAAGTAGCTTAGTGGTTCTCTAGTGCTTGTTCTTTTCTATGATAAGATGATGGTTCCCTTTTAAGGGAATCAAAATCTTTAGAAAGGATGAGTCTGGATTGATTAAGCTAAGTGGGTAATTAATTTGTTATGTGTTCTTGGGCGAGGAAATAAGGTAGAGGATTATGCTCTTTCCCCTTGAGGGAAATTAGAAACTCAAACCCTTAAATCCAGACCACCAGTCCATGTCAATCCTTTAGAGGGCCTGCCGGAGTGATCCAACCTTTGGGAATGACCCAAGTGAGCACACTCCTTTCGCCAGAGATTTTAGCTCACTATAATAAAGAAGCCTTGTAGAGTGAAAGACTCCAAGGCTGGATTAATTTCCTCTCCTTCATTCTTGATATCACACGTCAAGGAGAGGCTTTGTCTGTGCACTGATCGACGCTAGCCCCTAGCTTGCTAAGCAAGTAGTGTGCACTTTCAGATGCTGGTGTGGGCTACTGGTCTCAACTCCTCTTGCAGAGCCACCAGGGATAAATTTGAATAGAAGCCAAGTAAAAACCTCTTAGTTAGAACCTACTTGGTTCACCTCCAAAAGGAGGCATAATCTTTGTGCAAGGAGGGGGAAGAATCTCTCCTATAGAACTCACCATAGGCATGCTACTGGATGTTTGAATGTGGTATACGTGCCCATCCCCTACCACAAGGGTGCTCATTCAACATATACTATTGAGTCCTTTGAATATACCAAAAACACGAGTGCCCTCTGGGGGTGACACAGTTGTGTGAGGTACACACATGCGCATAAGATGTGGGACAAAGGTTTTTCCTTCTCTACCATTTTCTATTTCTAAGCATAAAGTGTGTTTTTAATCAAGTCTTCAACATGTCCAAACTTCCTCAAACAAACTAAGAGTCAAGACTCCCTTGTCCCTCTGAGTTGCTTTGCCATCAATCGGATTGTATTCGACTACTGCTTGCTTCCCACTATCTTGTTCAAACACTTTGCCTTGGTTGAAACTTAAACACTGTCCAAACAATTTTCAGAGTTAACATTGCTGTCTATCCAACAAATCAGTCCAACTAGCCTATCAATCTGTCCAAACAGTCAAGAAATCTCTTTAAAATCCAACACTGTTGTCAATCTGGTCCTAATTTTTTCATACACTCTTGTATTTTCTCGCATGATAATTCATCTTTTCATGCGAGCCAGTTCAAGTCTTCATGCAAGAACTTGCATATACTCGTGCGAGATCTTGCCAACTATCTTTATTGTCTTGTCACTTCTTTGTGTGATCCAAAGAATGTCTTCCCATGAATTTAAATTTTTGTTCTGAGCCTTCGCACGACCTGGAAAACTTTATCACATGACTCACAAAGAATCTTCGCACAAGACCTTGCTCTAAAATTGTCAAATTAGCTTATTCAACCAATCTACAACCTATATTCAATTTGTTTCCTGCACTAAGTTATCTATCCTTTGACTGTGAACAGTCTCAAAGAGCAGCACTTTGCTTAGTTGAAGACTTGTGTCTCATGCTTTGACTAGTCTCATCTTTTAAGTTGTCTTCACCCTCGTTCTTTAGTGCTCATCATGCTTTGAGCTACATTAGTCATAACCTTTGGCTGTTCTAGCCCTTAAATTAGACTATTTGTGCCTTAGTATACAACATTCTTACTTTGTCTTTTTTTTTCGAAGACTTAGTCCTAATACAGTGCTTGTCCAAGTTTTTGCTCTTTGCCCTTGTCTATAATTGTCGCAACAAGAAGCGACAATGTATTTTATCCTCTTAGACTTAGGTGAGGTCATGCTAGGGGTTAGAATCATGGCAAAGGTGGCTTATGTTTTGTTACATAGTTTGCATCCAATTCATCTAGTGAGGCATCTTCATGATCTTCCTCACCTGTCAGGTCGCACCGAGTCTAGCGAACATTTTCCATAAACCTTCAACAAAATAGGAATCCTTTGTATCAACAGGATCCTAAGACTGCTAGAGGTTCTATATCTCCAAACACAATGTCTGACTTCCTTTTCAAAGGACCTTTTGAAACACAACATACTAAAACGGAGCACATTCCTACAATGACTAATCGTGAACCTGAACATGGTAGTCACAGTAGACATCAAGAACCACCTAGGAATGACAAAGAAAAAGAAAAAGACCATGACACTGATAAGAAATTGGAAGAGGTGGAAATACTCCCTGAACACAACAAAATGTCAAAGAGACAAAAACTTTCAAAAGGTCATGGGAATCCTACTCAACAAAGAGAAAGAAAAGTACTTTCTCAAACTTGCCCAAGAGGGAGTTAAGTTGCCCTCTCATTTCAATGTGGAAACCATCATCACACCTAAAGAAGAAATTGAGACTTCCAAAATCCAAAAACAACTTAAAATTATGCAAGATCAACTAGCTCAGATATGCATGAGAAAGAGAAACCTACAAAAATGTACACATTAGATGCTCTTTGTCCATTTCCATTGGACAAGTGTATAAACATGCCTCCATTCCCATGAGTTGTAGAACTACCTAAGTACGACAAGGACTTTGGCACCACTAATCCCCAAGATCACTTGCGGGAGTTTGGCACATTGTCTATGGAGTTTATACATGATTAGACATACGTCATGCATTTATTCCCTAGGAGCCTAGGTGGTCAAGCTTTGGAGTAGTTCTTACATTTACCTCCTGGTATCAAGACGTTTGATGAAATTTCCAACTTATTTGTCTAGCAGTATTCTCATAACATTCAACACCCTATCAACATTCAAGACCTATGCAACTTTAAGCAGAAAGTTGGAGAACCTTTTCTCACATTCCTCCAATGGTGGAGATAGCTTTAAACTAAGTATTCATGCAAAATTCTAGAAATAGAAAAGATTGACATCTTCACTAATAATCTCCTACCTGATTTCAGATATAGAGTCCAACTTCAAGGTCCACGTACCTTTGAAGACATGATTAAATAGGCTATCTACATTGAGGAATTTATGGTCAACAAAGGTGAACTCACTCTTCAGAAGGACACAAAACAAGGTCCCACTTCCAACAGGGATAAAACCAAATATGTCAGCAAGAACTGAGAAATTGTACATGATAGAGTTGTTGACAATGTCACTCCCAAACCTACTAAGGCAATATTTAATCTCATAGATGGCCTGAATGCGGCCAAACTTCCTGAGAAACCTCCTCCTAAAAATAAGACATCCAAGAACAAACTGAGAAACTCATGGGCCACACACCCTAAGTGAGAGTATACACCCTTGGGTGAACCTTTGGATGTGGTTTACAAAACATTGCTACAACACAGGCTTATTTCACCAATGGAGAACCCTCATCCCTATGATCGACAACCACATCCACCATGGTAGAATGAAACCTCATTCTGTGAGTATCACCAAAATAAGGGACACAAAACTACCAACTGCATAAACTTGCACCATAAAGTCTAGGACATGATTGATGCTGGTGAACTTGTAGTAGATGGACATAACAAAAACTCGGATCACAAGGCATTCAAAGAGCCTTTCCTAGCCTATGAAAAAGGAGAGACTTCGAAACCAAAACCCAACAAGGTCAACTATGCATATTTCAATGATGACAACGTGATTAACATGGTTGAACCTATGGATTCTAAATACTGTGATGTCATTACCATTAAGGGAAAATAAGATAATGACAAACTCAAGACACCATTTGTCTTGAGGGGCCCTACTTCCAACACAATAGATAACAAACCTTCGCAACACTGTGCTAATGTTGTTACTTGCTCTCACGCCAAGTTAGTGCTCAAAGGCTCTATGCCTTCTACTTTTGATCTTGAACAACACAAAGACAAATCTCTTATTGGTCTGTCTAGAAAAGGCACAAAAATCACAATGAACTCAATGACAACCAGTTATATTGTTCTCGATCAGCTGAAATGAACTAATGCTCATATATCCATCTTTGAGTTGCTTAAAATCTCACCTGCTCATAGGCAAATTCTGGACAAAGCCCTCACTGAGGAAAGTGTTCCTCAAGATCTTGATCTTGAGAATTTTAATCCATGTTAGGTCACCTGACCTCACCTTATCTTATGACCTTCTCTGAGGAGGATGATAACTTACTGATTACTCACACAATCAACCTCTACACATCGAGGTTATGATCCATCAAACACGTGTTCGTCGAGTACTCATCGATAGCAACGCTGGCCTAAACATTGTCTCTACTGCTCTGCTTAGACAATTGAATTATTCTAAGGACTCTATTAATCCTTGATGCAAGATCACCATCAAAGCATATAAAAAAGTGGAATGAAAGTCTCTAGGTCGTGTGGTCTTACCCATTCATGTCGGTCCTATAGAAAGGGATGTCACCTGTCAGGTGCTCGACATTCCCTTGGCTTACAAAATTTTGTTAAGACAACCATGGATACATGAGATGCACATTGTGTCATCCACATATCACCAATGCATCAAATTCCCATTTCATGGCTCTAAAGTTACAATTTTTGCCACTACTAGCTATACCTGCAATATGCTCAAAGCTGCTAAAACTTTTGTTCCTGCTAATCGTGAATCCACTGATTATCATGATCATAAGCTGAAACAAATTGAGTAGTCATTCAAACTAAAAGAAACTGGCATGGGAGAATACCATATTGAACTAGTGCTATCATTAACATCTCTTCTAGAGTCTCCTCATCATTATGGGAGACCCTCAGAGGCAAAGAAGCCATTCGTGTTGACACCTCAGACTAAGTATAATGGTACTTTTTTCAAGGCTACGATTCCCTTGGAGGATAAAAGTGAAAATAGAGCCATTGCTACATGGCTTTATAGAGAAAGGCTCTGGTAGACTTAACAGAACAAGCTCAAGAGATCACTCCTAAGAAATATGGGCCTAGACTTAGGCTTATGAAGAATTTTGGTTACAAGGGAACTGGCCCTATTGGGTGCAATAACAATGGCCTAATTGATCCTATCAAATCAATAGCTCAAAGCAACAATGATACAAATGGCCTAGGATTTAAGAAGGTTCCTTTCCATTTAGGACCTAATAAATTCATACCAGAACCTAAGAGTTCATCTAAAAATGAGTCACAAGCTGAGTCAAACACTCAAGAGGAATAATCTAATGATGAGGATCCCTATCCTTATCCTATTCCTCATGATCTCACTAAATTCTTTGCTGAGCTAGATGACTTTGTGCCACATGTTAGCATTGTGGATGATACTAGTGATTCTTCTGAGGACATTATTGAGCAACCCAAAGATCATTCAGAAAAGAGGGAGTCTAGTCAGTCATTATGTATTAAGTATCTATGTAAGAACCTAGATGATGAAGATGAGTATGTCCCTATCACTTTTGGGGAGTTCTATAGTATCTCGCCATGTGGTAATGATTCTAAGGAATACAAGTTTGACTCTCTTTCAGAAGTGACTACTGATAAAGACATTGACCAAGTGCATGTCTATGAAAACCAAATCAAAGTGGGTAAAATGTCTAGGGTTAGATCAGATGGGTCTAATCACACTAGTGTCCTAGAGTTTTCAATTGCTGACATTAGTACTCACAAGCGTTCAAACACACTTGTGGAAGAAGTCACCATAGGTCTCAAATTGCTGGTCCAAGCACTTAATGATTATACTATTAATGCAATTAAACCAGCCACTACTCTTTCACTCACACATCCTGAGCTTATAGACTAGAACCCTAATGCATCTAGTGAAGTCCCCACATTCCAGAATGACTATGTTCTTTCCTACCACCTAAACGCTATCGAACCTGTAACATCTTCCACCAATGAGCAGAGTGTCAACATGACTAAGGCTGACATCAAATATCTTAGTCATATAATTAAAAAGAATTAATGCAAAAGGTCTGATGGTGAAAACCACATTGTGGTAGTGTTGGAACCCAAAAAAGTAAAAATAAAAGACGTATCCAAGGGTGAAAATCTCTCTGAGGCACTCGCGGATGAGATATTTGATGTGCTTCCAAGTCATTTTCAGGAGAGATCATCAATATTAATAGAGCCAACATAGCCAATTAATCTAGGCACAAAGGAACATCCTCATATGATACATCTAGCACAATCATTGTCACCTGAAGAAAAGAAAGAGTTCATTGCCTTTTTCAAAGAAAAGAAGATAAATTTTGCTTGGGCATACTCTGACATGCCAGGACTGGATCCTGATCTTATCATGCATCACTTGTCCATAGCACTAGGCATCAAACCAGTTAAATAAAAACTTTGAAAAATGCATCCTCACATTGTATTGCTCGTTAAAGCGGAACTGGAGAAACTTCTAAAAGTTGGTTTCATCTGTGCAATTGATTATGCTAAATGGATATCCAATATTGTTCCAGTCTCCAAGCATGATAAATCTATCAGGGTTTGTATTGACTTTCGTGATCTCAACTTGGCATGTCCTAAGGGTGATTTTTTGCTTCCTAATATTGATATGATAGTGGACATGATGACCGACTATGAGATGTACTCACTTATGGATGGGTTTTCTAGATATAATCAGAGAAAAATTATGCCAGAAGACTAGGAGAAAATGGCTTTCACATGTGCATGAGAAACCTTTTGTTTGAATGTAATGTCATTTGGCTTGAAGAACACTAGTGCTACATATCAAAGGGTTGTTACTACAATTTTTGATGACATGATGCATAAGACCATGGAGGACTACATGGATGATACCTTGGTCAAAAGTGCTAAATGCAATACTCATCTGTAAGATTTGGGAGCCATCCTAGATTGTATGGAAAAATTTAGTCTTTGGCTCAATCCTAAGCATTGTGCATTTGGTGTCACATCAGGAAAGTTGTTGGGATACATCATCTCTACAAAAGGAATTGAGGTGGATCTGGAGAAAGTACAAGCAATAATGGATATGCCACCACCTCAGAACATTAGCCAGATGAGAGGTCTACAAGGAAGGCTCCAGTCTATTCGTAGGTTTATCTCACAATTGGCAGATAGATCACAACCCTTCACAAAGACCTTACATAAGGGTGTGAAATTCAATTGGAGAAAGAATTGTGAGCAAAGCTTAACACAGATCAAACAATATCTTGTCAATCCACCAATCCTGATGCCTCCTATCCATGGGAAACCTTTTCTTTTCTACATTTTAGACACTAAAACATCTTTAGGAATCCTATTGACTCAAGAAGACAATGACAACAAAGAAAGAGCTATTTACTACTTCAGTCGCACATTGATCTCTTATGAGAGGAATTATAGCATCATTGAGAAAGCTTTCTTGGCAGTTGTCTTTGCTTCCCAGAAGCTAAGACACTACATGCTTGCCCACACTATGCGGCTCATGGCTAAAATAGATCCACTAAAGTACTTACTTAGTAAGGCAGCTCTCACAAGAAGATTGGCTAAATGGGTTATGATACTCAACAAGTTTGACATTCAATATGTTGAATGCAAAGCTATCAAGGGATAGACGATTATAGATTAGTTGGTTGATGCACCTATGCAGAGTCTTCTACCAATGAACATTGATTTCCCTAATGAGTCAATCCTAACACTCACACACCAAACATGGGTCATGTTCTTCAATGGGTCCTTCACACAACAGGGATCAAGTGCTGGATTACTCCTCATTACACCATAGAGATATTCATTGCCCAAAGCGTACAAGATTTTGTTTCCTTATACAAACAACATTTCTGAATATGAGGCTTTGATCAATGGCATAAAAATTGCAGCTAAATGGAGAGTGGATCAATTAGACATCTTTGGTGACTCTGAGCTTGTCATCAATCATGTTAATGATGTGTACCAAACAAAGGATGAAAAACTAATTCCTTACAAGTGCATGGTTGATGACTTGAAGAAGCATTTTGCACACATTACCTTCCAGCAAGTTCCACAAGAAGATAATAAAGTGGTTGATGCAATGGCTACTTTGGCCTCCCTGTTACAGATGCCTGAAAATGATCTCCGACATGAGTTCTATTGTCACAGAGGTTTGCACCCTTGTCTAAAGTCTTACCTAAGGACAACCTTGTGAAACATGTAAACAACCTCCAAGCTGTGGGACTTGAACTATGAGGTTGAATCTCTGGAGAAGGCCATCTTCCTCTTACTATCAGGGTGCACCTAACTACTCTTGGAGAGGAAAAGGGAGAAGGAATGTATGAAAAGAAAATCTACCTATTCTAGTCTAAGGGGGTGATGCACCAAAATAGAGTGTTCAAACCAATCTCTGCCCATACATGCACTATTGAACCATCATGACACCAAAAGATATACACATTCAGACATGTTTTAATCTAACAACCACATGCAGATCAGAAACCTAGATGAATGACACAAGGAAAGAGAAGATTCACTTCTATATCATTCATAGCCCAAAAGAGATGCAGTCATGTAGATTGCAGATATCCACAAAACACCAATGAGAGGTAAATAGTTCTTGCACTTTACATCAATGGCTGAAGGAGATAAGGCAGAATGCCATACAGTTCAGAGGCAAAGGGAATTTACACTGAAGATTTGCAGAGCAATATTAGAGAAGTCAGAGAATGGTTTGACCTTTACAAAATTTACAAAATCTGCCTTTATAGTTCAAGCATAACTGAGATGTCCTCTAACTGAAGTTACTCTACAACCACTGCATTTAAGCCCTACAGAGAATAATCATGGGGATCCAGATGCAATGATATCTGATCTTGGTTGGAACAAGGACCTAAGAAGACAAAAAACAACGCCATTAAACAGCTCTGACCAGGTAGATGGATCAAATCAGAGGTGGTGGAGTGTTTTCTTGCATTTTGCATTCATTTGAGGGTCGTTGGAAATCATCATAGGGATCAGGTTGTGCAAAAAACCTTGATTTCCCCTATTTTTGGCTTGTGAATCAACAAGGTCAAGTAGTCAACTGGATTCTGGCACCGGGATGAGCCACATGGACCGACAATCTTTTATATTTTTGCCACCTCGCAAGGGTCTTCCCAAGTTGACCATCCCTTTTAAACTAGCTGCACCACCCCAAAACCCTGACCATGGTAGTTACATTGACTGTTAACATCGTTGATACCCTAGACGGGCCATTGAGACACGTGTCACTTAGGCACTTCCCTGCAATGTTTAATCTTCATGCAACTCCATAATGCGGGAAAGCCCAGATCATTGATCTCTACGAGATCAATGATCATGAAAGATCCCCATATATTGTGTTTGTCCCCTCAAAATTCTTGGGCCCATGAAACACTTGGCAACTGACTCAACCTGACTCGGCACCATCTGGCATCACCCTGGCACACAACTGGCACCACCCTGGTACACAACTGGCACCACCCTGGTATACAACTGACACCACCCTAGTGTCACCCTACGGCTTATGAAACTAGTCTAGCCCCACAAGGACACACAACAACAAGGCACTTGCCTACATTACTTAAAGTCCTTGCATCTTATTATTGTGGGCATGCGCCAACCCTTGATTTCATTTGAATCTATGGTGGTCAAAGCTCTACAGGACTGCAAGCCAAGTCAACTGGATAGGCCAATGAAATACCTTCATTGTACTTTGACCTGCCTAACAACTACCACCAAGGATGAGCCATCATCACCTTATGAGAAAAGTGGGCCCATGATGTCACGCTAGCCACATATTGCAAGGGCGCATACCCACATTGCTTAAAATCCTCGCATCTTCATATTGCAGGCATGCGCCAACCATGGATCAAATCACATCAGACAGTGGAAGGCACAATCAGGAATATGGAACCTCATGGGATAGGTGTCACAAAGGGGCATGCCCACATTGTTTAATTACCTTGCAACTCCATCTTGCGAGCATGCGCCAGCCATTGATCTGATCGCATCAAATGGTGGATCTCATCAAGTATCTTCCTGCGAGAAAGGTGGGCCCGTGATGTCATTTGGGACAAGTGTCACTAGGGTGCTTGCCCACAATAATTAAAATCCTTACACCTTGATAAAGTAGGGAAGCCTTAGCCGTGGAGCTATGAAGATCCGACGGTGATCAAAACTCATGTCTTGTGGCTCACTGGGAGAAAAGGACCCACCATCCACGTGACGTCGAGGGGCTATCCCGCAATATTTAAAGGTTGTGCATTTGGAGAATGCGGGAAAGTGCCCACCATAGATCTGAACCAGATCTGATGGAAAAAAAAGTTGTAGACCGATGGAACAAGACAAGGTCTTCTTTGTTTTATTTATTTAATATTTCAAGACATTTGAATATTATTAAATTTGAGAACTAGCCATTGGGCAGGCTGCGTTTAAATTCAAATCTTTGGTGGGGCAAAAATAAGCAACATTTTTGGTAACTTAGAGGGGATGCGAGCCTGCTATGAATCAAACCAGTGGCCTTGCACATCCATTGGGTTACAAAGTCGTAAAAATTTGGATCTATGCAATGTAGAACCCTAACCCTACCTCTACAGGAACAAAACACTAAAGAACTAGAAAACCATCCCTCTACAACTGAAACTAGAGGCTGAAAACCTTCTACAAAACACATGTGCTCATGCACTTCTTGGAAAGCTAGAAAACAACTGAAAGGAAACTACTTTACCTATGTACAGGAAAATTCAAGCCCTATCAGAAACATGGTTTGAGATGGATCCCATTGACTAGGATGGGCAAAACTTCACCATCAGGCCTACTCAATTGAAAAGCATTGGCCTACTTGCAACTTACAATCACATAGGGACCACTCCATAGTGCATCAAATTTTGAGTGCCTCCCTAGTTTTTCCCTGTCTGCATCCCATTTCAAGACCAAGTCACCCTCCCTGAAGGTTCTGACCCTAGCCTTTTTATCAAAGTCTCTTTTCACCTACTATTGATGTGTCTCCAAGGTCTGCATAGCCCAATTTCTTTTCTCTTCCAGCTCCATCAGCTCTTCCATTTTCACTTTCATAGCATCATTTTCAATTAGCTCCAGCTGATGAGCTAGTTCTAGGGATGGTAATTCCAATGAAATTGCAAGCCTTGCTTCTCTACCATATACTAACATGAATGGTGAATTTCCTAATGACCTCTTAGGTGTTATCCTGTCATCCCACAGTATAGTCCTTAATTTTTTATGCCAACACCTTTGATTATCTTCTATTGTCCTGTTTATGATCCTAATTAGGTTTTTTTTGGATGACTTAGCTAGGCCATTACCCTGAGGGTAGTAGTTTGAAGATGTGCTCAAAGAGATATTATGGTCAACTGCCCATGCACAAATCTAAGCTCCTACAAAAGACTTTGCATTATCTGAGATAATGGTTGAAGGAGCACCAAACCTGGTCACAATTCTATCAAGGAACTCAAGAACTGAAGATTCTGTGGCATCCTTCAATGCAACTACCTTTGTCCATCTGGTGAAGTAATCTGTAGTAGCTAAGATCCATTTGTGACTAGAACTGGAAGGAGGGTTGATAGGGCCTATGAAATCCAATCCCCATTGAGCAAAGGGCTAGTCCACCTAAATGGGATGAAGAGGAAGAGATGCAAGCTTTTGTTTTCTAGAGAAGAAGGCACATTTCTCACATTTCCTCACATACCTATGACAATCATGAAATAGGGATGGCCAGTAATAACTAGCTCTCATGATCTTCGTTGCAGTTGTTCTGGCTGAGAAGTGACCACCATCAGGACCATCATGAAGCTCTTTGATCATTCTTTCAGCTTGGTCTATGTCAATGCATCTTAATAGGGCTCCATTAAAATCTCTCCTGGAAAGGATACCATCAACTATGACATAAGGAATTGACTGTAATCTATAATGTCTCCTTTTAGCCCTATCTAATCCTTGAGGGTACCCATTGCCTGATAAGAAATTCTTCATATCATCCATCCAATTTTTTGGGTTATCATTTCTTACCTCTTGTTCCTCTGTTAGTATCATAGCAACTTCCTCATATGATCTCTGAGATGATATCATTTTTTTGCACAACCTCTTCCCTCTTACCAATTTGGTAATCTAGATGTCAACATCATACTCCATCACTTTAGTAATCCAGCCAACTCTTTTCTCACTAATATCTTTGCTCAGAACGAATTCCTTCACGCTGGCATGAGGTACTAACAAATGAATCCTATTGTGAAACAGGAGGTGTCTAAATTTTTTCAAAGCTCTGATGACTACAAGGGCTTTCTTCTCTACAAAATTGTACTTGTCTTCATACTCTTTAAGCCCTTTTCTAAAGAAGGCTATGGGCTGCTCATCATTTTTATCATCTGTTTGAGTCAAGATAGTAGAAATACCTAGCTCACCACCTAGGGTATATAGAATGAAATCCTTCTCAAAATTTGGATTAATGAGAGTAGGGGTTGAGGCTATGGCTTCCTTGATCTCTTCAAAACTTTCTCTCCCTTCCTTGGTCCATGCAAAGACCATACTTTTCTTGAGCATAGCTGTAAGGGGTTTCACCATGGTAGCAAGATTAGGGATAAATCTTCTCACAAAATTTATCCTACCAAGGAAACTTTGCAGCCCTTTCTTGTGTTTAGGAAGAGGAAGAGAAAGTATTGCTTTTTTTCTCTTTGGATCAATGGTTAAGCCATCTTTAGATACGATGTGTCCTAATAATTTTCCTTGATTGGTAGCAAAGACACACTTGCTTGGGTTAAGGGATACCCCAAACTCTCTACACCTTAAGAATACCTGTCTGAGATGATCAAAATGATCTTCCACATTCTTTGAATATACTATGATATCATCAAGGTAAACTAACACAAACCTTTCAATCATATTCTTGAAAGCCATTTCCATTTCCTTTTGAAATGTAGTACCTACATTAGTTAGTCCAAATGGCATTTTACAATAAGCATAGGTACCCCACTTGGTGGTGAATGCAGTATTGTATCTATCAGACTCCTTGACCAACACTTGATTATAACTAGAGAATCCATTAAGAAATGAAAACCTCCTCGAACCACTGACCTTGGACAAAATCTGCTCTATGGAAGGAAGAGGATGGTGATCTCTAAGGGAAGCTTGGTTAAGGTCCCTAAAGTCTACACACAATCTAATTTCTCCATTCTTCTTCCTAACAAGGACAAGGTTCACTACCCATGATGAGTGTTTGATGGGGAAAATTATATTGGCCTCAATCAATTTGGATAACTCCTTTCTCATTAAGGGTTCAATTTTAGGATTCATTGGCCTCTATTTTTGTCTTACTGGTTTGACATCATCAATTAAATCTATGGTATGCTGAAACAACCTTGGGTCAAAACCCTTTAAATCATCATACGTCCAGGCAAATATATCATTAAACTCTTGACATAAATGAATAAAACTTTCTTGTTCAATTTTAGAACATACCTTCCCCAAGTTTAAGGACTTTCCATCAACAATCATGACTGGAGTGTGATCATCTTGGTCAGCAACTAGGTTCATGACTCTACCACTTGCTTGGTCATCAGGGTTAAAAACACTTTCTAAAGTAATGAGACCTTTAGGGAATTTTTTGGAGCTGAGATTAATGATTTGGTCCCCATACTGATCCTGCAGTCTCAACTGGTTTCTATCTAAAAATTTTGCTTCATTATGCAAGAAGCTCACAATTTGTTCATCAGATTCAAACACTTGCCAATGTATGTTATTCTCAAGGATGGCAAGCCTTACTACCATCTTGATTTTTTGCTTCTTCTCCTCCCCAAGATCCTTTGGCACATCATAAGATGCACCTATTGCTGCAAGTCTATCAGCATGTCTATTTTCTTTTCTAGGAATGCTTTGAATATTAAATGCATTGAAACCTTCAAGAAAATCCCATACCCTATGTTTATAAGACTTAAGCAAGCCATTCTTGGTGGTATTCTGATTTCTCACTCGGTTAACCACCAACTCACTATCTCCATATACACTTAAGGCCTGAATTCCTCTTCTTTGAGCAAGTAGGAGACCCTCAATCAAAGATTCATACTCGGCCACATTGTTAGTGCAACTAAATTGGAGCCTGAATGAGAAGTAATACCTCACTTGTGCAGGAGAAATCAACATCACACTAGCCCCTGATCCGTTTTTATTTCTTGAGCCATCGAAGTACATGCTCCATATCTCACTCATATCTTCTTTAGTCCCCACAAGATTGGGAACGAGAGCATCTTTCTCTAATATATAATATGTACTAATTCCTATTTCAAGGGTTTCTGGCATAGGATCAAATTGATATGCATTAGCCCATTCATCTAAGAGAAAATCAAGTATCTCTGCTAGGGAAGTAGCAGGCTTACTCACTATGTCATTATCATCCACTTCTAGGATAGTGCAATTCAGGTTGATGAGATTAGGGGTGTAGGGCTCAGTATGATGGATGGCTAGAGGTTCTACTCTAATTGAAGCTTTGGCCCCATATCTCATTCTAAAAAACATATATGACCAATCAGAAGATATGTAACCCCCTATTTGGGCAGTGAAGTCTCTTGACAGACAAATGGCAAAATGTGGCTTGACCTCAGCTACTAATATATCTTGAGTTACAGTACAACCAGGACATGCATGTAGGGCCATCTCTACATTCCTAAGGATCCCTACAGTCTTGATAGTACTACCATCGAACTGTAATACATCCTTAACGATGGGCTCATATTTCATCTCCAAAGCATCAGCAACACACCTAGGCATCACTAAACTACTAGCCCCTAAAACCATTCATGCAATTGTGGACTAGTTTATCCCCTATAATTAGAGAAACATAGAATGGAGGAGCTCTGACCTTTTTACTTATTTCTACCCTATCTGATGGTTGTACTAGACCTATGGCACTTTCCATGCTAGGTGTCTTATCCTTTGGTTCAATACTCTCCAACTCTTGCTGCAAAAACCTCTTTTGCATGGGTATAGTGGCAACAACATCCCACATGGAAATATTCACATTTGTTTTCTTCATCTATTCTACCATGCTGAATGGAGTAGAGGGCACTTTGGCAGAAGCCTTGGGAGTTGTCCTTGTAGGAGGTTGAGATGGAATGACCAGAGGGTCACTCACATCCATCCTGACATTACTTTGCCTTTGCTAATGAAAAAAATTTGATTGATCATCTACTACTGATTTCTCATGAGGTGTTGCATTTGAAGTTGAGGCTTGATTAGGAGGAGGAAGGGCAACATCTTCAATAGCTCTTCTTTTGCTCCTAGTATTGTGAGCAATGGAATCCTAGTTCATATTACAATGTTCCTCCATTTGATGATTCATAAAGGAGCAATCACCTTGTCCTTGCATATATGGAGCCTCTTTAAGTTGGTCCTCCTTGTATGATTGTCTTGTTGCAGGCTCTTGGATGGTCAAAGCCAAATAAGATTTAGCCTTCTGACACATGCAATGAGCATAAGAATAGTTACAAGAGGGACAAAAGTCCTAATCTTGGGCCATGTTGTTTTGAGGAACTATGGCCCTACTTTGATTTACATTTTAGGTTGAAGCATGGTTATTCTGCCTATTTTGATCAAATGAATTGTTCCCATAATTATGATTTGGAGGCCTACCATTGTTCATAGTTTGGTGTTGCAATTGATGAGCTTTACTACCTTGAGCTTGCCTTTCTAAAGTCACCACCTTGTTGCTCATTTTCTACATCATAGAGAAACTATCTTCAAGTTTCCTTTCTTGGCCCTGCAATCTCTTATCTATGTTCAGCATCATAGATTGCATCATCTCCTTAATTTCATCTATTCCATTTGAAGATGTGGAAGGTTGAGGGACTAGAGCAAGGGATTGTGATGTAGAAGTTGTGGGAAGAGGAGCCATTGCCAGTTGATGGTTTGGGACATCAAGGAAGAAGGGCATAGGAGGCCTTGGAGCTAACTTCCCTCCCTGTATCAATATGTTTTCTACCCTTATTGCTGTGTCATAAGCGTTAAGTAAGGTATCCCCTCCCATGGTTTGGATTGTAGTAGAAATATCACTGTTAAAGGCTCTAAGGTAATGCAAGAAGGCATTACCAGGGGCAGGCTTCACTGAAATAGGTATTCTATCCCATGTTTTCTGAAATCTATAGTTGAAATTAGTCATACATTCATAGGTGGCCCTTTTTATGGTAGTCAACTACTCTAAAAGTGATAGGTAATCACTTTTGTCCTCAAAATGTTTGCATAATCCTGCTCCTAACCCATCCCAATCTGTTATAGAATCATGAGCCAAACCCCTATACCACTGTAGTGCTTTTCCTTTTAGAGATGAGGCTAGAAGCCTAACTGCAACATCATCCTCTGTAATGCCATGGATATTACAAACATTTGCAACCTCTTGAATTTGTTCTGAGTGAGAGATAGAAGTTTCACCAGTAAACTTTGGTATACTTTTAAGTGCAACTATTGGTATGTCATGTCTTTAGGCCAATAAAAGAGGACTGCCACCATTAAAGGTGGCAAAAGCATGAGCTCTGGGCTCTGCCATATAGACAAGTGATCTATTGATATGCACTAATGGCAATCTAGGCTAAGATCTAACAGTAGGAGGAGTAGAGATAGATCTTGCAGGGGTATTTGTTACTATTGCGCTCCTAACCGGTGATAAAGATACTCTAGCCCTCCTTCTAGGATTTAAAAATGAAAGCTCTTGGTACTGAAATTTACCTCTAGAAGATGCCCTTGTTTCAGCTTTGGGCATGAATTACTACAACTTTGGTCTAGAACCAGATGTGTTTGAAGCTCATAATTGCCAAGTACTTGAAGAATGAACCTCTTGAAGGCTTGAACGTTAAAGCCAGTACTATCTCCTCGGTATTAATCTTGAAATCTTTCTTCTTAACACCAATAGACTTGAAATCTTCTGATATATGTCCCACCAGGCATGCCAAAAACTGTTGTCATAGAGGTTTGCACCCTTGTCCAAAGTCTTACTTAAGGACAACCTTGTGAAACATGGAAACAACCTCCAAGCTGTGGGACTTGAACTGTGAGGTTGAATCTCGGGAGAAGGCCAACTTCCTCTTACTATTAGGGTGCACCTAACTACTCTTGGAGAGGAAAAGGGAGAAGGAATGCATGAAAAGAAAATCTACCTATTCTAGTCTAAGGGGGTGATGCACAAAAATAGAGTGTTCAAACCAATCTTTGCCCATACATGCACTATTGAACTATCATGACACTAAAAGATATACACATTCATACTTATTTTTATCTAACAACCACATGCAGATCAGAAACCCAGATGAATGACACAAGGAAAGAGAAGATTCACTTCTATATCATTCATAGGCAAAAAGAGATATAGTCATGTAGATTGCAGATATCCACAAAATACCAATGAGAGGCAAATAATTCTTGCACTTTACATCAATGGCTGAAGGAGATAAGGCAGAATGCCATATAGTTCAGAGGCAAAGGGAATTTACACTGAAGATTTGTAGAGCAATATCAGAGAAGTCAAAGAAGGGTTCGACCTTTAAAAAATTTACAAAATCTTCCTTTATAGTTCAGGCATAACTGAGATGTCCTCTAATTGAAGTTACTCTACAACCACTGCATTTAAGCCCTACAGAGAATAATCATGGGGATCTAGATGCAATGATATCTGATCTTGGTTGGAATAGGGACCTGAGAAGACAAAAAATGGCACCATTAAATAGCTCTGACTAGGTAGATAGATCGGATCGGAGGTGGTGGAGTATTTTCTTATGTTTTGCATTCATTCGAGGGTGGTTGGAAATCATCATAGGGATCAGGTTGTGGAAAAAACCTCAATTTCCCCTATTTCTAGCTTAAGAATCAACAAGGTCAAGTAGTCAACTAGATTCTGGCACCGGGATGAGCCACATGGACTGACAATATTTTATCTTTTCGCCACCTCGCAAGGGTCTTCCCAAGTTGACCATCCCTTTTAAACTAGTTGTGCCACCCCAAAACCCTGACTGTGGTGGTTACATTGACTGTTATCATCATTGATACTCTAGTCGGGCCGCTGAGACATGTGTCACTTAGGTGCTTCCTTGCAATGTTTAATCTTCATGCAAATCCATAATGCAGGAAAGCTCGGATCATTGATCTCTACGAGATCAATGATCGTGAAAGATCCCCATATACTGTGTTTGTCCCCTCAAAATTCTTGGGCCCACGAAACACTTGGCAGCTGACTTAGCCTGAATCGGCCCCATCTGGCATCACCTTGGCACACAATTGGCACCACCCTGGCACACAACTGGCACCACCCTGGTACACAACTAGCACCACCTTGGTATCACCCTACGACTTATGAAACTAGTCTGGCCCCATAGGGACATGCAGCAACAAGGCACTTCCCCGCATTACTTAAAGTCCTTGCATCTTGTTATTGCAGACATGCACCAACCCTTGATTTCATTTGAATCTACGGTGGTCAAAGCTCTACAGGACTGCAAGCCAAGTCAACTAGATGGGCCAATAAAATACCTCTATCATACTCTGACCTGTCGGACAACTGCCACCAAGGATAAGCCGTCATCACCTTTTGAGAAAAGTGGGCCCATAATGTCACGCTAGCCACGTGTTGCAAGGGCACATACCCGCATTGCTTAAAATCCTTGCATCTTCATATTGCGGGTATGTGCCAACCATGGATTAGATCACATTGGATGGTGGAAGGCACAATTAAGAATATGGAACCTCATAGGACAGGTGTCACAAAGGAGCATGCCCGCATTGTTTAATTACCTTGCAACTCCATCTTGCAGGCATGCACCAGCCGTTGATCTGATCGCATCGAGTGGTGGATCTCATCAAGTATCTTCCTGTGAGAAGGGTGGGCCCATGATGTCATCTAGGACAGGTGTCACTAGGGCGCTTGCCCACAATAATTAAAATCCTTGCACCTTGATAAAGTAGGGAAGCCTCAGCCATGGATCTATGAAGATTCGACGATGATCAAAACTCATGTCTTACACCTCGCCAAGAGAAAAGGGCCCACCATCCATGTGGCACCGAGGGGCTATCCCGCAATATTTAAAGGTCATGCATTTGGAGAATGTGGGAAAGCACCCACCGTAGATCTGAACCAGATCTGATAGCGCAGAAAGTTGTAGGCCGATGGAACAAAACATAAGGTTTTTTTTGTTTTATTTATTTAATATTCCATGACATTTGAATAATATTAAATCTGAGAACTAGCTGTTGGGCGGGTTGCGTTTGAATTCAAATCTTTGGTAGGGCAAAAATAAGCAACAAGTTCTTGGTGGAAGCATTACACTACCCAGTCTATGACACCCTTAATTCTAGCATGATTTGTTCTATTGTAGGACAAGAATCACCCCATTTCCATCACATTTATTCCTATCTCTGCAATCAAACCATTTTGGAAGGTTTGACCCAAAATGAGAAACATTACCTAATCTGTAATGCTTTGCATTATGTCATTATTGTTGACAATCTATATAGGAGGTGTCTCGACGGAACACTCCTTAGGTGTTTAAAACATGAAGAGTCCAAACGCACACTAATTGATGTTCATGAGGGCATTTGTGGATCTCACTCAAATGGCCTGACACTAGTTCACAAACTCCTTAGAGCTAGTTACTATTGGCCTAAAATGGAGCAAGAAGCTATCAAGTATGCTAGATCCTACAAGCAGTGTCAGCTTCATGGGAATCTGATCCACACTCCAGCTAGAGAGTTGATTCCCTCTACTACAACATGGCCATTTCAACAATGGGCCTTTGACTTGGTGGGTAAAATCCACCCAACATCTTCTAATGGACATAAGTTCATCATCACAGCTACATATTACTTCACAAAGTGGGTAGAGGAAAAACCTCTTGTAGTTGTCGATGGCAAAACTATAGCTCTTTTTATCACAAATTACATCATTTTCAAATATGGTGTACCGTCCTCAATCATTACTGACAATGGACAATTCAAGAATAAAGACCTCAAGAAACTATGCAAGAAATTCAAAATCACACAACATTGGTCTTCCATTTATTACCCCTAGGGTGATGGCCAAGATGAGGCATCCAATAAGGCGATCCTCAAAATTCTTCATCGCATAGTCAACAAATCAAGGAGAGACTAGCACCTCCAGATTAATCCATCTTTGTGGGTGTATAGGACAAGCATTAGAACTCCAACGTGCACAACTCCCTTTTCTTTGGTGTATGGGGCAAATGTTGTGCTTCCAATAGAGGTCAAGATTCCTACTTTGAGAATCTCTATGAAGGGTCTTATTATTGATGATGACTATAGGATAGCTTGGCTTCAAGAGCTAGTGTTACTGGATGAACATCGATAAGTGGTGTGTGATCATCTGCGAGCATATCAACAACGAATGTCAAGAAGCTACAATCGGAGGGTCAGGTCACATGACTTCCAGCTAGGTGATCTCATCTTGAGAGAGAATCCTAAGAATCAATAGCAACGAGTCCAAACAGGGAATTTTGAACCAAACTAGCACAGTCCTTACATCATTACTGTAGTATATGGATCCGACGCCTATCAACTTTCCACAACTGAAGGAGAAGTGCTCAAGGAACCTGTCAACACTCTCCACCTGAAGCAGTTTTATAGTTGATCTGATATCAATAGCTCTTTGTACATATCTATATGTCTAAAAAAAATCATAAAATTCAAAAATTTCCTGAAAAAAATCATAAAAATTGAAAAAAGTCCTGAAAAAAATCATTACCCTGGTGAAAACCTAGCAATAGGCACCTTGGTGATACCAAAAAAATGGAAAAATAAAAAATTCAAAAAAAAAATCAAAAAGACAAAAAGACAAAAAAATGAAAAACAAGAAAAGTGCCATTGGTGAAAACTTGGAAACAGGCATCATGGTAGCAAAAAAAAAAAGAAAGCTCTAACAAGAAGGTGAAAACCTGGTAAACAGATGCCTCTTGTTCCCAATGACCCATCTCGCAGTGCATCTTTTGATTCTCAGTACAGTTGCTTTACTTCTTTTCCCACTTTCTGCTCATGTATCCATGGATTGAGTCTTGTCACTCTTTTTGAGATTCTCCTCATAGAATCTCTTTCGCGATAGTCACCAGTCATTTTGGCTATGTTTTCTTACTATTGCTAATGTCACACTTTTTGAGATTCTCCTCATAGAATCTCTTTTGCAACAGTCACCAATCGTTCTGGCTGTGTTTTCCTACTATCGCTAAGTGTCACTCTTTTCAATATTCTCCTCATTAAATCTCTTTCACGACAATCACTAGTCATTTTGGCTATATCTGCCTATTGTTGCTAAGTGTCACTCTTTTTAAGATTCTCCTCATAGAATCTCTTTTGCAATAGTCACCAGTTGTTTCAGTTGTGTTTACCTATTGTTGCTTGGGTCACATCTCTAGATTCCTTTATAGAAGATCTCTCTTGCAACAGTCACCAATCGTCCTAGCTATTTTTGTCTACTATCGCTCAGTCCTCTTTAGGTTCTTCATCTTGAAGATTCCTCTCTTGACCTCAGTCACCAGTCATTTTGATTGCGTCTGCCTACTATTGTCTCCCTACTAAAGATATTTCTTTCAAACATGTTTTGGACACTGACACTTGACATCAATCCTATGATACACAAATGAACTCAAAATGACATACTTGTTTGGATATGCTGAGAATTTTTTTGTTTGCTTTGTTTTCGCTTTATCATGTCTCCTCGAGCAACTCAATGATGTCATTTCTGATTAGAGAAGTAATGACTGGGGGCATGATCTTTTCTTTGCTTTCTATCTAGGGTTTAGTTCCAATAAGTTAAAAAATTCCTATAAGAGGGGTGTCCACTATAAGAGCCTCCATCTCATATTAGATGGCCAGGTGTACCTCGACACCTTTTATACGAATACATCGATAACATTGGTTATTCTCCTTGTCTGTTGGAGTGAACTCTTCATGCTATAGTAAATACTGATACTCATCCTGCTAAGTGAACATATGGGTCACTGCGAGTATATCTATCACATTTTTTTCTTAGGTCACGAACGCAATGGTTGTTGTGGAAAAAATACTTATGAAATACTTAGCATGAGATGGATCTCTTGTGTGTTTGGTGTGTTTGCCATGCAAGCAACATTCTGGTCATCCTAACATTTATGTTTTGATGCTTATGTTAACTTGCTACAATAAAAGGGACAAATGTTTTGGTCATTCTAGCTTCTTGTGCCTTGAATGCTTACATTTAATCTCGACAAACTTACAACGTATGTTTTATTCATATTCCCATGATTGCAATATCAATGAGAATCGTACAACATATGGGATTTTCATCCTATGCTTAGTGATGATAACTGGTTGAGGCTTGGTAATCAGACCTAGGGTTGCATTTAACATAGTCTTGCATTGCATACTTCACTTACATAAGCACACAATTCAATTGCAATTCTATTTCATCCTTCGTGGTGAGGGATTGGGGGTCTCTTCAAACATATCTAGATTCTCCAAGGCTGCACAAGCATTTGGTTCGTTGGTTCACGCTCCTCGATGGAATACTTATTACTGTTAAGCACAAATATGCAACACTACATGAGATGTCAGTTCGTTTTCATATGCATTGCATCTGTATACTCGTATCATCTACTCTACATACTCACATCATATCACATCCCATCAAAGTACATATGCATCGATAACACATAACACATGTGTCTCATAATCATAAATATCTCAAGTACATCAAAGTAAAGCACAAACACTGACAATGACACATACACAGTGATACTCGGCTCAAAATCTCATATATATATATATATATCAAAAAAATGTGTCAGTACAAAAAAAGGGTGCTACTCGAGTGCTATCGATCAAAATGGTACAAAATGGTGCTAGCACACCAAGGGATACATAGCCAGAATCAAAATTAGGGATCAAAGTAATTGAGAGCTAATTGTGACCTCCACCATCACCCCCTTTAGCTGGAGGAGGGGGAGGAGGCGACATATCTGGTCTTGTTGGAGGACGTGCACCTCTAGAATCTCGAGCATATTGGGAAAATTGAGGAACCTGCTGAGCCTCATCGGGCACAACTGTAGAGTATGCTGAGAAATAATAAATTGCTCAGGCCATTTGTAATCTGACCTCATCCTACAACATCTCTGCCCTCCACTTGACTGTTTGTACCTGCTCTCGCAGTCTCAGGATCTCCTAATCTCACTCTGCCAGTCGTGCATCCCTCATCGCTATTTCAATCTGTAACTCTATGATTTTTTGAGAGGCCTATCAGATCTGCTCCCTTTTTCGTTAGAACATCTCTTGAGATCTTGTGGTAGGTTGCTCCTGCATCTCCTCATCGAGCATCTCCAGTGCCTGCTCAGTGGGTGCCTACTCCTACACCCTCAGCCTCTATCGTTGTCTCTGCCTCCAGCCCCTGGATCTAATCCCATCTGTCGTGCAAGGATCTCTACCTGTCTCACTCTCTACTGTACCTCTGGTAGTGGGCCCTATGGAACCTGTTGCTGCTGTGCTGGTGCTTGTTGTGGGCCTGGCGCTACTCCCCCCAAGGGATTTGTAAACCATGGGATAGGGTGACCAATAAGATATGCCTAATATGTTGTCATCACCCTTGCATCTGCTACCTCTGGATGGTAGTCCCACTGTGTCACAACTAGGTTGCGCACATCAATCATTGATCGCCCTGCATCTAGCCTCGCTGACCATCCCTATGTTAGATCCTTCGTGACTCGTGCATAAGCACAAAATTCTTGGGAGATGTCCTACTACCTCCCATACTGCCTCATACTCGACTGATGGTGGACCACTCGATGATTTGTGTAGTCTTGCCCACCAGCAGTCATGAGCTAAACATCTAGTTGAGCTCCCTAGGAGCGTCATCCTACTCCTTGGTCTCTTGCCAGGGCTGCCATACGACGAGGACTAGGTCATCAAGACAAGCCCTCCATTGCTCTGTCTTACCCATACTTGCCTGGGTAATATGTCCTCTATATCTGCAAATGTATGGCTCTGTAGGCTCTCGGGCATCCTCAAAAATTGATCGTGTGCCTAGCAAGTGCTCCCATGCCTAGACTTGTAAAATGTACATACTAGCGGCCATACTCTTCTACTCATGGTACACTATCTCATGCATCTCATAGAACATATGGGCGAGCATGCACTGGCCCCATCCAAATCTCTCTGGTGAATCCAACATCCTCTACAGTATAATCCCCCATCCACACTCGAGTCCATGCTGCCCTCTGTTAGGTACCAAGAATCAACTGATGAATATGGCCAAAACTATGGTCAATCTATGTGTCTGCCCATATATGTGGACAAGCTCATCCCAGGTGATGACCCGTCCAATCGCTAACTATCTCCCAAAAATGGTACACAATGCCTCTGTACTTGCTTGGGGCACCGTGTCATAGGTCACTCTCAGCCCGTAGAAGGGGATCCGTAGGATCCTGTATATGTCCTCCAGAGTCATAGTCATCTCTCCTTGAGGAAGGTGGGAGGTGTTCGTTTTTGAATGGAAATGCTCCACTAAGGTAGTCAATAGGTCATGATTAACCAACAATGCTAGGATCCAGAATAGATAAGTGAGTCCCAATCTATCTATATGAGCCATGTCCTCTGCATCTAGGCTCCACAATAAAGCCCCATATGGTGGATAGTGGGATCTGAATGAAACATCACCAAAGACCTCCTCCACACAAAAACAAACAACAACGACAAGAAAACAATCGGTACTCGATCAAAAAATTTGAACAATGAAGAAACGCATGTGAAAATCACACTAAAACCATAAAAAACCACAAATTTCTACTACACTGTTGTCACAAATTTTTGCACGAAGATGTATTTCCTCATGCAAGAATGCATTTCTTCGCATGAGAATGTGCATCTTTGCGCGAGAAAACACATCCTTGCACTAAAAAATGCGAGTCCATGTGAGCGCTCATCACCCTGTGTAAAAAAATCCTCTCTCGTGCAAAAAAACAAGTACTCGCATGAAAGACAATAACAACTGATGCGATTCTCACATTATTTGCATGAGAAGTGGGTATCTCTCGTGCGAGAATCCCCACCGACGCATGCGAAGATATGCTAGGTTAGCGATGCTTCGTGCGAGAAGAGACTGCCTTCGCGCAAGAAAGGATAGTCTCACGTGAAGACCGATGTTGACTACCTAAAAATGTGCTAAAAGTGCAATAAATGACCTCAAAATGCGTAAAATTGAAAGTATGAAGGATGGTTATCAATCACTCATCGGTGGTCTGTAATCCGCCAGTCGGCTGTGTCAACAAGAGCTCAAAACGATGATATCTCACATTCACTACCATCTTCCTCTTAGAGCTCCTATTCACAAGAGACAAAAGGTGCAAATGAGTTGAAAATGACCCCTTGGGCCCTTATATAGGGTTTGACCTAATTTTTCAAAGTGCTCCGATTTGTGCAAAAATCACCTCCTGGCTATTTGATCATTCTGAATCCATTTGCGGGATCGAATTCAAAATTTGATACACCTAAGTGCCTCAAAAACACATTTTAACATTTTGGGCCCGACGCGATCGAATGCTTGTGCAGTCTGATTTTTTTTCTGAAATTTTGGGATTCCTAGAATCTTTTCAATTCAAAATTCTTCATATTTTTGAAATTCAATTTGGAAATAGTCAACTCAAGTCCACCATGGTCATTTTTGGTCAACTTTTGGTCAAACTTGGTCTTCTAGACCTCAAAAATCATGTTGAATTGACTCTGACTTTTCTTTTGATCATTCTAATCTCTTCTACATTCTGCTAAATCTTGGATTTCTTCTGTATCTCTCAACATATTGCTTTACATCATATTTCTAGTGTTTCATCTTTCGGTTTTGCTCCTGAGGGGGCAGGATGATTACATCATTGAACTTGAAATTCAAAACAACCTGAACCCTTATTGCTCGGGTCATCTCGTGCCCATCTTATGTCCTCATCATTCAGGGCATCTCACCACTAAGGGCATCTTGTTCCCCTCTTTCTGGCATCTTTGTCATCTATTTCATCTGGTCATCAGTTGATTACAAGTATCGGGACAATCCAAACCTTGACTCCTGAGGATCAAGCCTCATTCTAGGGATGATTTTATAACTCATAATTCGATTGTGCTATCCTTTATCAAATCTTAGGTATCTGGGTGTTCTATCTAGATCCTTAAAGATTAAGCTCCGTTATGGAGATAGTCTTTTAAATGCTTATTACTCTTAGGTATCTAGGTGTTCTATCTAGATCCTTAAAGATTAAGCTCCATTCTGGAGATAATCTTTTAAATGCTTATCACTCTCAAGTATCTAGGTGTTCTATTTGGATCCTTAAAGATTAAGCTTCGTTCTGGAGATAATCCTTTAAATGCTTATCACTCTCAGGTATCTAGGTGTTCTATCTGGATCCTTAAAGATTAATCTCCATTCCAGAGATAATATTTTAAATGCTATCAATCTTAGGTATCTAGACATTTTGTCTGGATCCTTAAAGATTAAGCTCCGTTCTGGAGACAATCTTTTAAATGCTATCTATCTTGGGTATCTAGACGTTCTGTTTGGATCCTTAAAGATTAAGCTCCGTTCTGGAGACAATCTTTTATATGCTATCGATCTTGGGTATCTAGATGTTCTATCTAGATCCTTAAAGGTTAAACTTCATTTTGATGGAAACCTTTAAAATGCTTATCATTTTGGTATCTAGGTGCTCTGCTTGGATTCCTTGGGATTAATCTTTGTTCTGGAGATAGTCCTTAAAAGCTTATCAGTTGGTCTTCATATTATCAACTTCATAACCAATCTCATCTTCGCATCATTACTTCCTGATTTTCTTTGAATTGAATGTGCTACTCACACATTCATTCAAAGAGGGGCAAAATGTAATACCCCAAAATTGGCTCATTGCCATGATCACCAATTCTGGTCTATTTCAATCAATCCTAAGTCCTATGTCATTAGGCACTTCTTGTTTTGACATTCACTACTTGACTTAATTGTCAGATGCAGAAAACCCTAACCTATGTTCATCATACTTATTATTTAATTCCTATAGTATTTACTCATATTAGTCACATTGAACCTATTTGATTTAAATTTAATTTAATCTAAAGTATTTATACTTTATTAAATTAAATTATCACTTAAGGCTAATGTACTAAGGAATTAAATTTATTTAATTTAATAAATATGCCTATTCTAATTAATTGAATGAAATTATTTAACTAATTAGAAAAGGTATTTATGAGATCATATCTCATCTTATTAAATTAAATATATTTCATAATTCTACTCTTCCCTTCTAAATGGAAACTCTGAGTGAACTATCTCTCGAATTGGAATCTATCTAGTTAACTTGATCTCACACCCATGACAAGTTCAATTAATTGCTCATCACATTCAGATAAAAAATAATTCACTTCACTTGCACAAGGAAGTTTCCATCTTAACTGAATCTTTGCTTCAATCCTGACCATCGATCCGAGTTGATCTCACCTGTTGATGGATTCCAGGAATTCTATTTAAGAGGCTCATAATTCTTCATTAAAGAGGTTGAATTGAATTGCTATTGAATCTCTCTTGGATTATGTACTCATTTGCTTACTATCATTATAGCTTTTTGTTGCTTAGATTTAATATCATATAGTTTTTAATATGCACACATATAGCTTACTTTTTTTTATATGTTATTAGATAACTTGCATCTTTCATATAGAAGTAATTGCACATCATTTAGATTCAATTGCATTCTAAAATCCTTCATTCTAGCATGGTTTGATTGTCTCTACCTCAAATCTGAGAGCATAAGTAGGAAAAATCCACCTAGATAGAAGGCAATAGGTCATCTTGCAGGACTCCTCTTGGGTGAACAATCTCATTTCATTCCAGGATGAATTCGCATATAAAGACCGTGTTGAAGTGTGTGTGTTAAGCAGAGGCCACATTCCACACATATAGCTATAACTCACATCATAAAATTCTCATTTAAAAAAAAAAGCCTTAGCCTAACCTTTTTATTTCATGAAAATAAATGTCTTTAAATTGATAGCAAATAACACATTTATGTTGGGAATTGTTGGAAACTCTAATAATTCAACATTAACCTTGATTTAATTACAAAACTATAAAACTAACAATTGTAAAGATATTTATAGCTGGGTTCTCTTTGTGGTAACACTTTGGATGACAACATATCACTTCATAAATAATGAAATTAAATTTGAACAATAAGAATTTAAAATCTCATTTATAGCCCATTTTTGAAGCAACTAAAAAAACCTTATTAAATATATACAAATTAGAAAGAAGAAAAATATAAAATTCCAAAGAGTAACATTTTACTTCTAAATCGAAATGAATTATATCTTAAATCGAATAAATTTTGAAACAGAATACAAAATTCACCACCTACATGAAATTTACAATTTAATTTCTAAAATATTGATTTCAACTATAAAACTTAAATTTTGAAAACAAATTTAATATATAGAAAAAGTAAATTTATATTTGCCTTCAAGCGAGAAAGTAACTTACCTATAACATAAACAATAGTAACTAAACAAGTGGCATGTACTTGCCCTTATAGTTATGATAGTTACAGTTATAGTTGTAGCTATAGTTATAGTTATAGTGAATAGACCAATTATCTATTAATTTGTAATAACCCCAATAGGTTATAACTTCTTCAAACACCAAAAATCTTTATACTTCAGTTGTTTGAAATTTTGTCAAACACTTTGAAAGCAAGCTCTGATACCACTGTAATGACCCCAACAGGTTATAACTCCTTCAAACACCAAAATTCTTTATACTTTAGTTGTTTGACATTTCGTAGACAAGCTCTGATAGCACTGTAATAACCCTCCTCAAATTTGCCCTAAAAAAAAACTGATGAAAGCTCAAGGAATTTCATCAAACAATTCACATGCAAGGGATGTATGACTGATATAGTATTTCAGCTAGCTCCAAATGACTTTTTTTTCAATTTGCATCAATGAGAATCTTGTGCTAGAAGACTACAATGGACTACACAATGACCTAACATGAGTGTGCTACTAATTTTGACAATATTCAATGCATATATATGATCTAAGCATAAGAAATGAACACCTACAACCAACTGGCATTTTTACAAACAGTTGGTATGCAAACTAACTAGCTGATAAATAATGATATTAAATTGCTTAAATGACACCAGCAACTATTATCTTCTTAATTGCAATGAAAATTACAATGCTCATGAAATATGGCCAAGACTTTGGCATTTACATGGATTTCAAAATGATAATGTTGGTATAATGCACACTTACAGCTGAAAGCTTATAACACCCTAAAAAACAATACTAACAAAAGAACCTGGTTGTAGATGGCTGTAATAATTTTCTTCTATGTTGCCCCTTCTACTTTGCTTTTTTTGAATAGCTTTTTCGGCCTGCTTTTTCGTACCTACTTTTTTAGCCTACTTTTTTGGTTCCACTTTTTCGGCCTGCTTTTTTGGTTTCGCTTTTTTCGGATTGATTTTTCAGCCTGCTTTTTCGGTTCCGCTTTTTCAGACTGCTTTTTCGTATCTGTTTTTTTCAAACTGCTACCCTTTTGAATCTCAAGACCATATCTTTCAATGGCGTCAAGATTTTCAGCTTGAAGGGATTTCGTCCTCCAAACTATTGAGACATAATCTCCAACAAATTTCTCAATTTTTTTGATATTTCCAAGCATGCATAAAAGAAGCTCTTCCATTTCTTTTATAGTGTTCTCACAAGAGCTCCATCCTTTGTTTTCTCAATGTGGGATAAAACATAACTCCCTTTATGTAACTTATGTCTCCAATGTGTTATAAAATAAAGGGGACTTTTAATTTAAATATTTCCCACAAACTATAGTCTATGCATTAATAAAGTTAAATATTTAGATTTAACTTTATAAAATAGCTTTATCAATGCATAACAAATCTTGTCAATGATAAACAAGTCTTCTTGTCGATTTTAAACAATTACCATCGACATACCGTTGCCACTGGATGTCCGCCCATGTTCAAGATGACTTACTATAAATAGTAAGTACGCCCAAAGTTGCCTCAAAACCCCTCAGAAAGACCTGCAACTGAAACTATATAGACCTCTAAGCCCCTTTAATGATCTAATTTCTAGGATCTAGGACTATTACAGAGAATGCTAACCAATTACATAAAGTTAATTTTTAAAGCTTTAATAAAGCAAAATTAACGTAATTACAAATAAGGAAACACAAGATGAGATGATAGAAAGAGAGATAGAAACACAACACATTTGATTTCGGAGTTCATCCAGGAAGGACTATGTCTCCGAGTCCAGCTCCAATAGGGGGACCGATTCGGTTAACTCCAACAAATCAATACAAATAATTTGTGACCATTCCCTTCAAACACATGCAACAAAATTCCTCTATGTGCAGGAAAAATCACTAAGTCTCCAAATACATAAAAACTCTCTCACCATTTGTATAATTTCTCCCTTCCTCTTTTTTTTTTTTCAAAAGGCCCCTAACCCCTCTTTTTATACCCAACAATGTCTAATAATAGGGCAAAATATATTTAGACTCTTACAACAGTCCCCACTCAGAATGGGACTCATTTCCATTTTATAATTTGTCCTTATTTTAATAATTGCCCTTATTTAGGCAA
The DNA here is from genome assembly GCA_028749045.1 of Cupressus sempervirens. Classification (NCBI taxonomy): domain Eukaryota; kingdom Viridiplantae; phylum Streptophyta; class Pinopsida; order Cupressales; family Cupressaceae; genus Cupressus; species Cupressus sempervirens. The sequence continues at coordinate 502,051,924 of CM053786.1, forward strand.
GGGGAAATCAGGCTTGGATAAAGTTCAAATAGAGTCTATGCTAAAAACATCACATGCCACTCATGTGGCGCCGTGGCAAGGAAAGGTTTTGCAAACACGTAAGAAAAGGGGTGGTCGGTGGTTCCAACCACCGCATCGCCCTTTACACCGGACTAGGGTCGGTGAAAGTTTATCAATAACGTGGCGCAGTATATGTTTGAAGACAGCCGGTGGGCGTTACACCCGGTGGTCATGGGGTCAATCCCCATTGCTCAATGTTGGAATTAAAATGCCGCCACGTAGACATACTTCCAACAAGCCCGAAGGTGCCACATGGCTTCCTGCCATACGTGTGGCACCTAATTTTTTAAATTAATTTATGCCACATTGGTGACACGTGTCACCTCTATAATCTGCCATGTCATCATCATAATCTTTTTGGTCAACCACCTTTGAATGCACATAACTTTTGCATACGGAGTCCAATTTCGACGAAACAAACGTTTCCGAAAAGCTCTTGATGAGACCCTCATTTTGGCGCCAACTTTGACCAATTTTGAAGAGTTTGAAATTCCACCTTTTTAATGACCTTTGCCCAAGGTTTGACCCAACTTTGACTGGCCATATCTCGAGCGTATGAACTCCGTTTTTGCTCGTTCGAATTGCGTTGGGTGCATAATTTTGAAGACTTTAAAATGATGTTGATTGTTGGAGTTTTGGAGATACTTCAATTTTTGGTGAAAATATCCCCCAAATCATTTAATGTCCTGGTTAGCCTACGAGACCGTGGGGAAATAGGCTAACGACAACATCATGCTATGAATGCTAAAAAGGGGACATTACATAATTTATTGTAAAAAGTGGAAAAAAGTTATAGCTCATAAATTAATATAATTATAAATGAATAAATAGAATAGTGTAAAAAATTAGTAAATTCACATTACCTCATTGATTAACTACAAGTTCATTTGTACTATTTCATTTATATATACTCATAAAATAATATTTATAAGGTAAAAAAAAATTGATCATGTTATTAAATTTATTAAGTATCAAACATTTGTTGTAGTATTTGATTTTGTGACATTAACCAAAACATATTGAAAGAGAAACTAAAACTTGCTTGCATTAACCTTGAATCTAACCGAAAATATTGTTTTATGGAGACCCTCCGAAAAAAGCTCCTGTAACACAAAATAATTCACCCAATTATTTAATTTGTATGAAATATTAAATTTGTAAATGAATAAATAAACTTTAGAAATATTTTAATTGGTAGATACATTTTGAACTAATTCAGTAATTGTGCAAACTAAATAATTTGCGTACGACAAGTACAATAACAAAAAAAAGAACAATTAATAATATAAAAAACAATTAATAAGAATAAAATTTGAAAAAGAAATTTTAATTAACATAAAGTAAAGAAAAATAATAATAATAAATGAACATAATTGTTGTTCAATATTATCTTTATATTAAAAAAGGTATTCAACTATTAACTTTTTTATTATAATCTAAAAGGAAACAAATATGAACTTTGAATATGTGATTTTTAAATAAGATTTGATTTTAGTTTTTTTGTAATTTTTCATTCAAATATAATTATTTAATAGAGTAAAAAAAATTGATTTTTTTTTGACTTGTTTAAGATTAAGAATTTTAAAGAATAAATTCAGTTATTTTGTTGAGTATGATTAAGTTTACAAATTTAAACTTTGAAATTTAAGAAAGTTAGTGACCTCTTAAATGCATCTGTTGTGATAAAATTATGTTAAAGAATAAATTCTCTTCTAAAATTATTTTTAACAAAAAATTAATATTGTTTTTGGATAGATAAGGAAAAAAATTTAAATTTAGACATCTTAATAGAATAGTAAATTATTGACTCACTTTTTATACCACATTTAAAATCTAATCAATTATGGAAAAACTTGCACTTGAGAGCTGAGGAAAAAAGGGTCACAGTAAAATGAATTGAACTAAGATAAATCATCCTTTATAATATATTTAATTAGGAAAAAATATGTTAACTATACAAACATTGAAATAAGGTAAAAATGATTACATATAATTAATTAATAGATATTTGTATTCATGAAGTGAATTAAAATTGTATCGAATTAAATGAGAGATGAGGGTGGTAGAGTAGAGAGTACACGATAGTGAGAGGAAGCTGGAGTATAAATTTTAGGAGGGGCCAATCTTCCGTTACACCACCATAAACAAAATTCGAGACCTGTGAAAGGATTGTTTCACTCAATTGCAGTAGCAACAACACTTTCGCCAGCATGCGTTTGCGTTTCAGAGATTTTGATCACTTGAGTAAGGCACGCGCTGCAGCAAGCGCGCCTTTTTTTCTTATTTCCGATGGTGAAGAAATAATGGAGGATGACGGTGAGGATGAGGAAAGCTTCCAGTCCAGATGGTTAAGGGAAGATGAAATGTCTTCAGTAGTTAATGTTTCTGCTCATTCGCCTATTGAGAAACTTTCATTTGCAAGGGCGCACACACAATTCCTCTCCTCCATTCTCCCTCAAAATTACGAGGAAAGCAGATCAAAATGTGATGAACAGGAAGATATGTATAAAGGTTATGCAAGCTTTCAAGCAGAGCCTACCGAGATGCATCTTTGGCAGGTTAGGAATTGCACAGTCTTTGAAGTGGAGCCTCCCGAGATGGAGCTTTCACAGGTTAGCGATTTTTCAATCTTTCAAGTGGAGCATCTGGAGACGGAGCTTTCACAGGTTAGCCATTTTTCAACCTTGCAAGTGGAGCGTCCCACGATGGAGCTTTCACAGGCTAACGATATTTCAATATTTCAAGCGCAGCCTCCTGAGATGGATCTTTTACAGGTTAGCTAAGCTCCCTTCTTAACCCCCTCTATTCTTCCATAGCCGTATCTAAATCAACCCGAATACGAGAAAATACAATAAAATTTATTGTAAAAAGCTTATTCGAAATTAGCTTTACATCAAAGCTTCTGAGCACGCTCCTTGACTACCGTCAAAATTGTAATCTTTCTTATCCTGGTTATGCGTAGGGAGTTTGACCCAGTGCTGATGTGAAACTGAATATACAGCTGTTTCCAGAAGCCTTTTATAATTCATGGATTGAAATGCTCATCATACATTAAATCTTGTGATTTTATGCCTTTTCATGCTTGGACTATTACATAACAACAGAAAATGATAGTGGCTTATTAGATTTGCAGAAAAATACTCTAAAAGTTGCTCTACATTTTTCTTTTAGGTAATTTTTTAATGGATACATTAGTGTGCTTTCAGAAGAGAAATATTATTGTTTATCTTAGAACTAGATATAAATATTATTAGTACTTGCTAGATATTTGCTCAGAAAAAGTTTACTTATTTTGAAAATAATAGGCGCTATGGCAATATGTTCACAGTATCCTCCTCCAGATCAGAGTTTTGATCTATTGTGGACTCTGTACCACAACCTCTGGTCTTCATGGTTTTTCCCATGATGCCTGCGACTATTGCGATAGCCTGTAACTCCGCTTGTTAATGGAATTACCTTCCTTATTTGCTCATCCGTTTGAGATGTGGTGTAGAAGATGAAAGATTTTATATATCATCGTATAACAACTAGAGTCTAGAAACTTATATGCAAATGAATGTTACTCCTGGCTTCTCGTCCAGCAGCATTCATGCTGTATCCGAATAGAATTACATGATCGTGTACACTCCTCTCCTAATAATGAGCATATTGCGAACAACGGGTCTACATACACTGATTGAATTATACCGCCCTTGTATAATACCATGAAGAACTGTGATAGGACACTTCTGATTGTTGGCCTTTTGCACTGTTTAAAGTTTAAATGCATCTACGCAACAGGGTGCGTATTCAGGGTGGGTCCTAAGTGTTTATGTAGTAGTTCAATGGAAAAGTGGTGTGCAATTTCTGGTTTGCTGAAAGTTTCTTGAGTCTGAAATTTCAACAATTTCAGTAACTGGATTTGCATGCTCCCCATATATTAATGTAAATACATCTGCCTAATTGAAAAAGAGGTAAATGAATGTAATATAGGACTGTTTGAAAGCCTTCTGCTTAAAGTTGAACAGATCATTATAAAATCTCTCTTGATTATCTTGTTTGGTACACACCAATAACTATTTATATTATTTTAAAAGAGATTTTGATTAAATGATAAGTGAGATAATCACGAGAGAATGATCCAAGTTCACAGATTCCTCAGTTCGACGAGGTAACTCATATCTGTAGAATTGATTATGAGTATATCTAAGCATCAAAGGTGGTCTATAACCTTGCCCAAGACTGTCTAATACTCTCTAATTTATGTCTTAACTTACTCTAGAACTGAAAGATATATATCTGACTTATGATAAGATATACCATAAAATATAAACACGCACAAAAGAGACGGAAGTGAAGCTCTGATGCAATGTTTTTGCAATACCTTTGAATCATGTGATAATAGTGCCACCATACGTATAATTGAGGAAGGGTGCAGATTCACAATTAGGCCTTGTAGGGGTGTCATTCCAAGAGTCAGCTGAAAACATTTGAACATGTGCGCTGAGCATCCTAGAATAGGGGTTTTCGTCCATTGTGGGAATAGCTACCATTGTTCGCATTGTGCTTTTATAACACACTCTACTGTTGGATCTGAACCCACACACAAAAATTGGGGAGAATGGTGGTGTTTTATAGGGTCTTTCTTAAATTAAAGCCTCCCACTTACAGAACTATTATGATTGATAAAAAAAGAGAGCTTATTCTTAGAAGGACAGAGGCTAATCAATAACGGAAATGGTGAAATGAAATGATCATGTCTTAGGATTGAAATGCTCTAATGAAGTTTTAGATAAAGGTCGTGATGCAAGGCTCTTTATGGAAGTCCTACAAATCTTAATGCAATAACATGATAATAAAACATAACAGACATGAAATCATACTTGAATTTTGAAACTTGTAGTCTACTCTCAACATGCTGATAACTCAGATCTGAAGTGCTTTCTTGACCATGCGGAATTGGTTAGAACATCTTAGACCTTATGAATGACAAAAGATAAGCTTTCACAAGGTATTTTAAAATATAGGCCAACAACCAACAGTCAATTGGAAAGATAGGGACTGTATCATGAATGGTGAAGGTCGACACTCACACATGTTATTATTTAGGTCCTCTTTAGAGGGTACTATAGCCCACTTAGAAAGAGATTGAGTAGGGGCTGGAAGTGTTTGGGATCCAAAATATAGGATATAATCTCAAAATAGCATATGTATTATGGTAAAATAATGAATTTGTTATTAAACAAAGATCATAAATGATCTATATATACAAGTATACACAAGAATGTCTCTATAACGAACGAAGAGAGAGAAATAGAAACATTTTGAAGAGAGAAATAGAAACATTTTGAAGAGAGAAAGAGAAAGTCTCCATAATGAACAAAAGGAGTTTATGAAAACATTGCAAAAAGAGTGACCATTAGAAAAAGATGGTAGAGAGAGTAAATAGAAACTATCTAATATCATAATACCCTCCCATAATGGTCAATCTATCTTCAAAAATCAGAAATTTGCATGTTCTCAAAAAAGCGTATTAGGCAGCCTTGGGTTGATTAGAGAGATCTGCATGTTTTGCAATGTTGGCCTGTGGCTGGGACCCTCTCTACTTCCGCTGGTCAGAAGCAATGCGAGTCCTCCATTCTTGGATCACATGATCAAATTTGTGGCAATAGTTGCACCGGATTTGCTTCTTGGAGCAATTTTGAGGCTGAGCAGATGGCTGAGATCGTCATCATTCTTTGCTTCCAAGTATTGTAGTTCTTTCTGTTGAATCACTTAGAGTGAAAAAACTGAGCTAACACAAACTTCAAGGCAGATTGGTGGAAGACCCAAAAAATTAGAAGACACCCAGAAAAGAGATCAAAATACCTAGATAGAATATGCTGTCAGATTTTGATTTTGCCGACTTGAAAGTCTAGGCACAAAAAACAATGCACCTAGAAAAAAGCGAGACTAACCCAAGATGAGATTTGCAAAAATGCACTAGGACTATGCAAAAAAATTGTTAATCCGACATAGGAATCAAGGGTTTTCAAAAAAACCTTAGTCGGATTAAAAAAACTTGAAAATTTATGTAGAGTTCTTGAACAGAGGGTGGATTTGAAAAAAATGGCAGATTTTCATCCATGCACAAAGAAAATTGCAAAAAAAAATTTGGATGCCAAATCCTTTGTCAGGTTTGGAGGGAAAAAAGATGCAAATTTTGAACACACTCAGGCAAATATTTCAAAAATTTTGAACTAATAATTTCAAAAAAGAAATCAATTTTTTTAAGAGACAAGGAATTTTCTTTGATACCATATTATGGTAAAATAATGAATGTGTTATTAAACAAAGATCATAAATGATCTATATATACAAGTATACACATAAGAATGTTTCTGTACCGAACAAAGAGAGAAATAGAAACATTCTGAAGAGAGAGAGAGTTTCCATAACGAACAAAATGAGTTTATTGAAACATTACAAAAAGAGTGACCATTTAAAAAGACGGAAGAGACAATGAATAGAAACCATCTAATTTCCTAATTATATGATGACAATCAAGTTCCAAGTTTAACAATTATTAGTCTCAAAAATAGCATATGATGACAATTAAGTTGCAAGTTTAACAATTATAGGGTAGGATAGGGCCCAAATATGCTTAAAATGATCAAGGTGAATGCATCCTAAAGTAGGGGCCCAAATAGAGTATGAAATTGTACAGGGACATAATTTATGACACCGCAAAGTAATAGTTTTTAATTTTTATTTTTGTGCACTCTTTTAATTTGAAGAGAGGTTAATATTTAGAAAGTTGTTATGTTTTGCATTGTCTTGTTAACAATAAATTAAAATGCAGTTAACATTTTGTGATATCCCCTTCGAACTACAAACTATATTACAAACAACAATAATATAATTAATGATACAATTATAATATGATATTTTATAATGACAAATAAATATAAGGAAATTCTATAATATTATAATGTATTATAAAATATATATAATTTTATAATGATGCAACGATCCAATATAATTATAAATAAATTCTATATGACAACTAAAATATATTCAAAATATAGAGTAGTTATATTATTTAAATATTATAATATAACCAATATTATTTATGACACACCAATTTGAAATAGTGACATAAAAGTATAATATTATGAAAATATATACAGAATATATGAAATAAGTTTGCAAGAAGCTTAATAGAGAAATATTTAAGTAAAGTCCCAGCAGGGGACATTACACTTTTTTCGCCAACCATGGTGCACAAGAAAAGTTAGTTGTCCATCTTAAAAACAAATGACCATTCAGGGTAGAAACACGCTTGCACTACTATGAATCTGAATTGGATCAATCAAGATCAATAGCATATTCTGGATAGTAGAAGGTATCTTGTTTTTTAGTTTAGTGAAAAAATTTCACATTGGTGAGAAACTATTATAGTTTTAGAAATAGAAGAATGAAAGCTAGACATTGCAGAAAGAAGACCACTTCCACCTTGGCCTAATAGTTTAAAGTTGAATAACAATGGTAGATGGGTTTTATGAAAGGTCATGATCTAAAAAAGGCGAGATTGATCCTTATTACGAATTTCTGATGTCTCACAGATACACTTATTTGCTAACTTGGTAAGATAGAGAGTATCAACTTTTAGCAAAACTAGTCAATGTAGGTCCAACCTTTATCTTGGAGCCAATTCAGAAAATGGGTGACCGCAACAACAACAAAAGTGCCCCTAAATTGAATTGGCATTGATAATATTGATCCATTGGCTCACAACACATCATTGTCCTCAAAAATCTTGAACAAGGCTTTCCATGTTCTTCAGTGATGACAACTAACATTTGAATGAACATATTTCACTATTTGCCATAGCATGTAGTATGTTGGAGGTTGCACATGAAGATTTTGTAGTTTGTTTATTTGTAGAGATTTTGGTGAGTGATGTTTTAGATTGCTTCCATAATCTTTTAGCTGGTTCAATCATAAATTGGAATTGTATGTGCAAGAGACTTTTGATGTGTTTCATGCTAATCAAAGATTTTGATGTTTTATTTTCTCAGCTCTCATTTTCCAATAAAGATGAAATTGCATCTATAGGAGAGTTCATTGCATGGTGAACAAGAACAACACCTTGAAACCTTCACTAGAAATTCTCTTTACGTTTCTTCATCAGTGCTTCTTTGTTCAACATATAATTATAAATCAAAAGAGGTTGGACAAATGATTTGGTGGATGTATAAGAACATTCCATCTAATTGGAGGACAACATGATTAGTATTGAAAAATTAGGACAGATTCCACTAGAACATATCCACTCCTACAAAGAGTGCTGAACATGACAATTATGAAGAGACAAATGCTGTGAATAATCCCATTAAATTGTACCAGCCTTTTGCCACCAAGAAGAATTTGATGGTTTCATTGCCAACTTGATAGGATTAGTCTAGATAGGATCCAATGAAGCTCCTTTCCTCTTAGGGATTCATCTACCCAAATTATGTCTTTAATGTATTCAAGATGTTTTGCTTCCTAGACCATCTATCATTCTTGTTTCTTGCTGTCCTTGCTACACAAAAGCACACAAATGCATTATGCCTCATACATGTAAAATGTCTTAGTGACCATGTTCCACATTACAGGGGTGTGTAGACTTGTTTTTCTAGTCTAATGGAGTGCATTCCATCCCTTTTAGGTTTCTCAACTCCTGCTTTCTTACTTGATTTCACCCATTGGCCCTTATTTGCATCTAGGCCTATTAGGTCTCTAATTAGGTCTCCTAGAGTAGTATTTTGAGGTTTTCTCCAAAAATGTCTTAACAACCCAAGAGTCTAAAATGCATTTGGGATACCCTTTTCAGAGTTCTTTCAGATTTCTAGGTTTTTGATTCATTGAGACCTTGGGATATGACCAAACCCTATATGGAGGGTTTCTAGGGTAAATCAGGACTTCTGAACCAATCTTAAGTACTCAGGCTTGTAACACCCACAAAAGAGTTATTCATCACTTGTCCTTTGACATGAACATCCTCCACACATCCCTTGAGAACTTTCAAAGACCAATCCTTCCAATACTATACACCCCTGCAAGTGTCTCATGCATTTACAATGTCAACACCTAGTCGGGAGTCAACTAATCTTGCCTAGGGCTTGTCTTCAAAAAGAGAAAACATCATTATTTCACCTCCTGCTTGATATGGTACATTGTACAGGGAGCCTACTAACATGTCTCTACTAACATATCCCAAAGAGCCATGGAGATTGAACCGTGGCATTGCTATTTAGACTCCATTTTCTTTGAACAACCTAGTAAGGAATAGTGAAGTGGTAGTTCTTAGAAAATTCTTATTTAGTATTCTCTACTATTCGCACTAGTTCTAGATTATGTACAGAAGTGTAAAATGAACTCTAGCAATATGAAACAGAGAAACTCCACAACCAATCAATCCAAAACCAAAATGTCTAATTTGTGATCATTGTGCAGTCAATTTACCAGGTTTACTCAGCAATTTCATAAAAATGCCAACTTCCAACCCTCCAATCTGGATTGAATGGGTTTATGTAGCCTTGATACGTCCTCCTTAACCAATTGGTGGCCGTGGATAACCACCTAAACTAACTGTTAGACTTCTTGAAAAAGTTGCTCATAAAAGTTGTCAAGTGCAGAAATTGCAACTTGACAACTTTGCAACATTTTGACAACTTTTCAATCTAGCTTCTTCCAATTCCTTCCCATGGTGCCAAATGATGTATGAAGATTATTTAGGCCTATTCAAAGCCATTCAAACCCTTACAACCCCCTAGTTAACCTTTTGACAACTTATTTGCCCTTTAGCAAAAAATTCGCAACATTTTGCTTACACCAAGCAATTTTTACAATTTGGATGCAAAACTTGGCATTTGACTTTTTCACCATGCCCTAAAGACACACACACACACACACACACTTACTAGGCCTACTTGGACCCTAATTGCTCACACCAACCCTCTCTAGGGATTTCATAGAAAAATTTAGGACCTAAGTCCTAGGTGCTCCTACACCATTCTCCCCAACAATCAAAAAGTCCTTATGGGACTTTGGGAGAGAGAAGTTCTAAATCAATGCCATGCTTTTTGAAATCAGTCCCAGCAATCCATGCGGCTTCACTATCTACTTTTCCCTTCACTTGATGAGACACTTCATATAGATTTTGGACTTAGTCTGCTTGCTCACTTTAGAACTGAGGACCTTTTCTGCTTGCAACACTGGATCTGGTGGTTTAGGTAATGTTCCTGCTATTTTGTTCAGATCATCAGCTATATGAGGCTCAGTCAACGTAGAACCCTTGTAGAGAGTGAGGTATGCCACATTGAACACAAGTGAGAGCCCATTGTTACTAGGCAACTCCACTTTGTATGCATTACTACATATTTGGCTAAAACTTTGCAAGGACTTATCCTTTTCATTTGAAGCTTCTTTTGAAGTCTAGCTTTGTTTAAATACACCATGACAAAGTCTCCAACATGAAATCGAACATCTCTTCTTCTCTCATCAGCCTATTGTTTCATCCTTTGGGTCTTTTTAGTAAGATTTTGCTTCACCATCTCATGTACTTCATAGATAGAGAAAAATCTTCTGCAACTCCACTAGTGTTTGTAGTAGATTGGAGTTCTTTGAGTTCACATATTCCTCTAGGGTGGATGCCATACACTATTTCAAAAGGACTTCTTCCTGTGGTTCTATTTATAGTGTCATTATAAGCATACTTTGCTTGTAGCAAGATCTGATCCCATGATTGCCCATACTCCTTGGTGAGACACCTAAGCAAGTTTCCAAGGCTTCTATTGACTACCTTAGTTTGTCCATTAGTTTGGATATGGTAAGAAGACCCAAATGAAAGGTTGGTTCCTAGTTTGTGCCACAATGTTCTCCAAAAGTGACTCATGAACTTGGAATCTCTATCTAACACAATACTTAGGGGTAGACCATGAATCCCGACCACCTCCCTGAAAAACAAGTGATCTATGGCACATGCATCATGGGTAGTCTTACATGGCACAAAATGGGCCATCTTACTAAATTTTTCCACTATGACATAAACACTATCATATCCCTATTTTGTTTTGGGTAACCCAATTGCAAAATCCGTACTCAAACATTCCCAAGGCTTATTTGGGATAGGAAGAGGTTGATACAAACCGACATTGGTGGAGGTTCCCTTTTCTTTCTAACACACTATGCATGCTTCCACATATCTCTTAACATCCCTACTCATTGTGGGCTAGTAATAGAACCTGTGCACAAGATCTAATGTCTTATGAATACCAAAGTGTCTACTCATTGCTCCATTGTGCTTCTCTTGTATTAGGTTATCTCTGATGGAATCCCTTGGAACACACAATTTGCTTCCTTTGAAAAGGAGACCATCCTGCAAGGTGTAGTCAGAGTATTCATGGTGAAAATGGTTTTGGAACTCTTCACAACCCTTGTGTGGTTGATCAAAATCTTCATCATTTGGGTACATTTCCTTGAAACTATCTATTCCCATGCTTCTTAATTGTATTTCTTGAATTGTCAAGAGTCTCCTTCGTAGGGTATCAACTACCTTATTGGCTAGACCCTTTTTGTGTTTGATAGTAAAAGTATATTCTTGTATATACTCCAACCACTTCATATGCTTATGGCTTAGCTCGTCCTATGAATTTAGGAAGCTTAGGGATTGATTATTTGTATAGACCACAAACTCCTTAGGTAGTAGGTAATGCCTCCATTTTTTAAGGGCTTGAACAAGAGCATATAACTCCAAATCATATGATGAATACTTCCTTTTAGCTTCATTGAGTTTTTCACTATGAAAAGCTACTAGTTTACCTTCTTGACTCACTACTACCCCTATAGCTAAGTTGCTTGCATTACATTCCACAGTAAATAGTTTCTCAAAACAAGGTAGCACAAGTATAGGATTGGATGCTATCTTCTTCTTTAAGGTTTCAAACCCACTGTTGGCTAGTCCATTCCATTTAAACTTTGTCTTTACACCACCCTTTATGGTATCTAACACCAGGGCACAAATTTCACTAAACTGCCTAATGAATTTCCTATAAAATTGTAAGATTTCCATTTCTAATCTGTTGTGAGAAGTTAAAATTTCACCTGAGGTATTTTAACTAACACTTGACATACACCATGACAATTGGAAATGATTGATATCACTGTCATGTCTGATCTATGGTTATTATCAGTTTTAATGGACTGTTGTTCAACAATTTACTTCAATGTCTCCAATAGTTCACATTCATAGTGTCCCAATTACATTAGAATTCATGAATATATGAAAGAAAGTTACATTAAATACAACACTACCAGTCCAAACATTTGTAACAATAATATGAATCTTATGCACTTAGGAAGGTCCTACAACATAAACGCAACTTATAAGAAGTGAATGGTTACATAGTATACAGACTCGTTTTCCCAAGGTGAAGTGTGATGTTTGCGTGGATGATTTCGTGTTCTAGTTGCAACCGCATGAAATTTTTGTCACTCCACTTTGCGTGTCAACTACCCTTGTACTGACGTTGCACCTGGGAACCCCTTATACTCTTATCTGGATGGCCGCTGGACTACAGATGTTCCCTTGTTGCAGGTCACAAGACTCACTATAGGCTGGATACGGTGCTAGCTCGAGTGCTTCCAACCCCCACACACAAACTTCACTATCTACTTCCGCATCTAGAAGGACTCACAACTAATTGAAACAAATTGCAGAAGTTAACTCTGTAGTATTGCTTTGAAACTGCCTATTCCCTCTATTTGTCATTTTCACTAATCTCCACTTGTTGGCATCTGTATGTTAATGACACCAAGGACTATCATTCAGCTGCCTTATTCCTTCTATCTACCGCTGAAGCTCAAATCATTCATACTATCTCCAATGGGAACTTCCAGATTAAGTTCTGAGTATAAAAAGTGAGATACTGGGTTTGCATCCAACCTCTCTATTCTGCTTAAGGGATTTTGTCCTTAAGAAAACCAGTCACATTTAAGAAACCAGGATCGTCTTAAAAATATCGATATATCTCATGGTGCCAATCCCAATGTAGATACTTGCTTTTATAACCTTGATATGAGGCAAGATGCAAACAGCTAGGCAATGTGGGATAAAGTGCCTATTTTGTCTTTTAGTCACTTAAAGTCATTTTTGTCATAAAGTGACGATAAATGATAAAGTACTTTATAAATCAACTTTATAAATAAAGTGACTTAACTATAGGAAGTTCCCACTAAAATATTTCCCTGTCAAAACCAAAGACTCCTATGATTGACTGGCATCCTCAAAATAAGTTTTGTTAGCCTATTTGGATGGAAAGATAGACTAACAAGGTGCCATAAGGTCTAGCACAGAGAAGGGAACATTACAGTCCTCCCTCCCTTCTTGGGATTGCTTGCCCTCGAGCAATCTCATAGCCGGATGTTGTAGGATTGATTCGCCTTCCTAAGTGGCATCGTCATATGAAAAATCCTTTCAGCAAATTAGATACTCCCTGATGGACTTGTTACACAACTTCCTTTCTCTGACTTGAATCACCTCTGCTAGGACCAATACTAGCTTCCCTTCCACATTAAGTGGGGGCAATCCAATAGTGGGCACTACATGCTGACCAATCGCCTTCTTGAGGCACGAAACATGGAATACGTTATGAATTCTGCTGTCATTGGGCAAGTCCAACTCATAAGCAAACTCTCCAACCCTCTGAGTAATGTGATAGGGACCATAGAATCTAGGCTGAAGTTTTTTTGACACGCTCTTCTTCAAGGAGCCTTGCCTGTAAGGTTGGAGACAAAGGTAAACCATGTCACCCAACTCAAAACTATGCTCTGTCCTACGGCGATCAACATACAACTTCTATTGATTCTGAGCTTGTAGAATGTTCTCCTAAAGAGATCTGAGAATATCCTGCTGATCTTGTATCCAATCCCCAGCTAGCGGTGCCCTGTTGTCCTGCAAAGCCAGATCTACGAACGACAAAGGCTCTCTAGCATAGAGAGCTCGAAATGGAGTCATCCAAATGGACATGTGGTAGGAGGAATTGAAGCAATACTCCTCTAGATATAACCATTTAACCCAAGCTCTTTGCTGCCTTGCTACATAATTCTGGAGATAACCCTCCACCCATTTGTTTACTATCTTAGTCGGTCCGTTCGTTTGTGGGTGGAAACTTGTGCTGGGTGTCAACTCCGTGCCTGCCAATTTGAATAGATCCTACCAAAAGGTGCTAAGAAACTTGCTATCCCTGTCGCTCACAATGGTTTGAGGAAGACCATGTAGACAAAAAACCTCTCGAAAAAGTAACTCAGCTACCTGAGAGGCTGACCAATCTGCTGTTATAGAAAAAAAGTGAGCAAACTTAGTCAATCTATCCACAACCACAAAAATGGAATCTTTGCCCTGCACCCTTGACAACCCTATAATAAAGTCAATGGAGATACTCTCTCATTTCTGCGTTGGAATAGGAAGAGGCTATAATAATCCGGCTGGAAAATCGTGCTCTCACTTGTTCTGTTGACAAGGATGACATTCTTTAATGTACTGGAGGACATCGTCTTTGAGGTCCTTCCATGAAAGCCTTTCCCTAACTTGTCTATAGGTTTTGAAGGAACTTGGGTGTCCGACTGATGGTGCATCATGAAGTCTTCGTAATCTTTCCTTTGAGTTTAGATTTTGGTACGAGGTAGATCCTATCCTATAAAAATCACATCATCGATTACCTTGTACTTGCTGTCCTGAAGCTATCCTTCCATTATTTGACACACTTGAGTATTTTTAGAATACTCAACCAGCAAGTGGGACTTCCAATCTGTTGATACTTTGGAGATGACACAACATTCTACTATTGAAGGTCTCCTAGAAAGCGCATCAGCAACTACATTGTTCTTACCCTTGACATACTCGATGTCAAAATTATAGGCCTAAATCATGCTGACCCACTTTTGTTGTCTTTCATTTAGATCCTTCTGTCATAAAAAGTAGCGCAAATTGTTGTGGTCCGTCTTTACTGTGAATTTTCCACCCACCAAGTACTATCTGAACTTGGCTAAAGCGTGCATGATGGCTAACATTTCTTTCTCATAGGTGGAGTACAGTTTCTCACTGTCCTTGAGCTTCTTGCTCTCATAAGCTATCGGATGCCTATCCTGTATTAGAATTGCGCCAATTCCGCTCCCTGAAGCTTCACACTCTAGTACAAAAGGGCGAGAGAAATCAGGCAATGGCAAAATC
Source organism: Cupressus sempervirens (assembly GCA_028749045.1). NCBI lineage: Eukaryota > Viridiplantae > Streptophyta > Pinopsida > Cupressales > Cupressaceae > Cupressus > Cupressus sempervirens. The sequence goes on from CM053786.1 coordinate 502,067,219, forward strand.
AGGCATGTGCTCATCACCTTCTTGATCTTATCAAAGGTCACCTCTGCATCATCTGTCCACCAGAATGCCCCCTACCATGTGTGATTGGTGAGGGGAGCCATTGTCTGTGAGTAGCCTCTAGCGAACCTCCTGTAATAAGAGCAAAGACCAAGGAAGCCCCTCAAATTCGATATGCTCCTTGGTGGTGGCCAACCTAAGATTTCCTGAATCTTTTCCTAGTGTACCTTCACCCCATCTGCACCAATCGCATGACCAAGATAAAGAATCTTTGTCAATCGGAATTCACACTTTGACTCCTTTGAAGACAATGAGTGCTCCTCCATAATACTAAGTACCTCATCTAGGTGCTGCAGATGCTCCTCCCAAGTTCTGCTAAAAAGTAGGATATCATCAAAAAAGACCAACACGCTCTTGCGTAGCTGTTTTCTAAAGATATGATTCATACATGACTGAAATGTGATCGGTGCATTGGTGAGTCCAAATGGCATAATCAAGAACTCATAGTGTCCATAGTGACATCGAAAAGCTGTTTTATGCACATCCTCCTCGCGAACCTGTATCTGATGGTACCCAAATCTAAGATCTATCTATGAGAAATAAACTACCCCATGTAGTTCATCAAGTAACTCATCAATGCGAGGGATAGGGTACCTGTTCTTAATGGTCCTCTTGTTGAGAGCACGAGAATCAATACACATGCAAAGAGTGCCATCCTTCTTGACCAAAACGATTGAAGAAGCGAAGGGATTGGAGCTAGGTCTGATGTGTCCCATGTTTAAGAGTTCCTTAATCATCTTTTCTATTTCCTCGTTATAGTCCCTAGGATGACAATAAGGTGTGGTGATGATAGGTTTGACACCCTCCTCTAACTCAATGATATGCTCAAACCCTCTATCTGGGGGAATGCTTGCAGGTATGTCCTCAAAAACCCTTTTGTGCTTATCAAGCACTGGCTGAATGTCGATATGAATTTGCCGCTCTGAGTCTAAAGTACCCTTAGACGAAACGAAACACTGTGCTGCCCACTCCGTGTCATCATGCCTCATAATAGCCTCCATCCTGTGGGCTGAAATCAACTTGGGTTCATCCTCTGGCATAGCCTTGGGGATCGTCGGTCGACCATCCTATAAGAATTCCAGCTGTATCTTATCATAATCAACTGTGTACCTACCTATAGACTGCAGCCATTGTCTTCCCAACATGGCATCTAACCCATCCAAATCAACCACAGAAAAATTTGCCTCAAGAAGAAAGTCATCAAAGTGAATCGAAAGTCCTGACACTTTCCTTGTGCACCTCAATCTCTCACTTCCTGCCACTCTAACCTCGAACTCAGGTATGTCATCAATCCATAACTTTCTCTTTGAGACCCAATGCATGCTTATGAAGTTATGTGATGCACTTGTATCTAAGAGACGCACAATACACTATCCTCTAACTACACCCTTCAAGTGAAAGGGGTGACCCGTGGGATTGCTAGAAAGGGAAGCTATGATAAGAGACTATACTGAGTGGATTCCTTCTTTCTCTCTCTAGGCGATTGCTCCTCACTTTCTTCCTCATCGCTGCCATCAACATCGCTGCCCTCCTACTGCTCATCCTCCTCTTTTGAGAGTACCTCGACATAATGTAGTTTGCCTTTGCCAAGGCATCTGTGATCCGATGTCCATGGCTCCTTGCAAGTGAAACATAGCTTCTTCCTCTTCAGTTCATTCTGTGTCTCAAAGTCCAACCTAGGAGTAGTAGCATTACGTTGGTTCTTGTTCTTTTGGAACGGAGTAGACCACTTATAAGGTTTCTTAGGAGGTTGTAGTATTGAAGAAGGTGAGTCTAGATCATGTGCGATCTTAATAGCATCATCCAAAGTGTTTGGTTTAAGGACCTTAACCAAACCTCTATATTTGTCCTGGAAACCCTCTGTAAACAACATTACCTTACACTGTTCCGACATATTCAAGACCATCACCAAAATCTACTGAACTCATCAATGAAGTCTAGAGATCCACCCTGTCACAACTGTGTCAAATCCCTGTAGTAGACATCAATGTCCTTCCTGTCAAAATGGGTGATCATCTTAGAGCTGAAAGTCTTGTAAGATGTAATGAGACCATGATCCTGGGTGACTAGCGCATGATGCCACCAATCATATGTTGCTCTCTCTAAATGCATTGTGGCGAATCTAATGGCTTCTGTCTTTGACATGGGCTTAAGTGTTAGGTAGGTGTCTAGCTTGTGAATCCAAGCCCTTGCAGATGTCTTACTGCTGCCACCAAAAATGGAGAGAGATAATGTGTTCATGGCATGCTTCAAATCCCTCTTCTGTGCCCTCAGTCTCTTGTCCTGTTGTGGTCTCTCTATCTCCCTTTTCTGATTCATGTATTGAACAAAAGTCAAATTCTGTTTAATTTGGTTAGGGAATAGATCCCATTCATCGTACATAGCCATAACGTTATCTGACAATAAACTTGGTGCTGTGGGTTGTGCTACCTCTTCCTCTGCATTAAAAACCAGCATATGGAGAGAGATAATTTGTTCATGGCGTGCTTCAAATCCCTGTTCTGTGCCCTCAATCTCCTGTCTTGTTGTGGTCACTCTATCTCCCTTTTCTGATTCATGTATTGAACAAAAGTCAGATTCTGTTTAATTTGATTAGGGAATAGATCCCACTCATCGTACATAGCCATAACATTATCCGACAGTAAACTTGGTGCCGTGGGTCGTGCTACCTCTTCCTCTGCATTAAAAATGGGCATCAATGGCCTGTCAGTGTTTCGTGTGGGGACCCTAGTAGCTTGGGGTGATCCTACCACACTACCACCTCCACTGTAATGACTCGGTGCTCTCCTGTGAGTCGGAGGTAGCTGCTGCATAATACCTGTAAGCTGCTGAAGTGCAATAGCGATGTTATTCTGTCCATCTCTAATAGCCTGCAATGTTTGCCTCACTTCCTGTTCTTGTACATTCTCATTATGAGCCATTTGAATGCCCTATACCTGTTCACCTTGCTCAACCTATTCAACTTGTTCACCCTGTTCAACTTGTAAGTTTGTCCCAAATGTTAACTCCTCATCAACTGTAAAATTGTCCTCAATGTCAATCTGATCTGAAGATCCTGCTTGTTCAGGACGGATGTGACTAAACTTGTTTGGTTTCCTATTCATGCCTGTCTCGCATTATCCTGTTAAATCCAGCCTGCAACGTAATAATTTCTCCACAAGTCGGAAAGACTTGTGGCTCTGATACCACTGTAAGATTTCCCTTTCTAATCTATTGTGAGAAGTTAAAATTTCACTCGAGGTATTTAACAAACAATTGGCATACAACATGACAGCTGGAAATGATTCATATCACTGTTGTGTCTGGTCTATGGTTATTATTAGTTTTAATGGATTGGTGTTCAACAATTTACTTCAATGTCTCCAATAGTTTGCATTCATATTGGCCCAATTACATTAGAATTCATGAATATATGAAAGTAGGTTACATTTAATACAATAGTATCAATCCAAACGTTTGTAACAATAGTATGAATCTTATGCACTTAGGAAGGTCCTACAACATAAACACAACTTATAAGAAGTGAACAGTAATGTAGTATATAGACCCGTTGTCCCAAGGCGAAGTGTGATGTTTGCGTGGATGATAGTCTATTCTAGTTGCAACCGCATGAAAGTTCTGTCATTCTACTTTGCATGTCTGCTACCCTTGTACTGACGTTGTACCTGGGCACCCCTTATACTCTTATTTAGATGGTTGCTAGACTGCAGATGTTCCCTTGCTGCAGGTCACAAGACTCATTGTAGGTTGGATACAGTACCGGCTTGAGTGCTTCCAACTCCCCACACACAAACTTCATTGTCTACTCCCGCGTCTAGGACTCACAACTAACTGAAACAATTTTGAAACAAATTGCAAAAGTTATCTATGTAGTACTACTGTGAAACTGCCTATTCCTTGCCGTTTTCACTGACCTCCACTTGTTGGCATTTGTACGTCAATAACACCAAGGACTGTCATTTGGCTGCCTTATTCCTTCTATCTGCCATTGAAGCTCAAATCGTTCATACTATCTCTAGTGGGAACTTCCAAATTCAGTTCTGAGTATAAAAAATGAGATATTGGGTTTGCATCCAACCTCTCTATCCTCCTTAAGGGACTTCGTCCTTAAGAAAATGAGTCACATTTAAGCAATTAGGATTGTCTTAAAAATATTGATATATTTCATGGTGCCAATCCCAATGTAGATACTTACTTTTATAACCTCGATAAGAGAGAAGATGCAAACAACTAGGCAATGTGGGATAAAGAGCCTCTCTTGTCTTTTAGTCACTTAAGTCATTTTTCTTATAAAGTGACTTTAAATGATAAAGTACTTTATAAATCAACTTTATAAATAAAGTGACTTAACTATAGAAGTTCCCACTTAAATATTTCCCTGTCAAAACCAAAGACTCTTGACACTGGCTGGCATCCTCAAAATAAGTGCCATTAACCTATCGAGATGGAAAGATAGACCAATAAGGTGCCATAAGGCGCGGAGAAGGGGACATTACAAAAATTGTGCAAGACCATGAAAACTTCTTACCTCAGTAGCTGACTTAGGTGTTTGCCAATTCACTATTGCATCCACTTTGTTAGGATCCATTTTTAGATTCCCTTGGGATATCACAAAACCCAAATACACCAATTCTTGCTTCATAAAATCACACTTCTCCAAATTGATGTTTAGTTTTTCATCATGTAACCTTTCCAAAACTAATTGTAAATACCTAAGTGTTCTTATTTGGTGCTACTAAAATTCAAGATATCATCAAGATATACTACCACAACTCTAACTATGAAATCATGTAAAACTTCATTCATTAATCTCATGAATGTAGAGGGGGCATTGGTTAGAGCAAATGGCATTACAAGCCACTCATACAAACCTTTAGTAGTCTTGGCTGTTGTTTTCCTTTCATCACCCACCTTGATCCTTATTTGATGATATCCACTCTTAAGATCAATCTTTGTGAAATACTTGGCACTTCCCAAATAGTCCATCAAATCCTCAATTCTAGGTATTGGGAACCTATATCTGATAGTAATCTTGTTCATGGCCCTTGAGTCAGTGCACAATCTCCATGTACCTCCTTTCTTTGGTGCTAAGACAATAGGGACTGCACAAGGACTCACACTTTTCCTAATCAACCCATGATCAAGCAACTCTTGTACTTGTTTGGCTATTTCTTCATGTGGTTGAGGAGTCATCTAATAAGCTGCCTTATTTGGTAGGGAAGCCCCTGGAATAAAGTCTATCTGTTGGCTAATAGACCTTTTTGGAGATAGAGTAGCAGACTGACCATCATTGATGATGTCCTCAAACTGACTTAGGATCTCCTGCACTTCCTTAGGAATCTCTATTCTTCCTTTTATCTCATTGTCTACTAGCTTTACTATGATAGCATACCCTACCTTTTCTCTCTCTTAAATGGCATCAAGAAACTCTTTTTCTTCTACCATCAATACATTTGAACCTAGAGCTTGAGACTCTTCTTCTTCTAACAGTGACTGAATTTTGTAAGTGACTCCATCTTTCTTTAAGGAGTAGGCATTCATTTTATCATCATGTATGGCCTTCCTATCAAACTACCATGGTCTTCCCAAAAGGAGATGGCATGCATCCATGGGTAAGACGTCACACAACACTTTATCTTTATACTCGCCAATGTTGAATTCTACCCAAGCTTGCTCACTTACTATCACATGTTGTCCTTTTTTTAACTAAGTTACCTTATAAGGGTTAGCATGGGGTATTCTTTGCAAATCAAGTTTTGCTATTGCCTCTTCAAATACTATGTTATCAGTAGAGCCAAAATCTATAAGTACCCTACATACCTTGTTTAGTACTTTGCACTTGATTCTGAAAAGACTCCTCCTGGCAAGGTTCCTCCTTGATTGGCTCCTTAATGAGGGTTCTCCTGAGCATCAGATTTTCTCCTGATTCTGAGTCCAATGGTACTTCACTTTGTTTTCTACTAGTTGCTTCTTCCTGCACATAAGTAACCCTCTTTTCACCTCCTTGGGCACTTAATCCCCTTTTAGGACATCTATAGGCTGGACGCCCTTATTGATTGCAAGTAACACTTCGTTGTAGAAAAATAGGAAGGTCCTCTCCCTTGACTATTGGATCTTCCCCTAGGATTATTGTTTGGTCCCCTACCTCTACTTTGACCTCCTCTAGAACTACTTGCCTCACTTTGTTCAGTGAGCTTGGCTCCTCGTGTTCTTGACTTTGTGGTTCTCCCACCAAAAATTACTCTTTGGCCTCTTCCATCTTTACCTCTGCCTCTTCCTCTAGAGTTATAATCATGTTTCCTTCCAGCTTCTCCTCCACTTTGAGAGCTAACGGATAACATTTTTGGACAGTTGTAGGACTCCATATGTTAATCTCTTCCTGAATGCTCCACCTCAAATCATTTATGTACTTGGCCACCTGGATACTCTTAGTCTCTTATACATTAGACCTCAAATGAAGTTTTTAAAATTCCTCAGTATAAGTGGTCACATCATTGTCTCTCTGCTTCAAATTTTGCCTCCTAGTATGCAACTGAACTTCAAAATCTTCACGGGGATAGGTTTCTTGGCTACCATGCCTTTCCAAATGACTATAGAGTTCTTTCCCTCCTTTACTCTTTCATCTTGGATAAATTTCCACCAAGTCAATGCTGGACCTCTCATCTTGGCTTTTGCAACTTTTACCTTTTGGGCTTTTGTGATGTTCTCATATTCAAAGTAGTTTTCCATCCCTTCTATCCACTCCATGACATGTTTTGCATCCATTCTTCCACTAAACAATGGAACTCCTTCCAGGGCTTTACCACTTAAAGCTTGGATGGCTTTCAGGAAAGACTCCTCAGTCAGAATTGGATCAGAGATAGGTACGTCCTCTTGTACAGATACCTGCTTGGGCTTTTCTCGCTCCTCTTGCTTAGTGACCTTGCTTGTCACTTCTCTTGTCTTGAGGTCCACATCCCCTAGTTTGGCTTCCAAGGTTGCTAACTTATCTCTCAGCTCTTGGTTCTCATCTTCCTAATCTTTCACTTTCTTCACCAACTTTGCATTAGTCACCATCATGGACTTCCCAAAAGATTCTAAGTCTGACATATGACTTATACCTTGTCCAGATAAATAGGCTCTAATACCACTTTGATAATATTAGTCTAGGTAGGGTCCAATGAAGCTCCTTTCCTCTTAGAAATTCATCTACCCAAATTATGTCTTTAATGTATTCAAGATGTTTTGTTTCCAAGACCATCTATCATTCTTGTTTCTTGCTCTCCTTGCTACACAAAAGCACACACACGCATTATGCCTCATACAAGTAAAATGTCTCATTGACCATGTTTCACATTATAGGGTTGTGGAGTCTTGTTTTTCTAGTCTAAGGGAGTGTACTCCATACCTTTTATATTTCTCAACTCCTTCCCTCTTACTCGATCTCACCCATTAGCCCTTATTTGCTTCTAGGCTTATTAGGTCTCCTAGACTAGTTTTTTGAGGTTTTCTCCAAAAATGCCTTAACAACCCAAGGGTCTAAAATGCATTTGGGATACCCTTTTCAGAGTTTTTTTAGGATGTCTAGGTTTTTTTATTCATTGAGACCTTGGCATATAACCAACCCTATATGGAGGGTTTCTAGGGTAAATCAGGACCTTTGAACCCGTCTTAAGTACTCAGGCTTGTAACACTCACAAAAGAGTTAATCACTTGTCCTTTGACATGGACATCCTCCACACATCCCTTGACAACTTTCAAAGACCAATCCTTCCAATGCTATACACCCCTGCAAGTTTCTCATGCATTTACAATGACAACACCTAGCTGAGTCACCAGTCTCGCCTAGGGCTTGTCTTCAAAAAGAGAAAACATCATTATTTCACCTCTTGCTTGATATGGTAAATTGTACAGGGAGCCTACTAACATATCCCAAAGAACCATGGAGATTGAACCGTGGGATTGCTAGTTAGACTCCATTTTCTTTGAACAACCTAATATGGAATAGTGAACAGGTAGTTCTTAGAATTTTTTTATTTAGTATTCTCGACTATTCACACTAGTTCTAGATTATGTACAAAAGTGTAAAATGAACTAATCTAGCAATAGGAAACGAAGAAACTTCACAACCAATCCATCCAAAACCAAAATGTCTAATCTGTGATCACTGTGCAACCAATTTACCAGGTTTACTTAGCAATTTCATAAAAATGCCAACATCCAACCCTCCAATCTTGATTGAATAGGTTTATGTATCCTTGATACATCCTCCTTAATCAATTGGTGGCCATGGATAACCACTTGAACTAGCTTTTAGACTTCTTGAAAAAGTTGCTCAGAAAAGTTGTCAAGTGCAGAAATTGCAACTTGACAACTTTGCAACATTTTGACAACTTTTCAATCTAGCTTCTTCCAATTCTTTCCCATGGTCCCAAATGATGTTTGAAGATTATTTAGGCCTATTCAAAGCCATTCAAACTCTTACAACCTCCTACTTAACATGCTAGCAATTTATTTGCCCATTAGCAACATTTTTGCAACATTTTGCTTAGACCAAGCAATTTTTACAGTTTGGACGCAAAACTTGTCATTTGATTTTTCACCATGCCCTAAAGGTACACACACACCTACTAGGCCTACTTAGACCCTTATTGCTCACACCAACCCTATCTAGGGATTTCACAACAGAATTTAGGACCTAAGTCCTAGGTGCTCTTGCACCACAACTGTTAAATCCTTAATTTCTTAATTTGATACCCTTGTTTGCTTATTTCTTTGAGATGTTTGAGATCACCCTAAGGCCATCTTCAACACCAAGGAAAGAGTTTTGTCTTCAAAATTTATCAAGGAAAAATGAGTTTTGACAACTTAAACTGAAAGTTTGAATTTCAATTGTTGATGAAATTGCTTCGATTCAATTTACAGTTCTCTCTCTAGCATTTCCATAGCCAAAAGTCTTTGTTCATGTGTTTTTCATTGCTCTATATCATGCACACTTTTTCTTACCTTCCTTTTTATATTTCATCGGCATCTCCAGAATCACTTAAGAACTATTTAGGAATATCTCTCGATGTTAATGAACTCTTCAATGATTCATTTCCTTGCCCAAGAATAAATGAGTGTTAGACTCAACAATATAGGAATCCTATATCTCCTCAATCATCTTGATAGGATAGAAAATTCCCTTTGTTGCTAAATGTTATTTTTTGTGCTAAAGAAATCTTGTTGCCAAAAGGTGTGCCGATATTATTCACCTCTGGGACCTTCAATTAAGACTAATAACTTGTTTCTTGAGTCCTTGACTCCCCATTCATCAACTTTGATCTCTCTCTCTCTCTCTCTCTCTCTCTCTCTCTCTCTCTCTATTTTTTAGGGCATTGTTTAAAGATTGCATAATCTCTAGTTTCCCTATTATTTGGTCATTAAATTACTATATGGAAAATGTCCCTTTCCCATTTAAATACATCTTGCTGTGCATCCGATTCAGCAACAACCATCTCAATATGTTTGGTTTTCCAATATAAGGGAAATCATTTGCTAACATAATTTTCCTATTTTTCTTGGCCTCTGCCACCATTTTCCAATCTTTAATTTTGCATGATGAGATCATTCTAAATCATTCTCAATATAACTTCTTTTTCCTAGTTCAAATGCTGAAATTTGCATGCATCTATGCTTTTTGTCATGTTGTCATGGTCTTCTCCCTCTCACTGAGGGAATCAAATCCATCATTTATTAGAAGATGCATGTGTTGGGTGGATATTTTGCAACTGACAGTTTTGGGTAAATCTAGTCACAAAATAGGTAGACCAACCACATCGTGTGATACAAAGTCACTTCTATATTAAAGGGAAGGCTCTATTATGATAATAGATAATTGTCTATTATTAGTTAATGGTTATCTATTGTAAATATCTAGTTAGCTTTAGTTTGCTTTCGTTTTTTAGCTTTCTTTGTTAGAATATAATGTTTTTATTCTTTACGATTGTTTCCTAAAGGAGCATCGTTTTATTCTTTTGTATATAATGACCTTTTGGTCTCTGTTAATAAGAAGCAAGTATTTTACTGATTACTTCCGTAATGTGGTATCAGAGCCAATACTTCAACTTTTTTCAAAATTTTTATAATTTTTTTTGAAATTATCTGCTCTAAATTTGCAAAATTATTTCTGGGTTTATTTTTTCTCTGTAACTCGACAAGGGTTTTCTGCCTTGAGAAATTCTGATTGTCGTTTTAGGGTTCCATTTTTTGTTTGAAGAGCAGCAATTCACAAGCAAGAGAAAATTGTGATTTTTGCATGACTAGAAATCATGGCTGCAAAATCCCTTTTGTTTTGATCTCCTCTAGTTTGTAAACGTGGGTTTCTTTCTGCAAATGTGGGTTTCTGCCATTGATGGTCATTTCCAGCAAAATCGCAACTTAAAAACTCATGGTTTTTTGTGCATAAATCACGTTTTTTATTAGACGATTTTGCCTCTCGTTCAAGTGCCTGTGACTGTAAATTGTGTCATTTTTCTGAGTCAATACAATCATCTTTAATGCCACGTTTGCCTGTAGCAATGAGCTGTGGCGAAAAAAAATAATTTTTCTAAATTTTTTTGTACCATTACTGCTGACTAGGGTTTTCTTTGAAACCCTAGTTTTTGGGCTCGTAAATTTTTTTGATCACAGATTCTTGGTGGGTTTTTCGAGAGCTCAACTAGATTGTCGTTAGATTTTTCTGGGTGCCTTGATTTTTGAGCCAATAGATCCAGAAAATAACACCATATTCCTTCTGGGTTTTTTGAGTTATCTTTTGGGCCACTCTCTGATTTTTCTAGGTCTTCCACTTTTTGCCTCGAAGAATGTGCCTTCATAGATTTTCAAAATTTTATTGAAAAATGTGCCATGGCATCTTTGACAAACATTCTGCTCGAGCACAACCCCAAATTCAATGGTTAAAATTATGGCACTTGGAAGTAGCGGATCATCGGAATTTTTGAATATTGCAACACCGATCAACTTAAACTGGGCGTTATGAAGCATTTGATTTTTCCTAGTCTTGATCAAGATACAAGGGATTTGAATAATCGAGAGGTAGTGATGCTTCTCAAATTATCCGTGGTTGATGATCAACTTTCTCAGATTCCATCCGGCAAGATAGTTGCCGAGCTTTGGACACATTTTAAAGGTCTTCATGAGACTTCTGACCAAAGCATAGCTTTCTTTTTGAAAAACACTTTGTTTTCTATTGTCATGGATGAGCACACCTCGCTCTAAGCACACCTGAATAGGATTCAAGAAATCCGTGATCAGTTACTTGCCATTGATCGCAAGATGGAGGAAAAGAATATTGTGGTTATCACTCTTCGGAGTTTACAAAAGACCTACGAGCATTTTATCGAGACTCTCTGTTACCAATTTAACATACCTCCTAAATTACTATGTTATGCTTGCCTTTATACTCAGCTAGGTGTTTTAAATTGTTGAGCATACATATTACATAATGAAATGGATGCAGAAAGTAAAGTACAAAAATCAATAAACAAGAAAAATTGATCATTTTTATTTGAGATACAAGTACCAAAACAATACATTTTATTGAGATATTCAAAATTGTTTTGATAAGGTACAAAGTGTTCAAATTTTAAATAGTACTTAATACAATGCATTCAGACACAAGCATTCTCAACTCCTAACATAATATCTGAATAAATACACTGTATAAACATAAAAGTACTGATAAGATAAAGGGAAAGGCCTCCATTGCCTGAATGATGAAGGTTTGAGCCTGCATCTCCATCTAGGAATAGACTTGCAAAAAATGTAAAAAAAGAGGAGGGTCAGTTCATATGAACTCAGCAATGGAAACTGTTCCAGTTATCTCTACACTACTTAGTGTTCCTACAATATGGTTATTTAGTTAATTGCATTAAAAGATGTGAAGGCAAGAGAGATATCTGAAAGTAAAACAAGTTTTATGCTAATAAGTTTGTTTCATGTGCAGATACAGGTATGAAGTTTGAGGTTGTTGAAGGCTCTTGCATAAACTACACGCATGAAACTTTTCAACTGAATCATGTAGCTGCCAAGATTGAAGGACTGAGGAGACTATCGAAGGGACACAAATAAACTACAAGTGTGAAACCTTCAGTCAAATCATGTAGAGGCAAAGACTAATGACATGGGGAGATTGTTGAGGGGGCATATGTAAATTACAAGTATGAGACCTTCTAGTTGAACCATTGCAGAAGATTGAAGACACGAGGAGATTTTCAAAGGGACATACATATGTTACAGCTATGAAACCTTGCAATCGAATTATGGAGGAATTGGAGCTTTACAAGTATACAGGCAGGTAATAAAGATCTTTCAGCAAGCATAGAACAGAGACAAGAAGATATAATTTCCAGGTTTCCTTTTCAAGTTCAGAATAAGCAAGCATTTTAAACAATCACAGCATATACATCAGCTAAACATGGCACAAGATGTAAAGAATAACAAACTATCAAGTTCAGAGAAAATAGGTAATGATAATTTTGCAAAACTTGGTTGCTGCTATTGCCCGGTTTAAAGACTAAATGGGGAAAGTCATAATAGTACTTACAGCTATAGGAAGTATGTAAGCTTCTATGTTAGAAATATGAATATGATACTTTACTGTCACGAAGGAGGAACATTCTATATTATATGTATTTTCCAGATTAACAAACTAGCAAGTGCAGTAAAAAAAAATAACAAAAAAAAAGGATACTCAAGTTGCAGTTGAAAGTGGGGAATCAATAATACTGGAAATTTTCTAGACATTTCCATGTAGAATTTTGCAATATCAAGTCAATCCCATATGTTTGATGTAGAACTCTACTGAACAACATATGTATCTGAGATCTATTAGATTTCCACAATCCATGCTAATGTGCTATCAAATTTCTGGATTTGATTGTGTATAATTTTTTTACATCAACGTTTCGGATCATACTACATGATCCATCCGAAACGTTGATGTAAAAAAATTATACACAATCAAATCCAGAAATTTGATAGCACAACATATGTATCTCCTAGTGGTACTATGGTTTAGAACTTGAAAATGGGTCATATATAGTAAAATTTCAGTTCGCTGAAATAGATATTCTAAACAAAATAAGCTGGAAGAATCTTGGAAAAAATCTATTTTTTTCAAGTATTAACAAATTTAAATATCCAAAAGAAGGTAGGAGGTTCATTTATAGCATTTTATTGAAATTTCAGCATAAATGTAACAGAAAATTATCTTGAAATTCATCTTTCTGGACTAACCATAGCAAAATGTCTATCACCAAGTACTCACTGTTTAAACCAGCAAAGATGGAGTATAAATGAAGTCATGAAAGAAATAAAGGAAACCACTTACAGATACAATCCCAAATGCGCAGAATATGGAAAGAGTTCATAGCAGAAACCCAGGTGAATACTCCAGCATAAATGGAATCCGAATGCTCTAGCATAAATGGCGTCCATAACCAGCAGATCACAACATCATATCTCATGCCATAAACCCGTGAATGAATGCCAAATGTCCAGCCATGGCGAGAAGGAGAGAAAAACAAAACAAAACCAAGAATGGCGTCCAAGATTCATGGCTTTCGAACCCACAAACAGGGGTTACATCATAGCCAATATCTCAGAGAAAAAATGGAGAAACCCGTGAATAAGAATGAAGCTCACGCATCAATAGTCCAACATGAACAAGAATGGAGCTCACAACCCAAAACCATGAAGAATCATGGTGCCCAGTATGATTGAGAAAGCGGGAAATTGCAGGGAAAAAATCTCATGGCGACTAGGGTTTGAAGAGTTTCAACAAATATCTCTTCTCATATTTCTTCTAAAATATTCGAATGCCAAATGACTTCCATCAATACCTTTTTGCCTTTGATAAAATCAAGTTTGTTTTAATGTATTTTCGGGTCCGCCCATAGAAGAGGAAGTTATATTTATTAACATATTAAAACTTTACTTATTGAAATTTTTTATGTTAGTAAATAATTTTAGGTTTTATTTTGTTCTAAAAATAGAAATAAGAATTATCATTAAATTAATTGATTTATCAATTAAGTAATAATAGTTTATACTTTGGACAAAATAAAATATTTATTATAAATTGCATAAATCATGTAATTAATGTTAATAATTGATATTTATAAATCAATTTGTTAATATTAAGTTAAATGCAATAATAATAATTAAAGAGGGAGTAAATGTGAGTTTCAATTTTTTTTTAATGCCTAAATGCAAGGGTATGAAGTTTAGTGGCTATTTTCAAACTCAGAAGTGGAACTCTAGACCGTGGAGTCAAATATGGAGCTATTTTTTGGCTGGTAAGGGCAGTTTGAGTTTTTCATGTAGTGATGGAGCACTTTAGTGCTATTTTTGGTGATTTATGGAGCAGTTAAGGCCAGTATTACCTGTAGATCGTTATGGGAACCTATTTTATGCATACTTTGCATGACTTTGAGGAGTTTTACATGCTATGTTTTTGGGTTGATTATTAAATCCGAGTTAGGGTTTTATGCATGATTTTGAAGAGTTAGAGGCAATTTTCCAATTAGCTATCAGTTGGACAGGTGGTCGAGAGCAGTTTTCAGGGACTTCATTATTCGGATCAATTTTGACTCATTTTTTCTAGGCATGATCTTGAAATCTGAATTAGGGTTATGAGCTCTATTTATTGTACATTCACCTCATTATGAGGCATCTTCTTTCAGATTCAAATTTTTGCACATTGCAAATTTTGAGTTGATTGTAAGAGCAATTTGGAGCAGAGGTTTTTCAGCATTACTTATATAGATTCAACGGTTCCTTCTCATTGATTCTCATGCAATATTGTGGATTCTTTACTTTTATGTTGTGTTCGTCCTTCATTTAAGTTATATTCCTTATTCTAAGTTTGAATCTTGATACGTGTGATTACAGGTCTTTGTTTGTGTCCATTATTCTTTTTCCAGAAAATTGGTAAAACCTAGGTTTTCCTTTTGATGCAGAAGATTCTGGGTCCTTGCATAGAATCATTTTTGTAGTTGCGTGTTTATCTGAGTATTGTGAATCATTTATATCTTGCATAATTTGTGTTGATTTGATTAAAGTTACATACAAAATCATCAGTGTATCACCTCACTTAGGTTAGTATTCATTATTTGTCATTTACTTCTCATCCCTTTACTCGCATATAATTTAGGTTTTAGGTGATCACTATTTAGGAACCGGCTTAGCTTCCATAGATTCATCTCTTGTTTTGGACAACTCACCACTCGAGAGATTTTCCATATTCCAATAGGATGGCTAGATTTTGCATCTTGCTATAGGCGCAATCCTGATTGACAACAGTTTTCTGGCACACTTAGTGGGACCCCGAATTGCTTCACAGTTCTTTGAATTACAAGATTTTATTGCTGTTTTGGTGTGAACAACAATATTCCAGCTTTTTTGAAGGTATTTTATCAACACCTGACGACTGTTTTAAAGGTTTCTCACAGATACAGTTGTAGTTTTGGTGATTCTCTTAATGAGAAGAACTCCCAGAAGGTCAATAAGAGGAAGAAGAACACCATTGATTACAAGAGGAAGGTCTGCTTCATCATCTGGATTAGATTTTTCTGCATTTGAAATCCTATAATTGAAGATCAGCCAACAAATTTTGAGGAATCTGAGATAGTTATTGAAGATATTAGTTTTCCTAAAGATTTAAATGTTCGTGATAATTCTGAATTTGAATTTGCCCATTTTTGAGGAACCACCAAGAGATCAATTTGTTTTTGCAACATTTACAGTATGTTGTGAACTTTGCAGAGTTATGGAAATGAAGTAACAAACTTGAAAAGGCAACAAGGTCAATACAATAGGCCTAATCAAGCTTCGTATGAGGAAAATAGGCAATCCAATCAAGCTTCCTATGAGAAAAATAGGCAATCCAATCAAGCTTCAGGTTCAAACGGCCAAGGCAAGCTCAAGGACAACAAAGAAACTATGGTCAAAGAGCTAATCAGCCCTACAATTATGCAACTCCTAGTAATTCTAAAGAATTGGTAGTTGTTCCTCAAAACAACTATGCACATGATGAGGAGTAGTGCAATACTTGTAATGCTGGTCATTTTTGGCTTGATTGTACACATGCGCTTGAGGCAAGAAGATGAGATGTTCTTAAAGGACAACAACTAACTACTCAAGGAGAAGTTCATCATGATCAAGTGTAGCAATAAGGTAACTCAGATGCTACTCTAATGAATTTTAATGAAGATGAAGCTGTTACAGTAGCAAATTTTGATTAATACCAAGTTTGGAGACTTGTATTAGTGGGTACAAGGTCAAAGACCTAGGCTGCAAATGTGAACCAGCAAGTTGATAAAGAAAAACAACATCATGTTAATGTTGATAATACTCAACCAGGACCTTCAAATGTGCAAAATATGCAATATATGCCAAAAGGACAACAAGGATAGCAAGTGCAAGCGCAATGACAAGTTTACAACCATGACAACAGCAAAAAGAGTCTGCTGTACCAGAACGTCAATCCAAGGTTAGTATGCAAAATCCCAATATCATTGAGCATTTGAAGAAGACTCATGTTCTTGTTTCCATGTGGGATGTTTTAGCACTCCCAAGTCAAAAAGATATATTACAGGAAGCATTATAGTCACTTACCTTTTCTGATGATGCTTTAGCACATCAAACTCCTAGGTCCCGTTTGGTTGCAAGAATTGTTGAATGCGGCAATCAACTATTCTGGAATAAGTTCTCTTCTAGAATTCGTGCATTTTAAAAATAAGTTCTGGAATATTATTTGGAGTTGTTTGGTTGTCCTAGAAGAGGAATCGGTAGATGACTATTTAGTGTTTGGTTGCATCAATAAAAATAAGAATTAAAATAAGTTAAAAAAAAAAAATCTTAATATGAATTTATAAAAAATATATATATTTTTAATTTTTTAAAAGTCAAATTAATATTTAGTATCCTCTTCATTATAAACTATAGAGATGATATTAATTCTGTTACATGATTGGTTGATTTAATTATAAAATTAGATTGAATAGAGGAACTAATCTGCAAACACGAATAGATAACCACAAAGTATATTCAAATTTTATTTTTAATGGAGCATCAGTTTAAGGGAATGTGATAGACGAATATGGATAAATTACAACACATAGAGAAAATGCTACAAACTACAAAAACAAATTTGATTGATTTCAATAAAAAAAAAAAAATGCAGATTCAAAACTTTTTAAAGTTCTCACATTGTTTTAAAGCTTCCATTTCCAGATTTTATGCAGATTCAAAACTTTTTAAAGTTCCACACTGTTTTAAAGCTTCCATTTCCAGATTTTCCCATTCTCCTGGCATTTTTCCTTCAGACGATTTTCAGCTCAGTCTACAACTCTGAGAAAAGAACTGTTCTTTGTTAAATGAGGAGGAAGAATTATATTGTTGAGCATATTATTTGAAAGGTCGAGAAACAGCAAATACTAAAGACACTGACCAATATTAGCAAGAATAGAAGGACTCTAGCAGCAGGAAGAGGAAGGGTTCCAGCAATCATGTAACACGCAAATATCTCCATGCATATCTGCTCATCAATATGGGAAGAAAGTTGAATGCTCGATCGCGATCAAATGAAAAAAGCCCCAAACTACTTCGAGCGGGAAAAGAAGCAAAAATCATGGGCTCGACAAGAAATTCAATTGAGTTTATAAAATATGGAAAAAGCATAACTTATTCTTATTCCATGTTTTTTTAGGAATTCCACTCTACCCAATTTGAGGTCAAACGAGGAGAGTCGAATTCTAATTCTGATTTGGTGGATTGCAAACAAACGTGATATTGGTGAATGCATGAATTGGGAATTTCTTATTCCACTCGAATTCCTACAACCAAACGGGGCCTAGAGTTCTAATGGCTGCAAATGCTAATACGTTACAACCACCATCCAAGTTAGTTAAACCACCACCTTTTTATGTTACCATCATAATAGGCAAATACCTTGTTCATAATTGCATTGTAGATTCAGGTGCTACTAGCTCAGTTATGCCAAAGAAAATTGTTGATCAGCTAGGCCTTAAATATGAGCCAATTGAAAAGGGGGTAGTTCAACTAGACGGGACAGCTATTGAGACAATTGGAGTTATAAGGAACATGGATTTGACCTTGCATTCTTGTCTTAGTTTTTCAGTTCCGATGGATATAAATATCATTGACTTACTTCCCTATTTTTCCATATGTTTATCACGTGATTTCACTGCCAAAATAGGAGGTTATGTATTTGCAGATTGGTCTCACATGCTTTGCCATACTAGGTATGGTACTAAGATCACGATTCCATTTGAACCTATTGCTAAGGATTGCAGTGAACATAATATTGTTACTATTGAAAATGAGATAGCAGCTATTTTATTTGATGAAGAGAAAATTAATGCCATTCATGAGTCCAAAACGCAGATAGACAATGTTCTTGATATATTATTAGATGAATGGACTACTGAAAATGTTGAAATTGCATAAGAACAGGTTGAAGAGCCAAGTTTGGGAAATTATGTCATTCATGAAACTACTGATTTTCTGCCACATGTCATGAAAGTTGCAGATTTAAGTTCAGAACAACAAGGTAATGATGTTTAGAAATTATTTTTTGATGGTTCACACAACAAAACAGGTGCAGGAGGTGGTTGTATGCTGATTTCACCAGCAAATGAAAAGTATTATGCTTCTTTCAGATTTACTTTCAGCTGTACTAATAATGTTGCCGAATATGAAGCACTTGTGAATGGATTAAAATGGGCCATAAAGTGAGGTATCAGTTGTCTACAAGTTTTTGGTGATTCTAAATTGATTGTTAACCAAGTTAGAGGCATCCATGCAACCAAAAATGATTTGTTGAAAAGTTATAAACATGTTATGTGAGATTTAATTGAAGGTTTTGAAGCATTTAATTTGCAATCTGTACTTAGAAATCAGAATAAACATGCTGATAGACTTGCTGCAATTGGTGCACAATATGATATACTGTCTAAAATTAGTAAAAATAAAGGAAATACTCATGTGAAAGTTATTATCAGACTTTCTATACCAAATAATGCTGAAAGTTGACAAGTTTTTGAATTTGATCAACATATTGTTAATTTTTTAAGAGAAAAAGCTGAATTTCCTCAACCTAATCAGCAAAAACTATAGGATCAATATGATGATCAGATTATTCAATTATGGACAAATAAGATTCCTAAAGGTTTAGTAACTTTCTATTTTTAGTATTGTCGATCAATTTAAAAAAGATAAATCCAACTTTTAGATCAAGGAAGAACACTATGAGGAAATTGAAGTTGCAAAGGATAAAAGGTTGAAACTTGGAAAGGTATGTACTCTTGAAGAGTGCCAAACTTTTATTAATTTATGCCATGAATTCTACGATATTATTGCTTGGAATTATTTAGATTTGAAGGGGTTTGATCCTAATATTGCTCAACATACCATTGAACTGGAACCTGGTGCAAAACCAGTTAGACAAAAATAGAGGACAATGAATCCAAAGTTAGAGCCTCTTGTGATCAAAGAATTGAATAAGTTAATTGAGAGCAATATTATATTTCCTATTAAGCATACTTTTTGGGTTTCAAATTTGGTTTCAGTTAGAAAGAAAAATGGAGAAATCAGATTGTGTGTTGATTTATGTGATTTAAATAGAGCTTCATTGAAGGATAGACATCCTTTTTCTTCAATGGCACAAATCTTACAAGTTGTTTTAGGTTCAGAATGGTTTTCATTGCTGGATGGTTTCTCTGGTTATAATTAGATTTTGGTCAAGAAAGAGGATAGTTTTAAAACAACTTTTACTACCAAGTGGGGAACTATGGCTTATCAGAAGATCCCTTTTGGTTTGTCAAATGCAGGTGCAACCTTCTAGGAAAGCAATGGATAAGGCTATCTTAAACTTAATGTATAGGTTTGTGCTTGTTTATCTTGATGTTATTACTGTTTTTTCAAAGAATGCAGCAGATCATTTTCAGCACTTAAGGGTGATATTTGAGAGATGCAGGGAATATGGTATTTCTTTGAATCCAAAGAAAAGTGTTTTTTCTATTCATAAAGGTAAATTGTTGGGTTCATTGTTTCTAAAGAAGGTATTACCATTGAACCTCAAAGAGTAAGTGCAATTCTCACTCTACCACTTCCAACTCACAAAAAAGGACTTCACAATTTCCTAGGTAGAATTAACTTTGTGTGGAGGTTCATTCCTAATATTACTGAATTATTAATGCCATTAATAGCTATGCTAAGAAAAGGTATGGTTTTCAGCTGGACAAAAGAAGGTAAATGTGGTTTTGAGCTGATAAAAGAAGCATTAGCTACTGCTCCTACATTGTTAAATCCGAAATTTTCAAAAGATTTCATATTATATGCCTATGAGAACATTGATTCCATTGTTGCCATGTTAGTACAGCAGAATGATGAAGGTTTTGAATAGCGATTAACATTTTTCAATCAAGGGCTTAAAGATTATGAATTGCATTATACGTTTGTTGAGAAACATGTTCTTGCTATTATAAGAAGTTTGAAAAAGTTTCGAAATATGCTTTTGAATGATAAAATCAAGCTAATGGTTGCTCAACCTTTTGTTAAGGATTTCCTGCTAAACAAAGATCTGAATACTAAAATAGCAGGTTGGATCACAAAAGCAATGGGATATGACATTGAAATCAATGTAACTAAGCTGGTAAGAGGCAAAGGTTTATGCGAACAGCTTGCTAGAAATGGAGATAATAATTTAATTAGTGATGATGATGTTGTTTTAGCCTTATCAGATGATGAACAACTTGGTGTCCACAATATTCAATGGGTGGATGATATGATAAAATTCTTGCAAACAGGATGCTGCCTTGAAGGTTTGGAAAGGTCAAAACGAAGATATTATAGATTGTAGGTCATTCCTTACTGTTTAATGATATTTTATTTAAGAAAGATTTGCAAGGTGTGTTGCTGAGATGTATTAAACCAGATCAAATTGAGCATATTTTACATCAATTTCATGAAGGGCTAGTTGGAGGTCACTTCTCACCAAGGGCTACAACTCTTAAAGAGATGAAGGTAGGCTATTATTGGCCAAGTGTGTTTAAAGACGCACATTTTTGGGTAAGAAAATGCAGGCAATGTTCATTTTTTGTTGGTAAAAAGAAGTTAATAGCATTGCCCTTATAGCCTATTCAGGTGGACCAGCCATTTATGAAATGGGGTCTAGACTTTATTGGCATCATTAACCCACCATCAAGTGCAGGTCATAAGTGGGTATTGACAATCACTGATTATTTTAAAAAGTGGACTAAAACGGTAGCTCTTAGAGATGCGAATGAAACCACTGTTTTAAATTGCTATGAAGATTTAGTTTGCAGATTTGGTGTACCAGATTCAATTATTTCAGATAACGGACTCGCATTCACAAGAAACAAGGCTATCAAGAAGGGTGTGTATTTGAATACTTCATCAAATTACTATCCACAGGGTAATGGGCAAGCTGAATCCACTAACAAGAATATGATTCGTATTATAAAGAAGACATTAGAAAGAAATCAACGTTCTTGGGATGACAAATTGAAATCAGCACTATGGGCTGAACGAATAACTTCTAAAAGATCAATTGGTATGTCTCCTTATATGTTGGTTTATGATAAAGAAGCTAGATTACTCATCTCAGTCTAGTTTCCAGCATAAGATTTTTATGCATCAGTTAGACATGATTGATGAAGAGCCTATGACTGTAAGGTTGACTCAACTCACTGACTTAGAAGAGAAAAGAAGAGGTGCTTTACAAAAGATTGAGCATCATCAAGCTCAAATAAAAAGAACATTTGACAAGAAAGCTCAAATAAAAAGAGCATTTGACAAGAAAGCATGTCCAAAAAATTTCTAGCTAGGAGACATAGTATTAAAATGAGATGAATTGAAAAGTAGACTTGGAAACCATACGAAGTTCGATGCCATGTGGGCTGGTCTGTATATCATAACGGGTAGTACACCACAGAATGCTTTTCATCTATCTACATTTGAAGGAGAGGGGTTGAGAATCCCGGTTAATGGGATTCACCTCAAGCGATGCTTTTGAGGTATTTTTCAAATTGCAATAAGTGCCTTGGCACAATAGAGTAGAGGTGTGATTTAGTTTTCAGATTTCAATAAGTGTTGTTTCAACACATTCAAATTCAAGTTCAGAGTGTTAGTTGTTAGTAACAAAACTGAAAACTACATGTCATTATCAATTTGCTATCAATACATGAGGTACATATCACAGAAAGCATGAAATGGATTTCGATGCCTTGATTCATACATATTCCATGGGTTCATAATAGGTTCATGATGACATGGTATAGTTTTCAGCTATGTTCCTCGGGGATGTGTTCTCGGCCTAAAACCAAGAATTTCGGAAATGGGGACACTCCAGGGACGAGGGGACGGGTATGGGATGTCCCCCAGCCATCCCCAAAAAGGGCAAATTACCAGAGGATGTCCCTGAAACTTGGGGACGGCTGGAAAAAAAGGGGGATGACTGGTTGTCCTTGATATGGAAAGGGGACGCCTAGATGTCCCTATACCGTACTGGGTACGGCCATCCGTCCCCATTTTTAAAATTTTTTTTAATTTTTAAATTTTATTTTTTTTTAGTGCAAAAAAATTAAAAAGTGAATATAATTTTTTTTTTAAGGCTCCTTACTAGGTCAAGGTGGGCCCCACCCCTCCAAATCTGGTAGAGGCAAAATAGGAGCAACAGTCTGCTTCATTTTTCTATGTTATGTTTTTTATGTTGAACGTCAACATGATTATGATACATTGATACTTATTACTTTATGGCAGCCCTCTAGCATTTGGGCATATAGCTTTAGGCATATTTAGATTTAGATTTTTAGATTTATCATGTTTATCATTATGATATTGTTCACTGATATTGATATGCATTTTGACAATTGAGTACTAAAACTGGATATTATTTCCTAGATGGCATTCAAATGTTGTATGTTATGGTTCTATGGTGTTTAAATGACATGCTTTATGCTTAGTTTCATATGAATGACATGTATATTTGCAAATTTTAATGTATATTTTAAAATCTCCCTATATATAGCCATCTCCATTTGTTGTCCCCCCTGTCCCCAAAATTGCCCAAAAAATTTGCCGTCCTGAAAACTCGTCCTATTGTCCCTTGCTGTCTTTGTACCAGAAACTCAAGGGAACACGGGTTTTTAGCCATTCAGCTATAAGGAAATCAGAGAACATTCAGGCATATTGCTGGTACAATTTCTTTTGAAACACTCTCAGAAAAACAAGTGTAAATTCTGATTTTTGAATTATAGTTGACTTGAATAGTATCTTGAGGCACAATAGTAATATGATGTATTATTCATCATCATACTAGACTGATATGCCACTGTATAAAAACATAAAAATACCAAAAAATAGGAGGTATGGTCACTCCAAGACAACTGGTATATCACCCTAATAAAATCATAAATGACACACCAGATTGCTGTTATGACGCAAGGTATAGTTTCAAGTTTAGCAATTGACGTTTTATAGTTGTTTCCAATAGATTTTTCAGTCAAATTTGCAAGATGTCATAATAGGCAGCAACTATTAGCCCTCACAACCACAATACAATTGTAATGCCACAGAAAAGAGATCATAAAACGAAACCATATTCATCTCTTTGCTGTGATACAACTCCATCCTAGTTAACAAAATGAAAAATTACGGGATCCTATGGCAGCTAATAGATTTGATTCAGTTTTCATTTTCATTTTCAGTTTCAGATTGGTGTGGTGAGGTGTGTTTATTTCAGCAATTTTTTTAGTTTTTTAGTTTGGTAGTTTTCTAAATTTTTGAGAAGGTTCAGTTTTCTAATGCTGAAGATAACTTTGTGCCCAATGGATTTTCATAAAACAGCTGGTCTATTACTGTTTAGCAGGCAAACACCCTTGAAAGGTTGCCAAAAATGTTACCAATTTAACGTACCTCCTAAATTGCTATGTTATGCTTGCCTTTATACTGAGCTAGGTGTTTTAAATTGTGAAGCATATATATTACAGAATGAAATGGATGCAGAAAGTAAAGTACAAAAATCAATAAACAAGAAAAATTGATCATTTTTATTCCAGATACAAGTATCAAAACAATACATTTTATTGAGATATTCAAAACTATTTTGATAAGGTACAAAGTGTTCAAATTTTAAACAGTTTTTAATATAATGCATTCAGATACCACACAAGCATTCTCAACTCCTAACATAATATCTGAATAAAGTCATAACAATACTTACAGCTACAGGAAGTATGTAAGCTTCTATGTTAGAAATATGAATATGATACTTTGCTTTCATGAAGGAGGAACATTCAATATTATATGTATTTTCTAGAATAAAAAACTAGCAACTGCAGTAAAAATTTAAAAAAAAAAAAAAAAGGATACTCAAGTTGGAGCTGAAAGTGGGGAATCAGTAATACTGGAAATTTCCTACACATTTCCATGCAGAATTTTGCAACATCAAGTCAATCCCAATATGTTTGATGTTTTTTCAAGTAACAACAAATTTCAATATCCAAAAGAAGGCAGGAGTTTCATCTATAGCATTTGATCGAAATTTCAGCATAAATGTAATAAAAAATAATCTTGAAATTCATTTTTCTGGACTAACCATAGCAAAATGTCTATCACCAAGTAGTCACTATTTAAACCATCAGAGATGGGAGTATAAATGAAGTCATGAAAGAAATAAGGGAAACCACTTACAAATACAATCCCAAATGCCCATTATGTGGAAAGAGCTCACAACAGAAACCTAGTCGAATACTCCAGCATAAATGGTGTCCATAACCAGCAGATAACTATCTTACGGCATCATATCTCATGCCATAAACTCGTGAATGAATGCCAGACGTACAACCACAACAAGAAGGAGAGAAAAAAGAAACTAAACCAAGAATGGCGTCCAAGATTCATGGCTTCCGAACCCACAAACAACAGTTACATCATAACCAATATCTCAGAGAAAAATGGAGAAACCCATGGATATGAATGAAGCCCATGCATCAACAACCCAACACGAACAAAAATCGAGCTCACAAGCCAAAACCATGAAGAATCATTGCGTATGATGGAGAAAGCTGGAAATTGTAGGGAAAAAATCTCATGGTGGCTAGGGTTTGAAGAGTTTCAACAAATATCTCCTCATATTTCTTCTAAAACATTTGAATGCCAAATGACTTCCATCAATACCTTTTTGCCTTTGATAAAATCAAGTTTGTTTTAATGTATTTTTGGGTCTGCCCATAGAAGAGGAAGTAATATTTATTAACATATTAAAACTTATTGAAAGTTTTAATGTTAGTAAATAGTTTTAGGTTTTATTTTGTTCTAAAAATAGAAATAAGAATTATTATTAAATTAATTGATTTATCAATTAATTAATAATAGTTTATACTTTGGACAAAATAAAATATTTATTATTAATTGCATCAATCATGTAATTAATGTTAATAAATTGATATTTATAAATCACATTTGTTAATATTAAGTTAAATGCAATAATAATAATTGAAGAGGGAGTTAATGTGAGTTTCAATTTTTTTTAATGCCTAAATGCAAGGGTATGAAGTTTTTTGGCTATTTTAGAACTCACAAGTCGAACTCTAGACCGTGGAGTCAAATATGGAGCTATGTTGTAGCGGCTAAGGGCAGTTTGAGTTTTCCATGCAGTGATGGAGCACTGCTATTTTTTATGGTGATTTATGGAGCAGTTAAGGCCAATATTGCATGCAATTCGTTATGGGAACTTGTTTTATGCATACTTTGCATGATTTTGAGGAGTTTTACATGCTATGTTTCTGGGTTGATTTTGAAATCCGAGTTAGGGTTTTATGCATGATTTTGAAGAGTTAGAGGCAATTTTCCAGTTAGCTATCAGTTGGATAGGTGGTTGAGAGTAGTTTTCAGGGACTTCATTATTCAGATCAATTTTGACTCATTTTTTCTAAGCATGATCTTGAAATCCGAATTAGGGTTATAAGCTCTATTTATTGTACATTCACTTTATTATAAGGCATCTTCTTTTGGATTTGGATTTTTATACATTGCAAATTTTGAGTTGATTGTAAGAGCAATTTGGAGCAGAGGTTTTTAACATTGGTTATATAGATTTAGCGGTTCCTTCTCATTGACTCTCGTGCAATATTGTGGATTCTTTACCTTTTTGTTGTGTTTGTCCGTCATTTAAGTTATATTCCTTATTGTAGGTCTGAATCTTGATACATGTGACTATAGGTCTTTGTTTGTGTCCATTATTCTTTTTGTAGAAAATTGGTAAAACCTAGGTTTTCCTTTTGAAGTAGAAGATTCCGGGTCCTTGCATAGAATCACTTTTGTAGTTGCATGTTTGTCTGAGTATTGTGAATCATTTATATCTTGCATAATTTGTGTTGATTTGATTAAAGTTACATACAAAATTATTAGTGTATCACCTCATTTAGGTTAGTATTCATTATTTGTCATTTACTTCTCATCCCTTTTCCCTCATATAATTTAAGTTTTAGGTGATCACTATTTAGGACCCGACCTAGCATCTGAAGATTCATCTCTTGTTTTAGGACAACTCACCATCCAAGAGAGTTTTCATGTTTTAACAAGATGGCTAGATTCTGCATTTAGCTATAGGCGCAATCCTGATTGACAACTCTCTCAACATCACATCTATTGGTGTTGATTTGGAGTTCACTGATCTCTGCACACTTCTGCTTTAGCAAGATCGGTGGAAACAAAAAATCAGTAGCAGCTCGAGCTCTAGCTCCACAGAGCAAGCCTTTGATGCTAAGTCCTTTCAAAAGGATAAAGGTGAGTTTTAACAACCATCTCAGTAGATGTCTTATGTTCCAGCATCATATGGTTCCTGAAAGAAGAACATTCAATGCAACTACTGCCACAAGTTTCGACGCATGAGGATTGAATGTCGAAAATGCTTAGCTGCACAATCTAAGCAATTAGGTTCGCAACCCAAAGCGAATAGTGCAGAGCACACTGAGGAGGAAAAATCTGCCTTTTAAGCCTTCATGGCTAAAAGACCTCAAGTCATCTATCTGGTACATTGATTCAGGTGCCTCTTGTCATTTCACTCACCATAGAGACTGGTTTACTGACTACTAGCCTTATTCAGACTCTGTTATTTTAAGTGCTGGAGAAGAGTAAACAGTTGTCAACAAAGGCAATATTAAGATTCAGTCTGCTGGGAGGAATCACATATTCCTCCATGTGTACTACGTTCTAGGGATGGAACTAAATCTACTCTCAATCAGTTACTGCGACATTCTACATACTTGGATGTCACCTTCAATTCACATCAATACACTATCACTGATCGATCGACTAAGTCTAATATTGCAGTGGGTCTTGAAGATCATGGTCTTTTCAGACTTATTGATTCTGGTGATTCTCGGGACTTAGCTATGGCTGCTCGACGGTCTTCTATCAACACACTTTGGCATTAGCGATATGGGCACTTAAATGTGCATTATCTCTCACAACTTGCTCAGGATGAGCTTGTTCTTGGATTGCCAGAGATTCAGACTAAACAACTTGGAGTTTGTGATGCATGCTAGGCTAGGAAGCAACATCGCACACCTTTCACTAGTGGCGATTCATGGTGAGCTTCTCAGGTACTTCAGCTTGTTCATGCCGATATCTGCAGCCCTATGGCCACTCCTTCTGTTCTTGGTTCTAGGTATTTTCTATTGTTTCTTGATGATTTCAGTAAAAAATTGTGGGTGTATTTCTTAAAAAAGAAATCATATGCATTTCTTGTATTTCAAAAGTTTAAACCTTTAGTTGAAAAAGAGTCTAGGAAATCTATTATTACTCTTAGATCGGACAATGGGGGGGAATTTTGTTCTAATGTTTTTTCTAGCTTCTTCGATACACATGGCATCAAATGCTAGTTAACCACACCCCACATGCCACAACAAAACAGTGTAGTTGAACGTCGGAACATGACAATCACTGAGATGGCTTGATCCGTGGTCGAACATAGACATGTTTCAAAGAATTTTTGGGCAAAAGCAGTTAACATTGTAGTTTATCTGTTGAATTGGTCAACCACAGTGGTGGTCAAAGGTAAAATTCCGGAAGAGGCCTGGTTAGGTCGCAAGCCCATAATCAATAATTTGAAGGTTTTTGGCTCCCTTGCTTTTGTTTGGATCCCTAATGCATCATGGACCAAGTTGGATGCCAAGAGTTAGAAACTCATGCTTGCTGGATACAACAATTTTCATAAAGCCTACTACCTGATTGATGTTGAGACATCTCATCTCGTCTATAATCAGATGTAGTCTTTGATGAGTAGCGAGGACCATTCATGCGTGTTTCTTCTATTCCTGATCTAGCAGACCAGCCTATGATGGTTCATGATTTGGGAGTTCAGCTTCTATTAGGTCCACCTGATGGGAGGGCTCTAGTAGGTTTTGCACCTCTAGTTATACCAGTGATACCTGTACAGGCACCTTTGGCTTCTCTTGCAGGATCACCTCACTTTGTAAATGCTTCACCATAGTTTGATCCAGATTCTTTTGATGAGAAACTTGATCATCATGCATCTCTTGATACTCATGTTGGTCATTCTCCTATCCGGCCTAAGTGGTGGGCTAAACACTTGCTGATCTTCGTGATGATGAGCTCATTGATGGGAGAACTGCTTGAAAAAAGAGCAAAACTACAGAGTCTATTAACTTTGCTTTCATGGCCAACATTCATAGTGTGTTTGAACCTCAAACATATTATGAGGCTAAAGGAATTCCAGGGTGGGAATAGGGCATACAATGTGAACACTAGATCTTGCTAAAGAACAACACCTGGGTCCTTTCTGATCTTCCACTGGGGAAGAAACCCATTGGCTACAAATGGGTCTACAAAATCAAATACAAATCGGATGGTACTTTGGATAAGTACAGAGCTCGTTTAGTGGCGAAGGGATTTTCTCATCGTCAGGGCATTGATTATGAGGAGACCTTTGCTCCTACTGCAAAGATGAGCACCATCAGATTAGTCCTAGCCATGACAACACTATTTGGCTAGAAGGTCCATCAGATGAATGTCAAGAGTGCTTTCTTAAATGGCGATCTCCATGAAGAGGTCTACATGATGCAGCCTCCTGGTTTCAAGGTTGCTGGTAAAGACCATCAGGTTCTCAAATTGGTAAAAGCTCTCTATGGCTTGAAATAGGCCCTTTGGGCATGGTACATTAAAATTGATAAGTACCTCAGTGATCAAGGCTTCAAGAGGAATTCTTCAGACTCAAATTTGTACATCGAGACTACTGACAGTGACATCGTCCTTCTGGTTATTTATGTGGATGATCTGATCATCACTGGTAGTTTGGTATCTTTGATTCAAGGAATCAAATAAAATTTATGTCAGTCTTTTGATATGAGTGACCTTAGGCTCATGCATTATTGCCTACATGTTGAAGTTTGGCAATAATCTTCTGGTATATTCATCTCTTAGTCCAAATATGCCAGGACCCTGTTAGACAAATTCCATATGTAGGATTGCAAGCTTGCATCTACACCTATGGAGAAAGGTCTCACATTATTCGCAAGGTTTGATTTTCCTTCACTTGATGAAACTACATATAGACAAGTAGTAAGCAGCCTCATCTACCTCTCTGCTACTAGGTCCGATATCAGCTTCGTAGACAACTATATTTCACGATTTATGACAACTCCTAAGGCTGATCATTGGATGGCAGCAAAGCGTGTGCTTTGTTATGTGAAGGGCACTTCATATTATTGTCATGTCCCCTAATTATGACAATATGGGTAAAAAACTAAAAGCAATAAAATAATTATAATAATTATTTTAATAAATATATAAAAGATTGTATATAATTATTATTATTACATACTAAGTTATTGAAGTAAATGATAATTGTATAAGTTCATTATAAATTATAAATATAATATAATATTAAATATATTACTGAGATGATAAATAATCTAATAAGTAATAAACAAGGATATAATACCAATAATATATACTTATATATAAATTGATATAACACAATATTTAATAAGGGATAATATATTAATAGATATATATATATATATTAATGAGACTAATTAGTAATTAATATAAAGTATTAAATTATGAATAGTCGTGACTAATGAGAAATAATTTATATAAGTATTAGGAGGAAATTCATTTAAGGTGGGATAGAATTTGCAAGGACCTTAATGAAGAAAGATTTATTAATGTCCCAACCTGGACATTACAATTATGGACTTTTGTACTCTCGAAATTCTAATCCTAAACTCAGATTGGGCAGGTTCTGTTGATGATAAAAAGTCAACATCTCGATATGTGTTCAGTTTGGGATTCGGTGAAGTCACATGGACTGGTAAGAAACAATAGGAAGTTTCTCTATCCTCTTCAGAGGCCGAATACAGAGGGACTACTAAGGCAGGATGTGAAGCTGTTTGGCTTTGTCGAATGCTTGGAGATATGTAGATGTCACCGACAGGACCAACTACTCTATTCATTGTTAACGAAGGTGTTATCAAGTTAGCATGAAACCCAGTCTTTCATGAATGAACCAAGCATGTGGATGTTCACTGTCATTACATATGATAGCTGGTTGAAGACGGGACTATAGATTTGTAGTATGTTCCTACCATAGATTAGACTGCAAACATTCTCACCAAGCCTCTTGGTCCTGATAAGTTTTTCAAATTCAAAGGACAGCTTGGTGTTCTAGATAGATTAACCATTAAGGGAGGGTATTGCGATAATAGATAATTGTCTATTATTAGTTAATGGTTATCTATTGTAAACATCTAGTTAGCTTTAGTTAGCTTTCTTTTTCTAGCTTTCTCTGTTAGAATAGAATGTTTCTATTCTTTACGATCGTTTCCTAACGAAATATTGTTTTATTTTTTTGTATATAATGACCTTTCGGTCTTTGTTAATAACAAGCAAGTGTTTTACCAATTACTTCCGTAATAGGCTTCTCCTCTCACCGTTCCTTGGATCAACTCAAGGTAAGCAAGAAGTTGAGCGAGTAATGGGCAAGGTGAAATCTCTATAACTACACTTCTATCTAGTAGTTGGAAACGGTGAAACCGATAAACCAACACCAACTCAAAGGCTGATTAAAAGCGTATAAGTTTGGATCTGAGTCGTGTTTGTTTAATTTATAAGAAAAATAACTACCATTGGGGCACAAAGACTTCTAGAATTATATGATCTCTATTCTATAAGAAAAACCTCTACCATTGGGGCGCAAAGACTTTCAAAAGTAGGGAAATTCTAACTATTAATCGTGAATTTAAGATGGTAACAAAAGCTACAGTCAAAGCTTCTAGTCTATGTATTACCACAACTGCTCCCAGTCAAAGGTTAGGCTCCAATTACTTCTTAACTCATTATTCCCTATTATTGAACACACAATATTAACATGAATCAAAGAAAATAGATACAAATTATGGTTAAAGCTCCTAATTTGCTCTATCAGAATTGCTTTTAGTCAAAGCTTCGAATCCAATTGCTTCTTTTATTCACTTTTCTCCCGAATTGGTATTACACAATCAAAGTTATGCTTGCACAAGTTTGGCAGAGCTTTCTTGCATACAAGAAAAGATGATTTTTACAATGAGGGGGCACTCCTTTATATAGACAAAGGAGTTGAAAAAAGGAGGAAAAAGTGAGAGCAACTCAACCAACTTTGACCCAGTTTAACTAACAAGAGAAATTATTGGATTACATGTTATTATACAATTTCATAATAAATCGTATTTCATGTAATTACACAATTTCCTGCAATACATCCTCTTCAATTACAAACATGAAAGAAGAAGAAGAAAGAGTTGAGGCTATTGATTCTAAATGAATCAATCCTGTGGATTGTTGGCAAAGGCCTTGTGCTTGATGATGATCATGGGATCAAGGATTCCTGTATTCTACACCATTGCATTCACCACGATGAGTTTCCAGTTGTGATTTGAACACTCGATGTGATCAAGCTTTTCCTCATTCCAAGTTGTGAATTATCTTGTCAGGCTTGCACATTTTGGATTTTCTGGCACTTTGAAGACCTCAATGATATCCAAAGGTAAAATTGGAACAACTTTCCGATAAGCATCTACAATTTTTTTTTTTGAAGTAGAGTGCTTGGTGCATTCCCACATGAACTTAGGTTCTTACATAACCATTGAAAAAATCAAGATCAAATGAATTAGTACTTGAGAATCAAAACATGCCTTCTTGACGGGATATTTCTATTCTTTTAAAGAAGTTTTGACATATCTTGAAGAGTGTGCCACAACATGAAGATGATAACATCGTCTAGTGAGATTGAATCCTTGAGAACTTTGAGATTTGAATTACAATGACGAATTCATGAGGGGTGGGTATTCAAAGTATGGATTAGACACTTATGGAACACATATGATGGCTGGAAACGAACCGGAAAGCTTATATGTATTTGGATGGAAAGGGCCAAAGTCGGACTTGGAAAGATGGATTGCATGTGGGTAATGATGGGCTTTCGTGGGTATGGCCAAGAATGCAAGTTGGGATGCATATGAATGCGTGCAAATGATAACTTTTCACTTTAAAAGTGTGACCTTTAGTCAAATAATGGGTTCCCTAGATGTCATTACACATAGTGGATTACATCTAAAACAAACATACATTTAGGTTCAGAAGATGGAAATGCATGTAAATGGGAACAATGGATGAGATTGAATGTAAATGTAGATGGAAGGTGAGATTACATGTAATCGCATGTGGAGAATGAGATGCAACGTGTTATGACATTATTGAGATTGTGTGTTGCACACATTGCATAATAATGTTATATTTTATTATTTTATTTTATTATATAATGTTGCACCTAGGAGCTATTATGAAGTAATTGGTAAAATACTTGCTTGTTATTAATAGAGACCGTAAGGTCATTATATACAAAAGAATAAAACGATGTTTTCTTAGGAAACAATTGTAAAGAATAGAAACATTCTATTCTAATAGAGAAAGCTAAAAAAGCTAAAGCTAACTAAAGCTAACTAGATATTTACAATAGATTACCATTAAGACGATTATCTATTATCGTAATACCCTCCCTTAATTGTTAATCTATCTAGAACACCAATCTGTCTTTTGAATTTGACAAACTTATTAGTACCAAGAGGCTTGGTAATGTTTGCAGTCTTTTGTGGTAGGAACATATTGCAAATCTATAGTCCCATCTTCAACCAGCTGTCTTATGCAATGACAGTGAACATCCACATGCTTGGTTCGTTCACGAAAGACTGGATTTTGTGGTAACTTGATAACACCTTCATTATCAACGAACAGAGTAGTCGATCCTACTGGTGACATCTGCATATCCCCAAGCATCGGAAAAAGAAAAATAGCTTGACATTCTGCCTTAATAGTCTCTTTGTATTCGGCCTTTGTAGGGAGAGAGAAACTGCCTGCTGCTTCTTACTGGTCCATGTGATTGCATCGGATCTTAAATTGAACACATATCTAGAAGTTGACTTTTTATCATCAACAGAGCCTATCTAGTCTGAATCTATGAACCCACTGAGTTTAGGATTAGAACTTAGAGAGTACAGAAGTCCATAATTTGAAGTGCCCTTCACATAATGAAGCACATGCTTTTCTGCCATCCAATGATCAGCCTTAGGAGCTGTCATAAAGCATGAAATATAGCCGATTGCGAAGCTGATATCAGGCCTACTAGTAGAGAGGTAGATGAGGCTGCCTACTAGTTGCCTGTATGTAGTATCAACAACAGAAGGAGAATCAGACTTTGCAAATAACTTGAAACTTTTCTCCATACTTGTAGATGCAGGTTTGCAATCCTGCATACGGAATTTGTCTAACAGGGTCTTGGCATATTTGAACTGAGAGATGAATATACTAGAAGATTGTTGCGAAACTTCAACACCTAGGCAATAATGCATGAGCCCAAGGTCAGTCATATCAAAAGACTGACGTAAATTCTGTTTGATTCCTTGAATCAAAGATGGCAAACTGTCAGTGATGATCAAATCATCCACATAAATATCCAAAAGGATGATATCATTGCCAGTAGTCTTGATGTATAGATTTGAGTCTAAAAAACTTCTCTTGAAGCCTTAATCACTGAGGTACTTATCAATTTTGATGTACCATGCCCGAGGGGCTTGCTTGAAGCCATGGAGAGCTTTTACCAATCTGAGAACCTGATGGTCTTTACTACCAACCTTGAAACTAGGAGGCTGTGTCATGTAGACCTGTTCATGGAGATCACCATTCAGGAAAGCAGTCTTGACATCCATCTAATGGACCTTCCAGCGAAACTGTGCTGCCATGGCTAAGACTAATTTGATGGTGCTCATCTTTGCAGTAGGAGAAAAGGTCTCATAATCAATGCCCTGATGTTGAGAAAATCCCTTCGCCACTAAACCAGCTTTTACTTATCCAAAGTACCATCCAATTTGTATTTGATTTTGTATACCCATTTGCAGCCAATGGGTTTCTTCTGTGGTGGAAGATCAGAAAGGACTTAGGTATTGGTCTTCAACGGACTCTGGTGTTCAAATGTCATGGCCTGTTCCCACTCTAGAATTCCTTTAGCCTCGGAATATGTTTGAGGTTCAAACACACTGTGAATGTTGGCCGTGAGAGCAAAGTTAACAGACTATAGTTTTGCTCTTTTTCTGAGTTCTCTTATCAATGAGTTCATCATCACGAAGATCAGCAAGTGTCTTTAGCCCACCACTTATGCTGGAGAGGAGAATAACCGACATTAGTATCAGGAGATGCTTGGTGATCAAGTTCCTCATTAAAAGAATCTGGATCAAACTCAGGTGAAGCATCTACAAATTGAGTTGATCCTGTGGGAAAAGCCAGAGGTGTCTGTATGGGGACCATTGGTATAACTGGAGCTGCAGTAGCTATTGGAACCGTCCCATTAGGTGGACCTAA
Organism: Cupressus sempervirens; assembly: GCA_028749045.1. Classification (NCBI taxonomy): domain Eukaryota; kingdom Viridiplantae; phylum Streptophyta; class Pinopsida; order Cupressales; family Cupressaceae; genus Cupressus; species Cupressus sempervirens. The sequence goes on from CM053786.1 coordinate 502,102,259, forward strand.
TGGAAGCCGAACTCCCAAATCATGAGCCTTCAAAGGCTAGTTTGCTGGATCAAGAACATTAGAAACAGGCACGAAAGGTCTTTATTGCTCATCAAAGACTACATCACGACTGTAGGTGAGACGAGATGTCTCAACATCGATTATGTGGTAGGCTTTGTGAAGACTGTTGTATCCAACAAGCATGAGCTTCCGACTCTTGGCTTCCAACTTGGTGCGTGACGCATCAGGGATCCAAACAAAAGCTAGGGAGCCAAAAACCTTTAGATGACTACTTCTGGGCTTGCTACCTGACCAGGCCTCTTCCAGAGTTTTACCTTTAATCACCACTATGGGTGACTAGTTCAACAAATAAATTGCAGTGTGAACTGCTTCTGCCCAAAATTTCTTTGGAACATGTCTGTGTTCGAGCATGGATCGAGCCGTCTTGGTGATTGTCCGGTTCCGACGTTCAACTACATTGTTCTATTGTGGCATGTAGGGTGTGGTTAACTGGTGTATGATGCCATGTGTATCCAAGAAGCTAAAGAAAACATTAGAAAAAATTCTGCCCCCCCCCTTGTCTGATCTAAGAGTAATAATAGATTTCCTAGACTCTTTTTCAAGTAAAGGTTTAAACTTCTGAAATATAGGAAATGCATCTGATTTCTTTTTTAAGAAATACACCCACATTTTTCTACTGAAATCATCAACAAACAACAGAAAATACCTGGACCCAAGAACAGAAGGAGTGGCCATAGGGCCGTAGATATCGGCATGAACAAGCTGAAGTACCTGAGAAGCTCACCGTGAATCGCCAGTGGTGAAAGGTGTGCGATGTTGCTTCCTAGCCTGGCATGCATCACAAACTCCAAGCTGTTGAGTCCGAATCTCTGGCAATCCAAGAACAAGCTCATCTCGAGCAAGTTGTGAGAGATAATGCACATTTAAGTGCCCATTTTGTTGATGCCAAAGTGTGCTGATAGAAGACCGCCAAGTAGCCATAGCTAAGTTTCGAGAATCACCATAATCAGTATGTCTGAAAAGAACATGATCCTTAGGACCCACTGCAACAGTAGACCGAGTCACCCAATCAATGATGGTGCACTAATGTGAACTTAAGGTGACATCCAAGTCTGGAGAATGTCACAATAACTGATTGACTGAGAGTAGATTTAGTTCCATCCTTGGAACATAGTAGACATCGAGGAATATGAGATTCCTCCTAGTAGACTGAATCTGAATGTTGCCTTTGCCAACAACTGTGTACTCTTCTCCACCATCAAAAATAATAGAATTAGAATAAGGCTGGTAGTCAGTAAACCAGTCCCTATGGTGAGTGAAATGACAAGAGGCACCTGAATTATTGTACCAGGCAGATGATTTCACATGATCTGCAGGTCTTTTAGCCATGAAGGCGTAAAAGACAAAATTCATCTACTTAGTATGCTCTGCACTGTTTGCTTTGGGCTGTGAACCTGATTGCTTAGATTTCGCAACTAAGCATTTCTGACATTCAACCTTCATGTGTCCAAACTTGTGGCAGTAGTTGCATTGAATGTTCTTTCGGGAACCATTTGATGCTGGAGAAGAAGACTTCTGATGAAACTTGTCTTTATCCTTCTGAAAGAATTTTGCAACAAAGGCTTGCTCTATGGAGGTGGAGGTGGAGCTGCTACCAAATCTTTGTTTCCAATGATCTTGCTGAAGCAGAAGTGTGCAGAGATCAGTGAACTTCAAATCAACACCAGAAGACATGATGTTGAGAGTTTCGATAAAATGCTCATAGGACTTTGGTAAACTCTAAAGAGTGATAACCACAATATCCTCTTCCTCCATCTTGCGACCAATGACAAGTAACTGATCACGGGTTTCTTGAATCCAATTCAGGTGTGCCTGGAGTGAGGTGCTCATCCATGATAATAGAAAACAGATTGTTCTTCAAAAAGAAAGCTCTGCTTTTGTCAGAAGTCTCATGAAGACCTTTGAGATGTGTCCAGATCTTGGCAACTATCTTGTCGGATGGAATCTGAGAAAGCTGATCATTAGCCACGGATAATTCGTGAAGCATCACCGCCTCTCGATTATTTAGATCCCATTTATCTTGATCAGGACCAGAAGTCAGATGCTTCGTAACACCTAGAACAAGTTGATTAATATTGCGATATTCAAAATTGCGATCATCTGCTGCTTCCAAGTGCCATAATTTCGACCATTGAATTTGTAGTTGTGCTCGAGTAGAATGTTTGTTAGAGATGCTATTGCACTTTTTTCAATGAAAAACTGTGAAAATCGGTGGAGGCACATTCTTCGAGGAAAAAAAATAGAAGACCCACAAAAATCGGAGTGACCTAGAAGAGAGCTCGAAAAACCCAGAAGGAACATGGTGTTGTTTTCAGGATTTGTTGGCTTGGAAATGAGGCACAATCGAGGCCCCAAAAAATCTGACGACGACCCAGTTGAGCTCTTGAAAAATGCACCAAGAATTTGAAATCAAATTTTTTTTGAGTTTAGAAATTAGGGTTTCGAAAAAAATACAGTCGGCAGCCATGAATGGTCGAAATGGCAAAAAATTGATGTTTGCAGGCCAAAAGATGCCCCTTTTTTCTTCAGAACTGAGGTGTTTTTGCAGGGACAGTAGAGACGATGAAGAATGAACACAAAACGAATAGATTCTTCATCCTTAAGATCGCGATTTGATAGACGCGCAAAAAAATGTGAATGGATGCCGCGATTTGTTAATAAAGGCCTCAGCACAACAGATGTGAACTTTCAAACAGAACTCTAGAAACCTGTGATGTTTGAGGACGAAAACACATGATTTCTAAGATTGAAGTCACAGATGAAAAATCGCAAGTTGCAGACGTGTCCAGTTTTGAGCTAGAAGAAAACACGTGATTTTGCAGACATTGGTTTCTTAAAAACCCTAGCCGATGTCAGGTATTTTGAAGCACATAAATTTAAATGAAAGACTTTAGAAAGAATTTCGAAATTTTTGGAGCAAATAATTTCTAAAGAAATTATAAAAAATACAAAAACAATTGAAGTCTAGGCTCTAATGCCATATTACGAAGTAATTGGTAAAATACTTGCTTGTTATAAACAGAGACCGAAAGGTCATTATATACAAAAGAATAAAACGATGTTTCCTTAGGAAACGATCGTAAAGAATAGAAACATTCTTTTTTAATAGAGAAAGCTAAAAAAGCTAAAGCTAACTAAAGCTAATTAGATATTTACAATAGATTATTATTAACTAATAACAGACGATTATCTATTATTGTAATAGGAGCACCTAGATGGACGTGCAACATGTAAAAATTCCCATGGAATATACTTGATGAGTTGTAATAATATTTGATGTAATTATTTAATATTGGGGAAAATAATTAAATGCTCAATATTAAATGTGAGGTCAATGGGTTAGGTAGCACATGGTTATGTAATACCACTTGGTGGTTGTGTGAGACTCACTACTATATAAGAAGCCATAAGGGTAGTTGTAGATACAAGACAAAAGGGGAAAAGACAAAAAGGCAAGAGTTGAGCAGGACAAGGCTTGATAGAGTAGCCAAGGGAGCATTTGTGAAGGTTGGAAGGATGACATAGGATTTGTGGATTCATGTTTGTTTACATGGATTTCTTGATTGTGGCTATGAATTTGAAGGTTTCCATGGTTGTATTGCAATGGTATTTTGCTGAATAATACATGGTGATGGATATGAAAGGAATGGATAATACATGGTTTCCTTACAGACATGGAAAGTGGAATTATACGTAATTGCTCTTGAAGTGTAATTGCATGTGAAAGGAATGGATGCAATGTGCCTTGGCATAAAAAGGGGAATTACATGTAATTGCTCTTGAAGAGTAATTTCATATGAAAAGAAAGGATGCAATGTGCCTTGGCATGTAATGGCGAATATGAAATGAAATGATGCACTTGCATGCGATGATGGAAGGTGGAGTGAAGTGAAACATGTTCAAGTTCTTGGGAAAGAACTTGCAATTTCCTCCAAATGAAGAAAAACAAGAGAGAAAGCAAACAAACAACGAAAACAAGCACAAAAGAAACACGTACCTTTGGTATTAGACTCAAAAATGTCAACAAGCAAGTTACTTAAAAATGCAAATTCGAATTTGGAATTTGGGAAAAAACTAGAAGTATGAAAATGAGACTTTTCATCATTTTTAATGAGAAAATGCACTTTTCATGGCATCTATATCAACAAGTGTGCAACATCAAGCTAAAACATGCATCAAAACAACAAGATAAGCATGAATTAATTAACAAAATGGAAAATGTCCACTTAAAGATTAATGTGCCAAGAATGAAGGGGAAGAAGTTCCAACTTTGAAAATTTCTCAAAACAAATTTGGACCTCTTCAACCTTGCAATGATGAAAATCGAAAAGAGCATTCAATGAGGCATTTTGGATAGGAATGCAAAAAATGCGCCCTACAATCCCTCAAAACACCAACGTTTTTAATAAATGCAAGTTCTTGGGATGTTTTTCGTCAACATGTTTCAAATCTTCCCCAAAATGAATTGTTTTTTGCAAATGAAGGGCAAAAATGTGTTTGCCAACAGCAAGATTATGCATGAAAACTCCAAAACGATTCCTCCATGAGCCAAAACGTGATCAGAAACACCATAAAAAAGAACGTTTTTTACAAAAATGTGACTCTAAATCACCATATAATGAAGTGATTTTGGCATGAATTCAAACGTCTAGGGCATGATAATGCCAAGAAATGCAAAAACGACCCTCCTCTTGGAATTTCAAGCCATATTATGATCAAATCTAAGCATTTTTAGTGTAAAACGTGTTCTTGGAGGGCATGTGCATGAGTTTCCCCTCAATTTTCAAAATCGGGTTTTATGAAGACATAAGCATGCATTTGAAGGAAAATCACACCTTTAGGGGAAGATTACATGTTTTAAAAACATTCAGAAGAGACTCCTTATTCAAATCACACCTTTTGGGTGGAAATGCATGTTTTGAAAAACATGTAATGGAGTCCAAGAGCAAAATGGCACCTTTTGGGGAAGATTACATATTTCAAAATATGCTCACAAATGATCCTTAGTGCAAAATTGCACTTTTTGGAGAGTATTACATATTTCTAAGACATTTCATAGAAGACCAAATGCAAATTGTACCTTTTGGGTGCATATGCATATTTAAAAATTTGATCACAAATGACCCTTAGTGCAAAATTGCACCTTTTGGACGTCATTGCATGTTTTGAAAACACTCAAATATGCATGTCTCACCTTTTGTGAGTCATTGCATATTTTAAAACACATGTATTTACATGTTTTATATGTTTTCAAATTGCCTTTTGATTCAATATTGTGGTTTCTAGAGGCAATTACATATTTTGATGAAAATATGCTTGTAGACATGTTATGCACAACTTAAGTGATGAATTAAGCACATGTCAATTTAATTTTTGAAGAAATATTACTTAAATGGGTCATAAATAATATTTACACTATATAAATATATAAATTGCAAATATCATCCAAAAAGTAATATTTACTATAAGTTTTGAATTAAAATTCAAAAATTAAATTGAACTATATAGTTGTTATAGTCACTTAAGTGAAAAATCAAAAATTTATTCAACTTAAAAATATAACATAAAGTGCTCTATAGTTACTTTAAGTGAAAAATTTAAATGATAAAGTAACTTAAAAACATAACATAAAGTGAATTTATATTATATTTTTTAAAAAGTGAATGCCAACTTCAATAATATAACATGATATTTTAATTCGTGTAGTTGCACTTAGAAAGTCCACTTTTTGGGTCACTAAAATGGTATATCTTTTGATTTTCAACTCCTATTAAGCCCTAAGATAGATCAAATCGAAAGGAAAACCGAAAGAAATGACTTGAGCAAAACCAAAGGACCAAAAGCCAACAAACACACTAAAAAATGAGAAAAAAGGCATTGAAGGCTTCAAAAATCAAGCATAGGCTCAACAAACAGAATAACTGACTTGACGAAAGCCTTTAGTAAAAGGATTCATTATATCAATTGGGATCAATACTAACCAATTAAATAATGAACTAAACTCAGAGAAATGTGAAACTAAGTTGAAAAGTTTCGTACTATTAACCTACATTTTGTGGTGACAAAATGCAGGACAACATGCTTATTCTGCATGAGACAATGAATTTGAAAGGTATAAAAGTTTAAAACTCTTTTGTAACTCTTTCGACTCTCCCTATTGCTCTTTGGTCCTGCACTTGGCTCTTTGTTGAACTTTTCAAATTGTTCTCACTCATAGTTGGTAATCTTCTTGTGTAATCCCTTCTCATGCAAAGTAACAATTTGGAGTCACTAATGCTATAAATGGAAAGTTAAAAGAGCTATCAATGATCCATCTACCCACATGATGCCACTGCCTTTTTGACAATTGTTTGTCCTTTGAAATTTGTAATTATTTTGCTTTGAACTTTGGAAGGAGTATGTCTATATGCATATCTGATATCAGCCTACGTGAGTTTCTCTTCACCCACAAATTCTTCTCTCTTCTTCTTGGTTCCCTTTTCTTTATGGTGGTCTAAAAGAAACACCTATTTAAATAGTTGCATGGGAAACTCTTATTCACATCGGCACACATATTGTCATGTACAGTTTTCCTTTGAAGTTACATTCTCCTCCCCTTCCTCAAGTTTGAGAAAAAAATTGGTATAACTAAACCTATATTCATTGGTAACTAATCCACCAAGATAAGCTTTTATGTGCTTGTAGTAGACAAACGTTTTTGTTAGACAAGCCATGTATATAAGAACATTGTTTGACTTCCACAAATTTCTTTGCTTTTAAGAGTTCTAACAATACCTGAGTTTATTTTATTTCATAGTCATCTCTTGCCTCATGAATGTTTATGATATATTTGTCGAGATGGTTAGCTTACATTTTAAGGCATATAATCACAGTTGTCTTTATAACAACTGGGGGAAATATTTGTAGTTGACTTTGTTTGTATCTGGAAATATCTATACATCCTTTACAATCTCAAATCAGATATATCGAATCTATATGTTTTTAGATATTATTTTTATAGCATATATCATTTTTTTCATGATTCTAAAGTTTTCTAATAAGTCTGTATTTGATGCTCACATTTAAAATTGATGACCTCTAATATGTAATATGGTCGGTGTAGATGACATTAATTACTGGAGTCCATTTAATCTTAATATCTAAATTTTGGAAAATTGCTTCGCAGGTTATATTCAAAATGATGAAAGATACTGTAATATCCCTCAGTCTGTGTTCTTCTCCAGATAGCATTGATGAAGACTTCAAAAGCACTATTAAATGTAAAGGCAGTACATCAATAGTGTCAAATTCAGTGCCTGATAGAATCTCACTGGGACGGGTTGAATCTTCTATGTTTCTCAAATGTTTAGGGTCTCCTTTTCAATTTGAAGTTTATGAAGTTGGTTTGGACAATTATGATCTTCAAACAGTCAGAGAGGCTTTACTTGTAGTTGATCTTAATGACCAACTCAAACATTTTGACCTACAAATCTCTACTATATATGATTATCCTGAGCTGTCTTGTTCCATGCATCATGACTTGTTAAGTTTTTTCAACAGAGAACATTCTTTGAATCACATTTCTGAAGAACATCTAAAACTTTCTCCTACATACAAGAGGATAGAATATGAAACAGAGATTTCAGCTGCAAACCCTATAAGCTCTGCAGAAAACAGAATTACCATGGAAGGGGAGTTTTCCACTGCAGCACAAATATGTATCTTTGAGGTGCCGGAACTATTTGGTGGCAGACATTCACAAACCTTTGAGTTTTTCAAAGATTTAATGGATGCAATACAGGTTAGTTTTGAAGAATCAACTGATTCATATATAAAATCAGAGATTTCTTTTCATGACCTTGTTGTTGTACCTGAGCTAAACTTAACTGACAACACATTCAAATCATTACCAACACCTTCTTTTGTTGATGATAAAGAAGTTTTGATATCCCTTTCAATAATTAAAACGATGTGTAATCAATACAATCCACATCTTGCATCTGCAAGTGATTGTTTATATTTGGATTGGCATCAATCAAAGGGAGGTACTTGCAACAATTGTAACTGTTCTTCTATTCAGAAAAAGATAGAATATGAAGGGAACGACTGTTTGACAAAATTTAGAATCCCTTATACAACAATGACTACAGATGTGTTCAGTACAATAGAATATTTTGAGCAGAGCCAGGATAATTATTGTCCAACTTTTGCCACTGAGCTACCTGAATGTGTTTCTCTTTCAGATTCTGCAGGGGTTAAGGCTGCAACTGTTACAAATGGAGAAGAAGACATCTGTGGTGTTAATATAGAAAGCGGTCAGAAAAATACATTTCAGTCAAATTCAAAGGATTACTCTCTTTTCAGCTCCACGTCTGTTTCCAGTGATTTCTCATTTTTCCTTAATGCTAGAAGAGGCTCTATAAGATATGAAGACTCTCTAACCAAAAAGATAGGTGATAACAGAGGTTCCTCATTTCTGGATAATTGTAAACCAAGAAATAAATCAGAGTTATCCAATGACGATGTCCAAAAGAATCAACTACAAATGCATCATGTTGAAATGTCTAAATGTGTACTTGAAATTTTTGATAGCCTTCAAGCCAAATTCGAATCAGTCCTTGCATCGGAACATGATTTAAGAAGAGTAGTAGATACATTTCCTGACATGAATAAACTTTGCATTATAAATTCCTCTCAAACACATTTGATGAGTTTGATCAAGAACAGGGCGTCCAAAAAAGATTCCTTGGATTTTGATTCTGTACTGAGAGGACTAGTCACTATGCATGTATTACATAAGACAGCTTTCTACATCTGTTTCTATGGAATTCATGTAGCACACTTGTATATGAAGAAGCTAGGGCAAAGTTTATCATTTTTGGAAGACTCTATGCAACCACTCTATACTTTGATTAAAGATGCATTCCATAAATCTGAAAATGGGCTAATTGAAGAGCATCCTATGATATCTTCTCTTGAACATATACTGAAGTCAGATTTCCGTCCTCAATGTGATTACAAGATTTTGCTTGTTGCAGAAAGGAAATCTTTTTTGGCTCTGCACCGAAAAATAACTGCATTGAATTTGAAGCTACACGAGTTTGTTTGGACTGATAAACTTAGCAATCAGTGGTCTGAGTGCAGAGAAAAATCCCAACTTAATCAGGCGGTCTTGGATGCTTTAGCACAGTGTGATTGCCTAATAGTATCACACAGGTAAGTTCCATAAATCTAAATTATGTTATCATGATCTCATGTACATATGGCTGGAGGTATCACTCATTTTTGGGCATTTACGTTGACTTTCAACTTGTTTAGATATAAATCTTTGAAGGATCAATATGATCATTCTGTTACTTATTTGCAGCCCTATAGCTCTTGTAGTCCTTCTTCCTGCAAAATGTAAAAATAACACAAGATTGATGCACAAGCTTGTCCTGATCTATCTTTATTTGAATGTGTAACCCTTTTGATTGATAATAAAAACATTAACATAATATATTGAAAATGTGAACAATCCCATTTCAGAGCCATGTGCCTAAAAGTGGATGATGAAAATTAGGCTTAGTAAGATCATAGCATCATATAATGCTTGTATTGTAGGTGTAATAAATAAGAAGGGCTTAGATAATAATACTTCAGTAAAACATATCTATTACATAAAGCCCCATAGCTAGACATCAAAAGGACAAGTCAGTGTTGAGAAAGCTGGTTCGCCCCTTACAAGGCTGTAGCTGTCAATTTTTGGTTGATGTGGCAATGGTGTTTTCTAGCATTGGATTGGGGAACTTTTTACAGTCCATGGGCAGCCTATAGTTCCATTACTCATGCTTCTATCCAAGCCAACCATGGGTTCTCTTGAGTGACACCTTCATTAACAGTGTAGTTTTTGTTTGGATGGGCTCTCATGTTTCTGAAGTTGTGCTGAGTTATTGGCAGTCTGGTGGCATTTTACTTTTGAATCTTTTTGGCAATAAGATTTTTATCAATGGTTCTCATGAGTTTTAGTAAGCTCTGATAACAAGACACAAAGGTGGAAAGTGTTTCTCCTAGCTTGGAGACGCAACTGAAAATTTTCTTCTTGTTATCTTTGAAATTAAGATCTTGCAAGTTTTCAATCAGCAAATTGAAATGACGACAAGTGTTTCCATGTTGTGAAGTATTTCTTTAATGGCTTTTAGAAAACTGTTGACAGTATTATTTGTATTAGCTAGGGCTATATGGATAAAATTATCCTGAAAATAGAAGTGCTTATGGGGTTGTTCAAAAAGATAAACACTAGGACGAATCTTGATGTTTCTGTTGCATTTGAATGGGCTATCATGATTGTCAAATTTATCAGGGATCAGGTGATGAATGGTGAAATTGAGGTCATTTGGATGGCTGGTGAAAGGATAAGGATTTTTATGTGAGGAAAGTTTGGAGGAGAAATTGACGCTGGAAGAAACTCTAATGTGATTGACAGTCCAACTAGATTGCTGTATTAAGTAGCTAGCTGGAGGACTATTTTTCAAACCTTTGATATGATTACTTACAATTACATTAGCCCTTGCTTGAATATTTGAATCAGGTACCTTATAAATGGGAAATTCATACCTTCATAACCCTTTTGTAAGAATACAATGACTGCTAGTTGTTGTTGAAGCTAGGCAGCATCCTCATATTTGGCAGCCATGGATTGAACTCTTCTCCCTTTTCTTATATATGTCCTTACACTTTTGACTGAATTGTTGGCATTTGCAAGTACAGTCAATGTCCAACATTGCATTTTTAAACAATCTCAGCCTCCTCAAAATTATGATGACCTTGATTTGTGCATTCCACAGAAAATTGTCTTATCTGGAGTTCATGTTGAAGTACTTGCAATTAGGGTTCAATACATGCTCGAGCTGCTGAATATAGGAATATAGAGTATTATTACCCTGGTCGGAGTCTGATTAGACGTTGATTGTTGAATTGCAATATCTCTGCAGCTGCACTAGTTTTTCCAGTCCCTGAAAAATCGATTTCAGAGATCTATATCTTTTTGTAGCTGTGCTCAATCGAAAATCAGCTTTAAATAATTAAAGCCACATTAGAGTTTTTGGGAGGAATGGCAGCTTAGAACAAATGTGGTTACCTTTTAACGCTTTGATTTGTCTGATCTTTTCATTCAACACCCTGCCTTGCATACAACAGTAATGAATGCCCTTCCCACATTTCTTGAGAATATTTTTGATAATTCTTGAAGTTCCCAAATTTGTTGAGATTAATAATGCTTGAAGTAAGTGTGCTGTAAGATTAATATACCAAGGGCCGTATGTAATGTCCACACCAAATTCAAAACTAATATCTTTTTCCTTTCCAACATCCACAATTTCTTTTATCTCCCACCATGCAGGCACTTTTTCTAACGCTTTGTATTTGATTTAAGTTCAATGTATATTGATATGGGATCATTCAAAGTGCAATTTGTAACACTATCGGTTCAACATGTAAATCCACAATGCATAGTGATAGTAATATTAATTCATCCTAGACATTTCAACAAACACTTTACGTGCATAAAGATTCAGCAACCATACACTCAACTGTCATTAGAACAAGGTTACGAGACATAAATCATATCAAGGTAACCTGGAAGCTTTTATTGGATGTATTAAAGAGAAATTACAGATGTGCATCAAAATATTGCTTCAAAATGTTGTAAATTCTTCAACGATGACTGCTTTCATATAAAATAGTCAATTGTAGCATACCAAAATTTAACCTGCAGCTGATTATATACATAAATCTTTCTGAGATCCAATCAAAACTGTTTCATAATTGCTTTAAACAGAAAGCTGACTGCTATGACTTAAACTTGTTTTCCAACATAAGTGCCTAGCATCTTTAGTGCTGCGTTCCACCCAAAAGACACCCTTATGGTTGTGTTCCACCCTTTTTTACCCTGAGCAGTCTCAACATTGCAATCCCAGTCTGCGCTTGACCCCAATGTGAGTCTCTTATACCACCAACTTCATAACTTCAAGCAACAAAAAATTCAAAACAAGCAATTGATCTTTCTTTAGTAAAAATGTGCCTTCACTAATAAGACTTCAGGATTCAAGCAAACTTAACATTTACCTTATCGTGCCCAATACAAATCAACAATTTAAACACACTTATAACCCTCTTTTAATCATCCCTAACATGTAAATTTTTTGACATAAATCTCATTATATTTGTTCCACTTGTGACAAGGGAATTTTATCATCAAACCCTCTTAAATGGCAACATTTAGCACACATGCAATCTCTGTATAAAATTGCTCCAAACCTCAATGCTCAGCACATGCATAGATTCTGAAGTAAATCCACCTGTAAGATTTTTCCTTCGCAAGCTGTGACTCTATATGAGTTGCACTGCATTATTCTATGAGGAATCTTTTACCACTAAGATTAATCTTCTGAGAGAGTGTATGTGTTGTCAAGAAGGTTAAGATTAACCAATTTTCATCCCACTGAACCACAATGGCTTCAGTAGAGAGAAAAAAGAAATTACTCCACATAATGGAAATTAACTCTCAAACCTCAGATATGTTTCTTGCTAAACTTTCTGGAAGACTATCTAAAAACCACTTTTTCCATAAAAATTCCATTTTAGCTTCAAAAGAACTTTTATCATAATAGCGATAATATTTGACTTGCAAGGTCCCAATGGTATGTTTCTATGATTTAATTGTTTCATCCTCTTTTCAACGAGCTATAATACTAAGGTGCCCGTTAAATTATTTTACCTAAATTTAACAACCTTAGTAAAATGATTAAATTATTAATAATAATACACCTGAGCTTTCAAAGTTGTCAAAAAGTATCAAAATCAAAATCTGAATGCATTGGGTGGTATCAATGATGAATAATGAAATCAGGTCCCATTGGGTGATTTACTACAAATAGACATACCAAAAGCTGAAATTCACTTTCAGAAATGGCATGTCTCCTCTAGACAATTGGAGCTCAGCAACATCAAACATCCCCTCTAGCATGGCTGAAGGTCACTGAGAAATTTAAAGCTAACTGCAATGTGGAAGAAACAGGAAGATGGGGACATTATAGTCCCTTCAAAGATTGTGTAGTTTAGTAATTCCATTTCAACCACATATATATACGACTGATCCATAAGGAAGCTAAATGTGATCCTAGGATCCCAAGTCAATCTTGGAAAATTCCCACCATGTTGACAATTCACGACCTTTTTAAAAATTGTTAACTCAACTTGTTAAGTTTACACTCCTGTTGTGAGTACTGAATAACCTAATCATCCTCAAAACCCAAGATAGGATACCTATAAATGCTGAATTCTGAAAATGGAAGATCTTATTGCAAAGCGTCTTTTAGACCAGACTACACCAACAATCTTACTCTCTGACTTGAACTTAGTTAACAATAAAAATAATTTGTCCAACGAAAAAGCATAGTTCTCAATGTATCTCATTTTGGTGTCCAAAATTGATGTCAATTAGTTGCTGACAAGTGGCCAATAAAGAAGATGGCAATGATTGTCAAACTGGAAAAAAACCATCCTTGGAATTCTTTTACTGCCATAAATATAAAATAGCTCATTGACACTTAAAGTGTCAAGAAAGTCATGAACACATCAACTCACCCAACTAGCCATACCATCAAACATCATCTAAAGATATGTAAATCAATGGCATGAAATGATTGCAATTATTATGATTTAGCACTGTAGAAGTTAGAATTAACTGCACATGTCTGAAAAAGCTCCCAAAACTTGTGGCCATAAATCATGCAAGTTCTCCAAAACAATCTGGTCATTAATTGAAGTTGCTAACATCCATGTTGCAAAGCTGAAACAACAATAGACATAATGAAATACTCTTGAAAATATATTAGATGTGAACATGGAAATGGATGAAAAGTCCAATATTATGACTAGATCACCTTTCATATTCAACTTAAACCACACAATTCTCCAATGTTAGGTCAAAATCACTTGTCAATCCATTTGTGTGTTAGCAACCAAGGTCTCATGGTGTAATGTCCCCATGTTTAGGGTATCTAGTAGTACAATTGCCATTGACTTCATAGGTTTTTGTTAGCTTGTTCAGAGACGTAATTTGATGTATCCAGTGAACTCAGATAGACTAGAGGAGACATACGATGCTTTCAAATGTAATTTCTAGCTTCTAGTTTTGTTTCCAAGGTTCTTGGAGGGAGAGTCTATTTTAGTAAGTCACTCAGCTGGTTTTTTTTATCATCTCTCCAACTTGTGAACATAGGGAAAACAAATATTTAGGAGTAGGTATTAAAGGAAAAGCAAGGTTAGTTGCACAAGTTTTCTATCGACTTGTTTGTACCATCAAAACAGGAAAGTGCTGCAAGAATCTTATCTTTGCTTACTTTCAATTGATTCTCCAAATTGGCTTATGAACCACATTGGATTTAACAGATGAGGTGGGTGATGGATCTAACTGTTCAGAAGAAGTTAGGATGAATTTTGTTCAGAGAAAGATCCATCCCAAACATCATTAGCTGCTGATCCACAAGGAGTCTCCTACTGATTCTCATCTTCATTACCAGCCGCTATGTCTTCCACATGACTGAAAATGGCACCAATCAAATAAGCTTCCTCCCCAGACAGCTGCAATAGATTGCTGATTTTCATTAACCCCATGATCACTAGGACTATCATAAGCATCAGCACTCACAAAGGATGTAGTGTCATCCTCATTTCCTGATTGGGAGGCATCTTCAAAAGCACTTGTGTGATTAGTCATGCCAGACAATTCGACCTCTATGTTCCCAACCAAGAAACTCCTGACTATCAGTGGGTGACTTTCTTTCTCCCAAGGGCTGATATACCAAAGGTGACTGTTTGGGACAGGAATCCATTGCACATACTTGGCCTTTAACACCACACTAGGAGACACTCCAGCACTGATGTCCTTCGGTGAATCAACTGTGAACTCATGATAAAGCATGGAAGTATAACCGCTACCACAAAATTCAGAATTATAGTCATGACTGTGTCATGAAATCAATAGCCCCAGGGGATTGATCCCTTTGTAACTCAAAAGCCAAACTCCTACAAGATGTTGAATTTCTGATTTCTTTGTCAGCATTTGTAGACTGTCTGCCTTTCAATTAGTTCTTTTTCCATACCCAATTCTTGCAACCTTGATTCTTCTTCTCTCCCTATACTTTCTGTGCTATGATTCTTCTTTCCTTCTTCACCACTGATATGAACTTGTAGATACCAAATTATCATCATCTTCTTTGGGTACACCCATAAATTGTGTGAAAGAAAGGTTACATATCTTCATAGGAAGAGAACAATACTGATGGTAGCTGCTCACGATTGCATCATTGAATGCCTTGGCAGGAGACATCTTACGTGTTGATGGAGATAAAACCTTAGAGCACCCATTTTTCCTTGAATGCATGTTTTCCTTCGTCAGTGAGGCAGGAAGGAAACTAGCATTATTCACCCATTTTTAATTCTAGCCATGTTACTGACCTGTAGCTAAACTTTTTTTTTCCCCAAATGGCTGGCAGGTTCGATTCTCTGATACCACTGAAAGATTCCAACTAGATCTTGGACTGAAAGTTCTGAGTTTGATTGCAAAATTTGTCTTTGGCCAATGAAATGAATACTATGTGATTCTCTTTTTTTTGAACCAACTATGTAATTCTTTGTCAATATTCTGATTTTCTTTTGGTTGTTTTATGGTTTTCTAATTTTTATATTCTTTGATTAGATAAGATGCAATGCAAATATAACTACCGACAATGCTGAAACAAATGCACCAATATGAAATAAGAACGCCAATAATCAATTTCATATTTTCTTATTTCTTTTTTTGCTGAATGCTAAATAAGGTAACTGTACCAGGTTCCACAGATGGATCTCAACACCAAGTAATAAATGCTGGTAATAAATCTCCAAATCTGATTTGTAATTACTCCTGCTGTTGAAGTGCTGCAATTGCATCCAATGGGGCCGTAGTAAGGTGAAATATATGGTCTCCATGCTCTTATGCCTTGTAGATGTTCTATGACTACTGCTGAAGATGTACAACTAGCATACTTAGTGATTAAAGTCTACAGTCTCTCCAATACACCCAATGTACAATTACACCAATAAATCTGAAGCAAATCACTCAAAATTTCTGAACTCTCACATCTGAAACCCCTTCCATTTCTTCCTATTCTGTGATGCCAGATCCTGGTCTAGATGTATGGCCCAGCTGGTAGTGATTGCAATAAAGATCTGTAAGATGGGTACGGAAAATTTGTTGGGCAACCACAATATGTAAATTGCTAACAATTTTGAATTACCAATTGCTCTCAAAGCTGATATAACTGTGGATGCCCAATTTGTGAACAAGTTGAAGGAACGTCCAACTCCATTTCTTCAAGAGATTCTTTTTCTGAAGAATAATATTGCTGCAACTCTTGAATTTAGAACTTTGCCTTGAATCTGTTTTGAAAACAATAACTTGCATGATGATGAATGATCTCCCACAACACTTTTATTCACATTTATTTTTCGCCCTAAGCATAATGTCGAGTTAGGGTTTTATTTGCCCTTTTAATAATATAATAACTTAATTTTATCATGCCTCATAAAAATTGAATCATAAGTGGTAATTCTCCATTACTTTATTTGTTCCCTCAGTGAAATAACATTTTTTGCATTATCACCTAGGGATAGGAGGGCCTAATGATTTACTACAACTTATTCTTTCATAAAGTGATCATAATATCCCTTTATTATAATTTTATTAATTCCAAACTTGGGATTTTTAAAAATATTTCCTTATTTATTATTAAAATCCAATTTGGAGCTCAGACTCGAGATCCATCTGAAATGCTGTGATCACCTCTGCTATCTAAACCCCTGCAGGTTGACTGGTAGTTCCTCCTAAAAAATAGGAACTCACCTAAAATTTAGGAAACACGCTCGAAGTTTTAGAAAGTATCAAGATGTCTCTACTTATGTTAACTGCTATTTCTACCTGAAATCTTGGGATGCTCATAAAAAAGTAGGAAATTGGATCTGGCAACATGCTGAAACCCATTGGTTTCCCAACTATTGTGTGTACCCCCAGATGTCTTCTAGCGAACTAGGAGTTCATCCCAACAAATAGGAGTTCCTCCTAAAAAATAGGAGATGTACCCAAAGTGTCTATAATTGTTCCCCGTGGTCTCCAAATGCACCCTAGACCACTCTAAGTCAATCCTTAAAAAATAGGGCTCCCTCGTAAATTTTAGGAAACTGATGTCAACTGCTCCAAACTGCCTGAAAGGATCATGTATGATTCTCTAAGCCCTGAGTTGGTTCCCTCCACACTTTGTTGGGCTACGCAAACCAGATAATAGATCAACCCTACTATAAATGTTGTCACAAAGAAAGGGCAAGAATTGGGGACATGACATTCTCACAATTATATTTTCCAAATTAATTTTAAATTTGAGCTCTTGCAATTGACTTTGATAAGAGGTTCTTTGTGATCCCTAGAAAGATATTTAAGTCAACATTTTCAATTGCTGAGTTGGAAATAACTACCCTCAAAATGCCTTGTGATTCATAGGATATGTCACCATTTAGTACCTAAATCCGATTTCTTTTTCAAAGCCACTGAATAGTGGAGTTAACCAATACTTGCTTGCAAATGTTTTATCTTCATTGTTTTCTTGCACTGACTTAGTGTTGAGATTTTAAAACATTCATAACTTTTCATTTTCCTACTTAATATTTTACATGATTGCAAATAACAAAAAATAGATAAGGTTAAAAGAAAACCAATTCACAGTTTGAACCTGCTGTCTATAACAATTGCATCACTACCAAATTTACAGAAAGAAAAATCTATACATAGAACGACTTGCAGGTAAGACTTGATAGGAAGTTGTTGCACCATATGCCACTTTCTCAAGATACCCTAATTTTAGATGACCAAATATTCTATGCCAAAGATTAGTGGACGCATTTGTTTGTCCTAGAAGGGCCTTCTATTCATGTTGGCTACCAACTAAAACATTTAGCCAATCTTTGAGGCATGAGCAATGACATTAGCATTAAGAGTGTTGCCTCAAGCGAGACATAGTATCTCAATAATTATATTTTTCAAATTGACTTTCAATTTGTACTCTAGCAACCGATCTACTGATAAGAACTTCTTTGTGATCATTAGAAACATAAAATCTTTTCAACATTTGCCAGTCTAGAGTCATAAGTCAATATCCCCAATGCCTTGTGATTTATTGGATATATATCATCATGCAGTAACCAAGCCCAATTTTTGTTTCAAATCCCACCGAATGTTGGAGTAACCAATACTTACAAATACATTCTAGTTCATTGTTTGCTTACACTGACTCAGTGAAGAGATTTTAATAGCATAAATAAATGTTTATTTTTCCATAATTGCAAATAGAAAAGAATAGATAAGATAAAAAGAAGAATCAATTCAAAGTTTGAACCAACTGTTTATAACAATTGCACAACATCATATTTAAAGTGAGAAAATTCTATACATAGGCTGACTTCCAAGTAAGACTCCTTAGTTTTTGAGCAGATCAGTCTATTTTTCATGGCAGACCATACATAATGCAGCGATTGAATTACTATAATTGGACTGCACAAAATATGCCTGAGAGATGACAGATAATGCACTTTATCAGGAGCAACGTTGTACTAAAATAAACTATAGTAGTAGTGATGCAGCTCAAACTCCTTCAGCATCATTAAACTATCTGCATTAAAACTCAGAACTAAGCAATGCATTCTCCTACTGCAGTATAACACTCCAAATTAATAGTTTTTCACCAAAACGTCTTTGCTACAACAAAAACATCCTCTTTCAGCTTAGCAACTAGCTCCAATTCTTCTTCTTAATGCTTCAGTGGGTTATTCCGTGACTGCAAACTCCTCCTAAACTTTGTTCATACTCTGGCACATCATAGTAATGTCCCCTTTTTGGTGAGTTTCTGTGGTTCCCTGAGTCAGTTCATCCTAATGACCCTTGTGAGCTGACAGTGATATTTGGGGGTCTCATTTGTGGACTTACTATTTTTAGCAAGTCTAATTTGGGCAGTTGCCATATTTGGCAGTGCAGTTGGTGGTGCTAGTAGTTGTTCATCACCTGCATTACATGGGGCATATGGACGGGTTCATATTTAGTAATTAATTATTAAGGTTACATTATTATAATGACACTTTTTTATATTTAATGTTATAAAATGATGTGTTGATGAAATATTTTTAGTGAAAGGTGTGATGAAGAAGCTAAGTGCAAATTGGGTGTTATAAATATGAGCCCATTGTGAGGGAAAAAAAATCCAATTGCCTAATTTTTTGTTTGTTTCTTTTTTGAGGGAGTTTTCTGATTTGTGAATTTCATTCCCTTGCTGAGGTAGAAGGGTTTTATCTGAGGTATTTCTCCATTGCTGAAGTATAGTACAGATCGGAGTTTGTGAATTCTGGTAATTGAAGTCTTCTCTATTTACTGTAACTGAGAAGTCTGTTGGTACTAGAAGTTAATTTGCAGTTTGAGGCTTGATTAGAGAACGAGACTGATTGGGCGAGACCATTAATCTCCCGTGTTTCATGCCGAGGAGCGAATCACCAGCTGAGAGGCTGCTGACTTGCAAATAAGGCAGTGTTTGTGTTTGTATGTGGCCTCTGATCTAGTTTTGAGGGACTGCGTTTGAGTATAGGGAGGCTGCGTGGAGGAATAAAGGATCCATGTTTCATGTTTGAAGGCCATGTTGAATGCAAATGCCCATTATTTGAAAGCCGTGATCACTACACCACACTAGGCGTTTTTCTGCTACAAACTGAGATGCTAATACCGTATGCACTGGTGTCACAAACATCTGAAAAAGCCACCTGATTTTGGTGGCAGATTCATTGTATTTCCATCTGCTATAATGGCTGATGACATTCCCCATCTATGGGCTTGCTTGTAAATCTCCTATCAGGTGCTAATACTGCTACAAGGTTGTGTTCATCTTCCTTGTTTGAGATGCTAAATTTCTGACTTTGGTTGACAACATGGGTGGGGCATTTATTCACTAGTGATATTAATCTAGGTTCACTATGATTAATGTAATTTGATTCTGCAAACACTTATCACGTAAAGTCAATAGATTAGTAGTGGAAATTGGTCAATATGACCTGTTATTATCCTGATATGGAATCAGTTGAGTTGTGAATACAAAACATTAGTGGAAGTGAAATGAGAAGAAATATTTTGCAAGATTTCAACCGCCTAATTATTTTGCAATGTAAGGGTTGACACAATTCATTGTGAAAAGTAACATGCATATTCCACTCTTGTGTTAAAATTTCTTTGAAATTTTTTGTTTTAGAGTGTGAGTCACCTTTGAGTTATCACAGTGGTATTAGAGTGGTTTCATGCCAGCCTACAGGATTTGGGTTAAGTGTTTATTGATCAGTTCATTATTGAGAGATTGTTTAGTGCTTAATTCTGTGATTATTTATTTAGCATTATGGCTCAGAGATTCATTTCGAGTAGACATTACACCTGTAGAGGTTACACTTCTCCACCTAGAGATGGTGATCCCCTTATTCAGTTTGGCACTGTGGGTGATACAGGTGGTAGTAGTTCGGGTGGTTTAGTTGATACATGATATGGGGATGCCTGCACATGTTCCGAGGTGGATAGAGAGGCTTGAGAGACATTATGGGATCTTGCACATGATCAACACCATATTGTTGAGGTTTTGCAACAACTTTCTGACACACTAACAAATTGCACTCCCTAGAGATCGGAGTAAGGAGCGGGGTGCTTGAGATGCCTCTGTCAGCTCTCATAGGTCCCGAGTTGATGACAGGTTCAGAGATGGAAAAAGGATTAGAGCAGAGGATTGGGATAGTATAGTTGACAAGACTAGAAAAAATGACACATATGATAGGCTACAAAGGTCCACGTTTCTGAAAACCTAGGTAGATGTGGTTAGTATTGAGTCTAAGGTCCCGAGTTGATGACAGGTTTAGAGATGGCAATAGGATTAGAGCAGAGGACTGAGATAGTATAGTTGACAAGACTAGAAAAAATGACACATATGATAGGCTACAAAGGTCCACGTTTCTGAAAACCTAGGTAGATGTGGTCAGTATTGAGTCTAAGGCCGTACCATTTGCAGATGACGTGGTGACACACTTTGCCGAGTGTGATGCTCTACCACAAGCAATAAAGCAACATTTGATTTTTGATAGGTTCTTGACTTAAAAATGAGAGCATTCTAGAGAAAGGCCTGCACCTTGTTGTCGTACATTTTGTCGCCAAAAAATGTAAGTAACAGTACGAAACTTTGCCAACTTAGTTTCACATTTCTTTGAGATAATTCGCAATTTAATTGGCCAACACTAATCAACCAATCAACCTCGATTCGCATAGTGAATTCTTTCACTGAAGGCTTTCGTAAAATCCTTTTTTTCTTCAACTTGTCTGCCTATGTTGGTTTTTGAGGCCTTCGATGTCCTTTCTAGCATTTTTGAGTGTGTGTTTAGTTGCTTTTAGTCTTTTTGTTCATCTAATCTCTTGTTTTCGGTTTTTCCTTCAATTTGGTATATCTTAGGGCTCAATCAGACTTAGTAGTCAAAGATGTGACCATTTAAGTGCCCAAAAAGTGTACTCTCCAGGTGCAATTGCATAATTAAAATATCAATGTGATATTCTAATGTTGACACTTTTTGAAAAATATAACTTAAAATTACTTTATGTTATGTTTTTAAGTTACTTTATCACTTAAAGTGATTTAAGTGACTATAGTGCGCTTTATGTTATATTTTCATGTTGAGTTGCTTCTTAATTTTTCACTTAAGTGACTTTATCACTATATAGTTCTAATTTAATGTGGAGTTTCACTTTATGTTTTATTAGACCCCTTTAAGTGATATTAACTCAAAAATCAATTAAGACCCGGGATAACTTTAAGAAACCCCCCTTTGGAAAAATGTATAAAATCTTGGCGAATCTAACATTATTTTAGGGGCAAAAAATTAATTTGAATTGGCAATTTTCTTTTTTCAAAATAGGAAAAAAATTAATTTTATTGGTGATTTTTTCCCAATAACATGTATTATTACTAAATCCTCATTAAATGGAAATATTTAACATCTCCAAGGCATTATTTAATTTCTTTCTGCAATTTGGATGTAATTGGCAATTTAAAAAGGGCAATTTTAATTTTGGCAAAGATAATATTTAGCTAAGTGTTTAATTGTGGGCTATAATTGTGCATTAATTATTGTTTTTTCTTACTCTCAGGGTCCCAGTCGGCCAGTTGGGAGGAAGTAGGAAAGTTGGGTATAAGTGGAAGCCTCTCTCCCATTTCCTCCTCACTTCTCACTTTTCCTCCTTAAGGTGTTGGCAATTTTAGCAAGAGCAGTCCTCTCTCCATTTTGGGCAAATTTAGACCTGGAGCAGCTCTTCTCTTCCTAGGCGATTTCTTTTGGGAGGCAGATTTCTTGCATTTTTGGGCAATTTTGCTTGCAATCAACCATTTTCAGACCTTGGCGATTTCTCTTGGAGGCAGATTTTTGCATTATTTGGTGATTTTTCTCCTTCTATTAGGGCTGCAATTTATGCCCTAGGTGACTTTGGAGGGAAAATTGGAGACTTTCTATGCTTGGGCGGATTTGTTTGAAGGTTGAACTTCCCACTCTTGGCAAATTTTGAGGGCAGACCTGATTTTTGTGCCATAGGCGATTTATGATGGAGGTCTGATTTTCTCCATTTGGGACTGTATTTTTTTACATCAGACCTAGGCGATTTTGGTTTGGAGAGGAGATACATGGTGAAAGTCTGATTTTTGAAGCCAAAAGTGGACAATTCCAAAGGAGTAAAATTCTAATTTTCAAGGGATTTGAAATTCTCAAAGTCTGATCCTAGATTCGAAAAGAAGATCCGGCTATTGGTAGAGGTGACTTTTAATCATTTAGAGTTGAAAGGGGTCCTTAAGCTGACTTCCTTCTTTTGTTCTTGTCTAGATATTGTCTCCCTTGGTTCTTCTTGCATTCATTGTCCACCACTTTACCATCCCATAATAGGGCGACGAGATGGAGGATGGTAGTGCAAGCAAGAATCCTAAGGGAACAAATACTAAGAAAGACAAAGAGGATATGATGCCCAAAACAACTTTCTTCTCGAAAATGAAGCGAATAACTGATACCAATGTCGGTACAATAAACATGATACAAGTCAAGGACAGATTGAAAGAAGGACAATCCCCCTTGGCAAAGAAGATATACAGAAGTGGAATTGTACACGCAACGGCTTTTCCTCCTACATTGCCCTGTCCGGAATTGGTTATGGAATGCGTGTCTCGGTTCGATCTGATCAGTAAATCCATCATCTTTGGCGAAGGGAAGAGGGTGTTGGCCAATATTGGTGGACAAGCAATCGAAGAAACATTTAACATTCGCCAGTACAAGAACATGATAGTAGTGATGATGGATCAAGTAGCTAAATCATTTCAGGATAACCAGGAGGCCTATTTCACACACTTAAAGCAGAATTGGCTACACGAGGGTAAGAAAGGCGTAACTAAGTCATCAAAGCTTATAGTAACGAACTTCAAATAAGAATAAAGAGATCTCATAGTGCTTCTCAGTTGGATCATGGGCCTAGCTCAAGGTACACAATTTGAAAACTGGATGTAATTCTTCATTGATGAAATTGAAAAGGGGAAAAGAAGATTTGATTAGGCTAGGATCATAAGTGAGAACCTAGAATTGCAACTCAGAACCATCCAAAACCAAAAGCAATTCTACATGGGGTCCTATCTGTTTTACCTAATTGCTAGATTGTACAAGAGTCCAGGACGGCTTTAGGAGAAGTTGGCAAGGGGCCGAGGCAATATTTGGTGCACGAATGCTATCCACAGCTTCACTTGCATAACAACAAGGATTACAAGATATTCTGTGACGCCTTTGCCATGAAGATAGTAAGGGTACTACAAGGGACACCTACTAAGAGACTTTCATCAGAAGTAGAGGCAAAGATAAAGAAGTTTGGGAGTCGGTTCATCCAATTTCCACAATTCACCTACATTAGTGTAGCAGGGAGTACAGTTTGTCCCAAGAGGCTTCCAAGATACCCTCCCGACAAGGTAGTTTTGATGGAATTGGCTAGGCAACTTGAGCACTATGATAGAACAATGAGAAATGAAGGTAAACCAGGGATGACCTTCTCAATCGGAATTGGCAATGATAGTTGCCCCAATTGGGCCGCTTTTGTAGTTGCGGAGAAAGAATTGGAGTGGTATCATCTAGGGGGGTACAGAGCAAGGCAAGGATTCGATACTAATGGTCTTATCAAGGTATCTCATGGAAATGCATTTAGGCATATTCCCACTATAGAGGACTTTTGGGCCAACGCCAAAGATGACTTTCATGTGAGAAAGCTAGCTTTCTCAAGATTGTCGGTGAATATGATGAGAGATTTCAAATGGAGAGGCCTTGATATTCTCGATCAATTGGAAGATGATGGAACAGAATTGAATCCAATGGATTGGGATGACCATCAGGATCCTTCCTTGCAGGCAGTCACAAGGGCAGTGGAATTGCATACTGAGCCGTGGTATAATGAAAGATTAAGGAGGCTACAAAGACAAAGGATTCCCCTTACCTATGAGAAGATGAAGCCAAAAGGAGGTCCAGTAGAATCAGTCGGATAGAAGGGTGAAAGAAGTAGCCGGCAACAAGAAACCGCCAGAGACAAGAAGAGAGCCTTGGAGGTAGAGAAGGGAAAAGAACATCCGAAACCTCTAGCCAAGAGACAACATATAGTTCCATCAAGGGAAAGCATAGTTGAGGCTAGGATCCAAGAGGTCAATTCAAGTGATAAAGGGGCCGCGGTAGAAGTAAGCTTTGATTCAGAATCAAGTGGTTACAGTGAGAGCACTGAGTACTCCCCTCTCTTAGAAAACCAACAAGGAGATGATATGGCAATAACTAGTGGAGAAGGGCCGATCAACATCGAGGCAATAAGTCAGGCACTCGAGGTCGTTGGTAATGCTTTTTTAGTCGAACCAAATCTAGATTTGGGGAGATGCACCGCACTACTATGGTTAAGGAAAATGCTTATGCCAAGAGGCAAGGTAGTAACTGCCCGAACGGTGGAAGACATCTGAGGATTAATTGAAAAGGGTGATAGCGAGAACCAGAAACAAATGGCAAAGACAATGGCAAAGGTAATCAAGAGTGACAATGATGGTCACCAAAAGGTTCAGATTGCTATACTAATAGTCAATAAGGCAATGGATGAGATTGCGGCCGAGGAATATGAGATAATGGAAGACAACTTGGGAACAAACACGGATGCTTCAATTAGAGAAAGGTTGAGGAAGGAAAATGAAAGGATCGTAAAGTTGGAGGCTGAGAACAAATATTGGAGAGATTGGTAGCCCATCCAACAGTTGCACCGGGCAGCCCTTCCTCAAGATAGCAGGAGCAACCTCGAAGAGATATCAGCTCAACTCCATGAAGTTAGGGATTGGATCCACAATACAATCCAAGATGGGCAAAATTTCTTGCCTTCATCTCGACATTTCGGTCATTGGTGACTATTAGAAACAAGTTCAGATTATTTGAAGAAGAGTGGAAGGATTTCCTTCCCATCAAAGATTTAGCTATTCCTAGGCTACAAGGGTTCATTGGGCTATCAGAGGCATATTTGCAAAGGGCCAAGTTGGTTGATGAGAGAGGATTGGGTACGATCGAATCTTGGTTTGTCGCCTTGACTACCAGATTGAGAATACTTGAAGAGATACAAAAAGCATTTGCACAACACAGCCCAAGTGTTGACACTTCCATTTCAACCATAATGAGCGACGTTGGGATGGCGCTTGATTTTGAGGATATCAAAGAAGAGGATATCAATGAGACGAGACTCGGATCAAGATTGGATGAGCTAGGAAGGGTTGCCATCAAGAAGAGACATTTGAACACCCTTTCCTCCCTCAATGCTTTTGATGTATTCGCAAAAGAGTATGAGAAAGATCATGAGAAGACACTACAAGCAGCAAACAGTGTGATGAAATTGGCAGAGCTCAAGATAAAGCACACACCTTGTCCTCCCATGGAAGAAATCAATGAAAGGCTAGCTAGGTTCATTGCCTTAGCTAAAAGAATGAAATAAAAAGGGAGTCATATTAGAAGATCATTTAATGTAAGCCCAAGTGGCAATTTCTATTTCTTCTAGAATAGGACAAGTGTCTATTTTTGATTGGCCGCCATTTTGGTGCCTTCTCATTGGTTGCCACTTTTACACTTTTTTCATTGGTCCATTGATGAGGTGGCATCTTCTCATTAGCCGGTGGGGTGGCAACCCTAATTAGGGTTTCTAGGATTCAATCTGGATTATTGGTTTTGTTTTTGATTTCTACCGTCGGTTGTAATTTTGGCATCTCTAAAAGGCCATTTGCTCTCAATTTGTAAGGGTCAGAGAAAATTGTTGCATAAGATAATACCAAAATTCGCTATTTCTTTCTCAATGTTGTGACTTGCATGGTGATTAAGGGCCTTTGGTATTATTGCATGGTTTCTACTTCCAAAAAGTTAAAGTAAATTTCTTTTCAGATTGTTGAAGCAAATTTCATTTCAAGTTGTTAAGTAGGAGTAAAGTAGATGAATAGTTGCATGGTAGCATTAGTACATGTTTGATAGGGATCAATACTAGACCACTAGCATCCTAGCGGCTTGTTGGGAAGCCTTGCATGGCAAACTAGTTTATCTTTCCTTTGAATCATTGCACCTGTGGAAGTGAGGCCACTGGTTAACTTTCATTAGGTTCGATCTCAGTCCATTTGCTAGTCTTCCATCCATAGGAGTAGGAGTAGGATAACAAGTAATTTAGGAGAAGAAAGTTAGAAAAACACAAGTCGTAAGAACCATTCACCCTCCACCACCATCACTTTCCATCAACATCATCTAGCATTCACACCGAACCAGCATCTCCATCATCCCACCAAAGTCCAAGTCATCCTCAACAATTTGCGTAAGGTCGCCTACGTGATTACCAGTGAATCACATCGATAAAAGTGAGTGAGTATACACAAGTGCAAGGAACATAGGAGTTATTCTCATATCCCACGAGCAATAACTTTTCAAGAGAGGAATTGTATGTTTGATACTTCGTACCAAATATTCAATTACTAATATGTTATGTAAGTGATACAAAACTCGCAACAACATAATTGTAATTTGCATTTGTTATCTTTGATTCATATTGTTATTGTATGTTTAATAATTGATTGGGAGTGATTGTGGTGATATATAGACTAGAAGCTATTGCTGTCTCAATTCACAAAAATAGTTAGTATTCCCTACTTCTGGAAGTCTTTGTGCCTCAATGGTAGAGGTTATTCTTATAGAATAGATTAAAACAAGACTTAGAGCCAAATCGATACTTTTTCAACTAGCCTTTGAGTTGGTGTTTAGTATCGGTATCACCGTTTCTAGCTATTAGATAGAAGTGTAGTTAGAGATTTCATCTTGCCCATTAGTGGATTCTTTCTTGGGAAAAAATATTGGTAACACCCCTTTCAAAATCTCTCAACTTCTTGCTTACCTTGAGTTGATCTAAAGAACGGTGAGAAGGGGGAGCCTTCCCTTAAAGGTAGGAGAAACTCTGTCTCATACGTTGTGGCTGGTCTACCTATTTTGCAATTGGATTTTAACAAAATTGTCGGTTGCAAAATATCCACCCAATACACCTGAGAGATCGAGGCCTTGATAGATTGATTGACAAGAGGTGGCTAGTAAGATGGCACTAGAGCACTTCGATGGTAGTGGGAGAGTTATAGCTCAAGCTTGGGTCCATAAGCTCAACACATATTTGCCATTGTGTCCAACGATTGAGGGGATGTTGTCAGATTTGGTTTGTTGAATCTTGATGGAGTTACATATGATTGGTGGTATCATGAATTGGTTTCACTTCACCATGAACAAATTACATCCTATTATGAGTTTGTGGATCGACTGGTTGAGAAATTTGATTGGAAGGATCTCATGGTGTACTTTAGAGAGTTGGCTCAACTGAAATAGTCTGGTAGTTTAGAGGGCTACATCAACGAGTTTCAAAGCCTCTCAGTTATGGTCTATGATATATCAGAGCGTAGATGAGTGATGTTGTTCATGGAAGATTTGGTTGAGTCACTCCAAGGATGGGTTAATTCATTGGACCCATCTTCCTTATAGGAGGTGAGGAGGAAAGCAAGAGATTTAGAGTCATCCTCTTGAGGCAAGGTTGCTTCAAAGTCTTATATTCCTCTACTTGTTGATGAGGAGTCCTCACCAAAGGAGAAGTCAGCTGGGAGAATTGATGATGTTTCTCATGAGGATTTGAGGAGGAGATAGTTGTGCTTTTGGTGTAAGGGGTCTTTCTCTAATGGTCATAAGGCCAAAGGGGGCAGCAAACCATGCGATGTGGGTTTATATTGATGGGGTTGAGTCAGAGTCATCACAACAACTTGAGGACAAGGATGAGGATGATCGTAATGATAATAGAGTGTATGAAATGATAAGTGTCGATAGTCTCATATTCGACCCAATTGTTCAGGACTTGCATCGGGTGCAGAGTTTGTGCCTAAGTTGGATTCTTGGCAGGATGGTTGGATGAATATAGTGAAGGAGAGTATACTGAGATATCCTATGGAGTTGTCTTCTAGTGATGTCTTGACTTCTACATCATCAACGCTAGTACTGGGTGCTATGCTGGAAGTTATGTTGTTGGCTCTGATGTAGCTATTGGCATACAATTGGTTTAGTGATGATAGGGATGTCACATGCTTCTTCATGTGGGATCCAAGTGGAGGTTTCGGTGTGCTGTCAGATTGCTTGAGGACAAGCAATCTTGGGGAGGTAGGACTGTGATGTCCCCATTTTTTGGTGAGTCCTTGGTTGATTGAGTTAGTTCATCATAGTGACTCTCGTGCGCTGACAGTGAGATTTGAGGGCCTCATTTATGGACTTACTATTTTTAGTAAGTCTAATTTGGGCAGTTGCTATATTTGGCAGTGTAGTTCATGGCGTTGGTAGTTGCTCATCAATTGCATTGGATGGAGCTAGTTAATTATTAAGGTTACATCATTATAATGACACTTTATTATATTTAATGTTATAAAATGATGTTGTGTTGACGAAGTTTTTTAGTGAAAGGTGTGATGAAGAAGCTAAGAACCATTTGGGTGTTACAAATATGAGCCCATTTTGAGAAAAAAAGCGTGCAATTTTCTAACTTTCCTTTATTTCTTTGTTGAGAGAGTTTTGTGATTTGTGAATTTCATTCCCTTGCTAAGGTATAAAGGTTTGATCTGAGGTATTTCTCCATTTCTGAAGTATATTGGAGATTGGAGTTTGTGAATTTTGGCAATTGAAGTCTTCTCTACTGTATTTACTCTAACTGAGGAGTTTGATGGTTCTAGAAGTCAATCTGCAATTTGAGGTCTGATTAGAAAACAAGATCGAATTGGGCTGAGTTGTGTTTCATGTTGAGGAGGCAATTACTGGCAAATAAGGTAGCGTTTGTATTTGTATGTGGCCTGCAATCTTGTTTTGAGGGCCTGTGTTTGAGTATAGGGAGGCTGTGTAGAGGAATAAAGGATCTGCGTTCCATGTTTGCAGGCCACATTGACTGCGAATGCCCATTGTTTGAAGGCTGCAATCACTCCACCACAGTAGGCATTTTTCAGCTACAAACTGGGACGCTAATACCCTGCACATTGGCATCACATACAACTGAAGCAGCTAACTGATTTTGGCGGCATATTCATTGTGTTTCCATCTGCTATAATGGCTGATGACATTCCCCACCTATGGGCCTGTTTGTAAATCTCCCATCAGGTGCTAATACTGCTGCAAGGTGGCATTCATCTTCCTTGTTTGAGATTCTAATTTTCTGACTTTGGTTGCCAGCATGGATGGGGCATTTATTTTCCAGTGACATTAGTGCAAGTTTACTATGATTAATGTAATTTGATCCTACAAACATTTATCTTGTGAAGTCAATAGATTAGTAGTGGAAATCAGTCAATATCATTTGTTATTATCCTGATATGGAATTAGTTGAGTTGTGAATGCAAAACATTAGTGGGAGTGAAATGAGAAGAAATACTTTGCAAGATTCCAACAGCCTAATTAATCTGCAATGTGAGGGTTGACATAGTTCATTGTGTAAAGTAACATGCATATTTTAGTCTTGTGTAAAGTAACATGCATATTTTAGTGGTTCTGGGTTATTACAATCATTTAGAGGCATTAGCATCCCTTTCAGACTATCTGAATAACTTTTAAATAAAAATCTTGCCAAATAAACAGGCGCAGTTGGCTGAAGTCCACAAGTTGCTCAAAAAATTGTAAATTGTTTCTAACTAGACACCCAGTGTAGGAAATTCATATTGATCAATAACCAAATTGATATTTGAAATATCAAACTCCAAGCAAATCAATATATGAAAAATTGCTCCTCCCATGATGAAAGGTATTCTTTACAAAAAATAGTCAAAGAGAACAACAGTTTGAAGAGGCAAACAACATGATATCTCGTCAATACTTGCTGGAATTTGAATTTGAAAATATTTAATTTCGATTGGAAGTATGTACATTTTTTTCTATCATATTAAAAACAAATTAATGAATTTTGTTCTTTGACTCTTTTGAGTATTTGTAGGGTTGTAATTTTGATTTCACTTTGGTATTTGAATCGTATAGATTCCTGGGAAAATATTGTTGCAGAATGATTGGTTGGCATTTTGGAACACGTTCATTACCTGATGCAGGGACATCATAAGCAGCACCATATCTAATTCCTTTTCTGATGGCCACATGATTCTTGAGCCAATAACATTAGTCTCTGCCATAGAGATTTCTTGTTTCACTTCAAGTTTTTCAATGGGTAGGAGGGATTGATTCTACTCATTTTGGTCTGAATTTTAGGAGCTTACCTGATTCTTAAGTTCTGGTTGTTTTGCTACCAAGCGGTCCAACTTTTATAATGTAGTGTTGATAATTGTGTGGTAAAAAATAATATTCATTTTACATCCTTTTCTTATCTTGATGATGGTTCACAGAGTGTGATCCGAAACGTTGATGTCAAAAAAGAAAACACAATCAAATCCAGAAGTAAAAATTATTATATATTGTTTTGTAATACAAAATTTTATAATTATGGCCCTTCAATGCCATAAAGATGTTTTATGGCTGGCTATATTTCTTCTTGAAATATATATTGAACAGCTTTGAATCTCTTGTGCCATCTGTGAATGTCTAAGTTATTGATGCTAGTTCAGATGCTGATGCAAGTGCAGGGTGTTGATGCACTGATTTTCTTTTTTGGATGCATCCATATATTAAAAAGAATAAAAAATAATAAAAAATAAATTAAATTAAAAATTAAAAATGAAAAATAAAAAATAATAAATAAATATATAATTATATAATTTATCTATGCAAAGAAATGCAAGAAATATACAAAAATAAACCATTCCATAGGAATTAGCATAATCAAATTGAAATAACAGTAATGTCTAATTTGTAAATTACTCAAGTTCAAGATTCCAATGCAATTCAAATTACAAAAATCAAAACATAGTTCATGGTTCAATGTCGATCAATCAAGATTCAAGGCTCAAGATTCACAAATCAAATTCAGTCAATCAGAATAATAAGGATTCTCCAAAAAATCCACATTCTCATTATCTCCTTCTACTGCAACACTTGCAAGTTCATTTGAACCAAACATGATTCTGGGTGTGCTAGATGCACATGCCATGATGTTATCAACATCATCATTTCTCATCACAGTAAGATCCTGATGTGTTGCATCCAAGTTTGCACATTCAGGTGCTACATCCCAAAGCTTGGTTAACCCTTCCTTGTATCCATCCTCCTTACGTGACAAAAGACGCAAGTTGTTATGTGTATAAACCAAGTTGTTAGCTTTCTTTGAGCCCAATCGGTTGCGCTTCATTGAATGGATATAGGAATATGAACTCCAATTTTGTTCAGCAGAAGAAGAATTTGCATTCTGGATAGTGCTCATAAAATTAAACATACAAATGAAAAGCAAATAAAGAATGTTAAACACTAAATTTTAGAATACAATCTTTAAAAAATTAAAATGAAAACTTATGTGTGAGAGGATCTTGATTACAAG
Organism: Cupressus sempervirens; assembly: GCA_028749045.1. Classification (NCBI taxonomy): domain Eukaryota; kingdom Viridiplantae; phylum Streptophyta; class Pinopsida; order Cupressales; family Cupressaceae; genus Cupressus; species Cupressus sempervirens. The sequence continues at coordinate 502,134,471 of CM053786.1, forward strand.
AGGTTGTAGATTCTTGAATGGTTGACCATACATGTACCACCCTGTGATAGCTCCCATGTCATTTTAGTCCTTTATTGCATATGGAGTAAGTTTTGATCCTGAAGTAAATAAGTCAAATTCTAGCCTCACCTTTTTGTGCATTTCATCATCTGGGAAGAGTCTTGCAAATGTAGTGTAGCACCTAGTAGCAACTTCATCTGCATATGGTGCAACTCTATCCGACATAGCAAGTATTTCTTGGCTATAATACCTTGGAGATAAGGCATATGCAAGGAGGTGCAATGGGGGTAGTCATCTTCTCCCAACGATGATGAATGATTGCCTCCACCTTATCGTACAAGGCTTCACATTTTGTGGGGTTAGTCTCATGTGCTTGTATAGAAAGCTTTACCTTTTCTACTATGGTGTCCATGCCATCATACACATCCCCCAAGCAAGGTGCATTTGTATCATCAAAGCGTAGTATACTCATGATAGGCTCGGTGAAATCCAATACAAATTGCACACGAGCCCACCAATGCTCATCCAAGACCATACCCCTGACCTTCAAGGCTCTCTTTGAATTTGAAGCCTTCCATACATCCCATTGGTTACAAATAACCATTTGGCTCAATCCTGATTGCACCTTGAGGAGTTGTCTCATAACAACAATATGAGATGCAAATGTAGTCTTAGCAACCTAAGCAAGTTGATAATATGACAACAAATACAAAGCAAAGTTATAAACATGAAATATTTTGATAATTGAACATGAATATAAAATTTATTCAAAGTTAAATAGATAAATAAATGAAACTAAGTAATTACAATTTTAAATTTACCTTCAACAACTCCAAGTTGGAGAATGATTTGAATATGGATTGTGACATGTGGTGGTTTCTTGCAAAAATTTGTATCTCCTCTCCCTCTTGGTATATTTTCTTCACCCAATCTATTTGGGTGCTAATTTGTTGCATGATCAAGTTGAGAGAGTGTACGGTGCATGGTTTCCAAAAACTATGGTTGTATTGAGACTCAACCAAAGCACCTACACCCCTACAATTCTTGGCATTATTTGTGACCACCTGGACCACATTCTCATTGTCCATCATCTCTATTGTCTCAATGAGAATTCTAGAAATGAATTGTGAATCCTTAACTTGTCCTTCACAATTAATCGCCCTCAAAATCATTGTCCCTTTGGGGGCACATCACAATCACATTAATTAATGGTTAGTTTCTTGTGTCTTTCCATCCATCAAACACAATAGTTATACCGGAAGTTTTCCAAGATGTCCTAATTGGTTGAAGGGCTTTGTCTATAGAAATCTTTTTATTTTGCAAAAGAGTAGTACACACCTTTTCAAACCCAGGGATAATGTAATCAGCTGGTGCTTTAAGGATGGCTGCAACCATTTCCTTCCAATATGGTGATCTTACCAAATTGAAAGGAAGACCATTGGCATAAAGGCAATGTGCAATTGCTTAATCAACAAGTTCTCTTGCCTCCATTTTGAATGCTTGATCCAACGGACCTCTTTTGAAAGTAATAACTTCTACTTCTTCATTTGCCTCTCCCACTTCCAAGAGTGGATGTTTTGAGGAGGCAACATAATCAGTGGGAACATTCACTTTGCTCTTTGTGGATGAAGGTTTATGCAAACTTGTTTTTTATTTACTCACTAAACTATCAATAACTTCTTATTCTTTCATAAATCCGGCTAACTGTGCATTGCTCATCCTTTTTCCATCTTTTCTTCCCTTGCACAATGACATTCCTTTACTAGTAGGGCCCATAAATGAGCTTTGACCCGAGAATATGAGTTGTTGAATGGTTCACTATGGCATACATTGCATTTCCAAGTGTATGATCCACCTCCTAAAACCTGTGATAATCTTGTGGCGTGTCTCCATAATAGAGATGCCACATCAATACTGAAGTTATCACTTCATTCACCTTGCCCTACTGCTGAACTTTGACTATTAATAATGGCGATTCTTGCACAATAAAAGCTATGATTCTAGTAAGAAAATAAAAACATTAAACTAGAAATGTGTAAATAAGCTATGAACATGAAACATACAAGTGTAAATATACGATAAAAATATACTAAAAAAAGACAATTAAACTTGTTCCTTCATTTCTTTAAAATAAAAAAAAAATAAAAAAATAAAATGAACATCTAATAAAAAATCACTAAAATAGCTCATGAAATGTGTAACATACGAATTTTCCTAAGCAATTTAAAACAGTGTTTAACTATCAACTAATCCCTTTCACATGACAATGATTTCCTTTAACTAATTATAACTAGAAAGGAGTAACTGCTACCTAATCAAATTGCATTTAAATTCAACGGATGTAAAGGAAATAAATGATACCATTTAAATCAATCTAACATGTTCAACTGAAAAATAAAGTAAAAACTACCATTTTAAACATCTAATATATTCTCGCATATATTCTACACTATCTATTTATGCTTCCATGATTCCAAAGGTAAAGTGCAAAAGAACATACAAATATGATGGAGAATTCCTTTTGTCTTGTTGTTCAAGCTTCGGCATTGGTGAGACGAGAAGCATTGACATAGGCTTAACCTCCCAACCACGGACCATACTTATCCCCACACATCTTAACTTAATAGAACTGCCCTCCCTACCTCGGGATCGGGCTTGGGATGTTCTTAGGTCCAACCATTTGAGTAATCTGGTGGTTTGAGTGTCCCATCAGTTATTCCTGAATAATTAAAGAATTTGGACAAACAAAAAGATCTCATGTTCGACACATCTGCCTATATCTACCTTGGCCAAGGATTTCAAAGTTGGGTTTGTAAACCCAATCTCCACCACTCAACTTGACAACTAGTTTCATCATTAGGACATGCATGAGCTATTATATATGTTCGTTACTTAGTTATTTGATTTCAATCTTGTAGGTTATCTTCACCTCATCACCATTAATGGATGTATAAAAAGGAAAAAGAATAAATTCGGCAAGTTCTTTATTTCATGGTTTTTTTATAATTATTCCATCTTCCATATCCATGGCTGAGACAACTTATGGTTAGTGAACTGCAGGTGACATGATATCAGACCCTATGAATTCCGACTAGAAAGCTATGTTTAAAAATATATTAGCATACTCCATTCAGACTTATAAAATTTGGCAACAAGATTTACTTTAACATGAAAAGATGATCATAATAGGACACCGACTGGCATGGCATTAAGATTAAAAGGAAGTAATGAATTCAATATGTTTCTGCTGGACTTAGCATATCTTATGTGACTTGTAATTGGATTGTTCCTTCCTCCTACAGCCGGAAATAATGGATTCCACACTTCCCTTGCTATGATCTTGCGGATGGATGTTGACGTGAAGAAGAAAGGAAACCGGATGGCAAGCTTATGAAGCCGATATTAATCTCAGAATCTCTTTTCCTAGCTTAAACGTATAAGCAGGTGAATAGAAGAGTTACGGGATTGTAGAGAGGAAATAGTTATGGCAAATACGATCAAAGAGACTCTATTAAAATGGTTGCTTGGCTCTTCGGCTACCTTCAGTTATAAAGAAGGCCATTCAAATGCCTCTCAAATCGAATTTTAAAAGAAAGAAATAAAGAGGGAAAGAATAAGAAGTTGAAGAGTTTTATTTTTATTTTATTTTATTATTATTATGCATTCTTATAAACGTTCATGTATGTATTGGTGAAGTGACATCATTAGATTATAAACTTATAATTTATTGGTGTCACCTCATTTTTATATACATGTGTTCGTATTTTAAGGGTGTATAATAATGATTAAATAAGAAATTCCATTAATAAATCTTCAAAGGTATGAATTTTATATTTTTAATTTAGATTATTTAAATTTTTATTATATTGTTTTTCTAATAGCTCATGTGGTCTTATAATGCAACATGTTGTCAAGTCTCCTATCCTTTCCAAGGTAGTCTTAGGTCATACCTGTTGAATCTGATGATTGGACCAATCGACCATCCCCTTCCAGTGATCCCATTTAGCAATGCTTCCCCTCTCTTTAGTCTTCTTCCTGCAATCACCCAAGCAAAGCATTCTCACCAAGACATCAATTCAAAGATATATTAATCGTTAATTCCAATCAAACAATTGTCGATCATCTAGTGACAGTTATAGATTTCATCAACGTCTATAATAACTAACTCATTTCACATAACTCGTTATCAGTTGGTACAACGTTTATAATTAACTAACTCACTTCACATGATCAGGAAAGAATAAATTGATACAACTTCTATAATTAACTAATTTGTTTCACATGATCAAGAAGGAAATAAATTGATACAACGTCTATAATTAACTAACTTGTTTCACATGATCAGGAAAGAAATAATTTGTTAAACCAATAACTATGATCAATTTAAAACTTAAGGCAAAATTTGGGATGTAACAAAATGGATCAAATGCTTACCTTAGATGCTTAGACGTTCTTCGTAGAAGTTATTAGACACCCTACAAATGATCCTCTTAAAGAATAGTGACCTTGCTTTCAAAATGCCAAAATGGAGACCAAATGAGAAGAGAGCTTAGTTGCAAACAAAATGAGGAGAATGAGCAATGAATGGCCACCTTTAGGGCCTTTTTAGGGTTTTGAGGCAAATAGGAGCAAAAATATAATAAAAGAACCAATTAAACACATGTTTTATTAAGTCACTTAAGTGACTGGGCGCTCAAAATGGTTGGATGCTCTCCGGATGCTCCCAAGCATCCCGCGTACATCTGCAGGAAGAAATCAGGCTTCCTGCCAGAACCTGTGCAACTTCCTAACGCATCCACGCATCAAGAAGTATCTGCACCTACATTTGACCTTTTTCCAAGTGTATCGGTATCTTAGGTGAATATTGATTCAGCTTTGAAACATCTTTTCTGTCTTGTTGTAGTCATAATGGGGATGTATCTGTATATGAAATATCTCAAACCGAATATTTATTCGATTTCCTTTTCAACATTATATTCAGGACTAAACATTGTAGATCTATTACAAACACAATTGAAATCCGTAGAAATTCCAACAGATATTTATCCAACTTCTTCTTGAATATAATATTCAAAACTCATAGGCAAATATAATACGATACAACGATAACACCAGAAGATTTTTCACAAGATAATAACTTGTTCTTTCCAAAATAATATTCAAGATTCAAGCATATAACAATGCGTTACAAACCAGTAATATAAAAAACCAGCAAACTCTTATAACTCCTTAGAATATATTATTGCATTCAATAGCAATACAATAACAAGCACTAAAAAATCCAATCTTAAATACAGTTTAAAAGTGAGATTGGAATACTAGAATAAGAACTTGTAAGTGCTAATGAAACACCTGAATTTATGTCTCTCCAAACAATAGGTTTGCGTCCACTATCTGTTGGCATGAGGGGCTACGTCCTCATATTAGTTAAAAGTTGAAGCTTTCTAAATAACTCTCACAAGAGAGAAAACTGAAACTGAAGCATAAATCAAGTATGTCAAATGAATGAGTCTCATCTCCTTTTATCTTCACAGCTGTGACTCTTTGACTCCCTTCCTGGCCTTTCGTCTTATCTCTCTTTGTCCTTTTTGCCCACTTTGTAATATTAAATTGACCTTTTATATTTTGAGACCACGCTCTCCAAGTCAATTTTAATATTATATATAATATGTCCTTGATATTTCTAATGTCCCAAAAAGGGGACATTACAAATCTCCTCTCAAAATTGCTTGTTCTCAAGCAATTAGTGCCAGGATCCCATACAAATATGCAGGAAGACTTGTAGCCCAATCTGAAAACAAGTCTGACCATACTGCAAATCAATGTGTCACTCTGCAACCCATCTGTCCACTGGATTCCTGGGTCCCATATAAATCTATGAGATATCACTACACCTGTCGTTTGTACAACTCAGATTATCTTCACATCCAGTCTCAAACTGCGTAGATCTATAACCAAATCCTTGACAAACCATAGATGCAAATTGTCAATCCCTGGATCCCAAACACTGATGACATAACCAGCTGATATGATGAGATAAAAATGTATCCAGAAGCTATGCATACCCTAGTAGGCAGTGACGACCCGTCCAAAATAGATGATGTAGGAAATGAGCTGCCCAAAAGCTGAAATCAACACCAAGGGTGCATAAAAGATAATACTGTCATCATCACTCTGAAGAATCCCTAAATACATAGGGGTCATGAGAAAGAATGAAGCTAAAAAAACATTCCTTATGATCAACACATAACTCTTCTCACTCCTCCACTAGGATCTGTTTAATTGCTGAAATAAGAAATCCATCCAACCTATATATAAGTTAAAATTTAGAACCATGTAAAGGCTGTATGAAAGAGGGGCAGCAGTAGTCACTTCACCACACCAATCCTGTGACCAAGGTTCGCTGTTTAGAATTGTAGTTTGATTCGAATATTTGAAGTCAAGGTTATCCTCTTCCTGGGAATCAAGAGGAACTCTCTCCTCTACCTCAAAAAGTGGGTTATCGAAAAACCAAACAACATCTACCTCAAACAAAGAGTTGTCTATAAGCTGAATGTGATTTGAATTTTTGGAACTTGGTCGCTTGGGGCAACTATCCAAATCATACATTTTCTGAATGCTATCAAGTTCATCAATTACCTCTAGGAAAAAATCCTACCTCTCTTCATCCTCATGTTCCTGAGAGTAATTTATGATTCTAATCTGATTTTTTGCTTCCTGAAGGGAGATCTGAGCATCATCTAATGCCTCATGAGTATACATAAGCTCTCTATTGATCCAAAATCTTAATCCTTTCTTTGTTCAGCTAATCAACATGTATTTCAGCAACTTCAAGAGTGTTATCCCAATTGGAAAGCAACATAAATAATCTGATTTCATAGTTTCAAGAGCTGTTTTGATCACTTGCAAATCAATAACAAACCAATTTGCTTCCGCTCCCTTTTGAGCCTTCCTGTAGAGATCTTCAACCTTTTTGTGAGTGCTGTCATAATGTACCAAAGAGGCCACAACCATGTCTTACACTAAACTTCAGCTGGTTCTTTAAGGTATACATTTCATTGTTGTCATGTTGATGTGGTTTATCGTCTTGTAGTGTCATCTTAGTTTTTTCTTCTAATTTCATGTCATGGACATCGGAAATATATGGTTCATCACCTCTCTCAAAATCGTAGGTATTCTGTCCCTTATTCTCTTGAATTGTATGCAAAGGCCAAAGTGTTGCCATGTTATCATTTGCATATAAGGGCTCATCATGCAAGGACCCTGAATTGCTATTACCTCGTGTGCAACCTATCTCATCAATCTACCTGCCAAAGCTAACCTCTAATTCACCAATGAAGAAACTTGCTTCCTGTGTAACAACTTTTGCGTGATCACGAGAAAGCTGCAAATCAATGGTGGTTGACTATTCTTCTTTTTCAAGATCCTCTATTAAATGATTTTGGCCTACTGAAAATTCTTCATACAAATTTTTGCATTGGTTTTTTTCAAGGAGATCTTGAACCAATTCAAAACACTTTCTTTTTGCTATATATGTCTTATTTTGCTGCTCTAGATGAAGCTCCAAGTAATAACTGAATGGTAAGTCATTCTGAACCCGGTTAGGAAGTTTTTTATATTCTCTGAAAATGTCGAGTATTTCTGCTCTTATATCAGAATTCTAGGCCGACTGCTCTTGTAGCTTCATAGCACCTTTCCTGATTTTATCCAAATCTTTTCCCATTGCTGAAAGTTGTTATCCTATTACTGTAAGTCTGACAACAGCTACATTCTGCCCTTGAATTGCCTTCTTTAAATAGTCAACTATCTTGATTTCTTTATCAATTGATAATATCAATAGGATTTGGTATTCCTCAAGCTGACTTCACTCAAGGCGTACATACACAAAAAAAAATTCTTGGAAATTCATAATAAACTATTCCCTTCCTATTAAGGAATCATTTAAATAGTTTTCTGATTTACTGTAGCTAATTCTCAGGAATTTAGAGCTGAAATCTTAATGGCTAGCAATTTCGTTGTCTTGTCTTTCTCAAGTGACTCTCTGAAGTTTATACTTCATTGGATGGGATGTTACAACATCAAATCTGCAATCTGTGGACCTTTTACCTTTGATACATTCTGCCAAGCCCTTAATGTAACACTGTCAGGAGTTCTTGAGACTTATTCTCTTATTTTATGGGGTATCAAGTCTTACTCCCTAACCTTTTTATATTGCCTTAAATGCAGTCCCCATCATTGCCACTCTGACCAATGGTGTGAATCCATAACTGACACCTCATAAAGCTACCTTGTAAAGTCTATAAATGTAGACTATTCAATTCGCTTAGTTGGCATTTCATCTGATTGTTTTCATAGGAGGTGATGGGATTGAGGAAGAGGAACCCACCATCTATTGCTTTTAACTTATTGAAGGTTCATACTTGCATTCACCCTATTCAATGGACAATGATTGACAGTGGATGGACCTTTTGAGATTTCAGTGACTTTCTTGTCGTTGGATTAGCATGATTTCTTTGTCACATTTAACCCAATTGTCTACAGATTAACTCAGTAAGAATCTGTGAACCTTAAGCCTTTGATAAATGATTTGAACTCAATGGTTCAATGAGAAATTATGCCTGTTCTAGGTATAACCAAGCCATAATTTTGTCACAATTGGAAATTCTGCAACTTCTTTGATAGACGTAACATATCATATTTTCTTCCACTGTACATTCCACTTCAAAACTAAAGACTTTTGAGAGTTATGTTGCCAATAGAATCTTTGCAAACACCACTAATGACAATGACCTCTGTGTCCAAATGCTTGCACAGGCTGACAAAGTAATCAACAAGCTCCTATGAGGTGAATAACATCCTCACTATCATTTTCTTGAAATAAGAAGAACAATTGGCAAAGATAATTGGAATTTGGCTTGAAAGAATTCCTATCAGCCCGTTCACCAAATTGCATACAAAAAATGTCTGCCATATTTCATTCCATGACCTCTCTACCTCTAAAACAATTTTGTTAAAGTGTTTATTAAGATGGGTTCCTTACTTGCCAACTTTAGTAATGGTGGATAATTTCCCAAAATATAACCTGCGGTCCCTTATTGTTCAAACTGACCAAATTCTTATTCAGTGCTAGGTGTTGTTCCTCCTTTTTATGAGATTGTAACGCCTAGAAAGAATTGCACAAGGAAAAAAAAGACAAAATTCTCTTCTACTTCCTCAAATGTAGTCTGATGACTTTCATCCCATTGGCACGTACTCTTAATTTGCAATGAAAACTATTATTGTTCCCAAACGTCGTATGCCTTTCCAAATTCAAATGTCTCCAATTATTTCTATAACTAAGGTGGAAGCCAAGCATGAACTCTTGACATATGCAACCAAGACACTTTCCTACCACTGTAAGATTCCCTCTTGATGCCGTCGGTGGTGACTTCTCTCTTCTCGTGCTTTTATTCGACAGTTCGTATTGGGTTGTAGCTATTAGTTTCTCCTTCTGATACTGAAAGGTATAGACGAGTTTGGTTGCCATGAGAGGTTTACTCCATCCACAAATCTTGGTCTGGTCAAATTGAAGTTTCTCTGCTACTCTAGACTGTCAATGACCTATCTCAATATCCCGTGACACCCGACATGTGCTAAGAATTAACACGGGCCTGTCAACTTGTAATAACCCCAACAGGTTATAACTCCTTCAAACACCAAAATTCTTTATACTTTAGTTGTTTGACATTTCGTCAAACACTTTGCAGGCAAGCTCTGATACCACTGTAATAACCCCAACAGGTTATAACTCCTTCAAACACCAAAATTCTTTATACTTTAGTTGTTTGACATTTCGTCAAACACTTTGCAGGCAAGCTCTGATACCACTGTAATGACCCCAACAGGTTATAACTTTTTCAAACACCAAAAATCTTTATACTTCGGTTGTTTGACATTTCGTCAAACACTTTGCAAGTAAGCTCTGATACCACTATAATAACCCTCCTCAAATCTGCTCTCAAAGATGCTGATTGAAGGCTCAAAGAATTTTGTCAAACAATTCACATGCAAGAGACATATGACTGATATAGTATTTCAGCTTGCTTTAAATGACTTTTTTCCAATTTGCATCAATGAGAATCTAGTGATAGAAGATTACAATGAACTACACAATGACCTAACATGAGTGTGCTCCTAATTTTGACAATATTCAGTGCATATATTATGATTTAAGCATGAGAAAAGAACACCTACAGCGAACTGGCATTTTTGCAAACAGTTGGTATGCAAACTATCTAGCTGATAAATAATGAGATTGAATTGCTTAAATGACACCAACAACTATTATCTTTTTGATTGCAATCAAATTTCTAATACAATGCTCATGAAATATGGCCAAGACTTTGGCATTTACATGGATTACCAAAATGACAATGTTGGTATAATGCACACTTACAGCTGAAACTTATAATACCCTAAAAAAAAACAATACTAACAAGGGAACCTGGTTGTAGATGGCTGTAATACTTTTCCTTCAATGCTGCCTCTTCTGCTTTAATTTTTCGAATTGCTTTTTCGGCTTGCTTTTTCGGTTCCGCTTTTTCCGCTTGCTTTTTCGATTCCGCTTTTTCCGCCTGCTTTTTCAGTTATGCTTTTTCCGCTTGCTTTTTCGATTCCGCTTTTTTCGTCTGCTTTTTCGGTTCCGCTTTTTCGGACTGCTTTTTCGTTTCTGTTTTTTCGGATTGCTACCTTGTTGAATCTCAAGACCATATCTTTCAATGGCGTCAAGATTTTCAGCTTGAGGGGATTTCGTCCTTCAAACTATTAAGACATAACCTCCAGAAAATTCTCCAATTTCTTTGATATTTCCAACCATGCGTAAAAGAAGTTCTTCCATTTCTTTTATAGTGTTCTCACAAGAGCTCCATTCTTCGTTTTCTCAATGTGGGATAAAACATAACTCCCTTTATGTAACTTATGTCTCCAATGTGTTATAAAATAAAGGGGACTCTTTTAATTTAAATATTTCCCACAAACTATAGTCTATGCATTAATAAAGTTAAATATTTAAATTTAACTTTATAAAATAGCTTTATCAATGCATAACAAATCTTATTAATGATAAACAAGTCTTCTTGTCGATTTTAAACAATTACTGTCGATTTTAAACAATTACCATTGACATACCGCTGCCACTGGATGTCCGACCATGTCCAAGATGACTTACTATAAATAGTAAGTATGCCCAAAGTTGCCTTAGAACCCATCAGAAAGACCTGCAACTGAAACTATCTAGGCCAAATGGCCTCTAAGTCCCTTTAATGTCCTGGTTAGCCTACGGGACAGTGGGGAAATAGGCCAACGACAACAACATGCTATGAATGCTAAAAAGGGAACATTACAGTCTGCCTTTCCCAAAATTGCTTGTCCCCAAGCAATGGTCGAACAACAACCCAATCAATCCACCTAGATCCCAAATGTAGTCATGAACTATACTGCTGTCAGTCAACATAGGCTCCTGCAACAACCTCTGAAAATTAACCAAGAGGAATCCATAATCAAATTGGCAATTACAGCTCAACCAAACTCCAAAATCACAACTGCCACAGTCAGAAACCCACGAGACACAAACTCTTAGAACATCAGAACCCAAGTAAAGTGGACAAATCAAGTTGCCAACACAGTAAATACCATCAACGCATCCCACTGGTCTATATGGAATGTACAATCCAACTTTGCAACAATGGTGACCACTCCCACATGAAACTGCACCAAATACAAAGAATCCACACACTGTACATCTACTGTAGTTAACACAACTCTATAGATTACCGACCACTATCTCATAACCATAACTCCCATGCACTGCTGATGGTGAAAAGACATCACAAGATAAACAGCAAGAAATGGAACCCAAACCAAATCTGCTTGCCACCAACTCCTCAACACACGGATCAAAAGCAAACCGATGAACATATCCTTTAGTATAACGCCGGTAAAAAGAACCAATCTCAGTCAAAGACTCATCCTGCAGACGTGATATGACCAACTGTGACTGATCATCAGCTAAGTCAGATGATGATATAGCCAAGGGCGCAGAATCAACAAAATCACTAGTCTCTGTGCCCTTCAAGTCAAACATACCACAATGCTCAGTTGCAGTGCCTAACTCAGCTGAACCTACCTCCAGTGGAAACAGACCAAATATGCCAATACTAGTGTCATGGACAGATATATCCTCATCTCCATTGCCTCTATCAACCTCGACCATGGACATCCTCGGATCACCAGACACCACGGTCAGTGACTGTACAGAATCGAGTAAAGATTGAAGTCGTTCCAACTCCACGGTCACCTCAGCTAAATGAAACTGTGACTCCTCGAAAGCCAACTTCGTACTCTCAAGAAACTCAGAAGTCATCTCGAGCTGCTGAGTAAGCTCACTCACCTCATCTTCCTTGACCAATAATGCGTCATATGCTGTATTGCCCCACTCCATAAGATAATCTCTGTCGGCTACCAACTGCATATAATTCTGTCTCAGAATCCGAATAGCCTCCCATAAAGAGTGGATCTCTGTCAAGGAAAGATAACTGCCTCCTTGCTCATCACTAGTAGGAGAACCCCATCCATAAACTGCTAACAACTGGCAAGCAACATCAAAATGTTCGCACGCAATAGCAATGTCTCGCTCACTAACTCTCAGCTGACTAGACACATGATTGTGTTGGCTGGTCAAACTCCTATACTCTACCCCTGGTACACTGTCCAAAGGAGTAACCTCATAATAGCTATCGTCTGTAATACTGGCATCCAAATTCTGCAGTCCATCTGCTGAACTTGTATCATCAAACGGAGTGACTGAAGCATCAACATAAACCTCCGTATCAAAGGAAACTGTTGAGGAGACTAAGTCCTCAAAACTGTCCACAACATCCCCCTGGGTGTCATCTGTAATAATCAGATCCTGGGACTCTTCTGTAAACTTTGTCATATCTGAGAGATCATCAACCCATTCCAACAAGAATGGTCGACTGGATACATGAACAATGCCCAACAAAGGTGTGTAAAAACTAATTCCAGCATCAAACACGCTGCTGGCATGGATGAGAACTACACCTGGCAAACTACTAATCAAGTCCATGATGGTGCAACAGATACTACTACCAAAGAATGATAAATATCTCCAGTCAAAACGATCCCAAGTACTAAGATAAAGATCCCAACATCTAATCCATGAACGGAAACCAACTGGAAATTCAAGTAAACCTCTCACCTGAGTAATGTGAACAATACCAATTGACTTCATGAACCTGTCTACAGTCTCTGAATCCGGAGTGTGAATGCTAGACGTACTCACATCATCATCAACATGTGACCCGACTGTAAAAGGAAACTAAGTCCCTGCTATATGCGCTAACTCCCGAACTAAACTCACCTCAAGACAATGCTCGTCCACATGTCCCTCAGAATCCTGGAGAGCCAACTTCATTGCCTCCATGCCTTCCTTGATCTGTTGTAAGTCATCACAAGTAGAACCTGTTTTGACTCCTTTCTGTCTCTCTTGCAATTGAATCATCCAAATGTGATTCTCAATCAATCCATGTATCCTATCATGATGGGCTAAAGCCGTGACAATATTCTTGTCCCTTGTCTTCAGCTGGCTTGCCAAACCAAGTAAAGAGCTACTAGCCTCTATCTCATGTGAAGAAGCATCCAACTGTGCCTGATACTCACTTTCTGCAAAGTCCTGAATGCTCACTTTCTGATCAATTGTACTATCCTCAAACATGACAATATCCCCAACTGCTATAACTTCATCCAACCCAACTGTACTGGAATCACTATTTGTGTCAATCACACAATCCGGTGTGCCTGTGATATCACCTTCTGATGCAACTGGCTCAACTTGCACAACATCTGTAACCCCTTCTGCCTGTGAAGATGATGCAGATAAACCATTACCTGAAGATGTGCTGAAGTCTCCCTGTATCGAATCTGCATGTCTGTTAAACTCCTCATACAAGTTTCTGCCTGTCATAGGGAAGGTATGATCCTTAGGCCTATCAAAGCATTCAATCAGTCTCTCCGTAAACTCCACATATGAGGTAATGTGTGCATGACCCATAGTGACCATACCATGATGCCACCACTTGTGTGCTAACCCATCCAGGTGAATTGCTGCATACTTAATAGCTTCTTCCTTAGGCATAAGGTTCAATTGCAAGTATGTGTCAAGCTTTTGAACCCAAGCTCTTGCTATAGACTTCCCCGAGCCATCATAATATGGTAACTGAAGTTTTCCTACTTTCTTCTGTAGCTCATAGCTCTGGTTCCTGTCATGTCCACGTGGCATATGCTTCATCCGCACATCTATATACTCCCTAAAGGTGATTGCAGCAATAAAATCTGGACCTCCGGCTTCCCAATCTCTCCTCAGTTGGTCCTATATATTAGTGATCTGGGGCTCTGGTACGGGCTGCTCTGGAGCTCTAGGAGGAAATATGGGAATCATGGGCCGCGAACTCACTGTCCTAGTTTGCTGGGGTGCATAATCGAAATTGTTCCCAACTTGTTCGCCTCCATTATGTGCCCCATCCCGATTATTTCCTCCACCCACATTAGCATTCAACCCCATTTGACAAGTCATCATCTGCATCATAAGCTCAAATCTCTGACTCTGTTCTTGTGCTCTTTGCTCTGCTGATCGCTGTCCCTGTGCTAAGGTGTCTAATAATTGTAAGAATCTTTCCTTTCCCTGATCTGGACCGGCATTCATTTTCTCAAACATTTTTTCTCTTTATCTGGCTATTTCAAATTCCCTATAAGACCTCCACAGGATGGCAGGACTTATAGCTCTGATACCACTGTAATGACCCCAACAGGTTATAACTTCTTCAAACACCAAAAATCTTTATACTTCAGTTGTTTGACATTTCGTCAAACACTTTGCAAGCAAGCTCTAATACCACTGTAATAACCCTCCTCAAATCTGCTCTCAAAGATGCTGATTGAAGGCTCAAAGAATTTTGTCAAACAATTCACATGCAAGAGACATATGACTGATATAGTATTTCAGCTTGCTTTAAATGACTTTTTTCCAATTTGCATCAATGAGAATCTAGTGATAGAAGATTACAATGAACTACACAATGACCTAACATGAGTGTGCTCCTAATTTTGACAATATTCAGTGCATATATTATGATCTAAGCATGAGAAAAGAACACCTACAGCCAACTGACATTTTTGCAAACAGTTGGTATGCAAACTATCTAGCTGATAAATAATGAGATCGAATTGCTTAAATGACACCAGCAACTATTATCTTTTTGATTGCAATCAAATTTCTAATACAATGCTCATGAAATATGGCCAAGACTTTGGCATTTACATGGATTACCAAAATGACAATGCTGGTATAATGCACACTTACAGCTGAAACTTATAATACCCTAAAAAAAAACAATACTAACAAGGGAACCTGGTTGTAGATGGCTGTAATAATTTTCCTTCAATGCTGCCTCTTCTGCTTTAATTTTTCGAATTGCTTTTTCGGCCTGCTTTTTCGGTTCCGCTTTTTCCGCTTGCTTTTTCGATTCCGCTTTTTCCGCCTGCTTTTTCAGTTATGCTTTTTCCGCTTGCTTTTTCGATTCCGCTTTTTCCGCCTGCTTTTTTGGTTCCGCATTTTCGGACTACTTTTTCGTTTCTGTTTTTTCGGATTGCTACCCTGTTGAATCTCAAGACCATATCTTTCAATGGCGTCAAGATTTTCAGCTTGAAGGGATTTCGTCCTTCAAACTATTGAGACATAACCTCCAGAAAATTCTCCAATTTCTTTGATATTTCCAACCATGCGTAAAAGAAGCTCTTCCATTTCTTTTATAGTGTTCTCACAAGAGCTCCATTCTTCGTTTTCTCAATGTGGGATAAAACATAACTCCCTTTATGTAACTTATGTCTCCAATGTGTTATAAAATAAAGGGGACTCTTTTAATTTAAATATTTCCCACAAACTATAGTCTATGCATTAATAAAGTTAAATATTTAAATTTAACTTTATAAAATAGCTTTATCAATGCATAACAAATCTTATTAATGATAAACAAGTCTTCTTGTCGATTTTAAACAATTACCATTGACATACCGCTGCCACTGGATGTCCGACCATGTCCAAGATGACTTACTATAAATAGTAAGTATGCCCAAAGTTGCCTCAGAACCCATCAGAAAGACCTGCAACTGAAACTATCTAGGCCAAATGGCCTCTAAGTCCCTTTAATGTCCTGGTTAGCCTACGAGACAGTGGGGAAATAGGCCAACGACAACAACATGCTATGAATGCTAAAAAGGGAACATTACACAACTTCTCAATATTGCCTACCCCACGGCTAGAATTCCCCTTCGATGCAGCTACCAATAGACTTGAATTTGATGGACGTGAACCTGCACATGATGTGTGACTCATAGTGAGGCCAAATCAAATGTCGTGATAGGCTCGGGCTACATTGGATGTCAAGTTGTAGGAAAAGCCTGTTGTGCAACCTGCTCACGGTGACATGATTGGAGAGGAACTATGCCAACTTGGGACTGATATTAACGTTGTCACCTTCGCTTACTACTATATCATGCATGGTATCCGCCACACACCATTACTATTCCATGCCGTCTAAGACCCAACCTACTTGGGTAGGTTGTCATGAGTGTACTGATATCACTCCCTGTTGTTATTGATACTGTATGTCTTCCACAACTGCTAACATAACGGGACTGAACATATGCTTTTAATTAGATAGAATAAGGAATGCAAATGGTACGACTGATACCTGAATTTTGATATATGATTTGCTAAAAATATGTCATCTCCCTCTTCAAAACTACTGCTAATATTAGTTTGCCTAAAAAAAAGTAACGTTCATAGAAGTGCCAAGGGAACATTTAAGAATTCACTCAATCTATCTGGTCGGCTCATATTCAAGATAGATTAGCAAGGGCCACAAAGTAAATAGTTCTTAAATATTTCAGCTCAGAATTTTTCCTCTGCATGCTGCTAAACATATTTCATTTGTATTGAATCATTCCCCAAAATTTAATTCAATCGCTAGAATGATTTCCTCAACCCAGAAATAAATATTTTAGGATTGTAACACTTCAGTTTCTTGATTTCACAGACTGGTAGGATACACGGCTTTGATACTGCTAAAATATCCCAAATCGGATATTTACTCAATTTCCTTTTCAACAGTATATTTAGGACTGAACATTGCAGATGTATTACGAACACAATCGAAACCTGTAGAAATTTCAACAAATATTTATCCAGCTTCTTCTTGTATATAATATTCAAAACTCAAACATAAGCAAATGTAATACGATACAACGATAAAACCAGAAGATTTTCCACAAGATAATAACCCGTTCTTTCCAAAATAATATTCAAGATTCGAGCATATAACAATGCGTTACAAACTAGTAATATAAAAAACCAGCAAACTCTTATAACTCCTTAAAATATGTTATTGCATTATATAGCAGCAATACAATAACAAGCACTAACAAATCCAATCTTATAAATAGTTTAATAGTCAAATTGGAATACTAGAATAAGAATCTATAAGCGCTTATGCAACACCTGAATTGATGTCTCCTCGGACAATGGGTTTGCGTCCACTATCTGCCGGCACGAGGGGCTACGTCCTCCTACTAGCTGAAAGCTGAAGCTTTCTGAATAACGCTCACAAGAGAGAAAACTGAAACTGAAGCATAAATCAAGCATGTCAAATGAATGAATCTCATCTCCTTTTATCTTCATAGCTTTGACTCTTCGACTCCCTTCCTGGCCTTTCTTCTTATCTCTTTTTGTCCTTTTTGCCCACTTTGTAATAAAAGAAAAAGTAAGTAAGTAGGTAGGTTTTATAGTCCACGACACTATGCCATAGTTTTTGGGTTTACATATGGTGACAGTGATATGGGACTACCTCGTACTCTTTTTTGAGAGGCGCTTGGCGCTACAAACGAGGCGTACATACCCTACCCCCCAGTGGGATTTGAACTTGTGACCTCTCTTTCAAGAGTACAAGTTCTCCACCACTAGGCCAACTCAGGTTAACCTTTTATATTTTGAGACCACATTTTTCAAGTCAATTTTAATATTATATATAATATGCCCTTAATATTTCTAATGTCCCAAAAAGGGGACATTACAATATAGCTCATGGTATACTAGATAGGTATAATCCTTAACCTTATTACAAATTTGGCTCGGTATTGGAAAAATCTTTATGATGAGACTGATTGGAAGCTACAACTGATCACTATTCCTCTATACAACATAAGATCTGGGTAAAGTCTATATCATGGCATTCTCTTTTAGGGCTCTTCTCCATGAAACCAATGATACATTCTATTTATTTGTTAAAAAAAGGTTTTGAATGTTTTATTGGAATTATGTGAAGAAAAAAACATTTATGATTTGGTAGAACATTGTATACATAAAAAATATTTAAACTCATAAATGATTAATATATTAATTCATTGTAAAATTACTTTGGGCAATTCATTCATTGGGGTGCTCGAATTAATGTAAGAACCCTTACCATACCTGACCTCAAAGGTTCAATTTTGTGTCCGTAGCCATTTCATCAAACAATTGGTGTCCAAAGTCTGATCTGAAATTTCTGGGTTTTGCTTTGTATGCTTGTAATTGAGTTTGATGCCTAACCTCATAAAAACCTCACAAGTTCTCAATGCACAGTCAAATAAATACTTTGCATGACTTAAACATTCAGCTGGTATCATTACAAAGTCATAATATTCTGAAGAGATACTTATACAGCATGATATTATCAAACATATTGCATGAAAATACAATAAGTCAAACCTTCATAGTCATTTCACCAAACATTTTTCTTGCTTCCTTTACACAACCAAAAAAATACACCCTCACTGATTGTCTGAAAACTATAAGAGAAATTCTGATTATACAATAAGGATGATTTGCTAAGAAAACAAAAGAACCTTTCTTCCAAACCGTGCTAGCACTAGGATAAGAAGAAACAGCACTTAGAAGTGAGAATGCTCGTACCTGGTACTGTTCTTTGTCCAGCAGAACACTGGACTTTTCAACAGCCAATATAATTGTGAAAACTACAATCTTGTTGTGCCTCTAGTTTCCTGCCATGGAAGGCCCAGAAACTTGACGACTCGCTGTAGCTTCCTCTCCTTGACGTTCAGCAACAGTAGCACTTAAATTCAAATGCTTCAATATCAGATTAGTAAATGAATGCCCCCCAAACCCAGCTGCAGTTTCTGCCTTCAGAACAACTTCCTAATGAGGAAATGCTGCGTGGTTTGATTACTAATTTCCCCTTATGCCAACAAGGTAATCAGATACAAGGGAATAGCATATATAGTACCTTCTGCCCTCATCTATTTTCTGTGAGAATGTCTTCAGGCTGTGATTGATTTTATCCTATCTAGTTCCCACTTAATCTTATGCAAACTTGTGCCTTTCATGTAATTCCAAACAAGGTGCCTCTGCTGGAATGGATTTGCAACTTCAACCTGTATTATAATTCTTCACTCCATACTTATTTTCTTCGAAAGGCTGCAAATTAATAAATGGTCAACTTAGGGTGAATCCACCTCACATGGAAGGAATGGGTTTCCATTCAAACCTTCTGGGTTCCAAGAATTTTTTGTCCTTAGAACAACTAGTCACTGAATATCAGCAACAATGGAGAAATCACATTCAATAAGATATAAAGATAACATGTCCAAATAAGAGTTCAACCCTGTTTATAAAGTCCCTTTAGGCGGTTGATAAGCCTCCACTAAGCAATCTGGGATAAACATCATTTTATTTTTATATTGTCACTTTATACTATAATGTTATTTTATAATGTATAGTAACTTGAGCAATGTCGAGCCAGTAAGTTTTAGTTTATTTTCTACATTCCATCATAAATAAAATTGTGACTGGAAATGCATCCCTTTTGACATCCAACTGACCTACCGGGATGAGGAAAATAGGCTAACCAATCTGCCACAGAAACACAGAAAAGAAGGGAACATTATAGTTAAGTTCTGGATGATTTATTCTTTGGGGTGTGACAATTAAATTTTCTGGGCAATTCATTCATTTGTGACATGAAGCAGAATACAACTCTGTGATCATTATGACTTCTTGCTATCTATTTTTTACATTTTGTCCAAAAATGCATCTGATCATAATAACATCAGTAAATTACTAAATTGAAAATAATGTACATATTGAAAGCTTCTTATTGTTTTCCTTTATGGTTGATGGACATTTTTATTTTATATTTTATTATACTTTTGTTTATGTTGGATGTACATTCTGATTATTTTTTAATTATATCTACTTCATAGCATATGCTTCTCTTTTGTTGTCTTTCCATCTATGAATCTAACTACTTCCCTTTTCTATATCTTGCAGAAGCATAAATGCATCTTTTCCGTTTGACCTGTTTAACAGCATTGTAGAATATGACGACTCAGATCTCTCATCCCAAATTTCTTGCATTATTGCAAGGATTGCTCATAAATGCAACATACATTTGATCAGAGTTCAATTTAGAGGGAAAATGATCTCATCTTTGTTTACTGAGACTTTGACAAAGCTCGCAAACTCAATAACTGAAGAGGTAATAGCAAATACTCTTTTGCACTAGTATTTAGAGAAATACGTTGATTGACTTTATTCTTCCAGCTCTTTCTCTTTGCTTTCTTTGTAAGGAGGACTTTTCAAAATAATTTTTTACCATTTTTCCATTGCTTACCATATTCCACTGTGTACTCATCCTTTATTGGAACACAAATGCTTTATAAAGGATTTCCATATATAAAAAGGCTCCTAGCTACACAAATGCGTTCATTGACTTTATTCTTCCAGATCTTGCTCTTTTCTTTCTTTGTAAGGACTTTTCAAATTATTTGTTACCATTTTCCATTGCTTACCGTATTCTACTGTGTACTCATCCCTTATTGGAACACAATTGCTTTATAAAGGGTTTCCATATATAAAAAGGCTCAGAGCTACACAAAATATTTATACCGACCCAAAAGTAGATGATATATGCTGTAAAATAATGACAAGGATGGAAAACTACAATAGAGACCAGCATTTGACATTTAGAAAGCAAGAACTTACATTAAATATTAAAACAATATAATGTTTTAATATAAATTAAGGTTCAAGAATAATAAGTTGAAGGAATAATTGAGACAGCATACTGTCATGTATTTTCATAGTTTCATCTAGATTTCCAAAATTCTATTCCTTCTTAAAGCCAAATATTAGGGTCAAATCATTTCTTTGAGGCACATTGTATTATATATCTTGGTCATGATACATCAAAAGGAGACATAATAATAACAACATTTGAGAAAAATGAAGATAGAATGCCTACCCTTAAAAGAAAGGCCTTAACTGGCAAGCACTCAATCATCTTCAAGAAATAGGGTGTAATGTTCCAATGTCCCCCTGACCCCTAGTAACAGATTTGTGCGTGTGGGTGTTTGGAGATTGTTCGAATACCTCAGGCAATAGGAAGGCCTAGATAGGCCGTACGGTACCTGTTTGATGTGGAGGCTGTACGGTGTGCAGGATGGAAAATAGATTGGCCGTGCGTTGGCAAGTGGGTTGTACGGTATATAGGGATGGGATGTACAACTGGCAGAGTTGGATGGCTGTATGGGAGGGGGCCTGATGGTCATATGGAGAGGAGATCTGATGGTTGTGCGGAGAGGCCTGTTGGCCGTAGGTAGATTGGAGGTGAAGGCCGTATCGTTTGGTGTTCGTACGTAGACAGTGTGCCAATGTAGTACGATAAGAGGGCCGTACAAAAGGAGGTATGGGAATGTTTCGGAAGCCACACGGTTAGGCTTTTGAGCCAGGAGTGATAAACCACAACTATGAATGCAATCTTGTTCATACATAAACATAATAGATTTAGGTGAATATGCCGAAAGATGATACTCCGATTTTGCCAAATCCAAGCAAAGTGTTGCAGCCGACGGAATAGGATGAGGGTTAAATCCCACCGAAACCAGATAACCAAATAGGGAAGGTCTTTCACTTCCGAAATGGCAAACAACAAAGAACTCCAACAGGAATTCGCAATATAGAGAAAATAATCCAAATTGCATACCTAATGACTACCTACAAACCGTGCTTAAATACCCATCGGGAAAAACTTTCCGAGGGTGTACAAAGATAGCCGACAACAACACAAACTAGAAACAAAACAAAAATGGGTCCGAGATATATTAAATCAATCGGCCCATTAACACTAGTTCGATTAATGATTTATTTAATAACGGGAACATTACACAGGCAAGCTTGGATTTGGACAAGAGGAGTATAGCAAAAAGGAACCAAATTTGCACAATGAGACTAGATTGTCATACACAGCAAGAATTAATTAGAATTGTAATAATTATAGAGTCCAACACTTAATAGTTTATACATGTATTTAAATTAGCATGTGCGCTACATTCTCTAGAAGTACAAATGATTTAGAGAGCTAGGATAATAATTGAGAGAGTTATATAAGGGTTATACTTATGATTTATGGAGCTAGGATAATTACCTCGCTCCATATGCTTTCCCACTCTTTCTTAGCAGGGTCTTTCTTGCAAATGAGTTGTAGCCACTTCGTTTTCTTCTTTGTAGTCATTTTGGATGAGGGTTTTTCTCCGGTCTGTCCTCTATATGGTACCCCAAAAAATTTGCTAACTTAATTGGGAGCATATGAAATTGTAATAGTTTGCTGCTGGTACTTAATTACAAATTTGTGTGTTTTCTTATCATGCCCATAAATCGTAGTTCGAAGCACAAGCTCAAATTCTTTTAAATCAAAGATAGGCATGAAACTAAGTCTATCTACCTCTACTTTTCCCAATGCATCTTTTAGTGGATGATTGTCTTCCACTCTCCCACCAACATTCGCATTCACTTCCAGAGACGCTTTCAAATGTGACATTTTTAGCTCTAATCTTTTCCTGCATGCCTTTAGCTTTTCTCTTCTTTTTTGTAGAGGCTATGGTGTGTTTAATTTGTAGCTGCTTATCTTTTCCTCCTTTATAACTGACCTTGGTTGTGCCCTTTTTAGGGTTCCCAGTGCTTGTTTTTACCATATTATATATCCTCTTTAGTATCCCTCCTAGTTCTAGCAACCCTCGGCTTAGACCTCTAATTCCTCCTTCCCACCGATGTCGTCTTCCTTTCTTGTACAAACAATGCTATCAGTCCATTGTCATCTCGCATACAAATTTTCTTTGTATTGATTCAGTTTATCTTCGGTTGGATGCTACCTTTGTTTATATTAATTTGGTCTAGCTTCATATAAACCTTGTTGTCCTTTCTTGTACGAGTTTCTTGCATATGGACCTTGTTTGTATGGATTCTTTGTTTACGGGGCCAACACATCCATACACTCCTTTGCTGACCTTGTACACCCTTTCTTGACACTCATACATTCTTCCTTTGTATGGTGTTGGTGGCTTTGCTCCTTCGTATGGTTTTAGTAGCATTACCTATTCTTTGCTGTAATTTTGACTCCTATGTGTTCATACGACTTGTTATTGCTTCCTTCCCCCTTGGACCATATGACTAGCACCTTACACTTCCTATTTTGGCTTGGCATTGGACGGCTTCAAACTAATTTCTCGTTTTGAGAGCTGTACTAAAGTTTTTGTGCTTCTTTACACCATGTAGGACGTTTAGATTGCTTGCTTTTCTATGTGGTGCTTTTATAACCTCTTCTTAAGGCTCTTCTTAGGGTTAGGTTGGAGAAAACTGTGTTGAGGAGTTCCTTTTTCTTTCCCTCATTGCTTCTAGATTTCTTTTCTTTTTCCTTTTCTTCAATTTTTCTAAATTTTTAATTCCTCCTTTATTAATTTTTCTTAAAGCATAGATTGTTTGGGATTCGCTAAAGACTTGTTCGGCCTATAGATAGTAAGGGGTTAGCTAAATAGAAGCTTGCTAGCATTCTCACTTTCAATATGGGCGAGCGCCAATGGGTTGCCTACCCCCACCCTTCAATAATAGTTGCAAGGTGTTGCTGCACAACTTGTTAGAGATGAATAGGAGAGTACAGTTTTCATTCTTCTCTGCAAATCCTTCATACCTGTTTTTTCTTCAAAACACCCATATATACGAAGCTGAGTTCTTGAAACCTTTGACAAGATGAATTATTTTGTAACAGATTTTAATCATCCATCAAAGCAGCTGGTTATTATAAAGCCAAATTCCACAATCTTTGCTATCGTTCTCCTTACCTCTATGAGTACAAAAGCTTTGGAATAGCTAGTAGACATTCATGGAGGCTGATTTGTTCGACTAAACGCCTCAATAATGACGAGTGATTTGTCAATTTTGCCCAATCCAAACCAAACTAGAAACATCAAAGGAACATGATTCATTTGGAAATGCTATTGAAGAGAGCCATTGCACGAAAGACAATGCTGGAAGGGTGTAAATATCAAGCGCCGCACTAGTAGACGTGTATACCAAATGTGAAATCACTAGATAAAGAGCATTGATTGGTTTATAGTATGCCAGTCATTGAGTCATGTTTTTGTTTTGCCAAAACGTAAATGCTAAGAATATACTTGAATCGTTTGATAGAAAGCCTTGAAAATATTGCCTCATAAACATATGATTTTGGTGAAAGACTTTCCAAGTTCTCAAACCATTGCAATTTGTGGATGTAAAGATTGATTCCACAACACTTGTCAATCTTCCTAGAGTTTCATGTTGTTATTCATTGCTTACTTTGTATATGTGCTAGAAGCATAGAATCTTATTAGATTGATATTTTCTTGCTTTGTATTATATTTATTTCATCTTGCTTATGATGACATATCAGGCTACTTATTCAATGTGATGGTGGTACTGCTTATGACTATTGTCATTCAACATACAACTAATTGTTGTCTTAAACTAATGGTAAACAAGGACATTTGGATATCATAAGGGTTAATTGTAATAGATTTCCACAATCCATGATATTCTCTTTATGCTTTTGGGTGAGATTGTGTGTGAGTTTATCAGCATCAACGTTTCGGATCATACTCAATGATCCTTCATCAGGATGAGAGAGCTAAGAAAAGAAAGAGGCCCTTATTCTTGCGGAAATTAGGCTCCATCACTTCACATGCTAACTCCTTCCTTGAATTTCCGTAATCTCTAGTTGGGCCCGCGTAGCCTCCTTCTAGTGTCCCATCATCATGGTGGGAGAGGGTGGCTATAAATCCTACACCTCCATTTGGAATTTTTCCAACAAGATGTCAGCTCACGTGTCCATATCTCCTTCGATAATCACTTCTTTCTATCCCTTCCATCTATGTATGTAGATCCAATGTTGGTGGTGCCATTAAAGTGGTGATTGGAGTCACTGAGGTTTCTACTCCAGTTGGAGGTGTTGGTGTGGGTACAAGGGTGACCATAAGTGCAAAAGAGTGAGCTCTTTAAATTCTATGTGAGGTGGTGATCCTGATGTAGGCAGGATTAGGTGTCCTGAGATCTACCACCTTAGCTGATGGTAACTTCTCTAATGCGACCAAGTGTGCAATAGATGACACCTGTGGTAGTGTAAACGCTATCCTATTTGCCCCCTAATCTAGAAAGAGTGGTGTTTTGTGTGGCATACTTTGTTGAGCTATCCTTCTTATTTGTGCTTGTCTCCTTCCATCTCGGTGCCTACCACTATCTCCTTACTGCCATTTGGGTGTTAGCTACAACCATGGTATGCACTGCCATCTCCCCATTGCCATCTGCCATATGGGTGTAGCTACCACCTTGGTGCGCATTGCCATCTCCCCATTGCCAACTGCCATCTGGGTGTCAGCTACCACCTTGGTGCGCACTGCCAGCTCCCTACTGCCAACTGCCATTTGGGTATTGTTGGGTAAAGGTGGGGTCTATTTTGATGAATTGTTTTGGGATATAATTTGGATTGGAATGCCCTAAGATTGTCAATCTGGGACTCGTAAGTTGATGAGAGATATAGTGGCTATCAGCTCAAGGGATGAAGATAATAAGACAAGTGGTTGTGGATGCAACCTAATTCATACACTAAGGAATCAAAGTAAAAAGCCTTTTAACTAGAGAGTCAAAATCCACACTCCAAAGAATAAAATTCTCTTAAAAGAACTCACACTTGTAGAATGACATCTACCTTAGATCTGATCTAATTACATTAATAATTAATCAAATACCAATAGTGAAACTCACAGTCAGTAATCATACCAGCTCAACTCAACATTAGTGCTAAAAATTACCATTAATAATCACATTCAACCAGTTAAATATAAATACTGAAAATCATTCATTAAATACTTTGATATGTTTATTAACAATGAGAACTAGGATGGACTTTGTTTCCAACAGGAAGTTTAGTTGTGACAGGAAGTCTTTGGTGACAATTGGTATATAAAGCAGTATGAGCAATAAGAAGTCTTGATACAGAAAGTGGAGAATGGTAGTGGATTGTCACAAGAGGTTCAAAATGCGGTGAAAGGGGAATGGCATGAAGCGGCAATAATATAATGGAATGATCAGGCTTGGATGGAATTCAGAGGTTAGAATTCAATTGACTATATCACAAATGTACTT
This sequence comes from Cupressus sempervirens, assembly GCA_028749045.1. Lineage (NCBI taxonomy): Eukaryota > Viridiplantae > Streptophyta > Pinopsida > Cupressales > Cupressaceae > Cupressus > Cupressus sempervirens. The sequence continues at coordinate 502,161,091 of CM053786.1, forward strand.
TCTTCCTTTCACAAACATGATATTGATTGCATTCTTAATATCCATCCATTTTTCTCTTATGCACAAAAATGAAATAATTGTTCGAACCAAAGTAATTGAATTAGATAAATGAAACCGCACAAATCACACATATATGAAGATGGAAAATAGATGAGATCACACAACTAAGTTGTATAGATAATAAACAGACTCACCAAGATTCCTAAGAGGGTGGTTCTCAAGGTGAGCAGAGGAATTAATCACACAACTATGGTACCGATCCAACTTCCAATCAACATATTAACACCACAAGAGTTTATAACAAAGCTTTTAGTCTCTATATATCAAAACTTAAGGTCTTCTATATACATGAGTTTATATAGTCACCGAAATACTAAAATGGAATTTGTTCGGGAGACTATGGCTGTAAGCCACTATCGAAATTAAACAAATTATGTTTTGGCATTGTCCATTAGTTTTAAACCATAAAATAGACAAACCCAAAGTTTTTTTTTGATTCATTTGTAACTTCAAACTATGAACTCAAAATAGCCTAACTAATTGATAGTAATCAAAACAAGGCTGCAACTCTTCAACACCCAATACATTTGTGTCATGAGCCTTCTCGTTCATTATGCAGTTCCTGTAGAAAATTCAAATTCAAATGTGTCATTTTCAGAACAATTGATTACTTTGGGAATTATTCCCCCATCTTTTAAAGAAGTACTAAATAGCATATTTCACTATCAGTAAATTGGCAAAAAGGAACCTTGTGATAAAGAGATAAGGGAAAACAAGGGAGAAAGGGTAATGAAAATAAGACACAATTAAGACTCATCAGGTATCAGCTACCATTTTGGTGTGCATTACCATCTCCTCACTGCCAATTGTTATTTGGGTGTCAGCTACCACCTCGGTACACACTGCCATCTCCCCACTACCAACTACTATGTGGGTGTCAACTTCCATCTTCTTCTTGTTTACAAGCATCTCTCCTCGATGGGCTTCCATCCCTCATATGCCTGCCATTTGTATTATGTCCTATTGTGCAACCTCCAGCAGTACGACCAACTCCTTTCGTATAGTCTTTACCTCATGTGACACCTTCTATGCCTCCTGTATCACAATCTCATAAGGCAACTCAAATGCATTTTTTGGCACAATGCTAGGAAGCAACATTGGTTGTACATGTACAAACTCAGTTTGTTTTGATGTCTCCCCTACATCCCTCTCATATGTTGCTGCCTTATGTCGACTAGGTGCTACCTAAAACATATCTTCCAAACTAAAGAAAAATTATTGTTTTCTTGTTTCTTATTCCTCCAAGCTTCTATGTATTTTCTTCTCCAAAATATGACAATGGTATGGACCATACAAACCATATGCTTGGGGGATGCAACAATATGGGTCTTGCTTGTATGTTGCTTCTTATCCATATGTTGTTTAATTTTATCCTTTGTATGTTTCCTATCAACCCTATCAGTCCCTTTCCTACGGGTCATATGACCAACCCTATCAATCCCTTCTGCATGGGTTGTATGATCAACCTTGTCAATCTCTTCCTCCCAAGTTGTATGACCAACCTTGTCAATCCCTTTCACATGGGTCATACAACCAACCTAGTCAATCCCTTCAACAAGGGTTGTATGGCCAACCCTGTCAATCCCTTCTGCACAAGTCGTATGAACAACCCTGTCAATCCCTCAAGCACTGGTCATATGACACAAATGCAAAGAATTCAATATATGGTCCATATGTTGACTTCCACTACTAGTATCTCCCATACGAACTAGATGATGTGTATTACTCTCAATCAAATGACGTACAGTTGAACTTCTTTCTTTCCCTCCCATTTCAGCTATATGACATATGATTGCTCGTGGGTGGATTTCATCTTCACACTATACTCTTTCACATTTTCCCTTTGGATTTTTGGTTATCTCTCCGAGTCCCTTTGTTTTTGTGGTCCTTGGTATCCTTGTTTAGCCTCGACATTTTTTCCCTTAAATTTGTTAAGATGCTTTTTCCTCATCCTTATGACCATCTTTTCTGGTGTTCCCATTCTTGGTTTCTTTGTGGATCCCTTTACTTCCTCCTCAGCTTCAATCTCTAGAATTTGTAGTACACTGCAGTTGGGATAAAATATTTCATAGTCCTCTATTTGCTAGTGAAATAGTCTATTGAGGGAACTCTTTTTGTCCTCAAAGAAATTCCCAAGTCTTAAAATCTCATCATCATCTAGTTCCATCCCTCTTTCCAACTCCGAGTCTGATGCCAACTCTTGCCTTACTACTTGGTTCCTTAGGTTGATGACATATTTTACCCCATCACTCTTGATGGAGTGTTCTTCCAATTGTGGTGGGCTAGGTCTATGATGAGCCTACCCCTGCCAAGAAGAGTGTCGTACCCCATTCTCTCTAGTGTTTTGGCAACAAAATCAATGAAGAGCAGTTGGGTCCCAATAATAACCTTCCATGCCATGAGCATTCTAATTGGTTTTATACCATGTTGGTCGACACCTACTAAGTAGAAAGTGTGAAGCCAGAGTGTTAGTTTGCCAAGGGCCTTCCATATCTCTTCTGGGAGTACTTTTGTTGAATAGGCCAAATAAGTGAGAGCAAAGTGAATTAGTTATTCCCACACAACTAATAAAACTTTTCTAGCTGTCGGTAAACTTCTAAAATGCATTTATTGATACTTAATATCTTTCGGTTAAAGCAGAGTAATACACCTTCAAAAGATAATTATTAAAAGCATGGGTACATCGAAACAATGAGCACTAGGTTCATAAGTGGATTTGGAAAAACCAGAGAGAAGCTAATTCTCATGAAATGTGTAATAACTTCGGTTAAGGTGACACCAAATAGGTTATTAAGTACAACAGGACTAACTCCCTTCACAAAGGGTATTGGTGGCAGGATAACTTCTTGAATAGCCACGCCTCAAATATGGAAAGGCTCACATCTAATACAAAGGCTCAATGCCAACAGAATGAAAAGTGAAACTTAAATAGAGTATAGTGTCAAACCTTTGCAAATTCCAGTTAAGAGTTATATGCGCCTCCCTAATCAACTTGTTTGAGTTTCTCACACTATCATTATAGATTCACCACATGAAACTTCAAAGTATCATATACTGCACATCGACCTGCATACTCATTGCACATTGTTATAGACTCAAATACAAAAAGGTTTTCTTTATTTATACTAGTATTCAAGATCACTTCTATTGGCTGCAATAACAAGGACATATGATACCACCAATGCACAAATTCAATTGTTACATATAATTACAAGCAGTGGACCTAAATTTGGGAACATCATCACCATGTCACATTATTACAAAAATAGGTCAATTATAGGATATAGAAAGATATAGCAAAAATGTCAACACCACAGGAATGCCTCAACCAAGACCAAAAGATGGACTCCTTATGATCAGTGGATAAACTGGCGACCTCAGGTATCACACTGATGAAACTGAAAACCAAGAACTAGTGTGGACATTTACTAAGAGAAAAATTATTGATCAACACCAATCCCAAACAAGAGTCTAATCAACCATCCAAGAGCCAATAGGTGTACCGATAATCAGGACCAAAAGAATTAGGTACACAAGTTTACCAACAAGGAATGTAGAATGTTCTCTTTTAGATATGCTGCTGGTGACTAACCAAATTGTATCAAAAAAAATGAATGAAGAGAACTGATATAAGAAATTGGATATAAAAAGACCAATTTGAACAAAAAATGTAGGATTTCTTCATTCTAAGTAATGCTTTTGTCAGGCTGACCATACTATTTGCCCAACCATGTGATATACACCAAAACTTGTCACACAACAACCAATACCAATAGAGTGTCAGTTGGATGTTTTGATGTCAATGAAAATCAATGCCAATAACAATATGGCATGTCTAACAATCTCCACATTCAACATTGATGGAAAAACTTCCAGAAACAAAAAGGAATTTATGGACGCCGAAACGTATAGAACTCCCCTTTGAGTAGATGAAATCTTTTTTTTCTCTATAGTTTTCCTCCCCCTTTTCGCCATAATGGCAAAGGGCCAAACACTACCAAAATTGTAAACAAAATACCAAACAAATTTCATAGGAAATTAGAAGATTTATTTGCAAAGACTTTCTTATACCTTTACTTCAATACTAGAAGACTCTTCTTCCAATTGATAATATCTTCTCGCAAATAAGCACTTTGTTTATTACACTCCACCAACTTATCAAGAGGTCCTGTCCAATTTGAGATAGGTAATTTAGGCACAAATTTTATTTTTTCGATCACTAACTGACTACATTATCCATCCTTTACAAGCCAAAACGTTTTGATTAGGTCTTCTCTCTGCCTCTGCTGAAAACGCAATTCAGCCTGGAACTCATTGACTCTCCCTGAGCACCATGTACATCTTCGAAAACTCTGTAGAGCTTACAAATATTGTTTAGCTTGTTATCAATCTTCTCACACTGTCCCCGAAAGTTATCAATTGCAACAAGCCATTGTAGAATGTGTCAATAGATAATATTGATTTCTTAATAGAGTAGCTTTCATCTAACCAATCATAAGGGACATTGCCTGTAACTCAAGGTTACGCTCCTCACTATTTCAAAAACCAACATCATAATGTAGCAACTATACCTCAACATAAAAAACTAGCTCACCAGACAATACATCGAATATATTGAAAATGAATATGCCATTGTCAATCAAATGATCAACAATCATCACTGAAAGATGAGCCCTGTCGGTAGAAGAACACTTAGCCTAGATACTCCCTATCCTATCAAATTCAATATTATCCATCATAGCTCTCACTACAATAGGATGTATCCTTCTTGTTCCATCCGATGAGCCTCCAGAAATTTCTTCTTCTTTTCCTTCGACAATATTATTATCACTCTTAGATGCTGAATCTTGACTTCTTTTCCTTTTTCACTTATTCTCATGAAGCGCAATATGCTGATGTCTATTTTTAGTGATCCTTGGTTTGAGTTGGAACCAATAACAACTTGTGTTATCAGTGCAACACTGATAGACACACCCTTCGAGATGAGCTTATCTTGAAAAGATAGAAAATATTGTAACATCAAGTTATTCTACAATTACAAATCAGCTGAATTTAATATTCTAATTATCGGATGAGATATATCTAAATTAATACTGAAGTTAATCTAAAACTCTAAATCTATTTTTATTATTGATTATCAAATTTATTCTAATGTTTGAGAATAGTAAATTTTAACTCTAATCTAAATTACTATCAGAAAACTGCATCTAATATACTTAAAGAATCAATTTATGATACATCTAATTACAGGGAAAGAATCTTTCAGTTATATACATATAGAAATAAAGAAACTTAAATAAAACAAAGATACGTACTGATTTACTTGAAAGACTTTTCCAACTAATTGACCAAGCTTTGACTTTGGTGAGAGGAGAAGCATTAATGTAGGCTTAACCTCCCAACCGTGGACCTTTTTATTTATCCCCCACAAGTTCTAAATAAATAGAATGGCCCTCCGTACCCTGAGGTCAGGCTTGGGATGTTCATCGATCCAGTCATCGGAGTACTCAGGTGGGTTGAGGTCCCAACAACTATTTGATTGAATAGCTGAAGTATCAGGACAACAACATGATCATTTTGTTGTGGCATGTTCGCCCTTTTATCGCCCTGGCCAGGGATTTCAGAGGTGGGTTTTTATAACCCGATCTCCACCACTCAGCTTGACAATTAATTCTTCAAAGTGGATTTACATGAGCTAATCAGATTATTTATTTATTAACAATTACTGATAATCTTTCTTATTTTTCTTGTGAAAGATTCATCTACACCTTTCACCATCAGCAGATCTTTAGATCGGTGATTCCTCGGTGCCTAAATCCATTACATCTTATACTTAATCATAAGATTTTGGTTCTACTTTCTCAAATCTTCCTTAGTACTCAGACTTGATCTTTATTACTGGTTTTATGGATTGATACAGAACAGTTTATAACATAACTCCACAGATTTATGACATGGGTTGATATTGGTATAGTTTTACACAAGAAAGAAATAACATTGAGGTAAAATTAGACAATAAAAAGAGATCAGAGGTCTTATTAATTTCTTTATCAACACTGTCTTAGACATTACTTACTATTATTGCTAAACAATGTTTGCAAAACTCGGTTGATATTATACTAATGTGATAAGCACAAGTGTGGAATTATGACTCAATCTGTACATTCATCCTCTTCACAGTGATTCAACCCGATTCAGAAAAGAGGACAGGAAAAGAGATGGAAATGAAACATATGCAAAGGAGATATAAACATTTTCAGTTCACCCTCACTTGTCTATAGTATACTGGGCGTCCTGCTTGGAGAAGTCTTCAGCCTATACTGAAGTCCATAGCTCAGATAGTATGCAAGGATGGCTTCACGTAATTTCAGATGAATGATTTCGTGGTGGAACCAGATATTAAGGCAAACGTTGGAAGCTGAACAAAGAGGTCGACGGATATTTAGAAGGAAGACCCAGGACCGATTACTCACAGCAGAGAGACTTTCTTTATGCACTAGCTCGGGTTATAGAAAAACGATATCTGAGACCATGGCAAGAGCATGAATAGGCGGATTTCTTGTTGTTCCCCGAAAACGACAAAGACCACATATAAATTGATATTGCACGGCTTTACATCTTCTGCCGTTACAAGACTACATTGCGATTTGAATTTCCATCGATTGGATTATGAATCGTTGGAACAAAAGGTGGAAAAAGGTTTTACTAATATAATTTAATATTGTATTATTATTTTGGTTAAATTATAATTAAGTATATATAAGGTGACATTATTGTATTATAGATCTAATATAATAGTGCCACTTTACAAATATTTAATTATGATTTTAATCAAAATAATGATATATTATTAAATGATATTACTATTAAATAAAGGTAAGAATTTTCTTATTTAGTTTTTAAAATCTTATATTATTTTTAGCTCATGCAACTTCCCACTTTTTTATTTGTTGTCAAGCTTTAACAATCTTGCCATGGCGACTTTTGATCAAACCTGATATTCCTGATAACTAGGTCATATGATCATTCCATTTCCGTATGACCTCATTTCGTAATGCTTCTCCTCCTCGAGTCTTAATCCTACAACCTTCAAAACGATCATTCTCGCCAAAACATCAATTTCATAATTAAATAATATCGTTAGGAATTTCATCGTAAATAATAACTGACTGAACATCGACTAAAAAAAAATATTTTCATGATCACAACGGCTAGAAACTATATTCACTTCACATGAACACAACGGCTAAAAACTATATATTCATTTATTTCTTTAAAACGATGCAACGCCTTAAGATAACTACTTCAATTTCACATGAACATGAATAAATAAAACGACAGCTATAACTACCATGATGGAACAACGACTAACTTCACTTCAACTTGAAAATTTATTCTGGTTCAACAGCTAATTTTAACTAAGAGAAATTAGGGAAAAAATTGGGATGTAACAAATATGCCGTGTAGGGCTCCTCTTTGTTACCCAACTCCTCCAGATATCTATATATCTTCTTTCCAGTAGGAATTTCAGTCTGCCAAATTGTTTTTTCTTTGCCAGGCAAAGATTCATGAACTAGAAAACCTAACACATAACCAATGAACCGAAATGAAAACCACATCCTTCTTCCTTCATCATTTTTACATTTAACAAAAAATTGTTCAAGACCATCTTACAAACATCTATCTTCACATCCTTATTAAAACTTTTACATGCCATAAAGACAATTATAGATGAGATTGAACCTTCACAGTTTCAAAATTGCACCTTATAAGGCATGTATAAGTAACATACCTTATGATAGGATATTCCATAGTTTGCAGACTCAGACTTAGAGAGTACTCGGCAAGCCCAAAATTGTCAACTTGGCAAAAACTCGCCATATATTTGACAAAAACTCCTGAAAACTCGGCAACTCAGGAAGTACCAACATTTAAAATCTCTTAAAGAAACAAATATTTTTAGTAGAATTCAATTACAAAATGTATTAAATTAGAAATTGACATCTCAACAGAGAAAATGCATAGTTTATAGCATTATCATCATGTGAAAAATGCATCTAATCTAATGTTTTCTCTGCATCGATACTTTTTACCCACATTTTTTTACATCTAGAAATACGTGAGAGTTGAACTTGAGAGTACCTTGCCAGCAAAAATAATCGAGAGTACTTGGTAACTTTGAGAGTACTTGGAGAGTTTGCAAACTATGGGATATTCTATAGAGTAGATAGTGAATGTGGATAAATTCCTTCCAATTTTTGTTAGGGCTTGTACCTTGTCATAGCTTACTGATTTATTTGCCAATACATCTTTGCTAGTTCATCTCCTTTATCACACAAATTGGTAATTGCTTTAATTACTTCTTTCATCACCACACAAGGTTTGTCCAACATCAAAGTTTCCTCATTGAATCCCCTCAACATGAATCAAATGAATTCCTTGATGTTACACCATGGGGTCTCAACCTAGATGTCGAGTCCAAATTCCTTGACTTCCTCCATCCTGTCCTCTGGCAAGGCAAATTCTAAGTCTTTAATCTTTCAATGATGAAATTCCTTCAACTCAACAATCTTCCTTCCACCTTTCTTTGGACTTCCACTACAAGTAACAAACTTGAGTGCCATGACTAAATTTCACAAAAGTCTTTATTGCTTTAATCTGTATTTGAAAATTGTTGACAGTGATGCCATGTGCTTCCAAAAGTCTACTTTTGTAAGTTGTCACTTTCATTATTTCAAAAATTCCACTCAAATTGATTATGGATGATGTAATCAACGTCCTTTCCACACACAATTTTGTGCCATCATCAACTCATGATTAATGCATCATCATTTTTTCCTCTTCAGTAATAGCACCTTGAAATGCAATCGGTACCTTCTTTGGCAAGGGAGATAAAAAATTGAATTTGCTCCATGCTCCTCTTGAGCCAAAGCAAAGACCTCAATTATAGGTAGAGCTAGTGCCTGAAGTCGGAACTATTAAATTGTCATCATTACCGACCTTTATCTTCCATTCCTTCTTTTGAGTCTCAATCACCTCTAGTTTCTGAACATATTCAACTGAAACAATTTCTGATCTGCATGATCTAGCAGTGTCAAATTTATCCACATTTGTAACATTTTCCATTCTTCTTTCCAGATCTCATCTTACACTGACTAGCCTTATGTCAAAAGTTATGACATATATAGCAGGTTCCATAAAATATATTGATCATATTGCGATCTTGTGATTCTACCTTTTGATTCTGACATTCTTTTTCTTTATGACTCATATTTTGGCATTTGAAACAGTGAACCTTCTTCTTCACCTCTCTCATCTTACAATCAACAACTTTATTATCAATTGTTTTGGATATATAACAACCACTGTTATGCATAATTTTTTTTGTGTACTTGGTTGTCTTACCCGGAGTTTAGCAAGTGTAAGTTGTTTTTGTGTCTCCTTTGAAACTTCATTTACCACATCTCAATTTGTCACTTTTTCCTTGCCCTCTTATTCTGATCTGTAACATTCACCAGTACAATCTGAACAATTCTTTTGCTGAATAAGCAACTGATCCAAAATTGCATTATTCTCACTTACTCTAGTCTTGAGTCTTTTAAGGTCCTTTTCAAATCTTTCATTGTGCTCCAAGACCTTCTGAATCATCTCCTTGACTTTATCTTCGGTTTGTCTCCATTCCTTTGAACATTCTCACCATCCATTAATCAGATTATCCTTCATTTCATTATAGTTCTCTACCATCTTCTTTGGATCTGCATTTGTATCAATGACTTCCATTGATTTCGAATAGGATTCTTTAGGATTTATCCAAGGTTCTTCAATCCTTTAAACTTATCTTCAAGTTCGATTATCCTTTCTTTAGATGCCTTCAATTCTTATTTACTTCCTTGAATCTAGTTCTAAATTTTCTGATTTGATCTCTGTGTTTAGAAATACATTCGTTGGCTCCCAGTGTAAATCTCTTTGCTCCACGTTGATCCGTAATCCCTAGCTTTTTTGGCGAACTCTTTCCCCCTGTTGTACCCCTCCATCTTCCATCCTTGACTCTCGCTCCCTAACCACCCACACTATGACTCTTTATGACATTCCTGGACAGCCTTCTATTCATCCCGTTCTGCCTCCTTTCTGTTACCTGTTCACTTCCTCTCACATTTATGAGGCCATCAGATCCATGAGGTGCAGCAGAGCGGCGGATGATGAGGGGTTCTAGGCTGAACTCTTCAAGTTTTGTGCCTCCATTTTGGGCCCCTATCTCTCTATACTATTTATTAAGGTGGTTTGTACTGGGTTTCCAATTTCTTGGTCTAGGCATCTGATTTATCCAATCCATAAGACTAGTCATGCATCTAATCCTGGGAATTACAAGACTATTATGATTGGTTTCACATTTGTCAAACTATATGCTACAACACTCAATGCTATGCTATCTAGAGAGCTTGATAAGAAAGGTTGTAGAGCTAGAGGACAGGTTGGTTTCCGGGCTAACTACGAAACTATGGATCACATTTTCACTTTACGAGCTATTATTGAGGAGGCTAGACACAGATTGGAGAAAATTTACTGCTGCTTTTGTCATGCCCAAAAACACCCACAAGTTATGTTTTAATATTTAAAAGGGATAATAGGATTAAATGTAATAAACAAGTTTTCAAATAAATTCACTTAACTTCCTCACGCACATGTATAATAATAAAATTTAAACACAACTCGAATGCAAATTTTCTAAGTATAGAATTTTCAGTTGATTAATAACCAAGGGGGGGGGGGGGGGGGGATTAAATTTTTCTTTTCAAAGCAAATCCATAAGGACTTGTTACAACTTAATATACCAAGATTTTGAATTATCCGTTTTAATCAATAATGCAAGAATTGTTTGATTCAAATAATCATGCAACTGAATCTACATCCATGATCATAATTTTCGTTTTCAACATATATGAAACTTGAAATTTTTCCAAATTGAACATCATCATTATTTCCATCTAATTGAAAAATTTCAAGTTTCATATATGTTGAAAACGAAAATTATGATCATGGATGTAGATTCAGTTGCATGATTATTTGAATCAAACAATTCTTGCATTATTGATTAAAATGGATAATTCAAAATCTTGGTATATTAAGTTGTAACAAGTCCTTATGGATTTGCTTTGAAAAGAAAAATTTAATCCCCCCCCTTGGTTATTAATCAACTGAAAATTCTATACTTAGAAAATTTGCATTTGAGTTATTATTATACATGTGCGTGAGGAAGTTAAGTGAATTTATTTGAAAACTTGTTTATTACATTTAATCCTATTATCCCTTTTAAATATTAAAACATAACTTGTGGGTGTTTTTGGGCATGACAGCTTTGTTGATTTTCGCAAGGCTTTTGATTTTGTTCCTAGGATGGTTTTATTTCAAAGGCTTTAGGAGATTGGGATTTTAGACATGTTACTAACGGCTATCATGAGATTATACGAAACTGTTGTGGGTAGATTCAGAACTCCTGATGGTTTCTCAGTCCTGATCCATAGCACCATTGGGGTTAAACAAGGCTGCCCTCTATCTCCCACTTTGTTTGGATTATATATTGATGAGCTTGAGGACTTCCTTTCGAAGTTTTCATTCCAAGGTGATGGTTGCTATTCACACCAAGTTTTGATCTCCATTCTTCTTTTTGCGGATGATGTGGTTCTTCTTGCTTCTTCTCCAGAGAGTTTACAGAGGCTTCTGGATGGTTTGGCTTCCTTTTGTGTTCAGAGACAGTTAGTGGTTAACTTTGGTAAGACTCGGATTATGATCTTTAATTGCCTAAAGACTTCTCATCTTCATTTCTTTTTTCAGGGGCAGGAGATTGAGATCATTTCTTCTTATATATTTCTAGGAGTTAAGTTTTTTGGGCCTTGCTTTAGTATGAGACCGGCAATACAGTCCAGAGTTAGTAAGGGTATGGGTTCTCTTGTTATGCTTGAGAAATAGTGCTTCAAACATCATTTCCAGGATACCTTGTCCAAGTTATCCCTTTGGACTCCCTTGTTCAGCCGACTGTTCTTTATGGCTCAGTGGTTTGGGGGCCTTCTCTCCTTAGTTGTGACTGGGCCTTGATTGAGTGGGTTCAGACATTGCTTCTACGACACATTATTCAATGTCACAGATTTACTCCTCACAGTATCATTCTTGCTGAATTTGGTGCTCACCCCTTCAGTCTTGCGGCTATATTTGATCTAATTTGGTTCCTTCACTGTCTGCATGGTTTTGCAGATTCAATTGGTGAGCGTGATAGATATTCCTACTTGGCATATTGTTCTGCTGCTATTGCATGTTCCGATACTAGCTTTCGTGCTCATTGCTGGTATGCATAGACTCCTCTGTTGAGCTCAATTGAGATTGACATTGATCATCTCCCTTATATCAGTTCTCTTTGAATGCCCCTGCTCATCTCCTCCCTTCTAGACATGAGTTAAATGAGCATGTTAGACTTGATATTTACAAATAGTAAATTACTACTGCCTGGACTAACCCTCATGGTGGCTTACATCTGAAGATGCCTTCTATGCGGAGCACTTTTTGGAGATTGGTGATGAGATTATTGTCCATTCTAGTTACCTTTCTTGACGGTGGAATCATGGTCTTTGTATCTTTTTGGGATTTTTCAGAGTCGGTTCTCACCGTCTTTTTGCTCAGACTGATCATCATATTGATAGAGGATAATGGATCTGTAAGTTGTGTACTTTATCTAAGGTTGAGACAGAGACCCACTTTATTTTCTGATGCCCTATCTTTTATGAGATTAGAGGGAGATTTTATTGTTTGTTCCGAGACTTCTTTTCTCTTGCAGCCTTCTTCTGTTATTATGACCAGTGGTGTCTAGCACTCTATCATCAGGAGGCCACTCTTCTTCGTGATGATATTCTACTATCACTACTTCCTCATCGGCATAGCTCTGATCAGCCTATTACTGCCATTTTTGCACCTTTATCTCCTTTGTGGGGTGTGAAAAGGCTGGCTAGTTCTACCAGTGGTCATTCCAGATCTGTCATATCTCGGGTTTCTTACGTCAGCGACACTCCATGAGTTCATGAAGACAGTTCAGGGTTCTAATCCATTCACAGTCTTATTCTTTTCTGACTGATTTCTTTTTGCCAAGAAAGGACTCCTAGTCTTTTTCTTGTCCTCTCTCTTCTTTTTCTTATTGTTTCGTGTTGTTGACTTTTCTTGGACACTGTTTGGTGCTCCTATTGTTGTCAGCTATCTGGTTGTAAACTCTCGGTCCCATAGACCTTTTGTGGTCTTGTGTTAGACATTAATAATTTTATCTTATCTTAAAGTCTTCGTTTTCCGATTCAATACTTTCAATGTCGCTCATCACGATCTTCCAACTATCATTTGACAAACATGATTCCTCCATTTGTTCAAATATCCAATATCTCCCTCGAGCAGTTAAACTCTTCGATTGAGGGACCAACTTAGATACCGATTGTTAAACAAGCTGAATAAATGAAGGGGGGTGAATCACACATTCCCTGTCAACCAATAAAACTTTTCCGATTGTAGATAAACACTTAACATACATTCACTACTACTTAAGATCTTTTCGTTAAAGCATATTAATACATTATCAAAAGATAAGCATTAAAAATCCAGGTACATCGACACAATGAACACCAGATTTATACATGGAAACCCAAATTTGAGAAACAAATGTGGTTCTCATAAAATGTATAAAACAACAGGTTAAAGTGACAACCAATAGGTGATTTAGTACAATAAGGCTAATTGCCTGAACAAATGGCACTATTTGTAGGCTAACTACTTGAATAGCCACGCCCCAAATATAGAAAGGTTTAGTGCCAATGGAATGAGAAATGAAAATAAATTAATGCATTACTGAATTCTTAGGTTGTTTTCACGGCTATGGTCGAAAATTTTCAAAGCTCTACTAACTTCCCACTCCTTCATGGTAATATTTGTATACTTCTTAATTGCAACATGGACTCATCACACTCTTGTATATCCTTCATAAAGTTATGCATTCTTCTTGACATGAATCCATAATATATACATCAATACTTCAATCTCAAAGAAAGACTTCACATCTTCTTGTCTTGAAATTTTCCCCGTAGGAGGCAAGATCATGCTTTGATACCACTGTAATGTCTCCCCTTAATTAAGTTATTACGATAAGGGACTAATAACTCTAAATTCAATTACAAGGGTTTTCTTCCTAATCAAGCCTCTTCTTATTGCATAACATTCTTTATAAACTTATATTTTTTATAATACTTGATGTCACTTTAAGAATGACAAATTCACAATCGTCTCCACTAGTGCTGTGTTATTCTCAATAATTGTTACTGATTTTTCTAAATCATCTTCCTCAAGAATTAGTATTTGTTCTTTATGTCTTAATACTCTTATATATTTTCAATGAATTTTCTTACCCTTCTCAAGTATTTATAATTAACCTTTTAAATAGCTCTCACATGTTCTCTCATAGCAAGATTATGACTTTTCAACACAAGAGAGAGAAATATTGACTATTGTGGCTTTTCATTAATTACTTAGATCAAAGAAAACCATTTTCTCTCCTTACACGTATAATCAGTGTTTGTGTTTCTTTACTGGACTTCAACGGCTTAATATCATTATTTATCTTTGTGTTGGGAAATATATATTATGCTTATATGCTGCATGTGTATTCTTCCTCAGATTGTTAGTTTTATTAGTTAATCTTATATCTGGTTTCTCCTTTCTTATCATTTTATTCGTCCCTAGCAGATGCACCTAGTGTTTATTAGAATAATATTTTAAAGTTCTTTGGTTTATAGTATGTAAGCACTGAAATATACATTCTATCTTCTGAATGCATTTTGCTCCCTCTATTTATTCTTGCTCTACGTACCCGATCCATTCCAAATTCCACTGTCTATATTTATGGGTGAGTCAAAAGCTGTTTAAATAATTTCTTACCAGTGATTAGATATTCTTATGCACTTTGATATATCCGTTCTGATGGCTATTAATCTTGTTTCACTTTATATGTCTTCAGTTTTTTGTTCATAGACATCTGACTATGATCTTTGTACCTCCTCTTGTTCATTTCTCTGTAAGTGACTCCTTCAAGTGTTGTTTTCAATTCATTTCTCTGTAAGTGACTCCTTCAAGTGTTGTTTTCAATATACAAGTCTTCATTTTAAAATTTTAATAGTCTTCATATCTAGTTCACTGCAGTGCCATCTTAACCGCTGGTTATTCTATCACCAAATGTGACTGTTACTGAGTTGTACATATCTTTTCCTTATTTGTCTTATCGAGCCATGGAGTTGTTCGATGTTTCTACCTTTTACTATTTGTCTTATTAAAATCTCTGCTGCTTGCATTTCAATCATCTTTGCTTCCTCGTTATATTGTTATTATATTATACCCTCTTGGATTCTTGTTGTACGCCTTTCTTGCTGCCACGAATTGCAAGTCCTCCTTTTCGCCCTGCTTCTTATATTCTCCCCGCTCCATTTATTCTTATACCTTACAAAGGGTTATGCTATCTCTTAAAAGATGCCTCCTCCAATATCTCTTGGTCACTGAATTTGTCTAAATAGCAATTGAAATATTTGTGTATGCATTAGTTAACATTATAATTCATCCATGTTATATATTTCTGAATGGAAGAGGTCAACCTCTTAACCTGCTCGAGCCTATATTCTTTTGATACTTTTCATAGTAATTTTTCATCATCTTAAATTTTTGTTTCTTCTATGTCAACATATAATTCGCTTCCTCTTCTGATGACTGACTACACCATTTTCTAAAATGGTATCCTTATAGCTTTGTAGGTGCTTTACGACGTGGACATTACATTTTTTTTATTTTTCAATTTCTTACTAGTATCATCGGTTTTACTAGGGGGGTTATATTACTTAATAAATAACATGCTTGATAATACATTATTATTATTTGTTCATAATCATATCAATTATATTATTATTCTGATAATATTATACTTGATTATTATATATCTTTTACTAATTATTCTAATAATATATTATTACATTAATAATATATTATTTTAAATAAAACTTTATATCATCATATTTTGTATTTTAGAAGTAAATTGATGTACTATAGTTGTAAAATATTATGATATTGTCTATCTATTTTTATGTATTAAGATATTATTATTATTTATTTATAATAATTATAGTATATTTTAATTTAATTAGCATTAAATTATCACTTATAATAAAATCCTACTCTAGAAGGAGGGGGACATTACAGTCCACCCTTCCTGAAATTGCTTATCCTTAAGCAATTCAAACTTTCAATGTAACCTTGTTATTCAATCCTCAAGCAATTCAAACTCTCAATGTAACCCTTACAATTCAATCCTCAAGCAATTCAAACTCTCAACGTAACCTTGTTATTCCAACGATCTTGAAACAAAAGTTTTATCTTGAAGTTAGCACTATAAGTTTATCAATGTGAAAAAATCATAATATTTCATTTAAAACACTGAGAAAAATTAAAAAACAACTTATCTTGATATATTGTAGCACTCCCATGCTCGTTTATATGCATTGCCTTGTCCTACAATGAGTCTTGTTGAGTAATCTTTATAATCTTTGGTAGAGACTTTAGTTCTTTCCAAATCTTATAGATACCCTTTTAGTATGCATCTGTAATCCCAAGGGGAGACTTTATTTCACTCTAGGCCTCTATGGATACCCTTTAGGCCAATCCATTTTTATAATCCTTAGGAGAGACTTTATCTTGTCCTAGGCCTCTATGGACATCCCTTTAGGACTATCCATCTCTATTTAATCCTAAGGAGAGACTTTATCTCATCCTAAGCCTCTAAAGTTATAATCTCATCTTTGTAGTGGGGTCCCCTAGTAGTTCTCCCATAATCACAACGTAGTAGGGTGCCCTACTAGTAGTTCTCCCTTGACTACTTCTATGACAGATTGCCCTCAACAGTTCTCTCTTAGCTACTTCTACAATAGAGTGCCCTTAGCAGTTCTCTCTCACAACACAATAGGGTACCCTTACCACAATTCTCCTTTAACTATCACTATAATGGGGTGCTCTTCATGATTCTCCCTTAATTGCAGCTTGGGTCTCTTCTGCAATAGGGTGCCCTAGCGGTTATCCTTTAATCATAGAGCAATAGGGTGTCCTTGTTGTAGTTTTTTGTATCATGCTTGTAATATTCCCATCATAAAATAGATTATTAATCAAATCTTTGTTAATGGGCCGATTGATGTAAAATATCTTGGACCCTTTTTATTTTTGTTTCCGTAGGTAAGTGTAGCCGTCGGCTATATTTGTACACCCTCAGAAAGTTTTCCCGACGCAGATTTAAGCATGGCTTGTAGGTAGTCGTAGGTATGCAATTTGGATTATTTTCTTTGTACTGGGAATTCTTGTTGGAGTTCTCTATTGTTCGGCATTTCAAAAGTGAAAGACTTTCCCTATTTGGTTTGTTTAGTTTCAGTGGAATTTAACCCTCACCCTATTTCATCACCTATAACACTTTGCTCAGATCTGACAAATCAGAGCACCATCTCTATGGTTGATGCATATAGCTATATCTGGAGTTGTATTAAATCTCTCATTCTACCATGGTATAACATTTTTGGTGATTATATTGGATTAATATCAATTACAGTGCAATACCCTCATTCCAGAAGATCTCCAACTCCATCATTCCTCCCCAACAACTCATTATACGGATACCCAGTGCTATCGTATGACCATATTGGTCTATTGTATGACCATCTTGGCCTACCATATGACCCTTTCTCCTGTCTTCCCTCCACCATACTTCATCCTGTCATCGCCGTACATCCACCCATCTTCCGTTGGTGTATGACCCTCACATTATACCATACGGACTCATTCGTACTATAATCTCCTCCACCATACGACCTGTTTGGAATACCATACGGTTGCACCATCCTCCACCATATGGCCCTTGTTCATTTCCCACCGTACAAACACCACCATCTCCACCGTACGACCTTCTTGCTGCTTCTCCTTACAGCTACTTAGTGTTAGTAATTGATCACCAGACGCCCCCCCTCCAAGAACAAAACATTACAGTGGTATCAGAGCTTTGATCTTGCCAGCCTATGGACAATGAATGAGATTGTATAGTCAGAAGAGAAGAACCCATTCCGTTGATAGAATAGCTGCAGAACCGGAACCCACAGCTGCCGATCTTGTGGCACTACCAAGAGAAGTTGTGAGGAATCAAACACAAATCAACGATACCCAGCGTCTCATGGAAGAAACCCTCAAGAAGTTGGTAGACAATAAAATATTTGGTGAACAAAATGGTTACAGCATGGACTCAGCGTCGGGTAAAGCAAACCCTCATCTAGTATGCTTTCGACCTTCAATGCTGTCTTTTTCCCCACAAATAGAGGCACCACACAGAGGGAAGCAACCGACCTTTTAAGAAATGCAAGAACAACTGAGAGAAGACTGGAAGAATTCAAATTTGGAGGAAGATATATCCTACAAAGATTATGCAAATCCGAGAATGAGATATTTGGGAGGCAAAAATCGAGGATATTTTAACGATGATCTCAAACGGAAGTTAGGTAAAGTAAATTTGTTTTCATTTGACTGATTTGGATCCATATCTGCGCAAGTGTGGATAATGAAGGTCGATACTTACTTCCAGATTAATCCTATGCTAGAAGAAGAAGCAATTACATTTGCGGTATTACACTTGGAGGGAGTTGCGCATGAATGGTGGCATCACGACACCATTGCATTGGGGCATGTTCAAATAAATACCTATGTAGAATTCACTAGGAGATTGATAGATTGATTTGACGGTAAAGATCCAGAACTCAATTTCAAAGATTTTTGACACAGCTGAGGCAAATTGGATCGGTTGACCAGTACATTACGGAATTTCTAGAAGAAGATGGATAGTACTCTTCATGGATGGACTGATAGAACCACTAAAGGGCTGGGTAAAAGGGTTCAACCCTGCCACCCTGTCGGAGGCCCTTAAGAAGGCAAGAAGTATGGCATCATGAACAACATTATCCCCACGAAGTTACTCACATTCCAAACTACTGGTGTTTTCGAGGGACAAAGATAACAAACCTCCACCGAGAAAGCCATTGTTGGACGAAGCTACCAGACAGGAGCTCCAAAGGAAGAAACTATGTTTCAACTGCAAAGGACCATGGGAAACTGGGCACAGATGCCTCAGGAAAGGAAAAATCCACTACTTTGAGTTCGTGCCCGATGATGAGGACGAACAGGAGGATATACCCTTCGAAGACAACCAACCCCATGAGGATACCAAAATGGTTAGTTTGAATCGTATGGAAAGAATTGCAACATTGGTACGACATGGAGGAACTATCGCTCTAGCCAATAGCTCGAGGTGCACAGTTTTTCGTGTATAAGGAACCCTTCAAGGACAAAGGGTTATGGTGATGCTTGATAGCGGAGCCACTCTAAACTTCATAAACTCATCTCTAGTAAAGCGAAGAGGTCTACCTATGGAGACACATGTAGGATTCCAGGTGAAGGTTGCCAGAGGGACTCTTCTGCCTTGCATACACCTTGTTCCTTAGCTAAGTATAACAATGGCGAATCACACGGTGATCGAGGATTTCTTCATAGTGGACCTTGATGATATTGAGGTTATTCTAGGCATACAGTGGATGGAGACACTTGATGAATACACTTAAAGCTTCAAACAGATGGACTTCACTTTTGTTGTCGATAGAAAGAAAGTTATTCTTTGCGGAATGGCAAATGAGGGTTTGAAGGAAGTTATTGCACATCGGATGGAGGCAATTTTCTGGCGTGATGACGTAGCTTGGGCTGCAAATTGTTTTGTCTTGACATAATCTATTAGAGGGCAACAAACACCTCCCCAAGATGATGATCTCTAGAATATTTTGAGTGAACATGATAAAGTTTTTATAGACATTCCTCTTGGCATACTGCCTCGTCGAGGGTTTGAACCATAGTTCCAAGAATCACGGCGATTCATGCGATTCACGCGATTTGGCGATTCGATTCAAGCCAAACGATTTTTTGTGAATCGGTGAATCGAATCAGCGATAAAAGGTTTATGAAATAAGTTACTAAATTTCAAGGGTTTTTTAAATTTTCCGATTCATGGCCGATTCGATTCCGATTCATGGCCGATTCACGATTTGATTCGGCCTTGCCGATTCCGATCCGATTCCGATTCTTGTTACTTTGGTTTGAACATACTATTGAGTTGGAAGTAGGAGCCAAGGTGGTCATAACTACACCCTACCGCCATCCCTAGAAATTCAAAGATGAGATCGAAAAGACGATTCTACTGGAGAAAGGATGGATCCATTCACAATTCTAACTCCTTTGTGTCATTGGTGGTATTGGTCAAAAAGGACAGGATGATGCGCATGTGTGTGGACCATCGTGCATTGAACAAAAATATAATAAAGAATAGATATCCCATTCCAAGGATAGATGAGTAGCTGAATGAATTACATGACAGTCTATTTTTCAAAAATAGATCTTCATTCCGAATACCATCAGATCCGCATGAGGGAGGAAGACATGGAAAAGATGGCCTTTCGTTTTCACTATAGGCAATATGAGCTCCTAGTCATGCCATTCGGATTAACGAATGCATAGGCTACATTCCAATCATGCATGAATCACATCTTCAACAAACAATTGCGCAATTGCATTTTCCAGTATTTTTTGATGATATTCTTATTTATAGTAGGACATGGGAAGAGCACTTGAAGCATTTGGATGAAGTCCTAAGGATCATGAAGGATCAGTCTTTGTTTGCTTGGCAATCCAAGGGTGAATTCGGTATGGTAGAAATATTGTACTTGGGGCATGTTGTCAGTAAATATGGAGTTCAAGTTCATCAGGAGAAGATTCAGGCTATCCTTGATTGGCCTTCCCCAAAATCACTCACGGAATTGCAAGGATTTTTTGGACTATGTAGTTATTACCGGTGGTTTGTTAAAGGATTCTCTCAGCTCAATGCACCCTTAACAGATCTGACAAATCAGGGTTCTTTCCATTGGAATGAAAAGGTGCAACTCACTTTTGATAAGCTGAAAGAGGCAATGAGCACTTGTCCCATACTTGCATTACTTAATGTCACTCGATCATTCATTCTGGAGTGCAACGTATTTGGAGAAGGTATTGGCATGGTACTGATGCAAGATAGACACCCCATAGCCTATGAGAGCGAGAAGCTTATGCAAATAGAATGCTTATATTCCATTTATGACAAAGAGATGTTGGCCATCGTACATGCACTAACCAAGTTCCAGCAGTATCTAGTGGGTGCCAAGTTTGTCGTTTTTACAAATCATAATAGTTTGAGATATTTTCTGGAGAAATGGGACTTGAATGAGAGGCAACAAAAGTGGGTAAGCAAGGTTCAGGCTTTTGATTTTGACATTGAATATGTGAAAGGAAAAAACAATGTGGTTGTAGATGCTTTGTCCATAAAACCCACCATCTACTTATTGACCCAGATTTCAGCCGATTGGAAAGCACATTTATTGGTAGAATATTCGAAAAACACATTTGCGTGTGAGCTAATGGATGGAAACACTCAAGATGATCAGTACAAAGTGGTGGATGATATCATTTACTATAAGGATTGGATATATTTAGTGCCAAAATCCAAATTGAAGCAGAAAATCTTGAAGGAGGTACATGACTCACCCTTGGCCAGACACTCAGGCTTCCTCAAAACTTACAGACATCTCAGGGAGAGGGTTTCATGGAAAGGTCTTAAAGGAGATGTATTGCAGTATGTAAGAGAGTGTGCGGGTTTGCTAGCAGAACAAATCCGAACATACTCTACCCATCGGATTACAGCAACCTCTACCAATTCCAGAATAGAAGTGGGAAAGTATCTCGATGGATTTCATAACTAGACTTTGCAAGGTGAACAAAAAGGATTGTATCTTCATGGTGGTTGACAGATTGACAAAGTATGCACATTTCTTCTCCATCCCCTCAGATTTTTGGGTTGCACAAGTTGCCGATCTATTTTTTATAGAAGTCTTTTGTCTGCACGGGTTACCCTAAAACATTGTCAGTGATTGGGATGGGCGTTTTATTAGTATCTTCTGGACAGAATTGTTTCGGTTGGCAGGGACAAAATTGTCACAAAGTACTAGTTACCACCTTTAGACAGACGGACAAACAGAGATTGTGAACAAGTGGCACGAAGGTTACCTTTGGAACTATGTCTCGGCACAACAATGAGAGTGGGTCAAATGGATATGCCTAGGGGAATATTGTTAGAATACCACGTACCACATGTCCATTGGGATGACACCATTCAAAGCTCTATATGGGTACGGACCCCTTTTCTTCATTGATATAGTTTTGGGAGACAATTGCGCACCAAGCGTGAGGGACTGGCTTCAGGAGGGACATGACATCCTAAGATACCTGAAGGAAAACTTACAACGAGCACAAAATCAACAAAAGATGTACGTTGACAGATATTGAATAGAGAGGAGTTTCGAAGTAGGAGACTTGGTCTACCTTAGGCTCCAACAATACCGATAATCCTAATTGAAAGAAAAGGGAAAAGAAAAACTGAAGCCACGATTTTATGGTCCTTATTGTGTAGTTCACCACATTGATGAAGTCGCCTACGAGCTGGAACTTCCAGAGGGGAGCCGTATTCATAACGTTTTTCATGTTTCTTACTTGAAGAAAGCTGTGGGACATAAGTCACGTTAGCTACAGACCTTCCACCACTCAATGAAGAAGGAAAGCTCATATTGGAACCAATCGAGATTATTGGAGTACATGAGAAGACCTTGCGGAACCAAATGGTGAAGGAATGTTTGGTACGTTGGAAACACTTGTTGTTAGATGACGCAACTTGGGAAGGCGAGCACATTCTATAGCATCCAACATTGTGTTTGCTTGAGGGCAAGCAAAATTTGGGATGGGAGGACTATAATATTCCCATCATAGAATAGATTATTAATCAAATCTCTGTTAATGGGCCGACTGATGTAAAATATCTCGGACCCATTTTAGTTTTGTTTCCGTAGGTAAGTGTTGTCGTCGGCTATCTTTGTACACCTTCGGAAAGTTTTCCCGACCGGTATTTAAGCACAATTTGTAGGTAGTCGTAGGTATGCAATTTGGATTATTTTCTCTGTACTACGAATTCCATTTTGAGTTCTTTGTAGTTTGCCATTTCGGAAGTGAAAGACCTTCCCTATTTGGTTTGTCCAGTTTTGGTGGGATTTAACCCTCACTCTATTCCATCGCCTGTAACACTTTGCTCGAATCTAGCAAATCAGAGCATCATCTCTATAGTTGATGCATATATCTATATCTGGAGTTGTATTAA
The DNA here is from genome assembly GCA_028749045.1 of Cupressus sempervirens. NCBI lineage: Eukaryota > Viridiplantae > Streptophyta > Pinopsida > Cupressales > Cupressaceae > Cupressus > Cupressus sempervirens. Next base: position 502,184,516 of record CM053786.1, read on the forward strand.
ATCTCTCATTCTACTGTGGTATAATATATTTGGTGATTATATTGGGTTAATATAAATTAAAGTGCGATACCCTCATTTTGGAAGATCTCCAACTCCATCATTCCTCTCCAACAGCTCACTGTACGGATACCCAGTGCTACTATACGGCCATATTGGTCTACCGTATAACCCTTTCTCCTGTCGTCCCTTCACCGTACTTCATCCTTTCATAACCGTACGTCCACCCATCTTCCGTTGGTGTACAACCCTCACATTATACCGTACGGACTCATCTGTACTGTAACCTCCTCCACTGTACTACCTTTTTGGAATACCATACAGTTGCACCATCCTCCATCGTACAGGCCCTGTTCACTGCCCATCGTACAAACATCACCATCTCCACCGTACGACCTTCTTGCTGCTTCTCCTTCCAGCCGCTCAGTGTTAGTGATTGATCACCAGACGCCCCCCCTCCAAGAACATTACAATGCTATTGCAATAGGGTACCCTAGCAACTCTCGCTTAATTCCAGCCTCGGGATTGTGTTAACAATAGGGTGCCTTAGTGGTTCTCCCCGAATTATAGTGCAATAGGATTCCCTTATAATTGTTTTCTTACTACTACTGCAATGGGCTACCTTTGCAGCTCTCCTTTAGTTCCCACTCTTTTCCTTATTTATTTTAAATCTTTAAATGTCTATTAATAATAATAATCAAAATAAGTTTATACATTACAGAATGCTTAGGTTGTTGTCGTGGCTATGGTCCATAATTTTCAAAGCTCTTTCAACTTCCCACTCCTTCATGGTAATATTTGTGTACTTGTTGATTGCAATATGGACTCATCATATGCTAGTGTATCCTTCATAAAGTCATGCATTCTTCTTGACATGGATTTGTAATATATACATCAATACTTTAATCATAAATAAAGACTTCACATTTCCTTGTCTTGAAATTTTCCCCGTAGGATGGCAAGATAATGCTCTGATACCACTGTAATGTCCCCCCTTAAGTAAGTTCTTACGGATAAGGGACTAATTAAAAGGGTTTTCTTCTTAATCATGACTCTTATTAATGCATAATATTATTTTTAAACTTATATTGATAATACGTGATGTCTCTTTAAGAATGACAAATTCACAATCGGCTCCACTAGTGTTGTGTTATTCTCAATCATTATTACTGATTTTTCTATATCATCTTCCTCAAGAATAAGTATGTGTTCTCTATGTCTGAATATTCTTTTATATTTTCAATGAATTTTCTCACCCTTCTCAAGTATTTATGATTATCCTTTTAAATAGCTCTCATATGCTCTCTCGTGGCAAGATTATGACTTTTCAATACAGGAGAAATAATGACTATTGTGACTTTTCATTAATTACTTCAGATCAAAGAAAGCCATTCTCTCCTTACCCATATAATCAGTGTTTCTGTTTCTTTACTGGACTTCAATGGCTTAATATCATTATTTATCTTTGTGTTGGGAAATATAAATCATGTTTATATGTTGCATGTTTATCCTTCCTCAGATTGTTAGTTCTATTATTTAATTATATTTCTTGTTTTTCCTTTCACATCATTTCACTCGTCCCTAGCAGATGCACCTAGTATTTATTAGAATAATATTTTAAAGTTCTTTCATCTATAGTATCTAATCATTGAAATATATATTTTAGCTTCTGAATGTATTTCCATCCCTCTATTTATCCTTGCCCTATGTTCCTAATCGCTTCCAAATTCCACTGTCTGTATTTATGGGTTGAGTCAAAAGCTGTTTGAATAATTTCTTATCCAGTGATTAGAAATTCTCATGCACTTCAATATATCCGTTCTGATTGCTGTTCCTCTTGTTTTACTTTATATGTCTTCACTGGGGGTTGTTTGTTCATAGACATTCGACTATGATCTTCGTGCCTCCTCTTGTTCTCATCTCTGTAAGTGACTCCAAGTGTTGTAATAAATAAGTCTTTATTTTAAATTGTTACTAGTCTTCATATCTAGTTCACTGCAGTGCCATCTGAACTGTTGGCTATTCTGTCACCAAATGTGACCGTTAATGAGTTGTATACATCTTTTCCTTATTTGTCTTATCGAGCCATTGAGTTGTTTGATGTTTCTAGCTTTTACTGTCTGTCTTATTAAAATATCTGTTGCTTGAATTTCAATCGTCATTCCTTCCTTGTTATATTCTTATTATCCAATTCCCTCTTGGACTCCTGTTGTATGCCTCTCTTGCTGCCACATATTGTCACTGCCACCAATCGTAGTCCTTTTTTTTGTCCCGCTTCTTATATTCTCCCTACTCGATCTATTCTTATACCTTACAACAGGCTATGATATCTCTTAAGGGACGCCTCCTCCAATATCTCTTGGTCACTAATGTTTTCTAAAAAGCAATTGAAATATTTGTGTATTTATTAGTAAACTTTATAATTCATCGATGTTTATTATTTCTGAATGGAAGAGGTCTAGTTCTCAACCTGCCCGAGCCTGTATTTTTTTGGTACTTTACATAGTAATGGTCACCGTCTGAAATTGTTGTTTCTTCCGTGTCAACATATAATCCACTTTCTCTATTGATGACTCTATCATTTATTAACTTGGTATCCTTATAGCTCTGTGGGTGGTTTATGATGTGGACGTTACCTGTTTTATTTGTCTATTCCTTACTAGTATCATTAGTTTTAGTAGGCGGGTTATATTACTTAATAAATAACCTGCTTGATAATATATTATTATTTGTTTTTAATCATATCAATTATAATATCATTCTGATAATATTATATTTGATTATTTATTATCTTTTACTAATTATTCTAATAATATATTATACATTAATAATATATTATATTATTATAAACTTACATCATCATACTTTGTATTTTATAAGTAAATTGATATACTATAATTGTAAACTATTATGATATTATCTGTTGATTTATATATATTAAGATATTATTATTTATTTATACTATAATATTATTATTTATTTATAATAGTTATAGTATATTTTAATTGAACCATTTTAAAATTATCACTTATTATTAAATCGTATCCTAGGAGGAGGGGGGACAATACACAATAGTGTCATGTCTCTGCAAATTCCAGTTAAGAACTGTCTGTTAATGTATAGCATCAGTAGAAGTAATGATGCTCATTTGATACATATACAGATCTGCATTTTAGGTTCTTAGATAAATGGTTATTATTGTTTCTTATATATATACAGTTACACACACACGTGTGTGTGGATTAACATACGTGTGATACTATTATCAGTAGACAGACTATATTCTATCGGCAGTCTTTATTTGTATCAGGAATGTTATTGCTGTGCGATTTATCGGGAGTACTGATTATGTATTACCAATGGCCATTACACTAACTAACAGTTGTTAGTCATGCCACCGTCGAGGCATGACTCTTCGTGGCCAAAGGCTATGTAGAGTCATGACCCTTCATCTTTGTACATATAGGAAGGCAGATCGCTGAGGGTAAAGATCTATACATGGCATCTTAGACCCAACGATCTGCATATTAATCAATAAAATTACTTTCCAGTACTTTTCTTCTACAATCTAATCAGCAGGATCATTGTTATATTCAGCATATCAATCACAATATACAGAGAAGGAAATTCTGCACATAAGCAATTCGAAGATCATCATTATTTTAATATTTGAAGAACAACTCTGCACTACTGTGATACAAGTAAGAGTATCCTATTGTTGCCATATTTATTGTAATAGTTTTATCTATTAGAGATCCACAAACTTAACATGGTATCAAAGCCATTCTGATAAGAAAAGCTGGTACTCAAAAATTAAAATCTAAAATCTCAGATTTTTTTCAAAAGCAAAAGTATATTATTAAGATGGTGAATCATGTGAGACTAGAAGATAGGCTTGAAGGTGCATCTAATTTCTCATAATGGAAAATTAGAGTAATGATAATATTAAGGGAAATGGAATTAGAGGAATATATTGAGACAAACATATCCGTGCTTGAAAATGAACCAGAGAAAGTAACATGGAAAAGACATAATAATAAAGCAATGAAAATCATAATAGATTCTATAAAAGATCATATTCTTCCATCCATATCTAGTCTCAAGATTGCTTTTGAGATGTTCTCCACTATTCGAGATACATTTGAAATCAACAATACTAGTAGATTATTAACCCTAAAACAAGATCTACTATATATAAAGATGAAAAATGGAGGATCTATTACTTCATACTTTCTAAGGATTTCTGAACTAAAAGATTAACTTGCAACAATGGAAAATCAAGTTGATGACAAAGAACTCAGCATGATAGCGCTAAGAGGTCTTCCTCTATAATGGGAAACATTTATTCGAGGTTTAAGCTCTCGACCCGAACTCCCTAAATTCGATTTATTAAAGAATAAATGCACACAAGAAGAATCTAGATTAGTCTCAAGAGGACTAAGTACAAATCAAGAGCGAGAAATTCAAGCACTTCATGTGAAATCAAACAAGAAAAGAAAATTCAAATACAACAAAACGGATTCTAACAAATCATATAAACAACATGATTTGTCCAAAGTTAGATGTTTTAAATATGATAAAATTGTTCACTCACATAACTTCTGCCCTGAAAAGAAGAAAATTCAAGCAGCCTTAGCAAAAATCAAAGGAGAGGGTGTAGAGAAAGAAAAAAGAGAAAACTATGCTTTTTACTTAGCCCTTTCAAGTGAATTAAACTCAAACCTCAACACATGGATCATAGATAGTGGAGCATCTCGGCACATCATTGGTTTTAAAGACAAATTTGAAACCTTCTCTAAACAAGCCCCAGAAGAAGTTACCATTGGGGATAACTCTACTCATCCTATTAAAGGAATTGGTTCCTGTTCAATTTACCTAAATTCAGGAATTACACTACAACTCAAAAATGTTTTATATGTGCCAGGAATAAAGAGAAACATAGTCTCTATTTTTGGTCTTGCTGATTCAGAATCACATTTCAAGAGGACAAAGTTCTATCTTGGCCCAAGAACTCTAATATCAAGAAAGTCATTTCCATTGAATTTAGAGATGGAAGTCTTTATAAACTTTGTAATAATCAAAACCTAGCTCTTCGTCATGAAACTTCAAATTCATTGAAATTTGGCATAGGAGGCTAGGTCACCTTCACTATCGTGCATTGTCATCCATAGGAAAAATTGTAAAAGGTTTGCCTAGTCTCAAAACTGATCACATAAGTATTTGCAAAGGATGTGCTTTAAGCAAAAATACTAAACAATCATTTATTAAAAGTGTTCACAAATCTAAATCCATTCTTGAATTGATCCACATTGATCTTTGTGGTCCTATGTCTATACCTTCTCTTAACGGGTTCTTCTTCTATGTGATTTTTATTGATGATTACTCTAGAAGAACTTGGATCTTTTTTCTGAAACAGAAAGAATCAGCTGAAGTTTTATCAAAATTCAAAGAGTTCAAAGCCTTAGTTGAAAATCAATCAGGACAGAAAATAAAAACTCTAAGGTCAGACAATGGAGGTGAATGCATCTCTGATATTTTTAAATTTTTTTGCATTGCTGTTGGGATTAAGAGGGAGTTTTCTGTACCATATAATCCTCAACAGAATGGAGTTGTTGAACGTAAAAATAGATCAATTGTTGAATTTGCCAGAGTAATGATGCGCGATCAAAACCTTCATACTTCCCTTTGGGCTGAAGCATTTAACATTGCAGTCTACATTCAAAATGGATGTCCACATTCAGTATTAGAGAGCACTACTTCGGAAGAAGTCTTTACGGGAATTAAACCTGATCTAAGCCATCTAAGAATATTTGGATGTCCTATTTATATCCACATTCCTAAAGAGAAAATAACAAAACTAGAACTTTCCAGAAAGAAGGGGATACTTATTGGATATAGTGAAACAACAAAAGGATACAGGGTCTTCATTCTAGGTCAAAGAACAATTGAAATTAGTAGAGATGTGAAATTTGAAGAAGATATTGCCTTTAATATTTCTAGAAATAGTGATGAATCCATTGTTGAATCTATTCTTGAAGTAGATGAAAATCAATAAGCAAAAATTGAGAGGGAGAATGATATAGAACTATCCTCTTCCACAATGTCTAATCATGAAGATTCTGAAAATGTCAACAATAAAAGAGGCAACTTTAGACTAGGAAAATGATAGAAGAAAATCAAGTTGTACTTATTGAAGTGATTCGAGAGAGCAAAAGAACTAGAAATCAATCATGTTATGTTGCATTATTAGCTGAACTTATAAAAACTGAACCTTCTAATGTTAAAGAAGCACTTTCAAATCAGTCTTGGAAAGAAGCAATAATTGAAGAATATAACTCTATATTAAAAAATAATGTATGGGATGTTGTACCAAGACCTAAAAACAAATCAGTTGTTTCTTCTAAATGACTGTTTAAAATTAAGCATGCATCTGATGGTAGCATTGAAAAGTACAAAGCCAGGTTTGTAGCACGGGGTTTCTCATAGAAAGAATGCATTGATTATGAGGAAACATTTGCTCCAGTTGTTAGATATACTTCAATCAGAACCGTCTTGGCTATTGCAGCATCCAACAGATGGAAAGTTCATTAAATGGATGTCAAAACAACGTTCCTTAATGGCAAAATTGAAGAAGTTTATATCGAACAACTAGAAGGATTCAACACTCATGACAGAAAAACTCACGTTTGTAAATTAAAAAAAGCTCTTCATGGTCTCAAATTGGCTCCCAAAGCGTGGTATGAAAGGATAGACAACTATCAATTGAAGTTAGGATATTCTAAAAATGAAACTGATCCTAACTTATACTTCAAAATAGATGGTGATGATATGATTATTCTTGTGTTTTATGTTGATGATTTGTTGATAACAGGTGATGAACATCTCATAAAGAAATGCAAATAAGAATTCACAACAGAGTTTGAAATGAAAGACTTAGGTCTACTTCACTACTTTCTTGCATTAGAAGTTTGGCAATAGAATAACTATATTCTTCTGAATCAAGGAAAATATATAGACGTCATTTTAATAAAATTTGGAATGATGAAATGTAAATCAGCTGCTACTCCTGTGGAAGTAAATCTACACAAGTTGAAGGATGATATGATCAAGTCATAACCTATAGATTCTACTTACTACAGACAGATTATTGGATCTTTAATGTATTTGGTGAATACTCGTCCTGACATATGTTATGCTACTAACACCTTGAGTCAGTTTATGTGTGCACAAAAGAAGATAAATCTACATGCAACTAAATACATTTGAGATATCTAAAGGGTACTATTGGAATGAGAATCAGATATGATAAAGTCAACATTGAACTTCATGGATATTCTGATTCTAATTGGGCAAGCAGTCCTACTGAATGTAAGTGTACTTCTGGATATTGCTTTAGTCTAGAATCTACTATAGTTTCTTGGTCCAACAAAAAATAGACTTCAGTTGCTTTAAGTTCCACCGAGGCAGAATACATTGCATCTTCTTTGGGTGCTAGAGAAGTGGTATGGCTATAGAAGTTGTTAGCAAATTTGTTCAAAAGATCTTTGAAGCCCACCGTGATTTATTGTGATAATCAAAGTCGTATCAAGCTTTCAAACAATCCATTTTTCCACAATCGCTCCAAACATATTGAAATTCCTTACCACTACATTTGAGATATGGTGAAACGAGGAATCATTCAACTAGAGTGTTTTCCCGTACGGGTAAAATAAATGGACGCTTACAGACAATGGAACAGAATAGCAGAATTATATTCGCATATGCCAGACATACATTATGCTTGATAAGATCAATGATGAATGATAAATGATGATAGATTTACAATGATCCCAGATGGGATATAAATACTATTCGCCGAACCTTCCCGAAGGAGTCCGTCGGCCACAAACATTGTCCGCTACAACTATTTACCTGTCGGCTACAGAATACAGAAACACCAATGACAATCACCTTGTCGGCTACAGAAACACCGACGACAATCATCCCGTTGGCTATAGAAACACCGACGACAATCATCCCGTTGGCTACAGAACCGATGACAATCTAGTCGGCTGACACCATCCCCCCCCAAAAAGAAAAGTCGTCTCCTGACGACTAACAAAATATCTGAGACAAATTAACCAAAATACATTAACGGACTAATTACAACAAGATAAATCTGTTTCTGACAAATCATTGTCACCTTCGTCCCGTGCCTGTAGCCTCTGCTAATACAATACTGCCTCCTTAATGAAGTTGACCTTGATAGCCACTCGTGCTGCTTTCTCTGCTTCCAACACTAGGTCCACTGAGCTAAGTGCCGCTGTACTGCCTTCTGGATGATCCACTCCTCTCGAGCTCTCTATGCACCCACCAAGACAGCCTCTCAGCCAACACCTACTCCCAGTGCCTCTGGTATACAGACACTCCATGTCTGCAGCAACTTCAAGTCTTCTCAACTGGTCAGACTCCCATGACTGATATCAGCAACGACTGGGGTCCAGGGGGCAATGCCCTCGGCGGGGTCGAGAGGCAGCGCCCCTCATCGCCAAGACCAAATTAGCACTCCAAAACCCACACAAAACTACATGGAACACACTGTTTTTGCCATTTTCTGCCGATTCTACACTCTTTTGGGCAACCACTGATACTTCCCCTTCCCTTTGGCATCATCTGCTACTCATTTCGAACAACTTGAATCTGTCGTCATTTTTTTTTTTTTGACAAAAATAAAATTAAAAAATAGCACCTCAATTTTGCCTCCACACGTCGCCATTCTGCAACGACGACAAGGGAATCATCTGATCATTCTGTGACGGTGACGGCGACGGCATCTTCCTGGCACGATAGGATCCGTTGACTGCGTGAGGTACCTCTTGCTCGTCTAACGTCCCCAACTTTACCACTCGATTGTCGCCAACCTCTCGGATCTGATATGGTCCAACCCATCTTGCCTTAAACCTTTCCTATTTGCTTTCATTCCGATCTTTGTATTTGAGTACCAACTGCCCCGGCTGAAACCTGTTGAGTTTGTCATGCCACACCTTATGCCTGTTTTGTGTCACCTCCGTCGCCCACTGTGCTTGCTGTCGTTGCACATCTAGCTTATTTCCTTTCTGTTGATACCCTTAAAGTAATTTTATGGTGCGATGCATTCTTTTCTTCCTGTGCGGTCCGTTCACCGTGTACCAAATGGTGGGATCTTTCTTTTTTCTGGGTTTGGACTGTATGTTCTTCCCCTCAGCTTCAGGCGTAACCGCCTTTCCTTCTTCCGCTGCTCTGTATTCCTTCAGACACTCATTTTCCTCTTTTTTCTCACTTTTGTCGACCCTTAGCATATTACAACTTGAAAACAATTCGTAGTCTTCTATCTGCCAATGGTAAAGGCCATTCATCAAGTCTAGGTTATCATCATTTGATCCTCCTTCTAGTGTCAATACTCCTTCGTCGTTTGGTTCCATTCTCTTCTTTCCTTCATCGTCATTGCTTTCGTCGTCACTGTCGCCTTCACCTTCTGAGTCTGACGATGCTGCCTCTTCACCTACCATTTGGGTGTGCAGGTCAATTATGAATCTTTTGCCTCCGCACTCCATTGATAGGGTATTTCGTTTCCAATCATGTTTTACTTTTGCTTGCACCAATCAAGTCCGTCCGAGAATAGCATCATATCCTTTTCTTTTCAATGGAATGACCACAAAATCCAATAAAAATGGTTGCGTACCAATGGTTACCGGTTGCGCCTTCAAGGTTCCTAACGGTTTGATCCCGTGCGGGTCCGCCGTGAGCAACTGGAATGTAGGTGGCCACAGTGTCGGCTTTCCCAACTTCTTCCAAGTATCCTTCGGCAACACATTCACACCGGACCCTCCATCGACAATTGTGTCTGTTAGAACATTTCCCAAAATCCCCATCTCGACGACTGTCGGATGTCGTTCGGATGTGAGTGCCAACAGCATTAGGTCTGTTGTCATCACTTCCCTACTGTCCCTTCCTGTGTCCTCCATTGCTTTCGGAAACAGTGTATGATTCAAAATGGCCGTCCGTAACTAGGGCATTGTGAGAAGGTCACTTATCTTGACCGGTATCTCTATTTGTAAGATTTTTCGTACAATGTTTTGTTCTGCAAAGTTCCTTGCCAAGGTGCTGGTGATGTCCTTCAACTTAGATGTCCCTGCTGACGATGCCTTTCCAATTTCCACCTGTGCTTCCCACAATTTTATTTTTTCCTCCGCCAGCAGTTTTGCTTGCCTCCACATAATTGCCAGAACCTCCTCTTCATCCATGTTGACAGTGATCAATCTAGCCTTTGGGCACTTAGCATCTTCATGGTCGCCGGGTCCGCACCATCTGCATAATAATTTTGGTGTGTTCACCGTTGTACAGTCCCGCACAAAATGACCCCACAAATTACATGCTCGGCATTGAATGATCGGTCATCCGTTTGCATCATACTGGGTTCGACTTCGGCTCCCATTATTATTGTTATTGTTCTCATTGTTGTTGTTTTGCCCTCTGTTATTATTCCTGTACCCTCCGGATGTGGCACCTGCGCTATTCGTATTTCCGCTACTGCCCGACAAGGAAGCCTCCTGTGTAAGAAGCACCTGCGGAGATTCTCTTGTCTTCATGTTAAATGGGCACTCTTTTGTCGAATGGCCCATGATCTGACAAATGTCACAGAATTGGTTCTTTGTACACGATCCTTTAGTATGATCATCGGTCTTACACTCCGTGAACCACAGCTCACTGCCTTTTGGCTCCTTTTGCATGTTTTTAAACTCCATCATGCGGATCATGTCCTTTTGTAAGGTGCGGACCTTCTTGCTACTGCCTTCATCGTCGCTGCTATCTTCTCCGGCAGACTCGTCGTCATCAGAATTAGATGAGTTAGTGTTCTTCTTCTTTGTTTTCTGCTCACTTTTGAGGTCCAATGCTCTGTTATAAGCTTCCGTGTATGACGACGGTGGCACAATTTTTATTTTCTTTCGCAATTTCGAGCATAGGCCTTCCACGAACCATCTTTTCTGAAGTCCGTCTGCTGGCTTACTCTCCATTTTATTTATCAAATCTTTTAATTTCCTAGCATAAACGCGGACGGTTTCATTCTTCCCCTGCTTAGTCTTGAAGATCTTTGCTACAATTTCATTATCATCCCGCAACAGTTTAAATTCTGCCGGAAACTCCTTTTTAATTTTATCTCAACTGTTTAGCTTTTGTGGATCTGTATCAGTAAACCAATCAATTGCTATGCCTCGTAGGATCGCCGGAAATTGCCTCATCCAGTCGTCTTCATCAGTTATCCCATTTGCCTTCTAGATCGTTTCACATGTTTTGCAATGTCGAATGGGATCGGTCGTACCATCGCCATTGAACTTCGACAATTTCTCTTTTGGTCCCGCCATCACAATTGGTTTCTGTAAACAGGCGTTGCTCGGTCTTGCAATACTGGCACTGTTCAATTTCACACTGGCAGTCTGCACTCCCACATCGGCAGATTGGTCTCCCACACCGGCGGACTGCACTCCCACACCGGCGATCTGCACTCCCACACCGACGGACTGCACTCCCACACCGGCAGACTACACTCCCACACCGGCGAACTGTTTTCCCACACCGTCAGACTCAATAGCTGTGAACCTTGGTGAAGAGGGGTGTTCTGAAGTTGTCCCCTAAGGAAGTATATCCCAGACGAAGAGTTCACTCCACGCTCTTTCTCCGTTGGCACTCCGAGCCGTGCAAGTCAATGCTCTTCCTTCTGGATTTTCTTCCCTCGACGAACACAAATTCAAAAACTCCTCTCGTGCTTCTTTCACCAATTCCACCCGTTGCCGAGTTTCCTCCAACAATTCTTCCGTGCTCTGGTTTTCGTCAGCAATCTTTTGAAATCTCCGTCGGCATTCGGCTTGCTGTGCCAAAATCAAATTCTTTTGCACAGTACGGATTCCATCTTTCCCCTTGGCCTTATTTCGATCCTTGTTAAGCTGATTTGGCATTAATCTTCATTCCTTCCACCTTCCAGGTTCATAGGGCAACAATGCCAAATGTTTTACCGTACGGGTAAAATAAATGGACGCATACAGACAATGGAATAGAATAGTAGAATTATATTCGCATATGCCAGACATAGATTATGCTTGATAAGATCAATAATGAATGATAGATGATGATAGATTTACAATGATCCTAGACGGGATATAAATACTATCCGCCGAACCTTCCCGAAGGAGTTCGTCGGCCACAAACATTATGTTCGCTACAACTATTTACCCCTCGGCTACAGAATACAGAAACACCGACGACAATCACCCCATCGGCTACAAAAACACCGACGACAATCATCCCGTTGGCTATAGAAACACCGACGACAATCATCCCGTTGGCTACAGAAACACCAACGACAATCCAGTCGGCTGACATAGAGTACATCTGTATTAATGAGCAAATAGCTGATATCTTTACCAAGCCTCTTGCTAAAGTGAAGTTGAAATATTTCAGAGAAAAACTTGGTATGATTAATTTGTAATATTGAATATTGAATTTAATTTTTTTAAAGTTCAAGTGAGTTTATGCTTCTATTGTTGTTTAGTCGCATCAGATATGTAATTAAAGGTGATGATCTTTCATGTACATATTTTTCAGAAGGTAATTATTTGTAAGGTGACAATCTTGCAAATGATAGGCCTACTATCATGGACATCTCTAGATATTGCTTCGGGCAATTAAATATTATAGATAACGAACCCATTGTGTTATCATGGACATCTCTAGATATTGCTTCGGGCAACTAGAGATCATAGATAACAAATTCATTTGTGTTACCATGGACATCTCTAGATATTGTTTCGGACAATTAGAGATCATGGGTAACGAATCTTATGTTATTACTATGGACATCTCTAGATATTGTTTTAGACAATTAGAGATCATAGATAAAATATTTATTATGATTACTCTAGATATTGTTTTGGACAATTAGAGATCATAATGTATGTTATGATAGTGTTCATACCTTAGTGATTTTATTTTCTGACTAGTCAGTGTTTTAGAGTGTTAAGTTCAGATAAAGTAATCAGATATTCTATTCTAAAATCTAAGGTATATTACTTCTCCTTTGCTAAGAGGGAGTGTTAATGTATAGCATCAGTAGAAGTAATGATGCTCATTTGATATATATACAGATCTGCATTTTAGGTTCTCAGATAAATGGTTATTATTGTTTCTTATATACACACACACACACACACACGTGTGTGTGCGGATTAACATATGTGTGATACCATTATCAGCAGACAGACTATATTTTATCGGCAGTCTTTATTTGTATCGGCAATGTTATTGCTGTGCGATTTATCGGGAGTACTGATTATGTATTACGGATGGCCATTAAAGTAACTAATGGTTGTTAGTCATGCCACCATAGAGGCATGACTCTTCCTGGCCAAAGGCCACGTAGAGTCATGGTCATGACCCCTTCATCTTTGTACATATAGGAAGGCAGATTGCTGAGGGTAAAGATCTATACACGGCATCTCAGACCCAGCGATCTGCATATCAATCAGTAAAATTACTTTCCAGTACTTTTCTTCTACAATCTAATCTGTAGGATCATTGTTATATTCAGCATATCAATCACAATATACAGAGAAGGAGATTCTGCACATAAGCAATTCGAAGATCACCATTATTTGAAGAACAACTCTGCACTACTGTGATACAAGTAAGAGCATCTATTGTTCCCATATTTATTTTAATAGTTTTATCTATCAGAGATCCACAAACTCAACACTGTCAGCACCTCCCTAATCCACTTTTCTTAGCAGTTCAAACTTTCATTACAGATTCAACACTTTCAACTTATAGTCATCATATACAGCATGTCAATGTGCATCCAAATATGCATGCTCATTACACATTGTTATACACTTGTATACAAAAAGGTTTTCTTTATTTATACTCGCATTCAAGATGACATCTATTGGTCAAAATAATGCACAAATTCAATTGTTACATTTAATTACAAGCACCATACCTAAATCTGGGAACATCATCACCACACAATATTATTACAAAAATAGGTCACACATTGGATGTAACAAGATATGGCACAAATCCTGAGACTGGAGGAATGCCACAACCAAGAACAAAAGATGGAAACCTTAAGATCATTGGATAAACCAACGACCTCAGGTATCATATTGATAGAACTGAAAACTAAGAACAAATGTGGCCATTCATTAAGATGAAAACTATAGATTAGCACCAATCCCAAACAAAATAATTCAATCTATCATCTAATAGAAAACAAGTGTACCAATAAGTACCAATAAGCGGGAACGAAAGAATTAGGTACACAAGTTCACCAACAAAAGGGAATGTAGAATGTTCTCTGTTAGATATACTCCCTTTGATGACCAACTAAACTATATCAGGAAAACTGCATTAGGAGACCTGATAGATGAAGTCCAGATACACAAAGACCAATCTGAACAAAAGATGTAGGATGTCTTAATTTCAAGTACTATTTCTGTCAGGTTGACCATACTATCACTCAACTAAGTGACATATACCAAAACATGTCACCCAACAAACAATATCAATAGAGTGTTGGTATGGATGTTTTGACATCATTGACAATCGATGCCAACATTAATATGCCATGTCTAACAACATTTATGCCACATCCTCCATACATGATGGTGTTGGTAATGGTATGGCCCATGATTTCCATTTCCACCATAGTTGGGGTTCTTCCTACACCCACTGCCAACAACATAGGATCTGGATTACCACTTGTGGAGGTCACTCTTTCAAGCCCTTGTTTTTTTGTCTCATTCATTTTGTGGTTGCCAACCTCTTGACTGCTGTGTGTATTTAGTGTCCGTAGTATGTCTACAACTCATATTGGGACTGATGGAGCCTAAAAATTTAGGTCTCCATTTGTGAAACGATGTTGAAAATTTGATGAAATATCCCTATATGAAGATTTTGAAAAAATCCTACAAGTGGAGGCTTTCATATCCTTTACAACAAATTCCCACAGGGAAATAAGATTGAATGAGATTATTGTGACAGGCATTTTTCGAACCATTGGGCAGGATTTTCAAATTGATCTTTTTGTTCTTTTATCAAGGCATTATTCAAATTATCATGTCAAATAATGTCACAGGTTGAATCATTTATTGGAAGTTGTTCATCACATGCAGCCATTTCACAGCCTCAGGCCTGCAATATAGTTGCTGTCTTCACTTCAGGAAAGGAATTCTGACGGCAACTGTGTATTATATCAAGAAATGGTGGAAAGTTTCCAGACCAGTATCCAAGATGCACAAGGAACATTTTCAGAACAAAAGAATGCATAATGAATATTGACAGTAAGAAATACATTAGATATAAATGTTATAGAAAATCTGATACAAGGGGAGTTTGCTAAGGAAATATGTAAAACTTGCCTTGTGTGTACCAACAGCAGTAAAGTATGTGCAGACCTAAGGAGCATAGTTGTTCCTAAATTGTTTTTATTCACCAAGGAATATCTATCAGTGCAGACAAATTGGTGCTTCAGGGAGTGTGACTCTCAGAATTTTTTCGATGGCATAAAAAATGTATATTGGAAAACAATTGATAAGTCCAATGAGCCCTTAGCAATTGCCCATTCTTCAAATTCCAATGGTGCCATTCAGAGCTTAGAATCAGACAGAGAGCTTACAAGCAAAACTCCATCTGTGTTTTGTAAAGTTGGATGTGAGATTGCCAAGGCCAAAGACATGGAGAAGCCCTTGTAGAATGAATGAATATTCAGATTCTGAGAGTATACAGGAGTTAGCCAGCAAAGTCTGAAAATGTCTATAAGTTAAGCTGCACAAGAAGTGCTTGTACAAGTCTCAAAGATTAGATATTTTATAACCAAGTGATGAATGATATTTTATAATCATCGCTCTTAAATATTTTATATCCAAAGATGAGTATGGTTGTGCATCACAAGGTAATAAATATTGCATTTGTTTGTTCGAAGGATTACTATTAAATTATCGAGTCAGCAGCAGTGGTTAGAGAAGATAAATTCTGGTGATTCCAGAAGATGTTTGAGATTGCCCTCCGTCCATGAAAGTCGAGTATAAAGAAGCTTTACGGCAAAAGCAGATATGTGCAATCCATAAAATTGAACTTGTTTTTCTCAGCATCAATGCCTTCCATGGGGCCTTTTGGTAAATATTTCCCATAAAACTATCATCGATATAGTTTACTTATAGCATTTTGAATGTCTGTGGCAGGTGTGCATTTGGATGAAGGAGCCGTCTGAAATAGGGAAGGTATCATGATGCATCATATCGTTCCAATGGAGACACTCGATATGTGGCAAAATCTTTATGTGTCGCCTCACGCATACAAACAATATTATAATCCTGAGGTGCAGAGCAAGACGAAGATGTTCAAAGTGGTCTGGAAAATAGTTTGGCACCGTCAGGAGTTTGGCGTACATGCAGGAGTCACATGTCCAATGATGAAGATCTTAAGATTTGTTTGATATGTGGAAAGTTAAAATATGATTAGTGCTCTTGTTTGTCTTATATACTTCAATCGTTCCTGATTAAAATTTTCTTTTGTGCAAAGGTTGAAGGATTTATCGATCAGTTATTTGTTATGAAAAGTTACAATTGTTTTGCAAAAGGCATAGTGCCTTTTCATTGTTTATAAATATGACATGTAAAATCAAACAAGAGAGACAATTTCAATTTCATATTTGTATTTCAAAATTTTACCAACCCTATGCTCTATGATATATTTTACTTTTTATCAGTAAAGAAATGACTTTTTGAACTAAGCCTATGGATGGTGGGTGATTGAATGAATTCTTGTGCGATTTGGAGTCGAACTGTATTGGATAGATCATCCGTGGGAAGTGTCTCTAGTACAATTTTACTGCTGGATCAGTAAGAAATATTTATTTGCATTAGAGTTTTAATTTTTTATTAAGTTGTGTCCTTTATAAATGTTTTTTATTAATTTTTATAAATATTTTAATATTCGGAGAAGTGGACTAGGTCATTATTGCATTTTAAATTTGATAAACATAAATATTGTGAAATATTTAATTATTTTTGTATTTATGTCTAGTTTGCCTTCGCAAGAGTTAAAGTGCATCTTAGACTAGTTTAAAATTGCATTTTTTATAATTGATCTGTTGTGTTTGAATTATTGAAATTGTTTATAGTTTAAATATATTAGACTTTATAAAGTTGTACGTTTCAACTTATAATATTGACTCTGATTGCCTATTTAATTAAGCACTGGTCTTTTATTCTTGATTCACAATCCATATGCTGGCAACCTTTTCATTTCTTTCCTTTGAGGAATTAATATATTCATGTGTTGCATTAATCTATAATCATTTTTTATTTGAAACATTATCACATTTATTATTGTTAATTCGTAATTTGCAAGCTTAAAACTTTGAATAATTCTTGCCATTTTGAAAGCTTTTGTTGCATTCGCATTTTAATTTATCTGCTATAAGCATCTTGGATTTAAGGTTGTTGTCTAGGATCAGGTACACCCGCCTTGGTTTTGTAGAGCCGGAAGCGTAGGGGATTTGGATCACATAGATCGATCTCTTCAAGTTGGCGTTAACCGATTCGATATCCCAACATCGAGCAAGCAAGACTCGTAGGATTTTAATCTGCGGTATTGGGAATCAACAGATTGGCGACTCTACTGGGGAGAGTTGCAAAGAAAACCCTAAGAGTTTCTAATTGTAGACTAGTAAGAGTTAGATTCTATTTGATTTGTTATTTTGATCTGAATTAATAAGTTTTTTATATTTAATATTGTGCATTTTAATTTCCTTGAAGATTTTGATCTCATAATTATTTTATAAATCTAATTGCTTTGTGGAGATTGTATCTTGTAGAGCATTGTATGTCTTCTTTAAATCTTTGCCACAAGTGAGGTATACTCTACTGGAAGGAAGAACTCAGATTCTTGAAGCTTATTCATGTCCTCCATTTGGAGGTGGCGACTCTATTGTATTCTAATTGGTACTTTAACAAAAGGAGTGCCTGGATCATCAGTGACTTTACTGAGGAAGAAGACTCAAAAAGAAGTGCTATATAGTTTTTTCAAATGCATCAATCATTTCAAAGAAAGCCTTTTATTTCAGATGGTATCAGGCCATTTGATTTCAGCAATTGTTATTATGAACCTAGCAAGTTATCTCCAAAGCTTTCACAACTGGTACCAAAGTTCCATGGAGAATGGAATGAATCGGTAGTTCAACATCTGGATGCATTCTACACATTTATAAAAGATTACGAGATTTGTGCGGAAGATCAAGTGATGAAGTTGTTCGCCAAAACATTGAAGGACATTGCAAGACAAGTGTATGAATCATTACCCACACAATGCATATCATCCTGGAAACAATTCGAACAATGGTTCCTATATGAATTTCATGATACAAGCGAGGAAGATGACATGTGTTATGAACAAGATGAAAATCAAAGCTGCAACATGGAAGAGGATCCTAGCATGTCTCCACTTGATGCTTTCTTCAATATAGAAAGGTATGAAGGCGAGACTTTAGCGCATTTGTTTGTGAGGATGCTAAATGCCTATGATGAGATTCCATCAAACTTTAAACCTCCTTACAAGGAATTTTTGAGCAAAATTGTTAAGTTGAGAATCTCACTGAAGGATCTTGACGTAACGCTTCTTCTTCAGATATGGGATCAAGCTATTAAAGATGAAGCAAAAGATACCAAAGTAATACAAGAACAAAATGATGTTTCAGATTCAAGTGTAGAAGAAATTGAAGAAGAATCCGATCATGATGAGACCAGTAAGGAATTAGACTATGAAGAACATGGAAATGATGAAGAGGATTCTCTCAGTGTGGATGAGATTTCAATCTTGTTAGATATGGAATATCAAAAGTATGTTGAAAAGGGTGGTAAAATTTTTCTTCCTATATACAAAGAAAATCAGATCAAGGAGAAACAAATTGATATGTCCTATCAAACATTCAATGAATACGAAAAATTCATTCATTTTGTCAAATCCATATCACTTTCATGAGGAGGAAAACAATGAACCAGAAGGATCATACACTTCTCAGGAGGATGACATATTTGTTGAAGATGTGCATTCTAGTCTAAGTATGGAAAGAGATCCATTTAGATACAAGTTCAAAGAGTTTTCAGATCTTGTATATAATGGACTAGCTGAAGAGAATGAATAATATAGTTCTTATACATTTATAGATCTTGAGGAAAATATGAGCATTCGGGAAGAAGAAGAAAATGCATTCGAGAAGGACTTCCAAATCATTTCAGACACCCTATGCAGTGAAACAATAGAGAATCCAGACATAATGTTTTGTGAAAGTGAAGTAGGACAGCATGAGAAAATGTCGGATAAATGTTCTCATGAAGATATTCCTGAGGTTCTTTTCTTAAGTCCATTGTTTGAAGAAGAGTTTTTATATCAAATATATCAGCACTATGATAACATACCTAAGGATGATTCTGAAAATAATGAAAATCATAGCATATGTGGAGAAATATATTCAGAGGAAGAGCCATTCTCCAATCCATTTTATGATCAATATTTGCATCTAAAATGTGAAGATGAGATGGAATCAAATGTGCATAATAAGGAGGACATGTTGGAAGTTAGTCCTGAAAAGATAATGCTTGAATGCAGGTTATATTCAAAATCTTCTTGTGAGGAGAATCATTCGGAATGTGGGGTAGATTGTGTGCAAAAGGAGAATCAAAAAAAGGCAACTCATTCTGATGCAA
The DNA here is from genome assembly GCA_028749045.1 of Cupressus sempervirens. Lineage (NCBI taxonomy): Eukaryota > Viridiplantae > Streptophyta > Pinopsida > Cupressales > Cupressaceae > Cupressus > Cupressus sempervirens. The sequence goes on from CM053786.1 coordinate 502,204,288, forward strand.
GTATGACTGATTACATACATATGAACCTTCCATTCAGCAAAGATCACAATACATTTAACGACTTCTCAACAGCAAAACAAAAGTCAAATACCAAGGATTGCATTGATGAAACACAATTAGTAAGTATTGCCCTTGAGGATGCTGCATACGATACAGGTAAGAAGTATGAGCAGTATACCGAGGTAAGTATCCTTGAATACCTTGTGGTGATATTTGTTAATAATATGCTTAAAAAATTGCTTTCAAGTTTTCATCATCCATCTTTTGAAGATTTTTCTTTTGTGTATACTAGTCAAATCAATGAAGTAAGAGATCAGATGTTTAGATTGAATAATATTAAAATTTATTTTCTCTCAAATGATCTTATTGGTAAGGTAAATGTAAATTCTAATCTTGAATAGGAGATGCATGCGTCGTATGATAATCGATTTATATGTTCTAACAGATCAGATTTTACTAATGGGTGATTTGTTATCATATTCATGAGATCCAAAGTATTGCAGGATTAGAATTGGGTATTTGATCGAGGAAAGAATCAATGTTTGTTTTTTGGGGGGCTTGGGGCCACCCAATTTCACCGTGCATCATGATAAGCATGGATGCTTGGTTTGCTCTTCCAGATATAGCTGGAATCTTACTATGCCCACAAGGGGCATATGTCCCCAATAAGAGCCGCTGATGGAGCCTAAAAATTTAGGTCTCCATTTGTGAAATGATGTTGAAAATTTGATGAAATATCCCTATATGAAGATTTTGAAAATATCCTACAAGTGGAGGCTTTCATATCCTTTACAACAAATTCCCATAGGGAAATAGGATTGGATGAGATTAGTGTGACAGGCATTTTTCCAACCATTGGGTAGGATTTTCAAATTGATCTTTTAGTTCTTTTATCAAGGCATTATTCGAATTATCATGTCAAATAATGTTAGAGGTTGAATCATTTATTGGAAGTTGTTCATCACATGAAGCCATTTCACAACCTCAGGCCTGCAATATAGCTACTGTCTTCACTTCAAGAAAGGAATTCTGAGGGCAAATGTGTATTATATCAAGAAATGGTGGAATGTTTCTAGACCAGTATCCAAGATGCACGAGGAACATTTTCAAAACAAAAAAATGCTTGCAAAATAATGCATAATGAATCTTGACAATAAGAAACACATTAGATATAAATGTTACAGAAAATCTGATACAAGGGGAGTTTGCTAAAAGATATATGTAAAACTTGCCTTGTGTGTACCAACAGTAGTAAAGTATGTGCAGACCTAAGGAGCATAGTTGTTCCTAAATTGTTTTTATTCACCAAGGAATATTTATCAGTGCAGACAAATTGGTGCTTCAGGGAGTGTGAATCTCAAATTTTTTTCGATGGCATAAAAAATATATATTGGAAATCAATTGATAATGTCCAATGAGCCGTTAGCAATTGCCCGTTCTTCAAATTCCAATGGTGCCTCTCAGAGCTTAGAATCAGACAGAGAGCTTACAAGAAAAACTCCATTTGTGCTTTGTAAAGTTGGATGTGAGATTGCCAAGGCCAAAGACATGAAGAAGCCCTTGTAGAATGAATGAATATTCAGATTCTGAGAGCATACAGGAGTTAGCCAGCAAAGTCTAAAAATGTCTATAAGTTAAGCCGCACAAGAAGTGCCTATACAAGTCACAGAGATTAGATATTTTATAACCAAGTCATGGATGATATTTTATAATCATTGCTCTTAAATATTATATATCCAAAGATGAGTATGGTTGTGCATCACAGGGTAATAAATATTTCATTTGTTTGTTCGAAGGATTACTATTAAATTATCGGGTCAGCAGCAGTGGTTAGAGAAGATAAATTCTGGTGATTCCAGAAGATGTTTGAGATTTCCCTCCGTCCATGAAAGTCGAGTATAAAGAAGCTTTACGGAAAAAGAAGATATGTGCAATCCATAAAATTGAACTTGTTCTTCTCAACATTAGCGCCTTCCATGGGGCTTTCTGGTAAATATTTCCCATAAAACTATCATTGATATAGTTTACTTATAGCATTTTGAATGTCTGTGGAAGGTGTGCGTTTGGATGGAGTCGTCTGAAATAGGGAAGGTATCATGGTCCATCATATCGTTCAAATGGAGACACTCGATATGTGGCAGAATCTTTATGTGGCACCTCATGCATACAAACAATATTATAATCCTGAGGTGCAGAACAAGACAAAGATTTTCAAAGTGGTCTCGAAAACAGTTTGGCACCGTTAGGAGTTTGGCATACATGCAGGAGTCACATGCACGGTGACGGAGATCTCAAGATTTGTTTGATATGTGGAAAGTTAAAATATGATTAGTGCTCTTGTTTTTCTTATATACTTTCATCGTTCCTGATTAAAGTTTTCTTTTATGCAAATGTTGAAGGATTTATCGATCAGTTATTTGTTATGAAAAGTTACAATTGTTTTGGAAAAGGCATAGTGCCTTTTCGTTGTTTATAAATATGACATGTAAAATCAAACAAGAGAGACAATTTCAATTTCATATTTATATTTTAAAATTTTACCAACCTTATGCTCTATGATATATTTTACTTTTTATCGGTAAAGAAATGATTTTTTGAACTAAGCTTGTGGATGGTGGGTTATCGAATGAATTCTTGTGCGATCTGGAGTCGAACTGTATTGGATAGATCATCCGTGGGGAGTGTCTCCATTACAATTTTACTTTCGAATCAATAAGAAATATTTATTTTAATTTATTTGCATTAGAGTTTTAATTTTTTATTAAGCTGTGTCCTTTATAAATGCTTTTTATTAATTTCTATAAATATTTTAATATTCGAATAAGTGGATTTGGTCATTATTGCATTTTAAATTTGATAAACATAAATATTGTGAAATATTTAATTATTTTCGTATTTATGTCTAGTTTGCCTCCGCAGGAGTTAAAGTGCATCCTAGACTAGTTTAAAATTGCATTTTTATAATTGATCCGTCGCGTTTGAATTATTGAAATTGTTTATAGTTTAAATATATTAGATGTTATAAAGTTGAATATTTCAACTTATAATATTGACTTTGATTGCCCATTTAATTAAGCACTGGTCTTTTATTCTTGATTCACAATCCATATGCTAGCAACCTTTTCATTTCTTTCCTTTGAGGAATTAATATATTCATGTGTTGCATTAATCTATAATCATTTTTTATTTGAAACATTATCACATTTATTGTTCTTAATTCGTAATTTGCAATCTTAGAACTTTCCATAATTCTTGCCATTTTGAAAGCTTTTGTTGCATTCGCATTTTAATTTATCTTAATTTATCTGCTATAAGCATCTTGGATTTAAGGTTGTTGTCCAAGATCAGGTACACCCGCCTTGGTTTTGTAGAGCCGGAAGTGCAGGGGATTTGTATCACATTGAACTATCCCGTCAAGTTGGCCTTAACCGGTTGGATATCCTAGCATCGAGCAAGCAAGGCTCGTAGGATTCCAATCTGTTGTTTTGGGAACCAACAGGGACCATCACCTATAACATCTATTGTACAATGTTTTCTTATGATGCTAACTAAACAGGGGTACTGACCGTGACATTTGTCTTCCTATGTTCTTCCTCCATTGCTAGTTCTATTTCCATTTGGGCTTCCTTCAATTTTTCCTTCGTATGTGAGTTAGGGTATGTGACTTTCTTAGCCTAGAGTCTCATGATTGTGAGGTCTCTCTTCTAAGCGTATTACTTCTATTATGTTTATCACTATCCCCTTAGGGAAGTCAACATCTTCATGGTTGCCTAGACCACACCATTTGCATAGCATACTCTCACCACCTTGCTCATTGTGGCAGCCCCCGCATGAAGTGGCCCCATTCGCTACATTTGCGACATTGTATCATGGGTCGTCACTTCACATTGTATTTGATGCGGCTTCTTGGGGTATTATTATTACTATTATTGTAATTGCATTGTTGGTTGTTACCGTAATCACTTGACGAGGCATTGGAATTTATGGGTCTTGGTGGTATGGTAAGAGAGGTTACCTATTCCCCTTGTGTAATAAGCACTTGAGTGCTCCTCACCTTTAGATTGTACAAGCACTTCTTAATAGAGAAATCCAACACTTGATAGATGTCACAAAAAAAAATTCTTGGGACAATTGGCCTTGCTGTCCCATTCATTTTTACATTCCCTACACCACACTTCTTTTTTCTCCTTAGTCTTGTTGTTTTCCCTCATCTCTTTCATCACCCGCATCATATCCTTTTGAAGGGCCTAGATTGTCTTGGACTCTCCTTCACTATCATCGTCTATAGTGTCATCATCACTCACCTTCTTTTCTATAGATGTCTTATTCTCACTTTTAATATCCATAGCTCTATTGTACGCTTCCTTGTAGGATGTTGGAGGTACTACCTTCACATTTTTTCAAATGGAGTTAATCCTTCTATAAACCACCACTTCTTTAACTTGTTTATATATTGGTTCTCTATTTAACCAATGGATTCCTTTAGCCTACGATGGTAGGCCCTGATTGTCTTGTTCTTCCTTGGTGGATATTATAGATCTTCAGTACTACCTCATCATCATCACAAAGTAATCTAAATTGAGTCTCAAAAGCTTTTTTTCAGATCGTTCCATGCTACTCTTTGTCATTTTGGCCGCTCATTATCCATATGATTACAAATGTCTTATGGTGGCAGCCCAGATCCTCAGATCCGCCACATTGAATCTACCATCCTCACTGAATTTGGGGAGCTTTTGTTTATCTAGGATGCTCATTTTTTGCACACAATCAACACCCTGTGTGTTGTTGGGCTCTAGTGGGTCAATTTGTGAAGGTCAATTTGTGAATCCACTTCCCTTTGACCCTTGTCAGGCATGCCTTGGTAGTGTTGATACTACCTTTTTATGGGAGTTTTTTGTTGTGTTCCTACTCTTGGCTCTTCTGAACTATCAAGACTTCTAATCCCACATAGAGCCCTTTCAAAGAGGTCCAACACATCCCCCTCAAGATCTTTATTCTTTTTATTGACATTCTCTAAGTGTATGTAATGGCCCCTTCTACTAGGTTGATTTGGAAAGATCCTAAAATGCAAATGGGTTCTTTTAGAATTTAACCTTACCAAAATTAATCATATTAAATGTACTCTTTGTTCTTAACATATAAGAATCATCCCTTAATGCAATTAGTAATTTCAAATAAGATCAATAATCCCCTCCCCTACATCTAATCCCATAGTCAATGGTTGATTTACTTCGGCTTGAGTTTGGAAATGATCAACTTGGGGCTTCCTTAGATTTATTAAAAATTCACTTGTTATATTAACTGTGATAACATAAGGTCTAAGATTATAAACACTTATTAACTTAACATAAGCCTTTAGCATCCGCTGTTCATTCGATTTAAAATATATCTAATTAACTCAACTTAATTAACTTAATCTTGTCTTAAGTTCTCATAATATCCATTATTAATAATTTATAAGATATCCTTTAATATTTCTATTTATAATATTAAATACCAATCAAAATTCCTTTTGATTATTATCCTTAAGTCTTAGTTTTTGCATGGTCAATGCCACAGTTCATAAAATATATATTTAAAAGCCAACGATATGGTCACGTACCTCATATAGGGTGTATGATGCATTGGCGAGATATAACCCCTTTCACATAGCATGATTCCTTACTTGATATGTAATAGTAAATGGGGTATCAATATCCGCCTTTTAATAATCTTTATATTATATTCATTTTATTTCGGTCCTTCTCTTTATGTATCCTCTTACAATATTTACAACCTTGGCAATGTATGCACTTTACCACCTTTTATCTGTCTTATATCATCGACCATTTTGTTGGTTCCCAAAACCACCGATTGAAATCCAAGAGCCTACCACTTTTCTGATAGGACTTCTCAATCAGTTTTGGCCAATGAACGGGAATACTTCTCGATTCCCCTGCACTTCAGGCTCCGCTACACCTAGGCAGGTAAACCTTCACCTGAAACGTTGACTGTCTGGTTCAAGGCTTTTCTATAGCGAATTTAAACTTCTGGAGTTCTTCGGCTGGCAAATTCCTCAAACTCAATTAAAATGAAAATTGGATGTTGGATGATGGTTGAATGTTTTGTATAATTGAATAAGAATAAATTTGATGCTTGTAGGAAGGAAGATATAGATTTTTTGACTTCAATAATAAAAAGACCAGTGTCTCTGCTCATCCGGGAAATAGAGCCAACTTTAGTGAATTTTCACGTACAACTTCATGAAGTTCTTAAGCACTTATACTACCAACAATTAAATAATCAAGATGCAACAGACCAAATATTATGCAATCTTAAATTAGTCCAGATTGAGCTTTAACTCCTCTGGTAGGGAGACAAACTCGACAAATACAGAAATGATTTAATATTTCACAATACTTGCGATGATCAAATTGAAAATGCTAAATGACCATGTCCACTTATCTGACATTTCAATTGTATACAAAATTCCAGAAAATAATTAGAAAGGACAAATCATCTACAGTTTAATTCTCCATGTCATTTAAAAATATACAAAGGACTTCTTATTTTATTATTAAAATAAAATAATAGAATTCATATTACAAAGCCATATTATAGTCCTTATTCCTCCAAATAAATAATTTAAAATAGTTCTTGTAGAATATGAGTGTTTTTCCAAATGTGTCTTGTTGCTTTACATTTATCTCATTTTATATCCTAAAAATTAAAGAAATGTGACTTTACAACCTCAAAAGTCACTTATAAAAATAAATTACACCCCTTATTAATCACATTAGTTGATTAAGGTAGGTATTACCTTTGTTGTTTTGGCTTATCTTGTTATTGGGCCTTCCCTCTATTTCCAAAAAATTATCATAAAACATAAGTTATAAACTTATATGCCATGATCATTAAAAGTCAAATTATGCTGTGAAAGGGCATCTGTTCAAAGCACTGGAAGTGATCAGATGACATCACATCCTTAGCTTTCGCTTTCGCAGACACTCAGGGGTGCTTCCACACAGACATATATGTTTTACATATCACAATCGAAGAGTTCAATAGCCATGATAATTAAACTGGCGGCATTTCTTCAATTTTTAATACTCACGATCCACACTTGGTAGGCATATTTGATGCGGGATACAAAACAATGACACTCATCAGCGATAAATTGCTTTAGTTTGGTCATGTCTTCAATGCACAAGATCTGGAGATGGAGTTTACAAATGCAAATTGATATGAATTGGTGGTTTACGGTTATTCATTGTTACTGATCCATTAATACATGAATTTGCACTTCCCGTGGTATCACCTCAAACTGCCTTTGCATCTGCCATTACTTCCGCTGGCTATCCTTTCTCATTCTTGTATGTTTCTTTACTTCATCTGCACTTGATGGCATATAGGCGGTGATATGATGACATTTATTTGACATTAAAAATGTTCATAATTCTTCATCATTCCAGTTTTAAACTCTAGGCAAATGCATTTTTTCTGCACTCTCACACAGAAGACTCCTATTATGATGGAAGTGAAATGCTTGCAATCTTTCCCAACTTCTCAAACACAGTCCACTCCCACTTTGGGCATGTATCCCATCTCATTAATTTGACTGGTAGCATGAAGGCCACAACCTGTTTCTTCCTCGGAAATGAATATGACGTCTTTGTCTCAACACACTTCACAGACTACTCACAATCTTGACACTTCCACAACAGTGAAAAGGACACAATATCTTCATGGAGAAGTTTCTTTTGTACAACAAAGATGATGATTCATAAATATTCAACTCTCCCATTCACTCAATGGTCCACTATGCATTGTTCAGCTAAAGCATCGTTTCTCAATGTGCCTCTAACCAACAACCTGTACCAATGTAATTAGAATGTTCGGCTTACAAAAATACTTTAAATGAAAAACACATAGCCATAACCACAGAAGAATCTCCACTTGTGAAATAGGTTGTACGTCCAACAGAATGAGTATAAGATGGTACAACTCCTAGGAAATCCACCTAAACAATCCAATAAATAGATGAAAAGTCCAAGCTTCTTGAAACAATATCAGTTGCAAAAAGAACAAAATGTTGTTCCTCTGTATATTTGTAAAGTACCAATAATATTTGAGTTTGTTTCATGCGCCCATGAAGGCATCTTATTTCAACACCATGATGTAACTTCTTAAAAGATTCCTCAACAAACTTCAACTGCTTGCAATTGAATGGAATGTCAGTATCTTTCAATTTGAGATGGTTCTTAAAGAAATTCCATAGCATAACAAGTTTTTGTGGGGGAGGAACAATAATTGGAGTTTGTTGTAGGTGTGTTGGAGTAACTACTGTAGACTCGACATGGACAACCATATGCTCTAGACCTTTTAACTTGCATTGATTGTATCTACATAACATGTTTCTGAAGCTTGGCCTCTTTATTTGCATTCTGAAAATCAAAATAGGAGCCTGAATTGACAAAGTATTGGGATATCTTGTATTTAACATTTAGAACCAGTCCTCTTCACATTCTTCTTGTCACAATGCTCGGTGTTTTGAAGCATATTGTTTAAACTTTAAATATAAGTATTGGGTAAGATCTAAAAGTTCTCTCTTTCAGTATGATATTTGGGACTCTAAAGTTTGCCAAAATTTAGAGTTTCATCACATTCCACATCATTCGTGCTTCTTATTTTCTTTCTATATTTCTTTCTTATGTCCTTTGTTCCTTATATCTCCCTTCTAGTTTATCCATTTTATATTATCTTTTCTCCCTACTCTACGTCATCTCCTTCCTTCCATGCTCCTTTTAATTTTATCTTTCTTTTTATTACTTCCCTTTCCATTACTTATTCCCCTTGTACTCCATGTCATCCTTATTAGTTGTTTTCTCCCTTATCTCTCTGTGCGTTCTTTACTTGCATGTCCACATATAAATATGTGGTGGACACAACAAGACATGAACCCTCTCAACATTGTTCGCAATGAATAGTCTGACTATAGTTTGTAGCCTAATAATTACTTTATTTTATTTTATATTTTGTTAATATGTTTAGTGTCTTTGATACCAATAGATGTATTATTTACATTTATTGAATAGCAATAAATACATATTATTCATATGCCAAATAAATGTTTTACTTAAATGAATTCATTAATAGTAATATTATCTGGTTATTTAATTAATAATATTTAATTCATTGCTTACTATTTATATAATTATTTATTCAAGTAATAAATTGATATTTAAGAAATCAATACATCATGTAGTATATATATTATGAATCGATTATATATATATATATATAAAATATATTCTATGTATATCAATTATGGCTCATAACAGTATACAACTGGTTCTATCCGTAAGGAGTCACTCTCCTTGCTATCTCTGTAGAACCCTTCTGGTACCTACCCACTATCTTCCCACTCCTATCGTGTGCTTGGTGTCCCACTGTCAGCTTTCGTACGAGTGTCACTTTGGTTGGAAGGATTGAGAGATCTTTCTACAAGTTGTTGGAGCCATTGTTGTCTCACAACTTGTTGAATCTGTAGAGATCACCTCACCAAAGTTTCTGCTTTGTCAAATTGTGTTCTTTCCCGTACGCCTTTTGTCTTAATTTGAAAGGGGCATTAATTTGGTTGCGAGAGGTGCAACGCGTACTAGTGTCATGTGGTTCTTCCTCCCTCTAGTTCCTTTCCTCGTACCGTCGAAGCATTCGTTTCCTGCGTTGTTCCCTTTCCCTTTCCCATGTTGTTCTTGAACTTCCACCAATGTGCAAAACAACAATCTTGGAAGGCTATCCACAAGATTGTACACAAGACCGTTCACCGTGGGTTCAACAAGTACAAAAATAGGGTAGACTTCTCTCTCTCTCACCTCTTGATGTACATACCCATCAACCAACATGTCCCATGCGTAAACTAAATCTTGTGACAAATGGTCCCTCTCAAGTCATTTTTGTATTGTGCTTGACGTCACTATCAGTTAACCGAACTTATTGGTTGAAGGTACAATCCATTATACCACCATCCTACTTTAATCCTCTAAGTTCAGACTTAGACATTGACACCAAAATGTTTGATGCCTAATTTGAAATGTATTAACCAATAAAATGTAATTATAACCATTCAACAATAATACTAGACATGAATCACATATGGCATCACAAACATAATCAGAGAGGATACAAAACATATAATGTGAGATATGGCAGAATGATATAACTTTCATAGCATAATAATCTCCAATCCCCAACAACCCCTTACATTGTTCCACCATGAATACATATAGACTTGATAGTTGGTTAAGTCCGGCAACTATCGCTGACTGGCATCTTGTGAAAATAATTATTTTTTCATTCTACCCTTTGATTAACAAAAGTATTATTATGACATATTATCATACTATAGCTAATGCATTGTTTATGCATGGTATGGATAGAGAACCTTTATAGATGGCTGATACAACTCTACATAAGAATGTTTGGGTGTCTTAAAGTACTGAGGAGAGGTACAAAAATTTATATGATCAGTTTGTTAGACATGCAGATTTGACTAAGGCAGACCTTAGAACAGCCTTGGGTAATGATTCGTCCACATCATCCGTGCAGGGTTCTCAAGAGGCAACTATTTTAGAGGTCAGCATTCCTGATTTTCATGACAGCAGTGAGGTTCCTTTGCATCAGCATGAGACAATGACTATTTCACTTGAGGGTGATGGGTTTGTGGAGTTGTATGGGTGAATACTCAAGGCTTGGGTATTTTTGGCCCATTATGTGGGGAGGATTCACACCACCATTAGTCTGATTTTTTAAATCAGACCATAGAAAAGGAATCAGAAAATTCAAATAGTGGCAATGAATAATGGCTGTATGAGTTGGATAGTTGGATGATGATGTAGCTAGATATGGACTAACAGTGGGTGAAGATACTATCATTTTAGAAGCTTCTACCTTACTAGATGAGCATTCCGTTGAATTTCTTAGCAGCATAATCTTCGATGTTGATGTGTAGAAATGATAGAACATATGCTATCGTTGATCATGAGGAGAGCGATGTAGTCATAGTGCAGAATTTGGGGCAGAACAGTTGCATGGGAGTTATAAGTGACAAAGTCCTCATCATTTGGTTGGGCAGCTTAAGCTTAACACCAATGTGATTGCCACATCCATAGAACAATTTGATGTTGTTCATTAGATGTTGGCTACTACATGTGGAGTACTATGATGGATGAGCATGGTTATAGTGGCCTTTCCCTAGCAATGTTGCACACACTTCGAGAAGCTATTGGAATAATGAAACATATGTACTTACATTTGCTTCCCGATAGGGATTATCTTCTCGAGTGGAATCGCACTTGCGATGTGCGCTAAGGGGAAAGGAAAAGGAGATAGATGATCTCACTCAGGAGCTTTGAGGTGATCATGGATTCCCAAGAGAGCACACAATTAGCCGTTCGCAAGTCTTAGTCACGAATTGGGGAGCTCATTCTGGAGTTGTGTTTGGTGTAGTGTTTGCCTGCTCTAAATACAATATAGACTAATACAATGGCAATGGTGGTGATCGTATATCCAGGAGTTGTAATAAATGATGTGTTGAGGATGTGGTTGCATCCATAGATTGTTGATAGCTCTTGTGTGGTTGTGGTGGATTCTTTGAAGGGTTGTGTGTTACTACATGAAACTATTCCATCATCTTTATAGGGGACTTGGCAAGTGTCATTCAGTTGGTAGGATGGCTCTCAGGTAGATTTATATCTCTCTCTTGGAAGAAAATTTGTTTCTTCATCCCATGCAATTGAGTTTGGATCCCAATGTGTTGTAGAGTCAGAGTGATCAGCTGAAGGCTATGGAAGAGAAGGTTGCTTTTGCCTCATATTGTTTCTACTACACATATTCGTTTATTGAGTACCTACTTGAGTGTTCTGCTTTTCAGGAGGATCCATTTGGAGTTGTTGAGGGTACTTTCAGTTGAGGTTCAAGGAGTATTTAGTGTTTGGTTGGAACAATTGTAGATACTTTGTCTATAATGCTTCCTCATAGAGATTTTGTGCTTGGGTTTGCAGAGAGGGTTAGTAGAACGCTTGCCCAATCAATTCTTTGGGGTTAGAAATTGGAGCCATCTCTTGATTCTCGAGTTATCAACAATGAGCCATTGCCCAATGTTGGAGCTTTTGATCGTAATTACATAGTAAGGAGTGCTCATCATTTTTTAAATCACATGTGGAGGATTTGATTATGTGTCTTGTGGATTGGCTTTGGGGTTATACCATCCTTTGTGGAAGGGATATTTTTATCCTGCAAAAGTTGGGATTAGAAGCTGCGAGTGTCTATTTAAATTATTTGAGAATGAGTACTCGCAAGGTTAGTGTTCAATATCACATCATATTGCCAGGTATCCAAAAGAGATCGCTTCTCCTATGTCATTATTATTATTCATGGATGCTTGGATTCAAAGAGGGCATTATTTTAGTAGGCATGATGTAATAGTGGGATCTCAAATCCATGGGAGATTTGAAGAGTATAGTTTGAGGTTTGGAGTAGTGGATGCTTCCATATATTCTTACCCCTTATGATCTATGGATGTGAGTTTCATTTACTATGGGATCTAGGTGGTGATAGGGTCAGAATCGTAGGTTGAATTCCTATGGGATTGCTTCACTATTTCCACCATGGTGGTGTTGTGTGTAGGTTAGCACTGCAGTATGATTAGTTATATCAGATTGGAGCAACAAGAGCAAATAGTCCTTTGTATCCAGGCTGTTTGGGATGGTGGTGGTATAGTGTTTCATTGCTTGTGGGCAAGGAATCTCTAGGAAGGGAGGATTGTAATATTCCCTTTCTAGGCAACAAGAGAAGAGTGGTAGGTTGTCCTATCATTTAGTTCCCATATGTCAGAAAAGTGTGGAGGGAACCGGTATAAATGCTTAGAGAGCTATGCAAGAACTTTTCATGAAGTCTTGGTCAATGGTCTCCTAAAATTTAGGAGGGATCCTTATTTTTTGGGGATTCACTAGGAGTGGTATAAGAGGCATATGGGGGCCTCTGGAATCATTTTGGTGACTTTGAGTGGCTTTCCTATTTATAGGAGGCACTCCTAGCTCAATGGCAGTGGCTTCAGAGGTACAACAAAGGAGATTCATAAGGTCTTAGATTGGGGTTGATAGGATCATTTCTCTTCATTTGATGAGCATGCCTAGATTTTAGGGGAGAAGTAGTTGGCATAAAAGGCTTGCAGGCTCAGGCATTACTTACAGTCAGGTAGTTATCATCAGTTTCCAATTTCAAGCTAATTTAAGCATTTTACGAGTAAACTAGGAAATAAAAATAAATTAATAATAATGCAATTGAATAATCACTCATCATTAATAATGTTATAATTAGACTTTATAATATTTTTATGTCATAAAGTTACTTTTTCTCTAAAATAATGATGTACCCTAACCTAATCAGCCCAACATTGTTTTAAAAGGGTTCCATTTTAATAATGAGTAATTGACCCTCTTGAAAAAGGCTTATTTTATGGATAAAATAAAATAGATTTTATTAAAATTTTGGGTTGCAACCCTAAAAACAAATTAGGGTTCTCACAGAGTGTAAAAGAAACATTTGGCCTTCATTTTGGCATTCTAGAATCTAGACTTCATATTTTATGAGGTTTTGTGGAGGCAAGTCTGCGATTTTCAGATCCACACCTATACACATGGATTTGGGAATGAATACTCTCATATCCGCACTGATTGGACATAGCCCCAGTCATATTTTGTCATTTTCCAGCATTGTGGCACCTAGAAGAGGTTATTTTCTGGTCGTACAAGGATCAAACAGAAGGCTATACAGTTTTGCAGCAAGGAAAGTGTGTGGATATAAATTCTGAACCATTTGGAAATCATTACCAGCAGCCACATCAATGTTTATTGCAGCCATACCATTAATACAACTAACAATACCCTTGGGAGAGACCAATGCATCACATATAATTAATTGGAGTATTTCAGCAGTTGGGTTTGCTACGAAATTCATTTTTATTAATAAACTATTGCAGATCACCAAGTCCCTAGGTGAAATTGTTGTATAGGGCTGTATGAGCATTCTACTAGGAAGAACTATCACAATTTGAGACCCTTGCTTGGAGAATTGTTTTCGGTAATTCAATGGTGTTGTTGATTTTTTTGGTTCCCAAAACCACAGATTGGAATCCTATGAGTCTTGCCAACTCGATGCTGGGGTATCCAACCGGTTATAACCAACTTGATGGAATTGAACAGTGTGGTCTGAGTTCCTTGTACTTCCGGTTTTACAAAACCAAGGCGGGTGTACCTAATCCTGAACAAAACACTAAATCCCAGGATGCTTGTAGCAGATTGGTTAGAATGTGAATGCAATGAAAGTTTTCGTAACGGCAAGAATTACATCAAACTTTAAACATGCAAATTATGAATTAATAACAAATGTAAATGGTTGTATAAATATAAGGATGCTTTAAATAAAGAATAATTGTTATGGATTATTGCAACAAATAAATATATTAATTCTTCAAGGAAAGATATGAAATAATTGCGAGCATATGGATTATGAATCAAGAGTAATATAAAGACTATTGCTTAATTAAATGGGCAAACAGGGTTAATATTATAAGTTGAAACGTACAACTTTATAAAGTCTAATGTACTTAGACTATAAAGAAATTAATAATCCAGACGCGACGGATCAAATATATGGACGCAATTTTAAAATAGTCTAGAATGTATTTTAACCCCAATGGTTCGGAGACAAACATGACATAGATTTGGAAACAATTAAATATTTCTCAAAATCTATGATGTTTGATTTTAAAATGCAATAATGACCTAGTCCACTTATCTGAATTTTAAAATATTTATAGAAATTAATAAAAATATGTATAAAGAACACAACTTAATAAGAAATTTAAACTCAAACTTTTACACTTATTGGTTATGCCAGAATTAAAGTTGCAATGAAGACACTCCTACAGATGATCCATCCAATGCAATTGGATTCCCAAATAGCATAGAAACATCGTACTCAATGATCTAAATCCACGAGCTTAGTTTAACTATTCATTTCTTTGCCAATGAAAGAATATAATATATCAAAATGCATCGGATATGTAAAATTTGTATATGAATATGAATTTTTCTTGTTTGATTTTACATCTCCTATTTATAAAGGATGGAGGGGTATTTACTCAACTATTGCACCTCTTCAAAACTAATCAGTTGTGCTTTACAAAATATCGTTAAATTCTTTTCACAACTAATACTAAATCAAAGTATGCCTAAATAGCTAGTGTGTAGATCTTCTTCAAATGTATATTGATCCTTCACCTAATGGCAATGAAATATGTTAAAATAAATCTGGTTTGTACCCATACTTGGTATCTCCACCGGATCATGTCCATGCCTTCAGAAATTCATCTTCACTTTTAATAAATATGAGAAGAGACTCCTTCAATTTGTTTTTCTTGATAATTCAAATGCATTTAGAAATGATTATCCGTGTCGTATTCTCCATTGGGCATCATTTCCATGCTTTTGTATGCTTTTGTTTGGGTGTACATCGAGTGGTCTATGGTGCGCTAATCATTACTCTAGATGAAGAGTGATTGACCACCAAGACATGGGAATGGTGTGAGTGCTACCTAGACTCTCTCGAAGACTTAAAATTGATTTTGAAAATATGATATTGGTAACTTAAGTTTGGACTTTTTTTTTTTTGAATGGGTGGTTTGGGCGAACTAGGTAGGAGATTTTTTTTGGACAACAGTTATGGGGATCAGCTCTGCGACCAGAGGAATGGTTAGATGAAAGAAAGTCCGGTGGAGAAGGATTGTTGTTTGCTTCAACTAGAAGAGGTGGAAAATGGGCAAACTAGATTATTCGGAAATGACAAACTCCCTAAGAACTCTCATCGAGAATTTGGGAGCTCCTCAAGAGACTTGCGGGTCCCTCCTCTCCATGGGGGGCGCCACTTTTTTCATCCACTGAACCTACCAAAGCAGAACCTGTCAGCATTAAGAATCAAGTACCTGAACAGAGAAAAGATTGGGCTTCACTCTTTGGTAAGATTTGGTCGAGTAAGTCTTCTTTCCCTCCTGTTAAGATCTCTTCTAGCTGGGAAAAAGGGGATTTTTAAATCTTTGTCCTTGATCCTCTTGTTGACCATTCCATTTCCTTGATGAATCTAACCCTAGTGGGGAAGTTCATGGGCCCAAGACCAGCGATTGACAACATCTGGCTATTGGTGAGGGAAAAATGGCGTTTTTGTGGTCATGTGGATTTTGCATTATTTTCATATGCCATGAGGATAGAGATTTCATCTTATGTGGGGGCCCATGCCAACTTGGTAATTACACTCTTACTATGAAGAAGTGGGAGCCCAATATGGACCTCTTTTATAACTTTTTTCTTTCTACTCCTAGATGGGTCAGACTGCTAGGTCTCCCATTGGAATTTTGGAATGAGGGTATTTTCAGGGGCTTGGCAGAGTCTTTTGGGAGCCTCCTTGCAATTGATCATCTAACAACCTCCAAAGCTAGGCTTGTATATATTCCCATTTGTGTCAAAGTAAATCAAATGAAAGATCTCCCGACTAAGATAGACATTGTCTCCAAACTTAGCACATGGTCTCAGGACTTGGAATTTAAAGATATGCCCAAGGCTTGTTTTATCTGTAGAAAAGTGGGTCATTGGGCGAAGGCATGTCCTAAATCTAAATCAAAAAGTAACCTCCCCATGACGGCTCAAAAAATCACTTTTAGGAAGCTTAAAGGCCTTTAGAAGAAGCAAAATTAGGACAAAAAGAAAAATTTGGTATGGAGGCCAAAAATAGCTTTAGTAAAGGTTTTTGAACCAGAGAATACCTCTTCAGTCAAACCCTCTTTCAAAGATCAGCACCTAAACTCTACCTTGGTTCCTAAGGGCCCTGAGATGACACTTTTGAAAGGCATAGTATTCCAGGATTTGGAAAATCTGGATGTCTCATTGTCCCTTTAGTTGAACTCCTAGTCAGTGATTGAGCATGTTGTTGTTGGATGTGCCCTGAGCCCCTCAGTGGAGGACTCTTCGCTAACTGTGTTAGATTTGGAAGCTGGTTAGGAGACTTTAACTCAACCATCTGGTAAAAGACTCGACTTGGATGTTCCTATTGCAAGGGTTGACTAGTCAATTTTGGGTATCGGGTATCTACTAATGTAAGCCTAAAGGTGTTTAAGCCTTCCAAGGTAGATGAGAGCGCTAATCCTAAGAAATCTGGTGTGGCATTTTTGACTCCTGCCAGAGCTACTAGAAGCAAAACAACAGATGTTGGTTTTTTCGTCCTTCATAGTTTCATCCAATTCACCCAAGAAAAGGGGTAGGAAAGGTAATTTAATTGTCAGAGCTCAAGAGAGCTTGCAGGATATTGCATTTGTTAAATAGACTACCATCCTTCAATTTTCCCTAGGTAAATATGAAGTTCATCACCTAGAATGTAAGGGGACTAAATGGTCCACATAAAATGGAAGTGGTCAGAAATCTTGCTAGAGATCACAAACTTGACATTCTTGTTATTCAGGAAATCAAAATGTCTAAAGAAAAGGCAATTTTTTAAAAAGTTTTCAAGCATTGTGGTCTGGTTGCTGGTAGTGCTGAAGGTGCCTCTGGTGGGATTCTTATTCTCTAGAATGAAGTTTATATTTCTAGTACTACCCTCATGGAGAATAAAAACTTTACTATGGTTAGGTTCCATCATATTAATCTTAACTATGATTGGATCTTAGTCAACATCTACGCTCCTAACACTGCCAGAGCTAGGAAGTCTTTACGGTCTAATCTTAAGGAATTGAAGAATAATTTTGATGAACCCAGTTGGCTCTTCATGGGCGATTTCAATGTTCCTCTATATGACCATGAGAAAATGAGAGGTAATACAACTCATCTGGATGGCATAATGGACCTTATGGATTTTATCAACCATGAAGGTCTTATTGACTTTGACCTGAGAGGGGTTGAGTTTACTTGGTCTAACAAAAGGACTGGTCAAAATTGCATTAAAGCTAGGCTTGACAAAGTGCTGGCCTCAAATAACTGGATTTAGGATTGGAATTGTTCTCTTTCATCCATTTCCAAGATTGCTTCGGACCATTTCCCTCTGGTCTTTGTTGCTGATCACATTGGTAAGAAAAGACATTTTCCTTTCAAATTTTTGAGAAAATGTGGATGCAACATAAGGATTTCAATGATGTCTGTAACACTTGGTGGCAAACTAAAGTAGATGGAATAGGCATGTACATAATTGTTACATCCCAATTTTTGACCTAGCTTGAAATATAACCATTGAGGTTCACATGAAGTCAGTTGGCAATTTAATTTGATATAATCTGGCGAAATGGTAAGATAGTTGGTCGTTATGATTTCAAGTGAAGATGACATGTTAGTTGATCGTTAATCGCGAATTCATGGAATTAAGATGAAAGGTTAGCTGTTATGATTATTTATGATTAAATAATTAAATAATTTAATTATGGAGAAATTCCTTGTAGGGAGCATGTTGAAGTAGGTGGAAGCATTGTTAGAAAAGAATTAGGTAGGGCATCACCATCACTGGGTAGACAGGTAAAGAACCTAGCGATTTGAAACAAGATACATCTGTGGAACTGCATGAGTCATTTAAATAAATAATTTAATTAAAATAATTGGGTTAAAATATATAAACATATCTCAAAGGATATCTTTCATCATATTATTTTAATTAATATTTATAAACATTCATATATGTATAAATGATTTAGCACCATTATAATTTAATAATTAATTAAGTGATGTTGCTTGTTCATATTAGATTTTAATAATTATAATAACTTTTAAAACCTTTCATTTTCTTTCTTTCTTTCTTTTCCTCCTTTCTTTTTATTCTTTAAGTTGATTAAGTGACTTTTGAATTGAATCTTGTAACCGAAGGTAGCCGTAGAGACAGGCTTAATCTTTATTATGGTTTTTCAGCATTCATTCATTCCCTTGCCTTCGGCTTCACTAATCTTTGTCAAACATAATCCTAGTTAGAAACCATCGAAGTTACTAAAACTCTGCTGATATCATATCTAAACAATCCCGTTCTAATACCATTCTGTTTTTAATTCAATGCCATAGCATCTCCGCGGGTCACAGAGCAAGATAGGCAGATTTCATCAAGTGTAGGACTCATCTCAGTCACGTAAGATATCTGATTTAGCCGTGTAATCTTTTACTCTCTCCATTTGATAATATGTTTGCCGACTTCAGATCATGGTTTCTCCTAGTAATAGCATGTGAAAATATGATACCAAACTGCACATAAAGTCTGTGGACTTCTTTTTCTATATATCTGATTATGTGAGAGTGGTGTGTACAAGAGTGATCAGGTTTCAATTACAGAGCTTCAACATAGTAGTTTTTATGTAATCAGTAGAGCTGTATATATTTGTTTTGTAGAAGAAATATTGGTATCTTTTGTATAGCCTATTAGTGTTGTGGCAGAGAATATATTGTGTGCCTTCAAGATTGATCATGAGTGCATTAAGTTGTTCATTTCTAGTTTGCAAGCTGAATATATTATGAGTTCATTTATTGTATTTGTGTATTGTAAATAAGCTCTCTGATCATATATGATTATTGTGTATTGAGGATTCATTTTCAAGGACATAGATTTTGTAATTGATTTGAAGATATAAGCGTAGGAGACAAGTAAGAATGTTGCCGAACCTAGAATGGCCATTCGTGTTTCTTTTTAATGCAAAAGAAAAAAATTGTTGAATCGAGAATGTTCAATTTGTCTCTTTTTCATTGATATAATTACAGGTTGAATTGTGGTGGACAGTGATAGGTGAATACCACTATCATACGTTGTGTTACAACTCATGCTATCAAAATTTTCTGAGCAAATCTAAAATATTATTAACATCAAGGAATTCGTTGGCAATGATGCCATCAATGGTGAAGAGGTGGAGTTTAAGAGAAATCAATTATGATTAATTAATTAATTAAACATCAATTTTGAAATCTTTAAGAACATAATCATGTGATCACAGAGTGTGAAATGTTGGACATATGTAATCTTCTTGAATAATTGACAGAACCGGTCGTTCTGAGAATTCCGAATACCTGGACTCACCCGACTGTGTAGCCAAGAAGATGGGTGATAAGGTGTGAGAAAGGAAACATCAATAATATGAATTAGTATCAGTTATGACATTTCAATATTTATCATTTAATATGAATTAATTTAATAGCTCATGCATATTCTTGTTATTCTGATCTCTTGTTGCCAAGTCGTATGGTAAGTTTATTACTAGGAAGCCCAGTGGTTGGCAAGATGTCCTCTGTCGATTCCAGGTAGGGAGGACCTTTCTTGTGAGAGATTGTGTGGGGATATGTTGTGGTCCAAGGTTGGGTGGTTAAGCCCTTGACAATATTTCACCTCTCTCAAGATGTCGGACATGCGTCAGACAGAGATAAGCTATGCATTCAATTGTTTATCGAAAATAGGCATTATCATTTTTATTTATGAGGAGGTAAGACTAAATTGAGTTAATTTATTGTTACCGTTATTTTACACCTAGATGCAAGATATAGAATCGTGGATTATTTTTCATTTACATGGATATCAAATATAAGTATATTTCTAACCTTGAGTTACTGTCACAATTAAGCAATCAGAAGGAAAGGAATCTGAAGCCCTATTTGATTTCGTCGTAGCGGAAGCCCTAAATTAAATCCGTGGTATTAGAAGCTCTAATTGAATCCGTGGTATCGGAAGCCCTATTTGAATCAGTAGTATTGGAAGCCCTAATTGAATTCATGGTAGCAGAAGCCCTATTTGAATCAGTGGTATTGGAAGCCCTAATTGAATCCATGGTAGAGAAGCCCTAAGTGTGATAGCAGTATCAGAAGCCCTAAATGAATCAAAGATAAACAATGCCCTAATTAATACAGTGGTATGTGATGCCCTAATTTTATATAATGGTATTTAATGATAATTGTCATTTGATTTTTGGTTTAACAATATTGGATAGAAGTCGTTTTGTGGTATTGTTATAGTGTATTTGTGGACTAACCTGGGTGGTTGCAGAAGCATCCCTAGTTTGATTTCAATCTCAGTTTTCCGAGGTATGTGGTTTTCAATTTCTATAGTAATTTCATTTGATGGTATTTCAAGTTTTTAGTTAAGAAATTTTGTCCAACTGATTTTAACGGTAAATCTTATTCACATGAACATGAATGATATCACTGTCTTCCTATGAAAACGAAGTAGAAAATGTACTTCTTTGAATATGGTATTTGTTAATTTAGACCCGGGGAAAACCGAATGTTACAATAATTGCTAAAAAACTCAGAATTGTCAAAGACAGTTAAAGCTTGGAACAAGTCATC
Organism: Cupressus sempervirens; assembly: GCA_028749045.1. Classification (NCBI taxonomy): domain Eukaryota; kingdom Viridiplantae; phylum Streptophyta; class Pinopsida; order Cupressales; family Cupressaceae; genus Cupressus; species Cupressus sempervirens. The sequence continues at coordinate 502,225,671 of CM053786.1, forward strand.
CTTTTGTGACATTTTTAAAAACAAAGAAGTTTTTCAAAAAGATCTTCAGGTGACTCAGGAGAAAATCTAAGTTGCTGGTTATTCGGAGGGGCTTATCAAAGAAGAAAATGAGACTCTATCCAAACTCCATAATGTTATCTCCTTTGAAGAGTTGTACTGGAGACAAAGATCTAGGGCTATCTAGCTTAAGGTAGGGGACTGTAATTCTAGATACTTTCATATCACTACCTTGAACCACAGAACAGTGAATAGAATCTCTAATCTCAAGATTGGTCATGAAGAATTTACTAATGAGGATGAAATAACTATCATTCTGACTAGAATCTTTGTGATTTCAGCCAAGGTCAATTGCTGGAAAATATTCCTTCCATCATTTCTGACCATCAGAATTCTATTATAGTTGCAATCCCCTCTGCATCTGAAATCCATAAAGCTATCTTCTCTTTTGAAGGAGACAAAGCACCAAGTCTTGATGGTGTCCCGATGTTTTTTTTCCAAAAGCAATGGCAAATTGTTGTTAAAGATGTGTGTGATGCTGTCAAGGAATGCTTGAGAGCTAGATGCCTCTTGAAAGAGCTAAATTCCACCTTTCTGGCTCTCATTCCAAAGAAGGTGGGGCTTTTACTTCGGATACTTTCCGTCCTATCAATCTTTGTAACTATGTTTACAAGATCATCTCCAAGGTCCTTACCCTGAGGATCCTTGCATCCTCCTGGACATTATCTCCCTTGAACAAAGTGGCTTTGGCCCTAGATGTCAAATTCTGGACTCAGTTATTATTGCACATGAAAACATCCATTCTATGATGGCTTGTCATAACCAAGGGTTCCTTATGAAGTTGTATCTGTCAAAGGCCTATGATCGTGTGGACTGGAGTTTCTTATTTAAGATCTTGGAGTCCTTTGGTTTTGGTAAAAGATGCATCCAACTCATTTCTCAACTTGTTTCGATAGCTTCCATGGCTGTCCTAGTCAATGGTTCTTCTTCAAACTTCTTTTCTCTGTCCAGAGGGCTCATGTAGGGGGACCCCATCTCTCCTATCTTATTTATTATTATGGAAGAATGTCTGGGAAGATACATTAATCACCTCAATGCTCAAGGTAGTATCCATGGCCTTTGTCCCTCTACTATCTCCAGTGCTAGCTCTCATGAATAGTTTGTGGATGACACAATTCTGACAAGGCTTGTCACGGTGAAGGAAGCTAGGAGTTACAAGAATGCCTTAAATCTCTATATTAAAGCCTCCGGTCAACTCATCAATTGGGAAAAGAGTTCTATCTTCTTTGTGAATACTCCCTTGGAGAGACAAAATAAAATCTCTAGGATTTTGGGTTGTGGCATTGCTTCCCTCCTTGTGTTATACCTGGGCCCCCTTTGTTCCAAACCGCTTGATTCTTTTTGGTAAATGTTCATATACAAACACAACCAAAAACTTGCGGGCTGGAAGGTCACTTTGCTTAGTCAGTCCAGCAAAATTGTTCTTCTCAAATCTTGCCTCCAAAGTCTCTCCATCTATGCTCTTAGTCTGTTCAAAATGTCGATTAAGTATGTTGATGCTATGGAGAGAATTCAAAGAACCTTTTTATGGTCTGGGACTGAGAATAAAAGAAGACTTCCTCTCATTGCTTGGGTCTTTGTGTATAAGCCCAAGAATCTTGGAGGACTGGGCATTAGACCTATCAAAGATTTGAACAAAGCTTTCCTGGCTAAACAAGGCTAGAGAGTTTTTAATGAAGATAGGGATTGGAGTAAAATCTGGAAGAGTAAATATCTTCAGCACTCTCCCACTCTAAATTGCTTTCTATCTGCTGATCATTTAGAGAATGCGTCTTCCATTTGGAAAGGTGTCCAAGATTCGAAGAATATTTTGACCATAGGATGTAAATGGAATTTGGGTGATGGTAAAACTATATGTTTCTGGGAGGATAGCTAGTTACTGGATTCTCCCCTGAACTTGTTTTAGAATAATGTTCATATAATTGAGTACTGCAAAGCCAACTTTGGAGTTAAAGTTATTGACTACTGGGTTAACAACAGTTGGGTGGACCTGACTTCTTTGGATATCAATCGTCACCCAATTCAACTCTCTTTTTTTCTTCCTGTATCGATCTCAATTCCCAAGACAAGGTCATTTGGGCTCTTCATCCAAGTGGTAATTTCAAAGTTTCTTCCCTTTTTTATGAGAAGAGAATTGATCTCTCATGGGTAAAATCTTGGACTAAATGTTTAACCCCTAAGATTGAGATTTTCTTCTGGATTGCTCTACAAAACAAAATTCTCACGATAGACAATCTTAGGAAGAGAGGGATGATCATAACCAACTGGTGTTGTCTCTGCAGGAAGGATATGGAATCTGTTAACCATATTTTTCTTCATTGCTGATATGTTAGGGATATTTGGAAGGAAATTTTGAATTTTTGGGAAATACAATGGACTTTTCAAGAGAATCTTGCTTACAGTTTTCTTAGCTAGTGTAGTCCCTTCAAAGGAGAACTTGTTAGCATCCTCTGGCGGTACTCTTTCCCCCACATTTGCTGGGGCTTATGGAAAGAAAGGAATGACAAAGTCTTCAGGGATACCAGCACCCCCTCTCAGGTCATTGGTAAAAAAAAATGATCAAAAACTTAAAGGAGAATTTTATATCTCATTTTGGCCCCTCAACTAATCTCAACATGGAGCATCTTGGTCAAAATTGTATTGTTAAAAAGAACAATTTGAAGGAGAATGCCATCTGTATATCTCCTCCCAATGGATGGATTAAGGCTAATTTTGATGGGGCTTCCAAAGGGAACCCAGGCAAGATAGGTTGAGGGGTGTCATAAGGGATTGCAATTGCAATATCATCAAGACTCAGGCAATTCCTCTTGGAATTATTTCGAGCCATAAAACTAAGATGGAAGGGGCCCATTCCATGATCAAGCTGGCTAAGGACACTGGCTATAGGAACCTCTAGTTGGAAGGTGACTCTAGTAATATAGTCAATATCCTTAATAATAAACAAGACTCTCCATGGAATATTTTTAACCTTCTTAGTGAAAGTAAAGAAGACCTCAATTTTTTTCAAAGCGTGTTCATTTCTCATAGCTACCATGAGATGAACATGCTGGTTGATTGGATGGCCAACTTGGCAGTGCAAAGTAACAATATCGTTACGTGGACTGACCAGCTAAGCATGGATGACGTTTTAAAAGCAAAAGGTAATTATGAGAGAAACATATCTCGAGAAGGGAAAAACAATATTTGATATGCTTGTGGCCTCCACATATCAAACCATTAATGCTTCCATTTATTATTTTTAATGGAATGGTTTCCATGCTTGCATGTCTGTTAGGACCTCACACGGATTATGGGTGTTTTTTGGGCTTTCAAGAGGTAATACTTAGAACCTTTTTTGGCGTTGTTCTCTATGTTTTTTCAATCATAGCATTCTGCAAAGTACTCTTTTTGTGAATATGGGTGGGGAAGCAAAAAAATTGGAACTTGAGAAGTGTCACTGTTGGAAAAAGAAGGAAGTTTGGCATCAACTCGAGAAAGGGAAGGTGACCAGTTTCATTGAAAAACTTCATGGTTACAAACCACATGTGACAGATAGTTTCTATAAAGCTTAGGATAGTGACAAGGTTACACTCTATGGCAAAACAATTCATCCTTAATGCAGTTTTCAATGCTGAGGTTATTGTGCTACCGAATAAAATAATGAAAATTTTCAAGCAGAAAAAAACTTCGGAAGAGGTAGTCAAGCACTTTCACAAAAACAGTTAGGAGGATGCGAAATTGGTGAAGGTTGGTAATTTTTATGACCTTGCTCAAATTAAGGATATCTGGCATGAGGTTCTCACCTGTGTGTGGATGTATTTCATTTTGGATGGTAGGGTTTCTAGGGCCTTTAACACTTTTTTTTTTGAATCATTTCCACTACAAGAAAAGAATTTCCTTCCCTTACTACTTGGCGAATTCTCTCCTCTTTGGGCTTCTTTTTTGTATCATTTCCACTACAAGAAAAGAAATTCCTTCCCTTACTAGGCGAATTCTCTCCTCATTGGGCTTGAAGCCCATAAGCATAAGGATTTTAGACCTATAATCCATGAGGGTCTGATCCTTCTTATCACTTAGTTTTGTCGAGATAGTACCCCTGTTCACTCTGTTTCTAGTAGCAAACAGAAGAGGGTAGAGGAAGACAGGCCAAATAGAAAGGAATTTGTTGGTGACTCTTTGCTGAAAACCAAAAATAGCTGTCAATGTGCCCTAGCGATGGAAACAGATCTGAGCAGAGCTTGGAAGATTTGAAGGATGTCGATGCTCCCTTGGATGATGACACGTCCTAGACATTGAGTGATGGGTGTTCTTTTGAGAACAAGTATTTAGCTTTAAGTCTGGATGACATCTTGGCTCATGATTCTCTGCTTTCTTCCCCTAGCAGTGTCAGGAAGCGAGGTAAGCACTCTTCAAATAAGGGTAAGGATATTGTCCCTTCCTTGAAGCATAAAAGAATTAAAAGGGTCAATTCTAGTCCTGTAAGCAAAGGTGCTACCATCAATCAGCATAGTGAAATATTGGTGAAAATGGTGGTTGTGCATGATTCAAAGGAAACTAGTTCTAAAGGCAAAGATGGGGTAATCATCCCGATTACCCAACACTGGAAACGGAGAATGTTGTGACCCTTATTATTGCTACCCTTTCCCTTGATCTTGTGTTTGCTGATACTCCTCTGGCCGAATGCGGTCATGATGATACCAATCCTGGTACACCCAAATCCCACACCCAAGAATTTAAGGAAATGCCTCAATAGAATGTGGTTTCTGAGAATGCCCAAGATTTAGAAGATGATGATAATGTGCTGGAATTTCTGAATAAAGCCAAAGACAAAGAGAATATTGGGATGGAGTCGGACATTTGGATGTATAATAAAATAAAAAAACTTCACGTTTTTGTTTCTTCCTTGCAAGAAAAGTCCCTAAGTTTATAGGAGAAGCTGGTTGAGAAAAGCAAGAAGCGAACGGTTGGGAACATCCCAGTTAAACTTCAGGAGTATGAAGCTTCCCTAAAAAATTGATAAATGATAGTAAAATGGGTATGCAGGGTGTTACTTCGTCCATCCTGGTTGCTGCTGCTTGTATTAGGAAAGTTTCTCTAGATGAAGCGACTTTGATAGATCATGCTCCGTTGCTGGCTAGTGGTTCGAGTAGGAGAACTAGGCAAAATACCAAGAAAGCAAACCTCCAGCTTCCTGTGAAGAACATTCATGACTCTCAAAGAGGTAGTTGTCTTAGGCTCTTCTATTACTAGAGCTGTTAAAGACCTGGTTTAAGTTTTTGTCTTAGTATTTTCTATTCTTGTGGTCCCTGTTGTTTTTGTTGAATCATGTTGGTTGCTGGTTCCTTTAAAAGCAGCTTGACTTGGATGTTGGTCCATATAAAACCAGCCTTTCAATTCTACTTTGATCCTCTAGGTTGCTAGTCCCTGTATGACTAGTTCTTGACTTTGTTTCTTTTTGTTTGGGTTTTCGGGTCCCCTTCAAACTTGCTTTTACCTAATCAAAACTTATGTTAAGTTTGTGGGATGAGAGCATTCGCATCCTTCCAGACTTTGATGGCTCCCATCACTTTGCCTTATATTTTCTTGAACACTCTCTTCACCAGAAATAGAAGAATGGAGCGGCAAATATCTTCTCATTCTATCACACATTCCATTTACTTGCACCCAAAACAAAGAATCGTTAGGTATAAATTATTAAATGAAAGAATCGGCAAGTGGAAATAGGTGACACAAAATCCCTAATGTTACCAAACAAAAGCATTTGACTGGAATGGTGTGAGTGCTGGTGGTACGTAGTATCTGCTCCATAACACAATTTCGAATAGGTGACTTGAAAATATTCGTAGATCATCCTACTTGCAAGACCCAAAACTCAAGCCTCTGTAATTAATCTCTAATTTCATTGATTCTTTAATGTTCTCCTGCTTATGTTTGAAGAATCTTCACTTTGTGCAGATGGAGTCATCGCAAATTAAAGACATCTTTTGCAATGTCACATATTTATTTCAGAACATCTCCAATTGAAAAGCATGGTGGGCTCACGATCACTGGTTGTATTTCACGGGAAAGAAAGCATGATGCATATTTTTATTTTATTTTGTAAGCTCAATATGATACCCACAGATACAAATGCATGCTATAGGTATGTTGTGATTCCTATGCAACTCCCTCACACCATACAATTCAAAGTTTGAGTATTTTATGTAAGAAAGAAAAATCGGGAGTGCCTCTATTTAATCATGTTTTTATCAGATTACCACATCATCAATAGTTGATGCTTCATGTCCTCAGAACAGACTTGTCTTCAACGATCTTTACTGTTGGGTGGATATTTTGCAATCGATACTTTTGGGTAAAATCCAAACGCAAAATACGATGACCAGCCATAGCATGTGAGACAAAGTCTCTCCTACCTTAAAGGGAAGGTTCCCCCTTCTCACCATTCCTTGGATTAACTCAATAAAGCAAGAAGTTGAGAGATTTTTGTAAAGGGTGTTATCAATATTCTTTCCTCTTAACTTTCAGGAAAGAATCCACTTAATTAATGCAATCAGATTTCCACAATCCATCATAGTTATGTAAATCAGTTTCTGGATTAGATTGTGTGGAGATTTTTACCATCAACGTTTCGAATCACACTACGTGATCCATCATCAGGATGAGAGAGCAAGAGATGTCAAACTTTACATAAACTGATTTACATAACAAGAGATCAAGAGAGTAAAAATCTCCACACAATCTAATCCAAAAACTGATTTACATAACAAAGAATTCACTTGCTCGTGGAGCAAGTAATGGGCATGGTGAAATCTCTAACTACACTTTTATCTAAACGTTGAAAATGGTGATATCGATAAATCAACACTAACTCAAAGGCTAGCTGAAAGTGTACTAATTTGGCTCTAAGTCCGGTTGTAATTCTATATGAATAAACTTTACTAATAGTGCACAAAGACTTCCAAAAGTATAGATATCCTAATTATTTTGTGCATCAAGAAAGAGATATAAGTTACAGACAAAGCTTCTAGTCTATATATCTCTACAAATGCTCTTAGTCAAAGCTCTGGCTCCAATTGCTTCTTAATCGTTTTATACTCAATTATCAAAAACACAAGATCACATAAACCAAAGATAACATATACAAATCACAGACAAAGCTTCTAACTTGCACAACTAACAATCTCACTTAATCAAAGTTAAGTCTCAATTGATTCTTTCTTTTCACTTTCTTTCAAAAAGGCGCTACACAATCAAAGTTATGCTTGCACAATTTTTCCAGAGCTCTCTTGTAGACAATAAAAGATGATTTTACAATAAGAAGGCACTCCTTTATATAGGCAAAGGAGTTGAGGAAAAGATGGAGGAAAAAGTGGGAACAACTCAACCAACTTTAACTGAGCTAACTAAAAGAGAAATTATTAGATTACATGTAATTACACATGCAATTCACATTACATGTAATTACACATTTTCATGTAATACATCCTCTTTAATTACAAACATGAAATAAGAAGAAAGATGGAAGAGAAATAAAACAATCTTAGGGATTATCCTGAAGGGCCTTATACTTGGCGATGCTATTCCAGATGATAACAGGATCGGGAGTTCTTGTATTTCATGCCATTGCATTCACTTCGATAATCACGGTGTTACGTCTTTTGATAACCACTGACTCTTTTTGATGAATTGCCCGTTGTCATTTGAAATCTTGATGTGATCAATTTTTTTTCTTGTTCAAATTATCATGAATTCTCCTTTGTAGATTGACACATTCTAGAGTCTTTGACATTTTGAAAACCTTCTTGATGGTGTCCAGATGTAGACTCGAAATAACTTTACATCAGCACCTTTAATTTTTTTTTTTGAAGGAAAGTTTTTGGCACATTCCCACACAAACTCAGGTTCTCAGACAACCATCGGGAAAATGGAGACCAAATGAATTAATTCTCTTTTGAAGTACACATTCTTTACTGGATGGTCTTCATTCTTTATAGAAATTCTAGCACATCTTAAATTTTTGCAACATGAAAGTTTCAATGGGGTTGAATCCATGAAAGTTTTGAGATTTGAGTTACAATGATGAATCCATGAGTGGGTATTCAAAGTATGGATTAGATACTTGTGAAACACATGTGATGGCTGTGAATGAACCGGAAAGCATATGTAGAGGATGGACAATGGTAGGTGGAGAGAGAGAAAACATGAAGTGGGTGATGAATATGCTTTGGGACATGAAAGTGAAATGCATGAGAATGTGTGTAAATGAAAACTCTTGACTTTTAAAAAGTGACTTGGGCTTTTAAGATGTCATTGCACGGAAAGTGGATTACATGTATATGCAACATGTAATGAGAGACAAGAAGTGAGATGATATGAAAATGCGGATGAGCTTATATGTAAGTGTGTATGAAAGATGAGAGGAAATGCGTAATGACAAGGGAAGTGGAACAACACATATATTTCTCATGGAGGTCTAAGTGCATATGGAAGGAATGAATACAATGTGCCTTGAAGCAAATTGAGCTTTATAGACGTCTTTGAGGAAAGGTAAAGTTAGAGTACATGGGAAAACATGCACATGACATTTTTGACCTTTAAAAAATGGTGATATTGCAAATGGGGTTGCAAGCTTTGGGCTTAACCATGGAGGAAACTCTGTATCTAAGCGCACTTAGGCTGGAGTAGTACTAGAATGGGTGATCTTTTGGGAGGTCCCGGTGCTTCACCCTTGTGAGCATCACCTAGATCCAATGAGTGCTGAGTGTTCCATTTATTCTCGTGAGAGATGGATTCATGTTGAATAACTAGTCATGAAACATGGGTCAATGAGTTTGATTCAAAATCACAGTTAAATCCTGATAGCAATATCACTATTTGACTACTTGTGGAATTTATCTCCTACTTTAAAAAGTGACTTTTAGTCAAAAACGGGTTTTCAAAATGCAATTACATGTAAAAGACATTTCATGTAATCATGACGTGTTTTTGGATGCAGAAAGTGAGATGAGTGAAAACGGAAATGGAAAATGAGATTACATGTACGTGTGGATGATGGATGAAAATACATGTAATCGCATGTGAAGAATGAGATGTGAAGTGTTGTGACATGGAAAGATGGAAATGGAATGAAATGATGCTCTTTCATGAAATGGAAGGTAGAGTGAAGTGAAACATGATCAAGTTTTTGGGAAAGAACTTGCAACTTCTTTAAAATGAAGAAAAACCAAAAAGCAAACAAGTAAAACACAAAAACAAAATGTACCTTTGGCAAAAGACTCAAACATGTCAACAAGCAAACCACTTCAACGTGCGATTTCGAATTTGGAGTTTGAGAAAAAACCAAAAGCATGAAAATGAACCATTTCATCATTTTTAAAAGAAAAATACACTTTCCATGGCAATAAAATTAACAAGTGTAAAACATCAAGCTAAAAGATGCATAAAATCAGCAAAACAGGCACAAATTAATTAGCAAGAAGGAAAATGTCCACTTACATGATGATTGTGTGCCAAAAAAGAAGGAGAAAGAAACTCCAATTTTGAAAAATTCTCAAACAAACTTGGATTTTTTCAAATTTGCAAGGAAGAATTTGAATGAACACTCTAAGAGGCGTTTTTCATGCCCAATATGGAAAACATACCCTAAAAATCCTCCCAACTCCAACGTTTTTATTCAATGCAAGATGATGGGATGTTTTTCACCTAAAACGTGATTCCAAACTACCAACACATGAGTCATTTTTGTATTAAGAAGGAAAGACGTGCTTTCTAACAGCAAAGACATGGATAAAAACTCGAAAATGCCCCTTCAAAATGCAAAGACGTGGGCTAAAATGGTAGAATTTGGGTATTTTTTGCCAAAACTTGCCCTAAAATGGAGTCAAAGAAGACATTTTTTTGCATGAGATTTCAATGTTTAATGCTTGGAAACACTTAGAAAAATCAAAACGTCCCTTGTGGAATGTATTTCATGTTGTGGAATGGAGAGATTTGAAAATTCCAAGCAAAAATGTGTTCTTGGAGGGCACATGCATGGAGTTTTGCTTCAAATCTTCAAAAATGGGTTTATGAAGGGCAAATGCATGTGATTGAATGCAAAACACACCTTTTAGAGGTGTTTGCATGTTTTAAAAATGCAACATAGACCAAAACGCTCCTTTTAGAGGCCATTACATGTAATGGGCTCTCCCAAGGCAAAAACACACCTTTTTGGTGCATATGTTGTTTTACAAAACATGCTTTTTGCCCAAACATGGGTTTTGGGGATGCAGTTACATGTCTTTGGTGCAAAACACACCTTTTAGGTGCCAATACATGTTTAAGTTACTTGCATATGCAACTCAAGGCAAAAATGCACCTTTTAGGTGCATATGCATATAACATATGTAGCTCAACTTTTTGATGTCATTGCACATCTAAGTTGAGTTTACATGCATTTGCATAAAATATGCACCTTTTACATGTAATTGCATATTTTTCTCATTTACTTGTTGTACACAACTTAAGTGATCAATTTAAGCACATGCCAATTTAATTTTGATAAAATATTACTTAAGTGGGACAAATTATATTTACATTATCATATTAACAATATAATGTGTAAATATCATTTAATAAGTAATATTTACTAGAGCATTTGATTTAAATATCAAAAATTAAATTGAACTATGTAGTTAATATAGTCACTTTAAGTGAAAAATCAAAAAATAAATTCAACTTAAAAGTATAACATAAAGTGCACTACAGTTACTTTTAAGTGAAAATTTAAATGATAAAGTAACTTAAAAACATAACATAAAGTGAATTTAAATTACGCTTTTCAAAAAATGATTGTCAAATTAAAAATATAACATGATATTTTTAATTCATGCAGTTACATCAAAAAGGTCCACTTTTTGGGCACTGAGTTGTTCATATCTTTTGACTGACAACTCCGATTAAGCCCTAAGATAGATCAAATTGAATGGAAAACCAAAAGCAATGATTTGAGCAAAACCAAAAGACTAAAATCCAAGAAACACATACTCAAGAGTGAAAGAAAGGACGATGAAGGCTTCAAAAATCAAGCATAGGCTCCACAAACAGAAAAATGAAAAAAAATGACGAAAGCCTTCCGTAAAAGAATTTTCTACGTGAATTGGAGTTGATTGATTGATCAACATTAAGCAATTGAATAACAAATTCAACTTAGAGAAATACAAAACTAGCTTGAAATTTTTTTGTATTATTACCTACATTTTGTGGTGACAAAATGCAAGACAACATTTACAACATGTAATGAATTGTCTCTGGAAATCCTTTGTACATATGGGGACTCCTAGTAATACAATATTCTTTTAAAAGTACACTCATTATCAAATGGTAATGATTTGATGCATTTATCCACAATCTACTGTTGGTGGATTTCAGTCAGATTTGGGCATCCGTTCTTCATCTCTATGAAATGCACATCTGCGATCCCTTTCATTCAAACAATCGTTCAACTTTCCAGTCGGTCTTGAAACTACAATCATGATGCTTGTCCAGAAAAATGACAGGAAGGATAATCAAAGCCATTTGCTGTGAATACTTGAAATGCATGACCATGTAACATTCTGCAAAACTCCATTGATAAATATAGTAACTTATGAATCTCTAGTGTTAATAATATATTATTGATAAGTATTAGGATTATTCTGACATTAATAATATCTTCTACATCCCTCAAAGGTTTATGCATCTGAGTCAGCCTGCGATCATTCCTTATTATTGTTGGAAAATAGAAAGGCAATAAGAGATATATGGTTAAAAATTTGGAAAAAATATCATAAATGGAGACCCAAGTTTTTCTGAAAATTTAGGCCCCATCAGATCTTTTGTGGAAGCACCTATATCAGCATATTCTGGGAATTCATTCAAATAAGAGACTCAGCAAGGCAAGCTCTGGACAGCTGGTATGTCATGTTTGAGCCTGTGCAGAATAAATTAGTTTCTCATCATTTTGTTTTCTGTAATAAAGAAATCAGAATTTTGAATTCAATATTTAGAATTAGTCTAGATGTTATTCTGCAAATTTTATTCATTCAAACAACAAAAAAATGCAAGCGAACAACAAAAACCCCATCAAAACCCAAACAATTACTTGCTGGTCAAAGAGTTCAATTGAAAACCAGTCAGATTGTGCTGATAAATCAGTTGGCATCTTTATCCTTAACGGCATAAATGGATGCATAGTTTGACAGAGATATCAGCTTTGACACCCCTGTTTCAAGCATCGCCCAGTGAAATCAGACATAGCAGAATTCTCAGAATTGCATAAGTAGATTAGCATATCAGAAACAGCAATTATCTGTTGCACAGATATGAAGGATCTCATCAGAAACATTATCCAGATATTGCTACAAGTGATACTTGAAGTTTAGACATTGCATGTTATCAAATTTATTACAGAGATAGCAATCCATGTTGCTATTAGCAATACCAGTACGTCTCTTTTGCATAATTATATATTTTCATATTGATATAGAAATGATCATTGCACTAAGTGCCATAAATATGTAATACTTTGCAATTGAATATCAGATACTGCTAACAACTCAATATCAATCTTGCATATATCTGTACATTCAAATCATAAATAGCAGTTGAGACTGTAAATATCTTTCTTGGCTACAATTACAGTCATTTGATTTAAATAAAAAGACATAATCAGATAACTGCCCCAGTTTCCTTGGTCAAAAAGGGAGCATTACACTAACCATGCACATTAGCCTATGGGGAACTGGAGCATGCGATAATGGTCACCAACTTCCTAGGCCTAGAGAGGGGACATTATAGATATTAAAAAATATGATGATCCAAAGATAACCTATACAATGCCCAACTGTAGTAACCCTTATTGATTGTTCATGTTTTGGATGTTTATTTGGTTGTTTTACAAAGTTTTGCACAATTATTTGGTTTGATCTATTTTTTCTGAGGTAATTGTTGTTTCTGCTATGATGCATCAATCATCCCAATAGGCTGCAACAATATTTATTGTGCTCTGATACCACAGTACTGTAGAACTTCCAAGTTTACTTAAATGTATTTTCCAATGACAAGGTGTTCTCTTGCCCAAAATATTTTTATCATTGCTAATGATTCTAACAGATTTTTACATTCATTCATAATGCCATTTATAATGCTTCTAAGAAAAAAATTAGAAAACCTGAAGATTGCAAATGTGAAAGATTTCGAGGAATCAAAATACCTTATTGGACAGTTCCTTCTTAATGTTGCAAACCTGACACAAATCATTGATTGTGAATATATTGAGTATAACAGTAAGAAGCTCTCTTTAAAGCTTGACCCTCTCCAAGTCAGTGATAAGGCTTAAATTCCCATCCAAGAAACAGTAACATCAAACAGGTGCTTAGAACTGATTTCTAAGCTGCAGTACCAGTGGGACAGTTATCAAAGTAGATAAGGCGTCAACAAAATCTCCGCTGTAGCATCTTTTGGGTATGCACATACAGGGGTGGTTTGTCAAAATGATGAATGGCACCTTCATACACTCAATCTGCAAGTAATTCCTCAAGACAGATTTGTTACCCTGGATGCCTCCCTTGAGATTATGAATACCCCTTAAACATGGTAAAAATACATCCCAACATCAAATCGGCCCCTTTCTTAAACCAAGTGACTGACAAACTTGAGCGTTTAGCAATAAAAAATGGCACCAAACAAAAAACCGTAGAAATCTCTCCAAACATTGGTTCCCAGCCCTAAGGCTTGCTTAAATAAAATACCCACAAGAAGATACTCTTCAATCACTCCAGATGTTGAATTTTATGTGCATTTAACCTTCTTGCAAAGGTATATGAACCACCTTGAGCCTCTGCAAAAGTTTAAGTAAACTCATGACAAAGTATATTACAATTACAAGCAAGATAATCAAAATGAATCCTTCAAGCTTGTTGGTAAACAAATTCGTCACTTGGAAATATACGATTGGCCCAATGGAGTATGTGGCAAATCGATGTCTCCAACAGTTGGATAGGCCCTTGATGTCCGGCCTTCCTCTGCGTTTAGAGGGGCAGCTCCCTTGTAAGATAAAATTTTGGATTTTTCAATAAAGATAAGTAGAACTTAGAAAATAGAAAGGAAAACCATTGATAGCGAATGCACCACACGCCTTCAACGTTTTCATAAATATGATGTAAACTATTAATGAGAGCAATCAAGGACTACGCTTGAGAACTTTCACCAACACAATGCTAATTCAATCATTCACGAATACTCACACCATACCATGAAAATACTCATAAATGAATCAACACCTCAACAATTCAGACCCTTTAGAAAGAGAATGCCAAATGTACTTCCTTTATTTCTTTGCACCAAGAAAGTAAGAAATAACTGATTACAAAAAAAACAATTGTACACACTTTCCAAAAATTGCTTTGTTATCAGAGCATAAGTGTTCCCTCTTTCCAAGTCCAAAAAAGTCCCTTATTACATTGATTTTCAGGAATTTATAGCCAATCCAGATTAACCAACTTTTCGGGTTTGTAACTACCTAAAAAGTTAGGATTCTGACATTGGGAATGCATTTCGCAACCAATTCCAACCTTTTACAAAGTAAAGCACAACATCCTAACCTTGTTTACAATAAGTGACACATGTCTTTTACAATGTAAACTAATCCTGACTTTGCTTCTTAGAATTTCATTTAGCAGGCTCTAACCTCCATTTCTTCATTCAAAGTGTATCTCCAAACATAAGTATTTTTGTCCAACAATTAGCATGTTAGCTTTGACTAACAACAGCCTTCATTATGTATCAAATGTGTGTCAAGGGACACTTTCATAAATATTTATAATGCTTCTTCTGGCACCAATCTAGACACACCATTTCTCGTTTCATTTCTTCTTGAATTTAGGAGACATTAAGACGAAATGAAATAATGGTAATCGTTGGTTCTATGTTCTTCAGTGCTCTAACACCACCATGCAGTAATATCTACTATATCAATATCTTGTAGACTACATTGGGAATGACAAATGAGTTTTGACTCATAAGATCTCCCCGGTGATTTCTTCTGAATTGCTTACCACTGACTTTGAGAGAATGGTGCGCCAGGATATGGAACAAGGGTGGTGATTGGTGTACTAACTTCGCTTGGGTACACAATGTGCATTGCCATTTTCTTATGCCTTCATCATATTTCTTGACGGTTCTGATGCCGTGCCACACATATTATGTCAAATAGTTCCCTTGCTACCTATGTTTCCTAATTTTTCCATGCTCATCTCATAAGCACATCCATGCTTTCAAATCAACGAGCAAGTTCCCACTTTACACGGATTTTATGAATTCACCTCAAAAGATGAAATTTATGAAAAATATTAACTAAAAGTTTATGAAAAATTGATGTAGGATTTAAGATTTCTCCCCAGATGTTCATTTAGGAAAACTGCAAGAACCTTTTGAGGATTTTAAATTTTTAAGACCAATGTTGCATTGGAGCGAAACTAGCAAAAATAGTGCCGATGCTTCTTCTATAAGTGGAAGAAATAGTTTCCTTGCTATCGCGATTTTTATTCTTTGTTTGAAGACCCAAATCCTCCAGCTTCATCAGGCAATTTCATTGCCACAGCTGCCATGGTTGCCCTGGTCATTTTCTGTATCTCATGAGACTTTATATAAAAATTTGTCGTCATGGCCAACTCCACAATGGGTCTCTGCACTTCTGGATAAGCAGCCAACTGTTATGTATGAGTTGGATATAAAGTCAAGCTATCAAAGACTGATAAATGGGCTCTTACTGCTCCATCCGACTCCTCATCATCAAAGTCATCATTCCAAGCTTTCATAGAGCTGGTCATATTAAAAGTTCGTTCCAACCTCGCATTTGGATATCTAGATCCCTGAAAATTGTTATCTCTAACTTTTCCAACATTTTTGGTGTACTCATCCTCAGGCTGCTTTTGGTCACAATTATAATAAGTCATGTTTCTCTTGTAATTCAAAAAGTTGCACCCTGAGTATTCCCATTCCCCAATATTTAATAGCCTTTTGGGATGCTCCACATCACTTTGCAGGCAAACATTATTCTTTGTGAAGTTCAAGAAATCATGGGTTTCTTGCTGGAAATCACAACCCAATATTTTAGAAAAAACCTCATACACTTCGCTGCTCTGCTCACGTGTCCAGTAGCAAGGCACTGTAGGTCAACTTTCAGGCATTATATCAAACAGTTCACTGTCTTTTATATCTCTCCTCTGGCATCCTCGGTTTTGTATCTGATAATTTTTCAAATGGGTTTAATGCCGAAGCTTTTGACATGGTCATGCTTGGTTTTTGCGGAAACTATAGAACAAAATTCTGTCTTTCCTCTGCTTCAAACTTACCTTGCCTGTGGTTGGAATTAAATAGCTCACATGCCTTATCTTGGTTTCATGAAATGTCGTGGCTTGCTAAGAGATGTAATGGAGTTACATGATTTGGTTGGGGAGAACACGCTTTGTTATTCAGCTTTATATTTGCCGCCTGCAATTTCCTGAGAACATAATGTCAAGGAGTTCCCATGATTTGATTGTCTTATTCTATACCTTCACAGTGAGTGGGGAGGAACCATCTTCTTTTGTAAAAGACCGAATTGGAGGGTTCCTAATTGATGAATCAACAAACAATGCCTTTTTTTATCTGTCGAACATGTGGTCA
This sequence comes from Cupressus sempervirens, assembly GCA_028749045.1. Taxonomy (NCBI): domain Eukaryota; kingdom Viridiplantae; phylum Streptophyta; class Pinopsida; order Cupressales; family Cupressaceae; genus Cupressus; species Cupressus sempervirens. Next base: position 502,242,393 of record CM053786.1, read on the forward strand.
CCTTCCACAATGCAGTTTCAAGCACATCTACACTAGTAGCGACTTTGGCTTATCTCCTAAAAAACTTCACACTTAGTTGGCACCGTAGAAATTTCATTTTTGCATACTATGCCACCATTGTCCTCTGTGATCATCAACTACCTTCCTTCGTTTATACAAAGATGCTCTCATGTTTTCCTGAATGTACACATTTTGGTTCTTGTTTATGTTTTGGTACAGGTTAAGATTAGGGTAAAAAGTTAGAGTACGTAGTGAGAGAGTATATTTAGTACGTGGAGAGAGAAAAGTTGAGTGAGGAAACCCAAATCCAAACCCGTACTTCTCTCTACAAGTTTTAGTACGTGGAGAGAGAAAATTGTGAACGAGGGGAAGGAAACTCAAACCCAAACCCCGAACTTCTCTCTACAAGTTGGAGTACGTGGAGAGAGAAAAGTACAGGGAGAGAAAAATTAGTTCTACCTAAGGACTAATCTCTCTCTTTCCTATTAATTAATATAATTAAACCTCCCTATAAAATGTTTGGGTAACAGCTGGCTCTAACTGGGGACAAGGACTGTACAGGACGCTGAATGAACCCAGAGTTAAGAAATGACAGTGCTTTATCACAAGGGCTATAGAGTCACCCCAAAAGGAGATAAATCCAAGAAAAAGGGACTAAGCACAACAAAAATGGGAACACATCCAAACAGAAAAGAAAAGGAAGGCATAACAAAAACTCCTAGCTAGGATATGTAGATGGTAGGAAACCCCTACCTCCGACAGCTCTAACTCCAAATGATTCATGCAAACCCATTAACTGGTTGGGAAAAGTATATGCCATGGTGACTTAACAGGCGACAACTCCCCATTACTCGTGAACTCAAATGTAGGTCTTCTCCTTGTATTCCAAATTTTTGAGTCCAAACATTTTCCATTGCTTTGGACAAGGGAATGTATCTGAAAAACCATTTCTCATCAAAAACCTCTGACTTCAAATTCAATTCTCCCTCATGACACATGCCATGAATGACTTCATTTTGAAAGAATTGTAGAATTAGATTCTCAAGTTTCTGAATGTATCTTTGATCTTCTCCTCTATTTGGTAAGCCCTCTACTTGAATTTCTAGTGATCGATCATCATGGAGTCCTGAATTTATTTCTGACACTAGACACTCTTGCTTTTCCATTGGAATGATCATGGTTGAATCTTCTGTAAAATTATTCCAATCGAGATGTACATCCATATTATATTGAATCTTCTCATGATCCATTTCTTCTTCCTTATCTTCCAAAAGATTATCTTGAATTTTTAGGCACTTCTGAGTTACATGGGTACCATCTTCAACATTGCGGGCCATAACTTCAATTTTCGTCCCATTAATATCAAAATTTTCCATCTGAAGGGCCTTCTGATGGTTAAGACGAGAAGATATCAAACCTTGTATGGGATCGCCTTCATACAATCTGTGACGCGAAGCAACCTGTGGAGTTGTAGCCATTGAAACTTTTCTTTGAATGCCTATCTGAGAAGCATCAATAGAAATGCCTTTATCTAGAAACAAAGGATTAAAGTAAACACTTTCTCCATAGAGGAAATTACCATCCAAAGCTTTTGAGCACAAACTTGGGATAAAAACATCATTAGAGTTTCCTTCCTCAGATTCCTCCATGAGATCACCTGCTGACTCATTACTTATTTTATCATGATTATTCTCCTCATAGAATCTTTTTGACATAAGATCTCCTATTTGATGAGAAGGCTCAAAAAGAGGATTTCTTTGACCTTTGAATGATCCATAGGATTTCAAATCTACTTCCATTGGATTAGAGGAACTTGTTTTCATATTCATATAGCTTTCATTTTCGATATGTTTAATGATATCTATGTCTTTTTGAATCATTGATTCTTCCCCAAGATATCTTTCATGAAATGCAAAAGGTTGATATTCTTGTTGCATGCATGATAAATAATGAAGGCTAGATGATTCATCTTTTTCTCCTTGAAGCTGACTTTTAGCTTTTCCATCAACCGATCTTCTAATCACAAGTTCATCGATGTCATCAAATGTAAAGGTCTCCATTTCCACAGGGGAGGTAGATACTTGTAGAGGTTCATTTGTGCTTTTGTCTCTGTCAATGGTAGTGGTTTTAGATTGTGCCAGAACATCTGAAGTATTGATGTCATCAATAGATTCATCACCTTGAATGATCATGGAAGGATGATTGGGAAGATCTTCTCCACATAGGAAGTCATCATCTGAAGCATCGAGGCACCAAGTATGAATAAAAGAAGTATGAAACTCACCTTGATCCACATTTTCCTCATCTTCAATCATATGTTGTGTAGTTTCTTGAGATTCTGATATTTCTTTTTCTTTCTCATTAGGATCGAGATGATTGAACACTCTCTCCTTGGTTTGGAAATTTTTACAGTCATGCCTTGATACATTAGCAGACCCTTCTTTTCCAATAGACTTTATTTCCCAACCATCTCCTTCATTGGACGTAGAATCACTGTCTTCTTTCATGCATGAAGAATTAGATGAGTCTTTTCTAACATTTGGATTGGGAGATGTTTTGCTACCAAGAAAATAATTCTTGCATGGGTCTTCTTTCTCAAGGTCTCGCAGTGTGTGAAGTAAAGAAGGATGTACTTTGTCAGGATCCAAGCGTGCAATGCCGTAGAAGCTTTTTAAGAATTCCACCTAATTAGGATCAATGGAAGCATGATTTTAATGAGAAATAGGTGCAAGTGTTGGGACACTTGTTTGACCACCATTATCCATTATTGAGTCACATGAATCATTTTTCTGATAAAAGTCCTTATAATCGCATGTGGAACTTATTTCTAAAAATGATTTTGGCTTGCAAGAGAAAAACTGATAATCGTTACCCTCTTCTTCTATCTTTTGCAAAGTTCGGAGCAAAGATGGATGAATATTTTTTGGATCTAGTTTCCGTCCACTGTAGAAACTCTTCAAGAAGCTACCTTGCTTAGGATCGATGAAAATCTGATTTTGTTGAGAGACAGGTGAATGAGAGACATTCCCATTATTCTTCATTGTTGATTTAGATGAAAGGTATTTTTCAAAAATACCTTTATTTTTATATGTTGAACCTTTTTCCAATAAAGCCTCATCATGAGAAAGAAACCCATAATCTTTTCCATCATCCTCTTCGATCTTTTGGAAAATTTGCAACAAGCAAGGATGAACCATTCTAGGATCTAGCTTCCTGCTGCCATAGAAATTCTTCAAGAATTCAACTTGTAGAGGCTCATCGGGAATCTGTTTCTTGGGATATGAAAAGTATTCATCATCACTGTCGCTATCACTATCAGTTTCAACTTTTCCCTTGTACCAAATCATGTTTTGAATTCGAACCTCAGATAGAGTTGCCAATAATTCAATTCTTTAAATAGAGTCGCCAACCTTCATTCAAGGGAAGGTACCTTTATCAACCATGTTACTGGTTATTGTTCACTTGATCTTGGATGTGACCAAGATTTTGCCTGTTTCTTCTTGGGATAGCTACTATTCTTTCAATGACTACTACGTCCTGACCAATAGGAGCTCTTCGCAAGATTTCCCCGAACTCTTCTTCTTCTTCAAGAACTTGATTTACTTGATGATATTGTTGTGCCCTTCATCTACACCTCTAGGTTAGAGTGTTTGAGACCGAAATGATATCTTCCTGGGTGTCTTGGAAGCTGAGGTTTGGTTGGAGAATTGGAAAAATGTTCTCATTCAGAAGCACCATTGTGCTTCATTACAGGGGACTGTTAATCTTTTCTTCTTCAGTCTCCCTAGCTGAGTTGCCAAAAATTTGTTGGTAAACAGATTCGTCACTTGAAAATATACGATTGGCCCAATGGAGTATGTGGAAAATCGATGTCTCCAATAATTGGATAGGCCCTTGATATCCGGCCTTCCTTTGCGTTTAGAGGGGCAGCTCCCTCGTAAGATAAAATTTTGGATTTTTCAATAAAGATAAGTAGAACTTAGAAAATAGAAAGGAAAATCATTGATAGCGAATGCACCACATGCCTTCAACGCTTTCATAAAAATGATGTAAACTATTAATGAGAGCAATCAAGGACTACGCTTGAGAACTTTCACCAACACAACGCTAATTCAATCATTCACGAATACTCACACCATACCATGAAAATACTCATAAATGAATCAACACCTCAACAATTCAGACCCTTTAGAAAGAGAACGCCAAATGTACTTCCTTTATTTCTTTGCACCAAGAAAGTAAGAAATAATTGATTACAAAAAAAACAACAATTGTACACACTTTCCAAAAATTGCTTTGTTATCAGAGCATAAGTGTTCCCTCTTTCCAAGTCCAAAAAAGTCCCTTATTACATTGATTTTCAGGAATTTATAGCCAATCCAGATTAACCAACTTTTCGGGTTCGTAACTACCTAAAAAGTTAGGATTCTGACATTGGGAATGCATTTCGCAACCAATTCCAACCTTTTACAAAGTAAAGCACAACATCCTAACCTTGTTTACAATAAGTGACACATGTCTCTTTACAATGTAAACTAATCCTGACTTTGCTTCTTAGAATTTCATTTAGCAGGCTCTAACCTCCATTTCTTCATTCAAAGTGTATCTCCAAACATATATTAGCATGTTAGCTTTGACTAACAGCAACCTTCATTATGTATCAAATGTGTGTCAAGGGACACTTTCATAAATATTTATAATGCTTCTTTTGGCACCAATCTAGACACACCATTTCTCGTTTCTTTCCTTCTTGCATTTAGGAGACATTAAGATGAAATGAAATAATGGTAATCGTTGGTTCTATGTTCTTCAGTGCTCTAACACCACCATGCAGTAATATCTACTATATCAATATCTTGCAGACTACATTGGGAATGACAAATGAGTTTTGACTCATAAGATCTCCCCGGTGATTTCTTCTGAATTGCTTACCACTGACTTTGAGAGAATGGTGCGCTAGGATATGGAACAAGGGCAGTGATTGGTGTACTAACTTCGCTTGGGTACACAATGTGCATTGCCATTTTCTTATGCCTTCATCATATTTCTTGATGTTTCTGATGCCGTGCCACACATATTATGTCAAATAGTTCCCTTGCTACCTATGTTTCCTAATTTTTCCATGCTCATCTCATAAGCACATCCATGCTTTCAAATCAACAAGCAAGTTCCCACTTTACACGGATTTTATGAATTCACCTCAAAAGATGAAATTTACTTATTAATTGAAAGTTTATGAAAAATCGATGCAGGATTTAAGATTTCTCCCCAGATGTTCATTTAGGAAAACTGTAAGAACCTTTTGAGGATTTTAAATTTTTAAGACCAATGTTGCATTGGAGCGAAACTAGCAAAAATAGTGCCAATGCTTCTTCTATAAGTGAAAGAAATAGTTTCCTTGCTATCACGATTTTTATTCTTTGTTTGAAGACCCAAATCCTCCAGCTTCATCAGGCAATTTCATTGCCACAACTGCCATGGTTGCCCTGGTCATTTTCTATATCTCATGAGACTTTATATAAAAATTTGTCTTCATGGCCAACTCCACAATGGGTCTCTACGCTTCTGGATAAGCAACCAACTGTTATGTATGAGTTGGATATAAAATCAAGCTGTTAAAGACTGATAATTGGGCTCTTACTACTCCATCCGACTCATCATCATCAAAGTCATCATTCCAAGCTTTCATAGAGCTGGTCATACTAAGTTCGTTCCAACCTCACATTTGGATATCTAGATCCTTGAAAATTGTTATCATCTCTAACTTTTCCAACATTTTTGGTGTACTCATCCTCAGACCACTTTTGGTAAAAATTATAATAAGTCATGTTTCTCCTATAATTCAAAAAGTTGCACCCTGAGTATTCCCATTCGCCAATATTTAATAGCCTTTTGGGACGCTCCACCTCACTTTGCAGGCAAACATTATTCTTTGTGAAGTTCAAGAAATCATGGATTTCTTGCTAGAAATCACAACCCAATATTTTAGAAAAAACCTCAAACACTTCGGTGCTCTACTCACTTGTCCAGTAGCAAGGCACTGTAGGTCAACTTTCAGGCATTATATCAAACAGTTCACTGCCTTTTATATCTCTCCTCTGGCATCCTCGGTTCTGTATTTGGTAATTTTTCAAACGGGTTTAATGCCGAATCTTTTGACATGGTCATGCTTGGTTTTTGCGAAAACTATTGAACAAAGGTTTGTCTTTCCTCGGCTTCAAACTTACCTTGCCTGTGGTTGGAATTAAATAGCTCACGTGCCTTGTCTTGGTTTCATGAAATGTCGTGGCTTGCTAAGAGATGTAATGGAGTTACATGCTTTGGCTGGGGAGAATGTGCTCTGTTATTCAGTTTTATATCGGCTGCCTGCAATTTCTTGAGAACATTATGTCAAGGAGTTCCCATGATTTGATTGTCTTATTCTATACCTTCACGGTAAGTGGGAAGGAACCATCTTCTTTTGTAAAAGACCGAATTGGAGGGTTCCTAACTGATGAATCAACAAACAATGCCTTTCTTTATCTGTCGAACATGTGTCACCTTCCACAATGCAGTTTCAAGCATTTCTACACTAGTAGGCACTTTGGCTTATCTCCTCAAAAACTTCACACTTAGTTGGCACCATAGAAATTTCATTTCTGCATACTATGCCACCATTGTCCGCTGTGATCATCAACTACCTTCCTTCGTTTATACAAAGATGCTCTCATGTTTTCCTGAATGTACACATTTTGGTTCTTGTTTATGTTTTGGTACAGGTTAAGATTAGGGTAAAAAGTTAGAGTACGTAGTGAGAGAGTATATTTAGTACGTGGAGAGAGAAAAATTGAGTGAGAAAACCCAAATCCAAACCCGTACTTCTCTCTACAAGTTTTAGTACGAGAGAAGATTGTGAACGAGGGGAAGGAAACTCAAACTCAAACCCAAACCCCGAACTTTTCTCTACAAGTTGGAGTATGTGGAGAGAGCAAAGTACGGGGAGAGAAAAATTAGTTCTACCTGAGGACTAATCTCTCTCTTTCCTATTAATTAATATAATTAAACCTCCCTATAAAATGTTTGGGTAACAAAGCTAAACTTAGAAAACCATAAAAATATCCATTTCTCTTCAAACTCCAATCCGAGAACTTCACCAATGTCGTTGCAAACACCCAAATCTGATATATTAATATTTGATCAAACTAAATCATCATAACCTTTCTTTTACACTTGTTTTATTAATTTTATAATAATTATTTTTTAATTAATATCCCTCCTTTCGTCTATAGTCCTATGTAAATTAAGTAATTTTATTAACTTTAGTGTCACTTTTTAATTGAGCAAATGCATTCATATATTTAATTAAAGCCCTCCTCTATTTTGAATATAAAGTAATTCCAAATCCCAAAATCTTTCATCCTCTTGAATGCTAATATCTTATTTGATTAACTAAATCTAGTCTTTACTTATTCAATCCCTTCCTCCCACTTGGACTTAAAAAAGAGTATTTTCCCCCACTCATTATCTCTCCTCGCATCACATCCTCCTACTTGCCCACTTGTTCCCCAATCCCACTTTATCGAGCCTAATCACCCCCATAACCTTGTGCACTTTGCTAATCCCAAAGATTGGGAACCCAAAGTCAATTCTTCCCTCACATCATGAACATAGGCCCATGTATTTGGTGACATGACTTGTCCCTTCATGTTCCCAAAAGGAATTTCCTGTTAAGCATTCTCCACTATTGATATTTTCAATCGATCTCAACCATACATTTATTTCATCCAAACCTTATAAATTCAACCCTTCACCATTGTCATTTCCTTCACCCATTTTACATTTGGAGTGCCCTTATGTGGCCAAATTCTTGAGTGAGCATACATCAAATTAAACATCCATGGACATATCATTGCATCAAGGAGGCTATTGATTTGGTACTAGGGTTTTCATTTCTTGTTATTTTTAGTCCTCTGTCATGTAATCTTGCATATTGTCTTGATTTGTTGATTTGAGTGTATTTCCTAGCTATTTGCATTCCATTTGATCACTTTTCATTGCTCACAGTCATCATATTTGAAAACTAAGCAACTTCCAAATATGACTATTTGCAATCGCTCAAGAAGGGTATCTCACCTTCTTAGATGATAAACTCTAGATTAAAAATCTGTCTCCCAAAAGTTCTACAAAAAGACCAAGAGAATTCCTTCTGATGGTTCCCAAAACCGCAGATTGGAATCCTATAAGCCTTGACTGCTTGATGTTGGGATATCTAATCGGTTAAGGCCAACTTAACGGGACTGATCGATGCAATCCAAGGCGGGTATACCTAATCCTGGACGAAACACTTAGATCCAAGACGCTTATAGCAGATAAACTAGAATGTGAATGCAATAAAAGCTTTTCAAAACGGCAAGAATTATAGAAAGCTTTAAGATTGTAAATTACGTATTAAGAATAATAAATGTGATAATGTTGTAAATAAAGAATAATTATAAATTAATGCAAAAAATGAATATATTAATTCCTCAAAGGAAATAAATGAAACAGTTCCCAGCATATGGATTATGAATCAAGAGCAATATAAAGACTAGTGCTTGATTAAATGGGCAATCATAGTCAATATTATAAGTTGAAATGTACAACTTTATAAAGTTCAATATATTTAAACTATAAACAATTTTACCAATTCAGATGCGACATATCAATTATATAAATGCAATTTTAAACTAGTCTAGGATGCATTTTAATTCCTGTGATATGGAGACAAACTGGACATAAATATGAAAATAATTAAATATTTCAATGTTTATGTTTATCAAATTTAAAATGTAATAATGACCCAGTCCACTTATCCAAATATCAAAATATTTATAGAAATTAATAAAAAACATTTGTAAAAGACACAATAATAATTTAAAACTTTAATGCAAATAAATTAAATAGATACGCTTCCAGATTATACCGAAAACAAATTTGCACTAGAGACACTCCTTAGGGATGATCCATCCAATGCATTTCAATTCCGGAATCGCATACAAGTTTGCTCGGTAATCCAGAATCCATTGTCTGAGTTCAAAACTTCATTTATTTACCATTAAAAGAATAAAATATATCAAGTGCATATAGTATATGTAAAAAATTAAATATGAATATGAATTCCCTTGTTTTGATTTTGTATTTCCTATTTATAAATGGCTAAAAGATGTCGGTTGCATTTTCAAGCACGGCACCCTTCCATAACAAATGACTAAATGTTGTGATCTTCTAATGTAACTTATAATATAATTTGGCTTAAAGGAAATATAACTATTTGTTTGAGCTCATGAACATGGGCTTGGCAGATCACATTAAATATATTGTCATTGTATCTCTCTCAAACTTCATCGCCTGCAGTGTATTTCTGTCTTCAGGAGACGTTATTGTTATGGTTGCAATCTTCACATTCTGAATCTGTGTGGGCTCTTCTAACTATTTATCTGTTTTTTCTTTTTCCCCTCAGACATCATTCAGACTCTGTCAGTAATGTATTTATGCTGCCGCACGCATATGTCCAGACCTGCAGAAACACAGAATGCCATCAGATATTTGTATACAAACGATTATACCAATACTTCAATACAATCGGAATGACATGGATGTAGAGGCGGGAATGGACCAAGGCACGAGATTAGAAAGATTGAAATAGATTTGACAGCACTCATTCACACCAATTCTGGCTTGTACCAAACACACCAGTTTTGTGGGATAACCCTGGGAATTAATTCATGAGTCACCCTCTATGAAATCGCAAACATGAATAAGACAAAGCGATGAGTTATTTCACAGCATGGCTGTAGGTATACTATCACAGCTTTCAAGTTTATCAGACCTCCTCGTACGTCTATATCCAACTCCTTTTGGTGCTTCGCCAGTGTGACTATAACCCATTGTCTTCTTTTTTATTTGTTATTTTAGATACAATTACAAATCCTTTTATGTAGACGCCTCTCCTGAATGTGTGACAGTGGCATATGCATGTCTCCTCGGAATTTGATATTATAGTTGCCACAATATCCACTATTGAATATATTTGTTCACTGAAAATATTCAGTTCTGCCAATTGGATGATGCCTGGAAAACCTATTTAAGACATTCGCAAATAGCTTCAACTTTGATGAAAGTTCATTACTGCACAACCAGTAGCATTTGATCGAGACTTCTATCCATTTTCTGAATGTTCTTTTAAGCATGCATGTACAAAATATATCTATGGCTTCACAAAAATGTGCTCTGTTAACTCAAATTGAAACTCTTTTCACTAATGCTGAAGAATGGACACATCCTTATTCAATGGAATGCAATTTCCAGAATAATAATCACTGATAGTGCTGGTAGTAACTTTACCACTTCTATTGGCACTTTTGCACACAAACAGCATCATAATTAGAGTTGAAGCTATCCAATATCTGAATGTTGATGTGTAACATTTGATCAAAACAAGTTACTGTGAATATGTATGAGTAAGGAAGAAACCAGATCTCATGCAAACAACTATTTCAAATCATGAAGGTCTCTGCATCTCTGCAGTCAAAACTGAACCTGTGCACGCAACATAATATGCTTATAGTCTCTATTTAACATGACATCAACAGTGAGCTTGGGAAAGAGCTGTTCAAGGGTCTTTTCAGCAGTTATTCCCATCTTTGACCCAAGGAAGAAGTACAACAAAGAATGGGTACAAATGGAGACTCAAATTGAGGTTCCATCACCTTCAACAATTCATCACACACAAAAACAGTGATCTCCAAAACCTATTTTGTTCCGCAGAAACTTCATATTTAATATTCATATTCTTCTTCATCAAAACCGTCAAGGCGAAGATCAAATTTTGGCTCAATTGAACCACAACAAAATAGATTGGCATTCCAACCGGCTATTCAAAATGCAAAAGCTGTTTCATTTTTATTTTGTTAACATTTGACAAAATGACAAATCATTAATCATACAAGGAAAGTAATTTTACAAAACATAAGTAAACAACTTCTTCATATGCATTATGTAAAGCAACTAGATTTAATGTCATTAACTGTGATGTAAAGTTACTAACTTTTTGTTCCTAGGCACAATTCCCAAATGCAATTGAGATGATATCTAATTGCTTGCTGTAATGTCCCCTTTTTCTGGGACATTATAATTTTGTGTGTTGGCTCGCTTCACCAAGGTTTGAGGGGCAGAAAGGTTCTTTACAGGGTTTAGTTTGAGATTTAGCATAGGCATTTCCAGTTTCAGTCCCATTGGAGCAGTTTTGACAGGTTGTCCGCATACTTACTATTTTTAGTAAGTAAATAGAGTACAGTATTTTTGGTACCTCAGTGTTGGGTTGGAAGCGTCTCGCCGAGAGCTTTCCAACGAGCTATTGCATGTGATTATCTGAGTTCATTTGGTCAGCTATTTTAATGCCTGATGATTATATGGTTTCCTGACTAAGTGACTATAAAAGTCATTTAATTTGTCACTTTATTTTAAAAAGTTACTATATTCACTTAAGTGACTAAAGGACAAAAACGTGTTTTGTCCCACATTGCCTAAAAGAGCATGCATCACATTGGGAAAAGGCATAAAGGTACAACGGACTCCACATGGGGGATAGATGAAGATTATAATATTCAAAAAAATATTAATCTGGGAACTAGAAACAATTGCTGGTTACTTCTTCTAGGATGCAAACCCTTGGAGAAGCGTTTGAAGGTTGGACACAAACCTAGCCTTCTTACAGGTTTCATTTATATTTCCAATCGGATTGTCATTTTCTGTTTATAAGATTGGATTACTTGAGTTGTTGCACGTTGTTGTATTGTTGATGTATAATACAGTAGCGCATTTTGAATTATTTGAGTTAACTCCTGGTTTTTAATATGTACTTCTGATTATTGGAGGAAATAAATACATTTCTTTTCTGGAGTTTCTCGTATGTTTATTTTCTGGTTATGAACGATTATGTTCTGGAATTTAGATTAAGTATTGGTTTACCGTCTGGATTTGAATTTGCACTTAATTATCAAGGGTTCGAGGAAAATATACGTAAAGGGATATTACAGTGGTATCAGAGCCAAAGACCTTGCCCTCCTATGGAAGTTTATTTAGTGAAATTAAATAAATAATTATATATCCTTTGAAGTTACAGACCCATTTGTAGAACTGTAACAGATGCTGTTTATTTGCTTAATGAGATTTTTGGGTATTTGGAGTTTACTTGCAGTATAGTTTAGTTGATTGAATTAGCACCCAAATATCTTTATACGGCTGAGACAGTATACAGTTCGAAGTCGCATTGTATCTCTAGCTGCCGGATTTAACTCCTTGGGTCGGGTTCACCATTCCGCATTGGAAGGGATATTTGCAAGGTTGAAGTCATGGCTTAATTCAGGGGCAGACGTTGCACAACACCAACCAATTACTATGTAAGACAGACAAATATGGTATCTCGAGTTTGGTAATGGGCCCCCACGGCAAGACACTTTTAGAATAGTTATGGTGTGAAGACAACTTCCTCAGCACTGTGGTCCAGATTACCAGTTGGACTGTGATTTAAAATGTGAATTGGCATATGAAAAGAAGACTCTGGCTGTCCCTTTACCAACAACATTCAAGGAAAACCTTACCGTCAGCACAGTACGGGGCATCACATACTACAGTAGTCGGAGGGAGTGACCTGGGATACACAACTCTTATAGCGGAATGAGGAGTAAGAGTTATATATCATCATTCGCTATAAGTCAAGATCATAATACTATACAGTTTGTGGATGGGATTGAAGCATCACTATAGTCGGACAAGTGACAGGGTTTAATCCGAGTGAAGTCCTTGGATTTTCCAGTATGGGTCATACTTCCTTTGTGCTCAGGTGTTTGACCACGTGGATATACCTTCCAGGCTGGCAGGGTAGTGGTAATGACATTATAGCAGTCGGGTTGGAGATTTGTTGTTATATGTGTGAAGAATCTACACAGATTTTTAGGTGTCAGTTGCTGGGATTACCAAACGCATCCTCTGGTCCTTGTCACAAGCTATGGCCAGCTATTATAGTCCCAGGTGTCATTAAATCGAGAGTGCAAACTTGTGCCAATTCGGGGACGGTTACAACAAAGTGGAAAAAGGTGCAACTCAAATGGCTTTGTGTTGGTACAGTTATTAGTAATCCATTCAGAACTCAAAATAAGATTGTCCATAGTGAACACAATTTCTGGGGCAGATTGGTAGTGATCTGTTTGACGAAATTACAACTGGGTTGCATTAAACATATTCTAGTTAAAATTCAAATAGTATACTACTAAGGTACCAGACCATTATCAGGTTGCTCATGAACTGTTTGCATTAATGTCAAGTGCTGAACATTTGGTATTTTTGGGGAAAAACTTAGTGAGAATATTACAGTTTCAAAACACTCCACTTACGATGATGTTGTGGAGAGAGTTGCACAACAGATTGGATTGGATGATCCTTCAAAAATAAGACTTACAACCCATAATTGCTATTCACAGCAACCAAAGCCTCAACCCTTCAAGTACAAAGTCATAGATCACTTATGTGACATGTTAGTCCATTATAATCAGAAATCTGATATCTTATATTATGAAGTCCATGACATCCCACTTCCAGAGCTGCAGGGACTAAAAACATTGAAGGTTATTTTTCATCATTCAACAAAAGATGAGGTTACTGTCCACAATATAACACTTCCAAACAATGTACAGTTAGAGATATTCTCAGTGAGCTGAAGGGAAAGGTGGAGCTATCCAAGCCTACTGCAGATCTGAGATTGCTTGAGGTCTTTTACCACAAAATTTACAAGATTTTTCTGTTGAATGAAAAGATTGAGTGAATCAATTAGAGAGTAGGGGAACATCAATTGCCGACCAGAACCTCTGAGACTGAGAATTTTTCTTCAACACCAAGCAACAGTTAGTATCTCTGAAGATGGACAAAAACTTGTAAAGCATCAATCCTCTTCATAGTTTGGGATTGTAAGATCTTGATAGGGCAAGGCATCAAGGTAGCAGATTTAGGGAATAACTAGATGCACCATATTCATTTCTTCTGAATGAAATTGCTCAACTGGAGCCAGGCTACGGGCGAATATAATATCTAGAAGAGAATTGTTTGGCAATTTTTTGTGATTGTGCGAAAGACATTGAATGTTCTTTTCTAGTGGCCATATTTTCATCAGAAAACCCAATTGCTAGCAATCGAAAAGATAGAATCTTGTGATTTTTTTTAGGCTTCAATAGCAAATTGCATCAAAGATAAATACCAGTATTTTCATACCCGCATGGAAGGCTTGCAAACTGTTTGTCAAATTGTCCTTGCTGTTTGCATAAGGAAATCATCTCACACAGCAATGTCAAACTACTAATCAATCCTAAAGTTTCAAGTCAAGTTTATTACAGCTGATGGTGTGACTGACAAAGGATACTGCAGGAGAAAGTAATTTCATTTTAATATTCTATTATCAGCTATGGGAAAAGTCAAGAAGGATTTTGTCAAATGGCAGCACCAGCTAGCCCGAGATTTCCAATTCGATATTAAAACTGAAGTAAGGAGACTGTACGATGAGTATAACAAATTTCCGTTAAAGCTTCAAAAAGGATTTCCTTTCATTGATTACATGGACTTTCAGCTAGAGTTACAAAACAAGACGGATTTGATAAGAAATAAATGTTTGGATTTGGCTCAAGATCTCCTTGCAGAGGACAGGTACAAAAATTTACAGAAGGAAGCCATTGATCAACCTTACAGTAGTACTAATAATGGCACAAGTATACTAACAGGTAATTGGGAGGCAGAAGTATCTTATGGCACTGTTTTCACTAGTCCTTCTGATGAGCAGGTTAATGGCCCATGTAGTAGAGTTGACCAAACCACCAACGTTGGCAACTGCAGCATCTTATTTGGTGACATGGAAATTAACTTGGATAAATTTTATGATGATACTAGGCTGGAAACTATATCAAATTTTGAGGAGCAAATGGATAGTGATGTTGGCAGGACAGATGCTCTAGCACAAGTTGAGTTAGAGGATATATCTGAGAATGTTGTTTCCCAAGGTGCTGAAAAATCAAGAAATTCTATGGACAACAGCCCACTTGTGTTTGAAGGAGATGGTCAAAAACCATTTTCACTCCTTGACTTATTGGATATGCTTTTGGTCAAAGAGGACAAGATTGTCCAAGTGTTGACAAGTATGGATGATTCTTCCAATTTGATTGAGGATCTCATACGGAAGATTGTGATAGAAGAAAGGCATGGGAATGTATGTGGTATCACAAGTCCTCTTTTACATACTATCATTGAAACGTTGAAAATGATAAAATGTGAGTACTTGCAGCTATTAATGGACAAAGATCTAGCAATAAAATTTGGAAGGGACAAGGAAAGTGAGGTAGATGAGCTATGCCTTCAATTGAGCTTAACACATTATTCTATCCACAACTCTGAAACTCAAATGAGTGAGGCAGCCATTTATGAAGAAGATGACAGTGGTTCAAGGGCACAAGAAATCACGCAAATCATTGAAGGAATTCATAAAGTGGGTAGATGTGAAGGCAAGCAATGTGATTCAATCACGTATTTCCCGTTTGAGAATATCTATGGTGAGAAAATTTTTATTGATCAGCAAGTTAATAAGATTGGAAATTCTGATTTTTATGACAGCAGCTATACATTTTAATAGGAAAACATGGTTAGTGATACAACAAGTGGGGATAATTCAGAGTTTTCAACTAATGATGAACCATCCTTTTATGAAGACCTTGACATGAGCGAGAGTACTTATGGTGGAGTAGGAAGCTCAAATTTATCCTTTGCATGCACTAAGGGATTTTTTAGCTTACCCAGAGTTTTATCACCTAGCTCTTATGAGATGGTCATGGGCTACTTGTTGATTGGTGATTTCACTTGTTGGTATATTCCAGCTATTAGTGGTTTGCCTGTGTATGAGGGTAGTATATCCGCTGATTCTATTTGGCCATCAGGGGTCAATGAGTTATTTGCAGCTGAGTGGGGAGAGCATACATTACCCTACGTACCACATGAGGTGTCTACATTTTTTACTCAGCAATATACTGGAGACAGTGTTAGCATTCATGATGTTGGTGATTCACCAACCACTCTTTCCTTTACCCAGGATCATGTTGATTGGGTGATTGGGGATCCAGGTGCTAATAGTATCTTACATTTGGTGGTTTATGTTGTGTTGTTACACAGTCATAGGGTTAGGATCTGTGTGTTTTAGCCTCCTGACATATCAGAGATCCAAAGATCAGGATTACTTCGTTTTCACCTGGGTGATATAGTGATTGAGTTAGTTTGGCCGGATCTATCATTATCATCGATACAGATATTGCAGGGGTGGTACAGTGGTACAATGTAGATATTACAGGAGTGGGTCAGAGGTATCTCAAACAGTGCACAATTTCTCACTTGGGATCCAAGGGGAGCATCCTTATGTATTGCCTTCCATCGGGGAGCTCGGAGGAGAATTTGGATGTTATCATCTTGTGGTGGATATTGGCATATTGCCGAGCTCCCATTTTCACTTGACAGTAGAGACTCGCAGGGTCAGTCATGGAGTGAGACATTCATTTTGACTGAGGGTATTGGTACATAGGGCAGCAGCAGATGGTGGTTGGTGACCCTTAATGGTGAGCCTTGGGATCCTGACATTCAATTATTTGGCACATCGATTCCTCTTGTACTGTTTTTCCATTCGGGATTTGAGATGATGCATGCTGGGTTACATCGACTAAGGAGTAGAATTGCTTTCTCAAGGCGAGTATGGGATCCTAGCATTTGGTTTTTGCAGGTATGAGCGGATTGCTTAAGGGCAAGCAATCTTTGAGAAGGGAGGCTTTGTAATGTCCCCTTTTTTTTTGGGACATTATAATTCAGTGTGTTGGCTCACTTCGCCAAGGTTTCAGGGGCAGAAAGGTTCTTTACAGGGTTTAGTGCGAGGTTTGGCCTAGGCATTTCTAGTTTCAGACCCATCAGAGCAGTTTTGACAGGTTGTCCGGATACTTACTAAGTAAACAGAGCACAGTATTTTCGGTACCTCAGTGTTGGGTTGGAAGCGTCTCACCGAGAGCTTTCCAACGAGCTATTGCATGTGATTATCTAAGTTCATTTGGTCAGCTATTTTAATGCCTGATGATTATATGGGTTCCTGACTAAGTGACTATTAAAGTCATTTAATTTGTCACTTTGTTTTAAAAAGTTACTATATTCACTTAAGTGACTAAATGACAAAAAGGGTGCTTTGTCCCACATTGCCTAAAAGAGCGTGCATCACATTGGGAAAAGGCATAAAGGTACAACGGACTCCACATGGAGGATATATGAAGATTATAATATTCAAGCAAATATTAATCTGGGAACTGAAAATAGTTGTTGGTTACTTCTTCTAGGATGCAAACCCTTGGAGAAGCGTTTGAAGGTTGGACACAAACCTAGCCTTCTTACAGGTTTAATTTATATTTTCCAATCTGACTGTCATTTTCTGTTTATAAGATTGGATTACTTGAGTTGTTGCACATTATTGTATTGCTGATGTATAATACAATAGCACATTTTGAGTTATTTGAGTTAACTCCTGGTTTTTAATATGTACTTTTGATTATTGGAGGAAATAAATACATTTCTTTTCTAGAGTTTCTTGTATGTTTATTTGTTGGTTATGAACGATTAATGTTTTGGAATTTAGATTAAGTATTGGTTTACTGTCCAGATTTGAATCTGCACTTAATTATCAAGGGTTTGGGGAAAATATTCGTAAAGGGATATTACACTTGCCTACTAGCATATTCTGATATAAAATGCTGTTACAAAGTTATTATACAACTGGGACTTAATGGATAAAGGAAATGCCATCCTCAAAATAATGAAGAGTGAAAATGAGGGTTTGATGTATCAAACTATGCTTGGGTACACCTCTTGGTATTCCCCAAGCACTTGGGTTTTTTGTGGGTCTTTCACAAAAGGAACCACAAAAACCAAGTGCTGAGGCCATACCCTGGCCATACTTGTACCAGGGCTGTACTCGTAGTAGAATTCGAGCTTTAGAATGGTAACCAGTAGCACTATTGTAACTAGGTTGGGCTTTTCTAGTTAGAGATCTTACCTGTCACACCATCATTTCATTCTTGATCACCTTAAAGTCCATTGAAAGTGTTTACATAATCTGTTTTTTTCCTGCCTCTTTTGCTTGTTTTCAAGTTTCTTTTCACAGAGCTTCCTGCTCCTTGCTATTCCTTTTTCACTTTCTTTGTGTCTTTTGATCCTCTTCCATTGCACTTTCCTATCATTTTTCTACAACAAATAGGACTTTCACTCCACAAATAGCAGCATATGAAACGACTTCTCTAGGATTAGTTCAAAAATAACAAATTGACCAAACTTGAGCTGGGGCAGTAAGCTGTTTGTTGTAATTCTTGACATATGAACTTTGATAGAAAAAGTCTTCATAATGATGCTGATAAATTAAATAATGTCAACAAAGGTTCATGTTTTATTTTAAGCTAATGGCACATCGTAGAAAATCATGAAAGTCATGGCATACATGATACAGCTAAAAGAGAAGCTAGGAACATAATAAAGAGTTATTCCAAGGGTCGTCCCTCTGTTAATTTAACTAACATATATCCAATGCACTGATAAAGGCTAACAAGGGTATTTGCATGCTCACCACATAATTTTCATAGATTATGGAAAGTAGTGCTGAACTTCGATAACATTTGTAATAACTACTAAACTGTTTGGTATACTTCTGTTATGACTAAAAAATGCAGATATATCACTTACCAGGAAGTAGATATGTATGAACAAATTTATAATTTAAAATGCATTATATTTTTGTATACGCTATTTTGGGTGCATTGAAAGAAATTAACCTACATTCGAGTGCAAATAAGCATCATTTAATGATAAAAGTTTTTCATATGGATTCTTGTAGGATTGGACAAATTCTAGATAACTTTGACCTCAATTGTTCGCTCCTGTTAATGCAGTTGATATACTTATAAAAACTTCTGTATTTATTAGTTGAGTAGAACTTTGAAATGTATCTTAGATGAACAAAGAAACAATATGCTGTGTTATTCAACATTCATTACACTAGTATGAATAGATTGCTAATGGTTACTCGTAGAGCTAAGAGCTTCTTCAGTTCTCTATAATTTTAAATAAAGAGCTTTTGAGCCTATCACAATGGATATTTGAAGTCCCGTTTGAGTTCCCACTGGAAATTAGTAAAAAGACCTTATTGTCACAACACTGCTGAGAGCCCAACACAGTTGAATATCTCCCTTGGTTGATTATTTGTACTGAAACATATGAATCCTATGAACTTGCATGATCAAATTCAGTTAAGAGATAAAATCAAATAATTAGGTTTCTATTATTTTTAGACAAATTCTTTACTTTCTTGAAAGTAATATACTAATTATGTGACTTTTAGGGAAATCAATGCTGGTTGTCTTCTTTATTGCAAGATGGATTGAACGATGAATCAACAGAATGGCAGTTAACTGATGGTCTTACTATTGGCAAGGATTCACTGCAGAAATCTCTTACCACAGATACCAAATTTGAAGGGGAGGTTCCAGAAAGCAATGTACGTGTTGATATTGCAGGATTAAATGCAGACTCTCCTGTGAAATCTTCATTAGGAGAGTTAGATTTTGTTGATGGGAAGATACCCCAAGTAAATGAAGTTAATCATATGATAGTTATTATAAACATCAGAGAATTTGATGAAGAAATGATCGGTTTTCGTCGAAGTTCCTACCAAAAGATTCTAGCTTTGGAAAAAGATGGATTACAGGTAATAGAAAGGGAGTACAATCTTCCAGTTGATCTGATATTTGGCACTTCTGTCTGCTTAGTATGGTATACTGCAAGAAAGCTTGGGCATTATAAATCCCCCACACAAGACTGTACCATATGCACAGGCATTGCAAATGTGGCAGATAACCTGCTAATGTCACTGAGCTTTTCTTTCCAAGATTGTATAATGGTAAGAGTTGCTGTCCCTGTTTTCTTCATGTTGAATTTAAGTATGTCTGTAGGTACTGCCTGATAATATAATAATTCCTTATAAATTGATCTGTGACTTAACCTTTGAAATTATTCTAAGAATCTTCTTCTAGGATGCCTGCTATAGGTGATGGTTTTGCACTCTTTATTGGATGTGAAGGTGAATTTGACAAATATTTGAGCTGTTTATTGCCGTAAGGAGTGCAAACGTTGCAGTAAAAAGTCTAGAGATATGGGAATGATAAGAAAGAAAAGACTAAAACCTTGATTGTGACCATTATCATTTTCTTTGGGAACCCCTAGATTTATAGGATATATAAAGATTGAAACATTAGTAATAAATTGATAATACATAGCTAAGGAGTGAAATTGTAGGAAAAATGGGTGAATGAAATAACTCGATAATGTGTTAATGATTAACCATCTTTGCACATAATGTTCCTACCCAACCTGTAATGAAACATCCCAATTCCAGGTATAGACCATACCAACCATATGTTTGTCTTTGTAACATGACAGATGCAAGTCTCTGAGATGGCTGGAACACCACAATCACTGACATACCTAATTAGACCTTGTGGAGGACAGTTGCAAGGAAGCACTACCAGAGGCTGCCATGGAGCCATAGAATAGTCTGCAAAACTAATGGATTCTCCTTGGCACCCATCCACATTTACACCCATGTTTTAGTTTTAGTTTTTCTGGTTGTTATTGGGGCACCATGTCAATTTCTCTACACCCCTTTTTTCTTTATTTGTTTTTTGTTATCAGTCTATTGTAAACCATTGCAGATATGTTTCAGGCCTAGTAAATATTGTATATATATATATATGCTAAGTTACAGGCTACACTGAATTTCATCGAATTGTCACCCTTTCCAAACTTCATCTGAATATTATGATATTTAATATAATATTGTTATTTTATAATAATATTATTTTATTTTAAAATAAGATTGAGTTATTTAGTTAATTATTTAGCAATGTCAAAGTTTCAAACTATTTGAACAATTTTGTGGATATATTACTTACATTTAAAAATAAATAAATTTATATGTGTAAAATTTAATGTTGTTTTCTTCCTGAATGTCTACCCTTGCCGAATTTCATCTGAATTTTATGATCGACAAACTGGAATTTGAATTCAAACCTTGTGACTAAGTATATATGCATGACCATTATTGGGTAGTTTCCTGTGTCCAACTTCTTCAACCTTGTTTCTCTATTCTGATTCTGCCTACATAATTATTCAGGAAGGTAAATCCTAATCAACTTAATACAGATTTGTGTACATGAACA
This sequence comes from Cupressus sempervirens, assembly GCA_028749045.1. Lineage (NCBI taxonomy): Eukaryota > Viridiplantae > Streptophyta > Pinopsida > Cupressales > Cupressaceae > Cupressus > Cupressus sempervirens. The sequence goes on from CM053786.1 coordinate 502,263,734, forward strand.
GATACAATTTAATATGCTTAAGGTGTCCACCAGTAAAATATTATTTCTCATTTATCCACTTCAATTTGATATCCTGAATTACTATGCAAAATTTCGATACAGGCTACACTAAAAGAACACATTTTTTCTTTTCTTTTCTTTTGATTATGGAAAATTAGAATATTGATGGTAATATAATGTGTTCAAATATTGGATTAAAAAATCCTGCCCAATTCAAGGCATCCAGGACAGATGACAGAATCTGATCTGGGAAAGTTAGGAAACATAACGTTTTCAAAAAGCTGTAAACAAGGGGAATTCCTGGGCGAAATAACCCAATATCTCTTTTGAAGACTGACCATATCAAAAGCAGCTTAAAGTTGTTCAAAACCAACAGAAGCATAAAAGTGACCAAATGCCTAATTTGATATATTGGGTGTCACAGTGCATCTTCTCAGTAGCTTGACTAGCAGTCAAATTGTAATAACCACCCTTAATATACTATTTTAATTGACTATATGCAAGCTCAACTTACACATGCTAATCTCTGTTTACAAGAGGTGATAAAGTTTACGTTGTTGCTGCATGTGCTGAAATAAATGGCACCAACGCAAATCATTTCCCAACTTTGCTCAATTACATCAAAGCAACACCAAAATGAAAACAAGAACGATTACACCTTGAATGATGGAAGAATAACAGTTTTCTGCAGGTTTGATTTGAGCCATTTACTGCTGTTCAGGGTTATATCAGACTGTGTGCTTGCGAGTTCTCAGAATCACATAAGAGTACATGCATTCACACCACAAACTCCCAGGGACTGTAAATATTAAACAGTACTTCCCAAACTTCTCGCCATGTCCATGTCACAATGTTTGATTATGTCACAATGTTTGATTAAAATTCTTGGTGTGGGTCTGGAAGAGGTCTGAAAGCCTGCAGTTATATACCGTACTGTTGAAGTTGATAGCTAACCCTATAGCTCCTAAAAATCACCTGTGACCAAAACACCTCATGAGAAGTAGCCATGATTGGCATGATGCTTTAGAGAGATTGATTCAAGCATGTTTGATATGCATATATTGATTGATTGAACAAACCTAGATACATTACAAAGAATGCTTATAAATGCATAAAATTAAAACCCTAGATGAAAACTCTAGGAGATGATTAAATTCTAGCTTGACAAGTGTCTTAATCATATGACATGAGACAATGTGACATATAATTAACTCAATTTAATAATAGAAAAAACATTTCTAAGTTAAGCCTAAGTGAATAAAGTAACAAGGAACCTAATTAAAGATAATTAATCGAGTGATTTTTTTTTACACTAAAACTCCTTTTTAAGATCAACTTAGTGAGAAGCTCAAAATATGATGAGTGTAATAATGGATGCATGGACAGGTCCAAATTGCAAGCCCTGGTTAGGAGACAAGGAGAAAACCAAATGGGAGAAAATCCTCTCCAAAAGAGAGAAAATGAGAAGACCACACTAATGAAAGAAGGTTAGGAGGAATTGATGTGGTCCCCTAATGACTGCTTTTTTCACATAAGTACAATAGATTTAACCTACAATAGGAGAGAGAAAATGAAGATGTGAATGTCTCCCATAAAGAAATAGCTCATGTGCCAATCATAAAATATTTAAGACAGATCTAGATCCATTGCCTACAAACAACACCTCTCCCATTAGCAAGAAATGTCTCCACTGGTAATTGGAGAAGCCATTCCTTGTAACTAGATGAATTGCGAATAAAAAATCCAAACGATGCTAGCTTCTGAAAACTACTCAAATGTCCTCATTTCGGAATGAGATAATGCTAGCAATGTGGGACAAGATCCATGGACAATAAAGATGAGCTTACAACACTAACATGGGTATCATGAAAGAGCAGATGAATGTTCTCTGGATGACCTCGAGATCTATGATCTTAGACTCCATGAACAAGGATGATATGCTTGAAAGATAATTATAAATTGATTAAGAATTATTAGTTTGTGGTGACTGATCAAGGAAGTACTGTACACTCAACAATTCCTCAACTATTTTATCAGCAATTTTTTGGCCGACATGTTGTAACTAATTATAACCCTAAAGCGGCAAAAATCTTGTATAAAATGGCTTAGGGTTAGGGATTTCATTATGTGTGATGCGATAATAGCTTCTTGTGGCATTATTGAGCTATAAGAGATTACAAATTGTAATCAGGTTGTAATCACTGGATAATAAAAATATTGGACTCTTTGTTTGGTGGACGTAGCCCAAGGATTGGGTGAACCACGTTAAATCTTTGTGTCTTGTGTTCTCTTATTTGTGCATTGTAATTTTCAATATTAGTTGTACTTGCATGTAAATGTTATTTCTATCTCTCTCAATCCTAACAAGTGGTATCACAACCTAGTTGTTTTAGTTATTCTCTACAGGAAAGTCTCACGGTTGAGTGGGAGCCATGGTCGACGAGGGTAAGTTGAAGGTTGAGGAGTTTAATGGGAAGAACTTCCAATTATGGAAAATGCAAATGGAGGACTATCTTTATTAGAAGGATTTATGACGGCCATTGGAAGGAAAATCCAAGAAACCAACCACTATGATAGATGAGGACTGGGAGATTTTGGATAGAAAGACACTTGGAAGTATTCGTTTATGCTTGGTGCAATCGGTGGCATTTGATATTACAAAAGAAAAGACGATGAAAGAGTTGATGCAGACCCTAGCAAGGTTGTATGAAAAGCCCTCTGCTTCAAATAAGGTATTTTTCATGAAGCGTATATTTAATATGAAGATAGTTAAAGGTGGATTTCTTGCTGATCATTTAAATGAGTTTAATAAAGTTACCGGTCAATTATCTTCTGTAAATGTTAATTTTGATGAAGAAATTAGGGCTCTCTTGATTTTGTGTTCTTTGCCTGAAAGTTGGAATGACTTGCTAATGGTTGTTAGTAATTCTGTTTTTGGATTTAATACTCTAAAATTTGATGATGTGATTGGTGTTATTTTGAGTGATGAAACTCGTAGGAAAAGCTTAGGTGAATCTACATCGGGAAGTGTTTTGAAAGCACAAACCAAAGGCAAAACGACTGAAAGAGGAAACAATTATGGAAATCGTGGGAAATCAAGAGAAAAATTAAAGGGGAAGAGGTCTCAATCAAGAGGACCAAGAGATTGTTGGTACTATGGAAAACCAGGGCACAAGAAGAAAGATTGTTGGACTTGAAAGAACAAGGAGACAAACAAGATGGAAACAAAGAGGTAAATGTGGTAAGTAATAAATCCAAAGAGGATGCTTTGCTTCTTTCCTTAGAAAGTGTTGATGATTCATGGGTTTTATATTCTAGGGCTTTATTTCATGTTACTCATAGAGGTTATTTTCTTGATTATGTCCAAGGAGATTTTGGGCTTGTTTATTTGAGGGATAATGAACCCTGCCAGATTGTTAGAAAGGGGAAAATTAAGATTAAGTTGTAGAATGAGAATCATTGGCTACTACAAGAGGTAAGACATGTTCCAAGGCTGAGTAGGAATTTAATTTCAGTAGGGGAACTTTGCCAATACATAAGATATGGCAATGAAACTCACCTCGAAAGTTGATATATCTAAGATGATCCTTTACTTATGAAATTACAACATTCTAAGCTCACATGACCAATTTGCTACAATTAGTAAGCTTTCACAATTAACTCTGCACTGAAACAACCCTTATTCAAAAGACAAAAATAGAAATATTTTCGGGTGATGCAAGATTGCCCTTACACCTTGGATGCTCCTACATCAAGAACCCCTTAAATTGTGTAAGGCTCTTTGATGGAGGCAAATCCATGATAGCTCATATTTTCTCCGAACCAACTTTGACACCCTCTGCATTGATGATATGCTCCAAATAAAGAAATTCTCATCCCAAACTCACACTTGAATTCCTTGGCATACAGAGACTTTGTTTCCAATATATCCACACTTGCTCCAAATGTCTCAAGTGTTCATCCCAAGACTAATTGTACACCAAAATTTCATCAAAGAATATCAAAATAAATTTTCACAACTATTGTTGGAACACCCTGTTCATACAAGGCTAGAATGTGGTTGGTGCATTAGTTAAGCCAAATGGCATAACCAAGAACTCAAATTGTCCACAGTGACATCTAAATGTTTTATTCTTTGTATCCTTCTCCCTTATTAGTATTTGATGGTATCCAGACCTCGAGTCAATCTTAAAGAAGTAATATGCCCCATGAAACTCATTTATATAGGGTATGGGATATTTTTCTTTATTATTCTCTTATTCAATGATTTGTAATCAATGCACATGTGAAGAGGTCCATACTTCTTGACTAGCATAATCATGGATTAAAATAGACTCTTATTGGGTCTGATAGGTCCCATGTCAAGAAACTCTTTTATTTTTTTCTCAATATCATCCTTGAGTAACCTGGGGTGTTTGTACGGGGTGATGATAACTGGTTTCACCCCATTCTTCAACTCAATAATGTCGTCAATCTATCTTGCTATTGGTCTACCTAGTAGAATATCCCTAAACACTATTGTGTTTTGTATAAATCTATTGAATTAGTGGAGGGTAAGCTCTACTTCTCTCCTCAACTATAGTAGGCATCAACCCACAGTCTGCTACCCACTCTACCTACTCATGATAGATCAACCTCTCCATCCTCCTTAAGGACACTATGTATATGTTTCCATCTGTCATACTCCTTAACACATGCTCTCACTATGAGCCTCAAACCTCATCTCCATAGCTTGTACATTGAGGTGGAATTCCTCAATCATGTGAAGTCACGTCATCCCTAGGATGACATCCATTTAACCCAAACTCACAACATAGTAATCAACCTTAAACTCATAATCATTCAAGCTCAAAGGAAGGTTAATCATTTTCCTAGTGCAAGTGAGTACAAATCCATTTGCCTCTTACTCTGAAACCTAGGAACTTCTCTGTCTAAATCCCACATGTACCCACGAGTCCCTCATCAATGAAATTATATGCAACCCCTATGTCGAGTAAGGTGATGAATCACTGCCCTCTTAGGACCCTTCTCATCCTGTATGGTCCCTCTCTGTGAATGCTAGAGAGGCGTGCTATAGGTGCCTCCTCTTTTTGGTCCTTAACTAACCCTCTTGACACACTTCTGCCCTTAGTGTCATTGTGCTTAGTTTACTACTTTGAATAATCAGAACTTGCATCATCCCTTGAAAGCTATTCTATTTTTTTCTTCCTTTCCCTTTGAGATAGAATTGTGCTTAGGATCACATGATTCTTTGCATTTGAAGAAAAATATTCTTGTATCTAAGGTTGTTCAAGGTCTCATCATTAGGTTTTCTAAATGTTTTCATTTTGTATTCTGGATTTTACAAAAAGGCTTTTTATCTTTACTACTTGAATAACATTAAGAGGATGACATATTTCTAGAATCAACATGTTCCATATTTCTTGCCTTCTTCATGGTCAACTGAAGTGTGGGTGTGTCAAATGCTTTGACCTAGCTATGCAAAGGATTTGAAAGTGCCTCTACAAATAACATTGACAACCTCCTCTCAAATATATTTGTCACCATAACATATAATCTCTGGAACTCAGATTTGTATGCCTCTAATTAGCCATACTGCTCGAGTCATATGAGTTGCCTAAAATGCATCTCTACCTCCTTGCAATCAAAACACTCGATGAGTCTATTGGTGAACTCATCGAAGGAGATGATGTATCAATGCCCAAATGTGATCAACCCATGGTACCACCACTCATGGGCTACTTCATCAAAATGTAAAGTCACAAACTTGATTGCCTCCTATGACATAAGTTTCAATGGAAGGGAATTATCCAACTTTTGTACCCAAGTCTGTGCACTTGTCGCTTCTATCAAAATGTGGTAAGGTTAAATTGCTCGCAGCCCACTAGAAATCCATATTACTTTGCGGTGCTCTACGATCTTCTCTACCTATAGAACCTTCACTAAGCCTCTTTTGACTAATACACTTCTCAAGTGTCAAAAGTTTCCCAACCTCGGGTGGTAGGGTCATATACTTAGTGCAGTGATGACGAATCTCCTATGTCATTGGAAGCTATAAATTTGGCCCTCTTCTTTGTGGAATGGATCATTCCTCTCATGGAGTAAATACAAGCTGTAAAGGTCTTGGTACTGTGTTGAATACTAAATGCTCAACTTATGGCCTACTAGACTTCCCTATATCAAAAGTATGATGTGATTGCTCATCTCTAGTCTGATTTTTGCTTGACTAATTGTCCCACCAACTATGACATCATATTCATCATGGTATTGTATCTCCTCTCTATCCTAGCTCTTGGACTTTGGGATCTAGATTTTTCCTTTTCTTTCTCAACCATGTTATCTGCCAAGGTAACACTGACCTTAAAATCCCTGTAAACCCCTCTCTTGGTATAAGTTAAAAAATGTTGATTACACATTCACAATGAATATTGTCCACAATACGACAAGAAAATAATTGTGCTTTGATACCATTGTAGTTTGTTATACCAAAATCGAATTGTGCTAAGTTTGTTTTTTGGGTTTTTTTTTTGGTTTCGTAATTTTGCAAAAAATAATCAAGGGGTTTTCTAGAATGTTTGAAAATAGCCAAAAGGTCACTGATAGAATTGTAGGGCTTCCCTTCCTGCACTATTATTAGATTATTCCCCTGGTGAACCCTACAATAATTTGAAGGGGGGGCTTACCCCACCATTCTATAGGCGATAGGCTATAGGCTATAGGGGGCATCTCCAAGTTAGCGTGAAGCCCTACTATTCTAAAGGATCTGAACGCTAAAAGAAACTACAACTCTAAAATTTGGTTGTGCAATGCAATTGTTTAAGTAAATTTTAAACTATTATTTTTATTATATAATCTAAGTTCTAAAAAAAAAAATTCCAAGATGATATCGAGTCATACAAGGAATTCAGTGGTTGAAATCATGACCAATGCAACTTGAGTTTTCACTTTATTGGCAAACTTTTTCTATTAAAAAGTATAGATTTGTGTAATAATAATAGAATCATACTTGCCGCAAGTCAAGTGAGTATTCGTGTTGATGAGGCGGGTTAGCCTTGTCTGGTCCATGAAACCCATGACTTTGGCACGTCAGTTCATGTTGGCTAAGGTAATCCTAAAAATAAATTTCAAGGGTTGTGTCGCTTTGTGGAGTTTAGGTCGGTTCACCAGTCGAGTTACCCTTGCCGAGTCAGGGTCGGGTCTAAGTCTGCGAACTTTGTTAATAACTGAAGTAAACCCACTAGTTCAATCAAACAACTGGTATTAAGCCTCCTACACCTCCTAGCTAGGCACTATATGCCCCCTCCCCTTTATTTTGAGTATACTTTATAAGCTTGATTTATGGTGCAGTTTCCTGAAATGCACTATGTATGCATCAATAACCTACCAATTACACAAAATTTAATCTACCAATGTTGGTTGACCCAAGATGACAGCCACTCATGGTTGTTTTATGTTGTATGGAAAAATGTGGAGGGTGGGGTTTAATTGTTGGTATTGTTGTAAAAACACACTAATAAAGACTAGCAATGGCCTAAACTGCAAACTACTGTCATGTGAGTGCACAAGGTCAACCTAAATTTTCACTATAGTCTGACACCTGAAAATTTAGGTAGACCTTGTGCACTTACATGACAATAGTTTGTAGATTGGGCCATAGCTAGTCTCTATCAATATGTTTTTACAACAACACCAACAATTAACTCCCCTGCTCCTCAATTCAAAATCCCTAATTATTTTATGCTCTTGGATAGAAAATTAGAAAAGCGTTAAATGAAGTTTTGGAGGTTGTTTTAGCATCTAGAGGTGTTTTGATGTCATCTTGAGGAGGTAGTCTTGTTGTAGGGGTTTTTCATTAGATCAACTTAGTTGACAATGAATACTCTCCATTAGATATTTTCTTGCAGATGTGCAACGTTATCCAAAAGTAAATTATATAAAATAACTTAACCTGATCGAATTTGAATTACTTTGGTAGTTTTTAGTTAGTGACGAGGCAAGAAGGTTAAATTGAAGACTTTAGAAGTACAATAGACTTGCAAATCTGATCACCATCAGCTGTGGCTTAGTTGTAACACATCCTTCAAGCCAATACTATTAAGTTGTTGTCAGGTATGAGACTATAGTGAAAATTTAGGTAGACCTTGTGCACTCACATGACAATAGTTTGCATTTCGGGCCATCGCTAGTTTTTATTAGGGCATTTTTACAACAACACCAACAATTAACACCTCCAACATTTTTCCATACAACATAAAACAACCATGATTGGCTGTTAGCTTGGGTCAACCAGCATTGACAGATTAAATTTTGTGTAATTTGTGTATTGATGCATACATAGTGCATTTCAGGGAACTACACCACAAATGAAGCTTACAAAGTATATTCAAACTAAAGGGGAGGTGGGCAGAGGGGCATATAGTGCCTAACTAGGTGTAGGAGGCTTAATACTAGTTGTTGCGACTAAACTAGAGGGTTTACTTCAATTATTACTAAATTTCCCATACTCGGACCCAACCTTGACTTGGTAAGGGTAACTCGACTCATGAACTGACCTGAACACAACAAAGCAACACAACCTTTGAAATTTATTTTTAGGATTACCTTAGTCACCATGACCCAACGAGCCAGGGTCACGGCTTGTGTGGACCGAACAAGACTAACTCGACTCACTAACATAGGATACTCACCCGACTTGCAGCAAGTATGGATTCTATTATTATTACACAGATCTATACTTTTTAATAGAAAACATTTGCCAATAAAGTAAAAACTCAAGTTGCAATTAGTCATGACTTCAACCATTGAATTCCTTGTATGACTCCGTATTATCTTGGAAAGTTTTTATTTTAGAATTTGGATTATTGAATAAAACAATAGTTTAGACTTAAACAATTGCATTGTACGACCAAAAGTTAGAGTTGTTATAAGAGTTCATTTGTTTTGGTGATTTCCGAACATTATAGAAAACCCCTCAATTATTTTTTACAAAATTACAAAATCACAGAACTCTACAAAAAAAATAAAATAAACTAAGCATAATTCAATTTTGGTATAACCTACTGCAATGGTATCAAAGCACAATTATTTCTTGCCATATTGTGGACAATATTCATTGTGACTGTTGATAGGCCAACACTGGGGCAAATAATTAATAAATAATTAATACTTTAAATGAAGTTCAGCATGGTCTATACATGTTTGTCCGAGAGCATAAGCTTGTGAAAGGTGTTCAAGCAATATGCCATCAAGGGATGCTAGTTGCGGGATGAGGGATTATGAATGCAACTATAATAGATGCAAGTAAATCTATGGAAAACCAAATAAATCCCAGCAACAAGAACTGTCACTTTCTAACGACAGGAACATCAAAAACAAAAATAACTCAACAAAAATAATCTGCAACGAAAATAGCTGCAACTCACAACAAATCATTAATTAATTTGTAATTGAATTCAAATGAAATAAATATTATTAGACAATCAAACATGGATATTGAACGTATAAACTAATATAACATGATTAAATGTATACCATGTAATGCTGAGCTAATTAAAATACAAATGGAAACAAACTCAAATGCAATCCATATGTAAATGAAAAATAATCACCCGGTAACTTCAGAGTGGGCCCGCCTCCTCAACTACCTGGTGATGAAGAAACAATTTGGCTTTACAGCTTTGTAATCATGCACGCGAATATGGAATTCATATTTTAAAATGATAATAATTTCTACACATTACTCTATGTTCTACTTTGATATTAAACTCTGCCTTCCCTCCTTGCTATTACATTCGACCCATATGAAATGTTTTTTGCTGATTTTGATAAGAAACAATGAATTTAAACTAATAGGAATTTTGTCAAACAGTTGTCAAGTAAGCAAGGCTATTAAGCAAACTACCACAGTACTATCACCCTATTGTTTAACCACACCCTGTTGTGAACTAATTATATTAATCAATGAAGTCTTGTCACCAAATGAGAGTAATAACATTAAATATTTATGACAATGGACCCAGATCTTAAACACTTGTGCAAAATACGATTGTCACTGCATATAACAAGGAATCGACACACTGTAAGTAAAGTTACAAACAAAGAATATTTGGTACAGACCAGATTACAATGATGAGAGGCCTTGCTAGAAGCTGACTGTGCTTTATGCGGTTCCCACATCTATCTTCATACACCGGGTGTAGCGCTGTCGGCAGTTTCTATTACTGGTCTTGACTGTATCACCCACAACTTCCCAAACTCCTATCACACGTAGGTTATACTGAATGATTGACCAATGGATATGCGGGGCCTCCTTACTGTCGTATAGCAAACATCCGACCTTCTACCTAAACAACGGCGCCTTGCAGAACTTCCCACTCTACTTGCTTGCCGGTTCTGATATGCCACGGGCCTGACAACACTATATTCATACGTGGTTCCCACTGGAAATAGTAACCGACTGGCATCCAGTTCTGTCATATTCCAGAATTCTACTCCTGTGATATAACAATGTAGACGTAGACAGTATAAACTGGAAATCAAGGATGTTACTCAAACATGGTGTTTTACCTCTGATAAGTATGAAGGACTTCCCTATTTGACGTCCAAACCTTGGTCAAATTGTTGGAATTCTGTGTTCTGTCAATTTACCTGTTGTCTATCTCCAGCTTTCCTTTATACATCCAATATCTCTAAATCGAACTTTAACTCTGCAAATATAAGATGAGTTACTAGGTTTACGTCTAGTCCGAATCAAGCAAATAAACATCCATGAAATTTTTCATTCAACTTAACATTTTCTAACAACATGAAATGAGATGGTAAACTAAGTGAGCAAATATGGATTACCATACAATTATGAAAACTTGATCAAAACAATTCACCATGCAAGACACAACAATGAAAAGAAGAGAAATTTGACTCTATATTGGCAACAATTCTCCAACCTCCCTCTTTTACAAATGAGGGGAGAAATCCTATTAGAGGGACTTCAAATACAACAAATGCCCAAGATTGAATTGAAACCAAGGGCCAAGGTCAATCCACATCATCCCTATTTAAGGTTTCATAACCACCTATTACAAATATTAAATGCCCACCCAATTACAATGAAGCATCACCTTGTGGGCTAGTGAAAAAATTACATAGCCTTGACGAGCCAATGAGAAAATTCAAATCCATAACAATTGGATAAGGATGAATGACACATGGACCAATGAGAAGAGAGCCCATTGTAGACAATGCCAATTCATCATTTGGGAAATGTGTTCCTTATCCTACAAGGTAAACAACCACTTATAAATAATTATAAAATTTTAAATGATAATTGCAATAAGACAAAAAATCATCACAAACTTTCCATTTTGCAAATTTAATTGAAAATATTTAATTTATTACCATTTATGATGTATTTTCCATTAGTTCTAATTTCCCATTGGTTAAAATCGATGCCATTTGGATAATTTCAATGCAACAATGGATGAATTAATTAATTAATTTTAAAATCAATCCATATTTTGCAAAATCAAGGTAGTTTTTATTTCTCATCTCAATTTGAAACCAATTTTGAATTTATTTGCAGTTTTTATTTTATTTTTTATTTTCGTCATTTTCCCTCCTCATTTTTTTAGAAGTTTTTTTATTCAAAGATATTGGTGCAAAATGGGTCCTACCTTAATTTGAAATTAATTTCTATCCCGATCAGTGCCTTATAAATATTTAGTCCAAAGCATGAATTTTAATCCCTCGTGCCCATACATTATTTTCCAAGGTGGTTATGCCTCAAATTTTGGGCCCAATGTCACTTTAAAAAATGACCTACTTTTGAAATAAACTTCTAGGCTCAACTTCCATTTCAAATTTAAAGATCATTGCTCTAAGATTAGGTTGCAACTCCAAGGCTTGAGATGGGATGGTGCTTCTTAAACTTGTCTTGAGATGAGACACAAATTTCATAGGTAAAAAAAGGAGGCTCATCTCAACATGAAACCCAAAATTAGAAGCAAGGAAAAAGGCTTGGCTCTAAGATGAGACGAAGTTAACATAGTTAGAAAATCAAGTCTGAGCTGGAGATGGGTCAACATTACATGGGTAGCCTTTAAGTCTTGGCTCAAGATGAGACAAAATTTACATGGATAGCGAATTATGTCTTAGCTCAAGATGCCTTTTATACTTAGCCGAATTTAGCTCTTCTTTTAGCATCACTCCTAATTTTCTTCTATTTCCTAGACTTAGCCAAATTGCTATTTCAATCTGTTGTCCTGCATTTTGTCACCACAAAATGTAGGTAATAGTATGAAACTTTTTCAAATTAGTTTTGCGTAAAGTGTGAATTTGGTAGTTGATTGATCGATCAATTTCAATTCGTATATCAAATTGTTTTACTAAAGGCTTTCGTCAAGTCTTTTTCGTTTTTCTTTCTGTCGAGCCTTTGCTTGATTTTTTAGGCCTTCATCATCATTTTCTTTGCTTTTGAGTTTGTTTTTGTTGGTTTTTAGTTATTTGGGTTTGCTCATGTCATGGCTTTCGATTTTTCCTTCGATTTGGTCTAACCTAGAGCTCAATCGGAGTTGTCAGTCAAGAGTTATGGTTGTTTTAGTGTCTCAATGTGGATCTTTTTAATGTAACAACACGAATTAAAAATACTATGTTCTATTTTTAATTTGACTTTCACTTTTTGAAAAATATAACTTAAATTCACTTTTTGTTATGTTTCTAAGTTACTTTATCTTTAAATTTTTCACTTAAAGTGACTATAGTGCACTTTATGTTATAATTTTAAGTTGAGTTACTTTTTGATTTTTCACTTAAAGTGACTATATAACTATAAAGTTTCAGTTTAATTTTTAATTTTTAAATCAAATGCTCATTTAAATGATATTTATGTGTTGTATTTTTAAATATGATATATAAATATTGTTTGTCCCATTTAGTAACATTTTTATGAAATTAAACTGATTAAATGACTTTAAGTTATCAAAAGTGGACTTTTTATATGCAATTACTTGTAAAATCCATCAAAAGTGGACATTTTACATGTCATTGCATATAAAGTTCAACTTGTAAACATAAATGGACCTTTTTTATGTCATTACATCAAAAGGTAATTTTTTATGTCTTTGCATCAAAAGTGTGAGATACAACTTAAAATATGCTAGACACCCAAAAGGTGCAATTTTGATCAATTGCATATTTTAAAACATGCTATTTGAAAGTTTTTTAAAACATGCTATGCACCCAAAAAGGTCCAATTTTAACTAAAAGCGTGTTTTACAATGTGTATTGCCCTCCAAAAGGTCCGATTTTGAAGGAATGTATGCATTTTCCTTCCAAGAATCTGATTTTGATCATTGAGAGAGGTTTTCTTGGTGGATTTGCATGAAATCTTCTTCATTGAAGGCGGTTTTGCTTGGCAATGAGTTTTCTTGCATCAAGAATGGATTTATCATGCTGAAAATTGTTTTTGGAAGCTCTATTCTAAGGCATTCTTTTGAAGAAAACTCCAAATACATCCATGTTTTATCAACGTTTTTGCATGTGGATAAATCGATTTGGTGTTTTATGGTGATTGCATTGCATTGTGATACAAAACTCCACCTTTAAACTCCAAATCAATTTGATCTTTCTCCTTGGTGAAAAATATTTTTCATTAAAAATGTCGCATAGCATGTACATTAAAAAACGTTGGATCTTGGAGCATTTTTAGGGCACATTTTGGCATCTAGTACACAAAATGCCTTGTTTGCTACATTTCCCCATTCGAATTGGCAAAGTTGGAAAAAGTCTTAGCATTTTTGAAGAATTTTCCAACATTGGAGCATATTTTTTCTTCATTTTTGGCACTTAATATTCATGTAAGTGGACTTCTTATTTCTTGCTATTTAATTTGTGTTTATCTTGCTTATTTTATGCACATAATTGCTTGATGATTGCCACTTGTTGAAATCTATGCCATGGAAAGTGTATTTTTCCTTTAAAAATGAAAAAATTGTTCATTTTCATGTTTTTGGTTCTTTCCCAAGTTCCAATTCGAATTTGTGTGTTGAAGTGCTTTGCATCTTGGCATGTTTGAGTCACTTTCCAAAGGTATGTTTTTCTTTTGTTTTTTTGTGTTTTGTGCTTGCTTGCTAGTTTTCTCCACTTTGAAGAAATCACAAGTTCTTTCCCAAGAACTTGTTGTTTCACTTTATGAAAGAACTTGTTGTTTCACTTCATGCGAAAGCATCATCATGTTGCACATTCTATTTCTAGGCCACAACATCTCACATCTCATTCGACAAGTGTGATTACATGTTTTCCATTTCATTCACTATCCGCAAATGCATGTAATCTCATTTTTTGCTTCCATTTTAACTCATCTCACTTTCTGCATCCATTCACATGACATGATTACACGAAATGTCTTATGTGTAATTGCATCCAAAAGGTCTGATTTTGATTAAAAGTCACTTTTTGAAAAGTCAAAAAGATGTCATTTTCATCTTTCGTGTACTTTGACTTCATCTTTTCACCAAAGGTGACTATAAAGCTCATTATCCCTCTTCCATTTTACATTTCCATCTCTCCATTCCCATTTGCATGTAAAGTGCATCCTCCATCCGCATTCACATCTCATCTCACCTTTCATCTCCTTTTACATGTTGCACTTACATATACTCATTTTTCATGCAATAATGCCTTGAAAACCCTAAGTCACGTTTGAAATTAGCAATCTTCATTCACACGCATTCCATTGCATTCCACCTACACACATTTTCATTTCATTTCATCTTCCATTTTTCACCTTCATAACACTTCGTTCTGCATTCCGTTCATTTCATTTTCATTCACTGCATATGCATATGATTTCTTTTTGAGATCATTTCATCGGATCTACAAAGCCTCCAATTTGTTTCCAAATCTTTATTGCTGATCACAAATCAACTTGTATGGTGATTCCATCTGATGATGTATTTATGTTTTGGGATTTTTGTGTTGTAGTACAAGCTCAAGAAATGTCCTCACCATCAAAATCCAAAGGCAAAATGAAATACCAATATGATAAAGAGTTGCCTCATGCAACTCCCTTATTAGTCATATCTATTCTTGATAATGTGATGGACACGAAGATTGGTCATGTGAATGTGGCTGATTTTCTGCAAAGAGTTGAAACTCCAGTTGGCCACAAAATGAAGCGTATCAAAAGAAGTAACATTCACTTGGTGCCTACATTTTCTATAGCAGCCATAGAACTTGATTTCATTCTCGGATGTGCACGATGTTTTACTCCAAAGACGAAGACTATCAAGGACGCTGACAACAATGTTATTATTAGCTTTGATCCATAAGTTATTGAGCAGATCTTTAAAGTACCACATAAAGAAAAATGTGCAGATTTAACCAAGGAATCATCTTTGGCATGTTGGAATGGGCAAAAAGGTGATTATCAGAAGTTTATCAACCTATATTTGTTAGACAATAAAAGGAACAACTTATCTAGATGGCCAAAGACCGTCCATCGGTCTAACTTCAAACAAGAATATAAGGATCTCATCATCCTTCTCAGCAGAATTTGCGGTCTCAAAGATTCTACTGATTTTGAGCCATGGATGTATAAGTGCATCTTTCAAATAATGGAAAACAATGAACACATCTTTTGGGGAGAGCTCATCAACACTACACTTTGCCAACAAATAGGCAATGTGGGAACTTTAGCGCCGTTCTACATGAACTCTTACCTTGTTTACATTGTTGCTACCATGAGATCTTTCTCTAGTCTCAACCAAGGGAGATCGTCTTCAAGTTTCTATTTGGGATTACTATGACCAAATCACTTTGGCATATAGTAAATTTCATTATAGAGAGTCCAAGATGCCTTCTTTGGGCATTTTCAGTGCTTGTTCAATAAATAGTTATCTATCAAAAGAGCATCAGATGCGGCATGGGAAAAGGTTAATCAATACAGTTGTATTTTCATTCAATTTCCAACTTTTGCATATTTGAGAGTTGGTACAGATTAAATCATCTTGATGGCGCTAGCTAAATAGCTCATGGATGTGCAGATTGATCAACATGCTATGCATAGGCCTTGTTTCGGCATTGCCTCAGCTAAACCTTTGGCTATTGGCAACTATTCAATCAATTTTGTATCTAAAGAAAAAAACATGGAAGCAGAGTTGTAGTTGATCACCTTAAAGAAGTGCAAAGTCAGATTTGACTTTGATTACTGAGAGATGAATTCTCAAATGAAAAGAGCTTACACTCATGTTCATTGCATCGAGGACATTTGGATTGATATGAGGAGAAAGCTTGACATCATGAAGATGGACTACTGTAAATTAACCCTGCAACAGATAATTGATCTTAACATGTTGGAGATCCCTTCAAATTTCCAAGTTGAAGATAATGGTAACATCCTTGATCCAAAGTTTCATCAAGCTAGCTTTGATAAGAAGTGCCTTTTTCCTATTCAGTGGAAACAAAAGGAAGGTACATCTATCATGGATGGATTTCAATCCATTTTAGTGAACACCAATAAATGGTTGAAAAATAAAGGCCTTAAAAGAGTAAATCCTAAGATGGGCTTCGATTGTGGAAGTTTTTGTCCTCTTGGCAGGAAATCACAACTGGAAATCACAGGGAAAGATGGTGCCTCATCTTTTGATGCTAAGGGTTTCCTCAAATTCAAATTAAAGGGTGGAAAATGAGCCAAATCATCTCAAATCTCTAAACCAATTCAAAAATCAGAGGAAGAATTAGAAGAACTGGAGACAAAATTTGATAAAGAAGATTCAGACAAAGAAGGGGAAGTCATGATCATATCTCCCCCAAAGCTTGCACAAGCTTGTGCATTGTTTATACATGAAGAGTGTTTTCTACATGAAGTAGATGACGATGTGGATTCATTCTCCACTGTTTTCACTCCTATTCTAGTCAAAGTCAATACAATGACTCTTCCTATTTATTCTCCTGCTCCTCACATTCTTGCAAATGAACAATATGAACATTTAGCAAATGTGTTTGAGGCTTTTCCAACTCTTACAAGTGGTCAAGTTTCCCAACTTGATACATCTTTGTCAGGTTTTGAGCTTTTCATGATGGAGTCTTAGCATGTTCCTATGCCTTCAAGTATGCAGAGTGAATTTTGTTCAGTTACAATGGAAATACAATCTGGATCAATGCCAATGGTTCCCACTTTATTTGTTTCTACGGATGAAAGTTTCAGCCTGCCTGCATGGTTGAGCATAATAATAACGAAGAGGAGAAAAGTAGTTCCTCTAGACAATCTCCCTGTTAAAAAGACCAAATCCAAATATTTGAAAGATAAGATTGTTTCAAGGATTTTTGTTGATTCAGATAAAACCAAATTTGTTGAAGTTGTTGAGCCCTTGGTGGACAAATCTGTTGAAGGACTTACTCATTCTGATTACAAGTTTACGAAGGTTGAAATTTGGACGCAATCACGTTTGAGTTGTTTGGAAGATGCTCAAGATGCAGTGGCTAATGTATCAAAGAGCAATCACGAGCTATGGGAGAAGAAAAATCAACTGAAATAGGAGGTCTCTTTTCTAAATGAGGTCATTCGACAACAATCTTCTCAGAGTGTTGTTGTTATGTCTCAAACATCTAAAGAGAGAAAATTGATTGAAGCCGCCAAGTCTTGGATACAAGAAATCATTTCTGAAGGAGTTTGAGCCATCGCAAAGACATTTGCAGGTCATAGGTGCGTCAAAGAGATGAATGAAATGGAGCAAAATTTAATTTCTTCTTTGACTCAAGAAGCAGATAATTTGAAGGAAATCCTCGATGATATGGATGAAATGGTAAGATTTGATCTGGATGCCTTGGTCTCATGTGACATTCTTTCGTCATGTGAAATGTTCTTCAGATTTCAAGGGCTCATTGGTTACAAAGAGGAGACATTGAGGAAGCTGATCACAAAGTTGCAAGCGACCTTTGGAGATTGTCAAACAGTTGAAACAAGTGTTACTTGTGATTTGGAATAGATGGAATGCTATGTTATTGATGAATCTGGTAATCTCATTGCAGTAGAAAGAGTAAACTCAGAATATACAATTAGGATCAATGCTGATGTAGATTTTGAAGACTTTGGTTTGCATATAATGAACAAGTTTGTCTTGTATAAATCCTCGACGAAAAATTTGTTGGATTCTCTGACAACAAATTCTAAAGTTGTACAATCAGCGTATGCAAATGCAGTGAGAGTAGAAACCATATCAAAGATCATGGAAATTGTTGATCTTCCCATAGTATGTGACATCATCGTCAAATTCAAGACACTAAGAAACAATCTTTGAGATTTTTGCTTTTGTTCTTATTTCATTTTAATAGTTTTAAAAGGATGCTTTACATGAAAAAGTGTAATTACATGTAATGCAAATTACATGTATGTAAAAGGATGTAATGCAAGTTACATGTGCAGTTGCATGGAACCCTATATTTTCTCTTCTAGTTAGACTAAGTCAAAGTTGAGTTGCTCCCACTTTTTCCTCCATCTTTTTCTCAACTCCTATGCCTATATAAAGGAGTGCCCCCTCATTGTAAAAATGATCATTATCTTTATGCAAGAGAGCTCTAGAGAAATTGTGTCAGTAGAACTTTGTTTGTGTAAGCACTATTTTGAGATAAAGTGAATACAAAGGAACATTTGAGACTTTGATTAAGTGAGTTTGTTACTTGTATGAATTGTAAGCTTTGCCTATAATTCATCCAAGCTATCTTTGATTCATGTTATCTTGTGTTTTGGGTAATTGTATCTCGTGAATTGAATATAAAAGAGTTAAAAAGCAATTGGAGTTGGAGCTTTGACTAGGAGCAATTGTGAAAATATATAGCTGGAAGCTTTGCCTGTAGCTTATATTTCTTTCTTAATTCACAAAATAGTTAAGTTATTGTTACTTTTAGGAGTCTTTGTGCCCTAATTGTAAAGCTTTTCATATAGAAGTAAGACCGGACTTAGAGCCAAACTAGTACATTTTCAGCTAGCCTTTGTGTTAGTGAAGGTTTATCGATATGACTATTTCCAGCTCTTGATAGAAGTGTAGTTAGAGATTCACTGTGCCCATTACTCGCTCAACGAGTAAGTGGATTATTTCTTGAAAGATAAGAAGAAAGGATATTGGTAACACCCATTTTATAAAATCTCTTGACTTCTTGCTTGCCTTGAGTTGATCCAAGGAACAGTGAGAAGGGGGAGCCTTCCCTTTAAGGTAGGAGAGACTCTGTCTCACACGTTGTGGCTAGTCATCCTATTTTGCGATTGGATTTTTACCCAAAACTATCAGTTGCAAAATATCCACCCAACACAACCTAAATGTAAACCCATCCCTTCACACTTAAGCCCAATGGCAAATCTCTGTAAATGAACTACTACAACAGCCTATTAGTTGATGTTTTAACCCCACTTTTTAAAACTTGGTAACTTGGTCCCCTTGATAACTTTTTCATATTTTGCCCCTCAGTCTCCCCTAATCCATGTTGAATAATGCTTTATGGAGTCTTGTTTCAAGAAGGCAATGTTCAGATTGATTGTTATAATAGCAAACCAAGTGACACATGTGCCAAAACTTGAGATCGAGAAAATAGGTTCAGATGGTACGAAGCTATTCTGAACCACTTTGTACCTGTTGAACAAGGTTCAGTGATTCAATAGTTTGAAGTCCAAATGCAGATCCAAGTCAGATTTTGATATGTAGGTTCAAGTATCCTAGTTCAGAATTTAACTTCAAATTAGAGTTCAACTTAGAGAGATGATTATAGTTGCAATTCAGTAGTTCGAAATAAATGTGAATTCCAATTTTTGAAGTTCAGTGCAAAATTCAAGCTTGGAATTCAAGATATAGATTCAAATTCTTGTAGTCCAAAGTTCAGGTTTGGTTTAAAGGGCCAACTTTAGTTCTCTTTGATCCCATTATATCAAGGATGATTTCTCTATATGCCTCCAAGTGATAAAAGACTTCGAATGCATAACTTAGTGAACCAATGTGGAGCAATTTTCCATTCCCATCAATTTGACCCCGAGTCTTGGGCACGATAAAAACATAATCATGAAAGACAAAACACTAAGAAGCTCTCTATTCCTTTCTCTTTCTTGGAGTGTGCAAATAGATATCTCAATTGACATATTGAGGAGGCCAATGAATTAGAAAATTAATAATTGTGAAAGAGGCATTAAAGAAGGTATGTTAGGGATTTCATACATAGCCGTAAAGTATGTGGTATCTAAATTCTGAAGAATGACCTTGGTGATGGAGTTTTAAGCTAATTCAAGATTGAATTCAAATCGAGTTGAGTAGGGAGAATCACCATTAAAATTCACAATGAATTTGGGAGTACATGTGTGGGTTAGAGGCTATGAGGGAACTAGTCCAAGTTTTGGTTTTGAGGAAAAACGTCAATTCAAAGGTTTCAAAGGGGGCCCGTATGTAAAGTATGACTCCAAACACATCTTGGTGTGGCCTTGATCTCAAAACCAATAACTGTTGCATATCATCAAAGAAAGAAAACAAGTTGTTTAGTAGAAGGCCGTGAAGTTAAACACCAAGGGAGCCCGATGTAAAAGTTGCAATGAAAGAATTGTTTCTGATTTTATCATGATTCTTCCATGGTTTGGAACTCATATTATGGTCTAAAAGGCATAACTATGCGATGAACATCATTTCAGTTATAATTGAGATCAATGGTCCCAACTAATGGGTAGATGCAATAAAAACGTGAACTGCTAATGAATGTCATAGTCCCAGTGTGTCATTGAATCCTGGTGTCATTATCAACGAAGGCATTGGCGTGATCCCTCACCATGCAAAAGGCAAGATAAGTCACAATGTCAACAAAACCATTGACGGAGGTAGAATTTTAGATTTCCAAGCGTGATTTCTTGATAGCAAGTAATTTCTCTTGCTCGGTGTTAATGATTGACTCACACTCCTAAGGAAGGCATCAAAGCCACATGATAATGCTGAAAACTCTAAAAGCATAGAAAGACCTAAGTTATACTTACATGGAGAATATGTATGATTTGTTTCACAGAATGTGCAATGCCTTCATCAAGTTGTATGTCTGTGTTGACAATAAAATAGAGAAGTACATGACAGGGGATGTAGTTGCAATCCATGTTCCTCCTTTGCATCTTTCAAATTTTCATTTGAATGATTGGCCCGAGCTTTCAAAGAGACAGTATGCCATTCTTGAAGGACACGATGATCATGGTAGATGGTGGTTTGATCGAAATTGTAGAGAAATTGTCAGGGAACTCGATCATTATATTTAAAAAGGATGTGGGTATTCTAATAATTGAAGTTGCATCCTTATTTCCATCCAAGAACCAATAAGATATCGTGTGAGCAACATAGAGAGATTTTTGCATGTGAAGGGATATGTCACGCTGACCTGATAATGATATAAGTTTGATACACAAAGATCTTCTACTCTCATATATCTACATAGAGGGTGTGTGCAATATGCCGGATAGAATGCGAGCATTCCTTGGAGGACAACCCAAAAGTCATATAATGAAGGCCATGAGTAAATACAGTTGGATTTCACTCAGAGAAAATAACTTACGGGCATGTAAAGATCTTCTTTCGAGTAATGAGACAAACAAAATATCTAATGCCTCTTTTCAAAATTGATGCCAAGATGGTGAAAACAATAATCACACATATCTCTCCTCACACCAGGCCCATTCATCAATGAGGTTGAAGTTGACGCTTTTGCTTGCATTTTGGTGAAAGAAATATATATGCCAATAGAGGAAAGAATAGGGATTCTTTTTCTGAAGAAGGGGAGATAGTGTGCTTCTCTTTTCCAAGTGTGGAGAGTTTTGAAGATTCTACTATTTTTGCAGACTATGTGCTGCATATGTGGGGAAAATTCAGAGTGTGTGAAGGGGGCAGTTTTGATTGTAATCAGATATGCCTTCTTTTGATTTAGTTTTATTTTCTAGTTTTTTGAAATAATTTGATTGTCAGTAGTATTCAAAAATAGTATTATTTTTGAGTTGAATGAGGATTTCATCATTTTGAAGATTGTGTGCTTCAAATTGTTCTCACTCTTGGTTTAGGTGCGATTCGGGATTGAATAATGGAATTGAATTCTACTACTGTATTCATTTATTGCAGGGGCTGTTCCTGTTTGCTTAATCTTTCTTTTTCTTTTTTGAGTGCATAGTGGGCGTGAAGATTGTATGCTTCCAATGTTGTATGTTGTCTTTCCTTTCTATTTCAGTCGTAATAATTTGCCCCCTATCTAAGAATAGTGCGGGTAGCTTTCACTTTCAAGTTAAAAGTGTTTCTTAAATCTTATTCATTGTAAATCCAATCCGGAAGCTGTACCCTGAAAAATTTAGAGGGCGCTTGCACAATTCAATGGCAAAGCGACCCAATTGTTGGTATCTTTTTGCGTCTTCATTTTTGGGCAAATAAGAGTTATGTTGATGGTTTATTGTGTGAAGACAAATCTGTTTACCAACATAGCCCAAGCCAAAAATAAAGAGTGGCCCCCATTGACAATTGATCAACTATGTGAAAACCTCACAACAATACCCTTTTGTGGAGACCTCATCTGTGTGCCCCTGGTAAGATTATCGATAATTGGCATGGACTGATTTCAGCAGAGTATGCTAATGATACATGGGCAGCCAGTGTAGTGAATGGTTTGGTACAAAATGGCAGGTATATTTTTGTGAACGAGTTTATCATTTACAAGGGACGGATATTATTGATACTAGGATTAGAGATGAAGAAAGAGATTTTGAGGTCCTTTCATGATATTCCTATTACAAGACACCTAGGGTACTTCAAAACATATAGATGGGTTTGGGAAAGAATTTCATGGAAAAGTCTAAAGTCAAATGTACTTCAGTATGTTAGAGAGGAACTTGTTTGTTAGAACAATAAACTTGATAACACCTTTTTCTGTTAGGAAGTGGAAATGCATCTCTATGGATTTCATCACAGGCTTTCCCACATCCTAGAGCAAGGATTGTATTTTTGTGGTTGTGAACAGGTTGACGAAATTTTCTTACTTCTTTACTATCACCAATACTTACACAATAATGCAAGTTGTAGAGTTGTTTTTCCCAGAGGTATTCAAACTTTATGAGTTGTTGAGGAGTATAGGCAATGACAAGGATGAAAGATTTATGCATAATTTTTTGCAGGAGTTATATATATTTAGTGGCACTAAGCTCACCTTGAGCATTAGCTACAACACTTAGATAGATGGTCAATTATAGGTTTGGTAATTACATTTATGTGAGTATTGCTGCAATATGACCTATTACATGTTTATCTAGATGTCACCTTTTATGGCATGTACTAGTATGATGCACCCAGTTTTCTAGATTTTCATTGTAGTCATAGCGGAGTACCTAATGCCAGAGATCTCTTATAGGTAAGTTGGGATATCATGAGGGCCTTGAAGGAGAACATCCAAAAAGCCCAAAAGCAACAGAAATGGTATACCGATCAGCATAGGGTTGAGCATTCATTTGAGGTAGGTGATATGGTATAGCTCATGTTGTAGCTCTACAGATTGTCCACTCTTAGGAAGAGTGGCCTCGAGAAGCTCGAGCCATGTTACTTTGAACCATTCAAAGTTATCGTTAGGATTGGTTAGGTGTCTTACAAGTTGGGGTTGTCAATTGAAAGCCAGGTGTATAGTGTTTTCCACATATCTTGCCTTATGAAGGTGATTGGACATAATATGATACCTTCTATCTTCCACCCCTTGATGAGGAGTAGAAATTGATTTTAGTCCTTGGGGTTAGTGTGATACATGCGAGAAGAAATTGAGGAGGAGGGTTCTTAGGGAATATTTGGTTAAGTGGAAGGATTTTCCAGTGGAGGACACTACATGGAAGAGTGAGCACATATCGCAACACTTGGGCTTGAGATTGCTTAAGGACAAAAACTCTCAAGGACTTCAAATTGTAATATTCCCTTCTTACATAGGACAATGACAAATATGTTGGCCTATCATTTGGTTCTTGTAGGCCAATAGATTGTGTAGGAGACCCTTTTAGAGGCTTATGCTGACATATCAAGCTTGAAGAGCCAGTTTGACTAGTCTTGGGCAATCTCCTAGATTTGAGTTGGAATCCTTATTTTTTAGGGATAAACTGGGGGTTAGCAGGGACACAATAGGAGTATTCCAGAATCATCTTGGACACTTTTGACACGGTTACTATTTTTTAGGAGGGTTTCTATATTTTACGACAAAATTGTGAGTTAGCTTGCTATGATCAAACAACATTAGTGGATAGGGAACTTCAAATGAAATTCAAATTAGGGTTTGGATGAACAAGCTATGAACAGATTTGACTTTTTTAAAATTATTTCCTAACTTAGTTTTAATAAAATAATAATAAAAGTGATTATTTTAATCACTTTTTATATAACAAATTTTATAATTGTAACATCCACTTTTACCGGGTCTTAACTAACAACTAGTCATATCAAAGAATACAGTTAATACTTCATATTCATAGGAAGATAGTTATGGCAAATATGTTCATGTGAATGAGATTAATGGTTTACAATTAGTTAAACGTAAAATTTCATAACTAACAATTGAAGACACCATCAATGAATTTAACACATAATATAAAATCTACATACCGTAGAATTCAAAACCGAAATCCGTTTAGGGATGCTTCTGCAAAGCCTAGGTTAGTCCATAAATACTGCTTAGAAAAAAATAGCTATACTACTTTATTTTTTAATTTTTTTTACTACTATACTACTTTATTGAAATGATAAATACCATCAAATACCACTGTATCATTTAGGGCATCAAATACATTGTATCATCCCTTCTCTTTGCTCAGTGATGGTGATGCTCCATTGCTAACTATGGAAATAACATACAATTAGAAGATACACTCATATTCATTATTCACATAAATGAAAAACTGAAATAACAATCCATCAGATAAACCTATCTCTTGCATATAGAAATATTCCATGTTCAGTTGGAAAGATCAACCAATCTAATTGGTTACCATTTACATTGATGAAAAAAGTTTTTTTCATTAAAGGAAATAACTAAATTGATGATATAAATCAATCCATCATATCTTCTACTTGTATAAACATCATAAAAGTAAAATACTTGTTACTTATCTTTGTCTGGTGCATGTCCTGACATCTTGTGGAGAGGGGAAACATTGTTAGGGGCTTAACCTCCCAACTGTAGATCTTTAAAATATCCCCACATAATCTCATTCGAGAAAGACCCTCCTTACCCGGAATAGACATGGAACACCTTGTCTAGCCACTGAGCATCCTGATACTTAATTAAACCACTCAACTTGACAACAGGATACATATTGGACAAATATGATCTTACTTGGACATGTTATAAAACTTATCTTAATTTCAAGTATTGACGTTCTGATTTTATGTTTCTTTCCCTTGCAGTTTCTTCCTCTTTAGCCCCTTTCATTGGCTACTCCAGCCAGGGTGAGTCCTTGGAGAAAGTAATTCTCATTTGTATATAGATCATTTTGATTTATCATGGATTTCTATCCACGGGCAGTTAAACTGCGAGTACAAACTTGTACAATGATAAATTCAGTTCTTACAATATCAGGACTTTAGAGAAGAACTTCCAACAAATATAAGATAGAGAGGAATATAGACCTCAAGCATTTACGCATCCAGTATGTCTATCTTCATTTGATAAACAACAACATTTAGAGAATTCGAGAATCAAAAAGGATTAGTGTATTGACTTAAGACACATAGTGGTGTTTATATGTTATCATAAAACTCAATGTGTTGTTGTAGAGCATATCGTCGAGTGCATAGAAGTAGTTCATAGCATTGAAATCAGATTGCCCCAAAGCATGGATATAGAACTATAATCGGTGCATAAACTCATATAAATTTGATGCATTAATAAAGAGTACACTATCGGGTGCATGGACGCAAAAATCATAACCTGGTTGGTATTCCTTTGAAGGTTCGGTTGATGCTCCAACCTCTTGGCTTAGAACGACTTTTTGTGATATGAAAAGGGATGCAAAATGAGGAAAAGCTAGCATCCAAAGTCAAGAAATATTTGTTGAGAAAGAAGGATCATCATCTGAATCAGGTGTGCCATGATGTATATATAATATCCCCACGACTCAATGAGTCGCGGCCTTTCCTTGCTTGCTCAAGGTAACAGTTACAAGATCATCGATTTCAAGATATTGAAATTTTAAAAAAAGAATAGAGAGATGGTGCCAAGTGTACTTGGTTGTCTCACATGGAGAAACATATGATAAATATATTGAAGAGCTCCATTGAAAAACATATATATATATATATATATAATGATTCCATCATGCTATTATTGTATCTAAAGTTGCACTCATTAAAATACGTATAACTATATACATGTGTAGTTCGGAGAATATGGTTTATCATAACATCATATCCTCTTGATGTATGCACGTGTGTGTGTGTGTGTGTATAGACATAAATTAATAAGTACGAACTATAGATATTATTTTAATATCCTAGTGGTATCCTCTGTGTGTGTGTGTGTGTGTAGGTGATGATAAAAGAAAAATGAGGACGACATCACCAAACAACAAAGGTAATGGCTTTGAACATGAATTTTGATAATGATAGTTGTATATTTTTTTATATGTTTGACCAAGTAGCTCATGGTATTGCCCAACGTATACTCTTGCTTACTTAGTCATTTTCCCTTAGCCATGGTGATTCAAGATTCATACCTATTTGCTCAGTGATGGTGATGCTCCTATGCCCAATTCTTTTCTGACAATGCTTCCACCCCTTTGATGTTTTGTCTATAAGGAAATTCACCACAATTAAATCATATTACTACAACAAGTTATTAATCATAAACAATCATAATGGCTAACCGCCTTTTCAATTCCCATGAATTCATGATAAATAACCAACTTTCCAAAATAACATTAAAATATCATAATAATGTTTATCATGCCAACTTCATATGAGATTATAACAATTAACCATCTTACCATTTCACATGATTGTAACTAATTTTACCTATCAACAAACTTCACATGATACCTTAGCGGTTATATGAACATTTCAAATGGAGCCAATAATATTTGGTCCAAGTCCCTAGGCATTAAATTGAGTTTATAAATTAAAAGTGGGTCATGTTTGTAATGAAAAATGACCCCTCGTGAAGTTGACATCCTAGAAGGGGATTAAAATAAAATAAAAACATTATTTTGTGTTAAATGTGAATAATAAACCCTAATTCAAAATTGCTCTTGGAGGGAAAATTGGAAAAACATAAAATGAAGTTTTGGAGGTTGTTTTGGCATTTAGAGGTCATATTTTGATATCAGTTTGGGGAGAGAGCCTTTATTGTTAGAGCTTTCATTAGGCATACCTAGTTCAGAACAAAAAATCTCAATTGGATATTTGTCTACAAATGTGCAGTATCATCCAAAGGTGGATTACATATGAGAAATACAATTGTAGACTTTAGAAGTACACCAGACTTGCAAATCTAATCACCATTGGCTGTGGCTTAGCTGTACCACATCCTACAAGACAATACTATTTAGTTGCTGCTGTGTATGAGACCGTAGTGAAATTTTGGGCAGATCTTGGGCACCCACATCATAGTTGTTTGCAGATTGGACCGTTACTGGTCTTTATCAGTGTTTTCTTATAGCGACATCAATAGTTAGAGCCCCACATTTAGCCATACAACATAAAACAAACCATAAGTGGCTGCCAACTATTACAATAATAGATAGTCTCTATTCTCTCCGTTTAGTATCTAATGGTTATCTATTGTAATCTTTTGTAAATATTAGAATGTTTCTAATATTTAGTTTTTTGTTTCTAGAATAGAATGTTTATATTCTTTACGATTGTTTCTTAAGGAAACATCATTCAGACTCTTGTATAAATTGATCTCTTGATCACTCTTAATAACAAGCAAATATTTTCCAATTACTTCCGTAATATGGTATCAAAGTCAATACTCAAGATTTTTTTGAAAATAATTATAGTTTCTTGGTTGAAATTATCTACCTTTTATTTTTAAAATTACTTACATGCATATTTGCTCCCAACTCTCTCTATAATCTGATTAGGGTTTCTGTTTTGAGAGATCTGAATCCGTTGACTTCTGGTTTGGTTCTGCAACCCATTTCTATCCAGATCCGTTTGTTTTTTTTGCACATTTTTGCCATTTTTTGCATTTTTTTTGCAGCAGGACCTTTTTTTGTTCACAACCCTAATTTTCTGTACCAAATCAAAAAACTTTTACAGATTCTTGGTGGGTTTTTTGAGATCTCAATTGGGTTGTATTTTTTTTGGGTGCCTTGATTTTCGAGCCAACTGATCTAGAAACTAACATATTCTTTTTGGATTTTTCGAGCTCTTTTCTGGGTCACCCTTCAAATTTTCTAGGTCTCTACTTTTTGAGGGTTGCATGTACTTGCATGTTTGTTGCATGTACTTCTATGTTGTTTGCATGTGTTGCTTTACAATGCAAAGTCTAGTGTTTTGCCTCCCTTAAAAATTCTAGTAGGTTTCCATAATTTTTTTTCTCAACAAAAAAATCTGAGTTTTCATTTTTTTCCCCTAATATTTTTTGTTATGGGTTTTTATAAAATTTCCCTTAAAGATTTCTGATTTTGTAATTTGAAAAGTTGTGTGGGATTCCTCTGTTGGGTTTGTAATTTTTTTCTCAAAAATTGTATGTCGGATTTTACCATTTTTACAATCACACAGTTAAATCCTGATAGCAATATCACAAGTTGACTTGCTATGGAAGTTATTTCCTACTTATCAATTGATGAGCTTAAGGGGCTTTCTAATGAATGTTTCATAAGGCACAACACTTGGTGAAGGTTTTGCAAATGGGGTTGCAAGCTTGGGTTTAACCATGGAAGAAACTCCGTAGTTAAGCGCACTCAGGCTGGAGTAGTACTGGGATGGGTGACCTCCCGGGAAGTCTTGGTGCTTCACCCCTTTGAGCATCACCTAGATCCAATGAGTGCTAAGTGTTCCATTTATTCTCATGAGAGATGGATTCATGTTGAATCGCTACTCATGAAACATGGGTCAATGAGTTTGACTCAAAAATCACAGAGTTAAATCCTGATAGCAATATCACAAATTGCAAAATTACAAAACCACAAAAAAATCATAAAACTTGGCAAAAACATAAAACAAACTTAGCACAATTCAATTCCCAGGTGGCCCACTCTATAAATTCAGGGGTTCTCGTAGGTTAGCAAAGTGGTTAGGGGATACAACCAAGGATGGTGGAACTTAGAAGGGAGCTTTATAAGTTGTTTTGGACAGTTTGAGATAGACCCTTGTTCTTTTGGAGGGGTTCCTATTTTTTAGGGATTGACTGGGAGTTGACTGCACCACATTAAAAGCTTTGAGGATCATTTTGGAGGCTTTGGTTGCAATTCATATTATCTAGTGAGGATCCAAAAATTTTAGGAGGGGACTGTCGATTCACTTGCTATATCTAGACATCACCAGATTGGAACATGCATCATTAGTTTTCAATTTGGGATGTCCAGGTGATGGGGGTTTGAATTAAAAAAAAAGTATTAAATTATTGACTTAAATACTTTAAAAAATAAAATAAAGTGATTAATAGTGTCACTTTAAAATAAATTATTGAAGTAATAAATGGACCCCATGTCCTAGGGAGATAATGTTGTTTTAAAAAGGGGGTCATTGAGGGGTATTGGCACATGAATAAAAAAAGCTAAATTGAAGAAAGAGGAAACTCTTAAGGGGCAATTAGGGTTTGAAATCAATAAAGTAACATGAGGAGGCATCATTTCATTGTTATGAGATCAATTTCAGAATTCTTTCAGAAAGTTGTCTTTGTCAGGTACTTTTTGAGGACAAAAATCCTTGGAGAATTGTGATTTGGACAGAAACCCAATTCACCATTTGAGGGAAATCTACATAGGGTTTCGGTTTGTGCTTCTTTGGATTGTGCAGGGTCACTTTCATAAGGAATCTTAATCAAAATTGTATTAGGTATGATAGGAGTTAACCAGAAGTGTTGGATCCATTCACCCATTGTAATAAGATATCCCAAATTGTAAGGCTAGTTGACCCAAGGTGCCCTTATATGCGTTCTGGTCAAAATTAGTCAAAAGGGGTCTAAATTCATGAAAAATGGTGTCATAGGTTGTTTTACGTGTCTTGGCATCCAAATAGTTCAATTTGGAGCCATTAGGGGTCCTAAATTGGAAAAATGCAAAAGCTGTATTAGCAACTTTTTAACTTTTTGTGCAACTAATGCAATTTTTGGAAAATCTTCTACCCAATGGTTATTATGGTTTGAAAGTTAGTTGTATATGTGGGAGAGGTTTATTTAAGGGAATTCATTAAGGAAATGTGGAGACGTAAGTTTTGGTGGCAAAACTGAATAATACAAATTCTATTTCGTGCAATTTCCATACTTTTTGATTTTGTCGTATTGTTTGGTGATTAATTGATGTGATTCTTCTACATAATCAGATAAGAGATTGAATCTAGTTTGTAATGCATTTGGTTTGATCAAATTTTCTTGTGTTTGAAGGAAGATCTTTTCATTTTACTGGGAGTTGCTCTAAAATCCTCATTTCATAGGGTTCTGTCGACTCACAAATGCAGCCTAACTTGTATTCCCACTGTTGGATTCTCACAGCCCTTTGGGAAATACAAGTAGCTACCATTTACTTTAAGACTCCCAAGTTGCAAGAGGACAGGTACTGGTTTGCTATTTTTACCACCTGTTAATCTCAAAATGGTTTTTGACAGTTGAGTGCCAACACACTTAACCACTTTCTACATTGGAGCCAAGTACACCATGTATGCCGAGCCACAACATGAGCCGAGTTAGGAAAGCCTTCAGGTGCCGAGTGATCTTCAGGTGCCGAGTGAAGATCAGATGCCGAGTGAAGATCAAGTGCCAAATGACTTTAGGTGCGGAGCATGATACAAGTGCCGAGTGATATTTGAATGCCAAGCCATAGACAATGCCGAGCAATACAGAAATACAACAAGAGCCGAGTAAGCCAGTTTAATATAAGTGCCGAGCATCAGGAATCAATAAGTGCCGAGCAACACAAAATGCACATATGATTTTGTAACTTTACAAATGCAGATGTAAACCGTTTTCATGGTTGACGTATGACAAATCTCAAAGAATTAAAAGATAAGATCAAATCTTTTGTTCTTCCTATGCAATCTACATGCAGCCAATAAGAAAAATGGAGAAGGCATGCAACCAATAGTAAATGTGCAAGGAATGAGTGGGAAACAGAGATTCAATATGGATCGTAGATCTATACCTAACCCTAAGTCTTCAAGTGTCTTTATAAGGAAGACTAAATCTCATTGTATATGTGTGGATGGACGAGGGTGTGTAAGGAAAACTAATTTTCAGAGTGAAGAGTATCAGATCACAGAGGATCAAGATCAGAGGAAGCAGATCAAGTGCTTGTATTCAGCAATTGAAGGATTGTAACTAATACTCTCCAGCAATTGTATTAGAAAGAAAACCCTATGGTGATAGGTTAGCTTAGCAACTATTTTGAAGATCCTTTAAATAGGTGATTAAATCCTTTAACAGGGTAACACTTCTTATAAAGTGTTTACAAATCCTCTAACAAGGTCACATTTAAAAGTGTGTTGTAGCCTTTAACAGGGCAGACCATCAGAAGTGGTTAAACATTATTGCTGCAGTAATTTTTGTGGGTATCATCCCCACCCTAGTTTTACCTTCTTATTCCTAGAGGGTTTCTGGGTTACCAAAATCTCAAGTGTTATGTGGTGATGCATGTGTTTCTCATAATTGTTTGATGTGTTTATATGCATGCAATCTACTTTCAGTTAAAATTTTTTATGGTCAAAGTATGGTACTTCTGATTCACCCCCCCCCCCTCTCAGAAGCATTATTCCTATTTGAATATTCCAACAATTGGTATCAGAGCGTGGTTCTCACAAGAAGGAAGCCTAATAGATTGGAGGAAAAGATCTAAAGATGGAAGTCTTCAAACTTGGGAAGATTATTGACAATCAAGCGATTGATGTGCAACTGGCTCTACACAAAGTAGAGGAAACAAGGGAGGAATTGAGAAAATCCTTGAAAAGAAGAAAGGATATAGCCATAGCCGAAAATGATAAAAACTACAAGGAGATAGATACCACAAAACTATTTGCCAATGGAGACACTAAAGAGTTTGATGCAGCAATAGCAGAATTGATGGAGAAAAACAAAGTTCAAATAGATGAGATAAGATCTCTCAAGATGGAACATGAATCTTAGGCCATAATGTTATGTGAAATCACTGAACAAAAGAAAAGAGCAGTTGAGGATAGAGTCATGATGGAAGATGACAAAAGAAATCTTGCAAACAGACTTGAAAAAAAATGTACTGAATTATCAAGGATCTCAAACATGCAAATGGATACACTTGCCCAAATGATGAATCTTCATCATGAACTCAATATGAAAGATATTGAGATCTCTACTTTAAAGATGTAGAATGAATTGAACAGAGAAAGAGAGGTAGCAAAGAATCTCAACAAATCAAGTGAAGCCATCAAGTACTTTGAACAATTGGTGAAATTTCCAAAATCAGCCCATGATACATCAGGACTTGGATACAACAGCACTGAAATTGGAGAATCATCAAAGAGTGTTGAGCAAAGAAGTGACAAAGGTAAGGATTCTAAACCTACTTGTCATTACTATAATAAAAAGGGGCATACTGCTAATGTTTGCAGGAGTAGAAGAATCACACCCAAAAACAAGAGTGACTGTCACAAGTGCAACATGCAAGGACATATGACACAAGATTGTAGATCCAAAGTTACAAGGACACAAAGATTTGATGGACATTGTCATAATTGTAAGAAGTATGGACATAGAGCATTTGAATGTAGATCAAAGCCTATGTGGACATCAAATCAACCAACAAAAACTAAAGGGAATGAAAGTCAGTACCATTGGGATTACAACACCAGATATAGCTGTCATTATTGCTAAGAATATGGACAAATTCCTGAAAAATGTATAAGAACACATTTCAGAGGGAATTACGGAAGGTGGCTAAGCCAAACCACATGTTTTAGTTGCCTGAAAACTGGTCACATCAACATAAACTGTCCTACAAGGTCAAAAGCACCTAAGATTGAAGTAAACAAGGGCAAAGAAAAGATTGATGTGGAACACATAAGAACAGACATGAAGAAGACATGGCAGAGAAAGAATGAATCAAGTAGATCCAATGAAAGGGTCACTTCACCCACAAGGTCAACTGATCATTTAACATCCAATTAATCACAAGATAAGTCTATGGGGCTGATACATATAAGGAAGTATCATACATCAGCCCTAAACCATGAAGAAGAAATGCAAAGTATAAATCTGCATGAAACAAGATGCCAAGACAAAATTTTAATAATGATGTCGAGCTGACTTTGGATGCCGAGTAAAACTTTAGTGGATGCTGAGTTCCTAGCAGCAACCGAGTTGATGACTGATGCCGAGTTGAGTAACTCCTATGGAAGCCGAGTAAAATGAAAATGTAGTGCAAGCTGAGTGATGTTAAAATCCTTCATAAGCCGAGTTTGCATTTGAGCATTTAATGCGATGGAAATAGGGTATATTATCACGATTTCAATCATTTTTCCTCATCGCAATCAAGAAGCAAAGGAGATAAAGAGCGCAGAGCGACTTCACAGCAGAGAATCCAGCATTCCAAGCAGATTGCAACCTCCTACAACGTGTTTTCATCGATCTTGAGGTATTTTCATTTGTGCCGAGCTACGCAGTTTCATATTTCTGTAAAGGAAACCCTAGTTTGCATAAATGGCTTCGAGTTCTAAGAAAACCCAGGAAAAAGAATCGTTTGAAGTACAGCTAGTATAAAATGAGGTTAGGCAGCTCGATTTTCGCCTTATTCCTGAAGTTGCATACAAAAACGACCCAGCCGAAGCCCTTTCTTGCATACCCCCAAACGTTGTTATGGTCCAGGACGTAAGAAGATGCTACAATTGCAAGATAGGAGCCCTAGGAGACATGGAAATAAGAGAAGCCTTTGCGAAGCTGTATGTCGATGGAGTATTAAAAGATGAATACAAAATTGTTGAAAGGAAGGGTTTAACACAAGTTTTGAGTTTTCCCACCGTGTTCAAGATAGAGTGGATCAGACTTGTATTGAGCAAAATTCATGATGGTAGTCTGTGGTTGGAAGATGTCCCTGTCAAACTCACAAAAAGAATCATTCACAGGGTAATTGGATATCCTACCCTAGATCGGCACAAGACCTTGAGAAGTGAATCCAAGGAGGTTATAGAAAAGAACACAGGTGCTCAGTGGAACAAAAGAGGAATGACTATTCATACCATTCAGGATCCTCTAGTTGAGTTTGCTATTAGAGTTATTGCCCACAAATTCTACCAATCCAGTAGACTCAACAGTGTGCCATGTATAGCAGCAGATGTAGGTTACAAATTGGTGAAAAAGGCCCACACTTATGATCTTGCTGAACTGCAACTACAGCAGATAAATGAAAACCTAACAGCTATAAGAAGGTCAAAGGGTGCCTAATGCAAATTTGGAGCAATTTTGGTTTGTATATTCTTTTATGTTCAAAATGAATTTCCTTCTTTTGGCAAAGTTACATGGAGGAATGATAAAACTATCATATCCCAAATCAATGAATATATAGAACAAATGGGAGACAATTTTGATGCCCTAATGACAAGTTATTTTGAGGATTCAAGAAATCCATGAAGCAAAGAGTGAGAATACCAGTTTCCTTAGTGGAAAAACATATTAATGATATATGCTTCTTAGTTGATATTGACTTCACCTATATTCAAGCAGCAATTCCAAGGGTGAGATGGCTAAGGCCATTTGGTTATGAGATCAAAATAGATGAAGCATCTGCAGCAATAACTACATTATTGGCAGAAGAGACAGAGAAAAGTGCCCCACACTTTGGCACTTATGATGTGGTAAGGTCAAAGATAAATATGGAATTAAAAACTGCCTCCACATTGAAAAAGAAAGATAAATTGATGAAGAAAATTAAGAAGAGATTTGGTGAAGGGATAGAGGCTGAAGCTGAAGAAGATGATGATGACAATGATGATGAAGAGGATGAACAAGAGCAAGGACCAATGGAATTAACTCAAGGCCTAGGTGAAGACAAGGAGGAAGGTGCTGAGGAAGAAGCCAAGAAAGCACCAATCCAGGCCGAGCCAAAGAAGAGAAAGACAAAAGATCAGCGTCCAGCTCAGCCCAAACCAAAGAAAACTGCCACGCCATCACCCCAAAAGCCAACAACTAGAGCTGCAACAAGGACCTCTACTCAAAAAGCTAAAGAGGAAGCTACAAAAAAGAAACCAATCAAGAAGACACAGGAAGAGCCAAGGAAAAGAAGAAAATATGTAGCTCAACCTGATACTGATGAAGAAGATCAATTTGAAAAGGTAAGTCATTTTTCAGTTGATACATTATGTAAAAAATTGGAAATGGAGATTTAAGCAACATAAATAAAGTTGATTTCAATAAATTCACTAAAGAAGAACAGAATGGAATAGAAGAATCAGTTTATGAAATGATGGCATAGTTCAAGTACACTTCTCTTGAACTAGATGGACAATTGCCAGATGAACTGTCTAAAATTGTAGAAGACAGATGGCATTTCTGTTTAAGAATGGAGAAGGAGATGAGAGAAACAACCCTAGCAAGCATACTACCTGATTTGACTAAGGAGCAAATAGAGAAAGCAGTCAAAAGGCACAATACCAGGTTTACACCTAAATATAGGGCATTCTTCATTCTCCAAAACAAAATGGAAGATATTGTACAAAGAACAACAAAATCATGGAAGAACTTGTACAAAAAGATTGAAGACTTTCTTGAAGAAGAATACAAGGAAGAAGCTATTGCTCCACCAGAAGAGAGAAGAAAAATGAGAGAAGAGAAGACAGGAGTAGAGCAAGGTAGAGAAGAAAAGAAACAAGAAGAAGAGAAGAAGGAAGAAGAAAAGAAAGAAAACAGAGGAGGAGACACAAAAGCAAAATGAAACGGCATCAGCTAAGGAAGAGTAGCAACAAGATCAGAGTGTGCAAGACACACAATTGCCGCCTTCTAGCCCTCCTCAAATACCCATCACACTTGCAGAAACTATAACTATACAGGATGTTCCTGACACTTCTGCTCAGAACATCAATCCATTAACTGCAGAGGATCTCAAAAGAATCCTTGACCAATCTACGCAACAAGCAAGATTATGTGCAGATCCAGTATTGGTCAGTATGGATGAATTACAAAAAGTAGTAGAAAACACAATTAGAGATAAGGTGAATCCACAAGAACCACCTTCCATCATCTCTACAGCTACTAGTGGTCAACTTCAAATGCCAACAGTTGTTTCAACAGGCATAGTTGACACCATAGTTCAGAAGCCGAGTGCAGCAGCAGACAAAGAAATAAAACAAATAGGACAGACTATTACATCTGATCCTATAGCACAAACTCAAGGTGCACTTCCTACAATTACAATAATTGATCAAGGTAGACAGCAAGAGGAGAAAATAGAAGAAACCCCTAAAGAGCAAGAGGCAATACAAACCTTGATAAATTTGCCTACCTCGGGGTCCTTCACAAAAGCCATTACAAATATCAGCACCAGGATCAAGCTCTACAAAATTTGCAAGGGTACTTCACTATGGAGACCCTGAACTAGATGAGGAGATAGTCATACCAAGTTATGACTCAAAAACAATAAACATTGATCAAATTAATGAGGTGCAGGAAGCATTAAACAGAAGAAAGAGGCAAGAGATACTCAGGAAGGAGCATCAACAAAAACAAACTTTACATGAAATTAAAGACATATTTATGGATGCCTTCAGTATTCAGTCACCAGATGAGTCCAAGCATATCATGGACCAATTATCAGATATTGTTGAACAGGTGACAAATGTAGACCTAGAGACAAATGCAAAACTCATGGAATGGTCTGAAAGAAAATTTCAAGGAAAAGTTAATGAGAAAATATCTAGTGAAATAGCACTTTCTCAGATTGAATTGGCAAAGGTCATAGACAAAGTGAAAAAGGTACTTGAGAATATATTCTCATTGTACAAAAAGTTGTGTGACTTTTCATATTTCACACAAGAGACTAGCCAAAAGATAATGAGCCTGGAGAGAAATTTGAATATTTCTAGGATGTAGCTACCAAAAGATCCAGCTCAAAGTGAGAAGCATTTTGCTCAAACGCTTCACACTCAAAAAGAAATAACTGTATTAACAGCAGATGAGGCCACCATCAAGGCAAAACTATTACAGCTCCAATCCTCCATTACCCCACATTTGGAAATCCTCCATAAAAAACAAGTCTATGCTGAAACTGTTCTCAAGAAAGACCCTAATCTTTCTACTTCAGAAGGACTTATTCACCTTGTTGCAGAGACTGCCCTCCAGCATAAATCATTGGAGATTGTTTTGCATAATTGGGATGCAGCTCTCAGGATGATTATGGAGGTAAACATCACATTTTTGGCGAAATATGATCTTGACCCTTAAAACCCTTTGACATAAGTATCAAAAAGGGGGAGACAAGATAAAAGGGGGGAGACAAGATAAAGGGGGAGACAAGAATGAAGGAGATGAGAGAATGGGGGAGATAAGATAAAAAGGCGGAGCATGATATATAGCATAAAATTTTGGTTACCAAGATAGCACAGATAATGGCACAAACAACTCAGGGGGGTTACAATAATTTTGAGGTATATATATTGTAAATTACAAAATTTTGATTAAGGATTTAAAAACCTTTGTATGTACACCGAGCAGATTAGTAAATGTACTCATAAGGTCAGTTAAGTGTTTTTGTCACTCATGTCAAAGGGGGAGATTGTTAACCTCAAAAAGGTTTTTGACACTTGAGTGCCAACACACTTAACCACTTTCTACATTGGAGCCGAGTACACCATGTATGCAGAGCCACAACATGAGCCGAGTCAGGAAAGCATTCAAGTGCCGAGTGAAGATCAGATGTCGAGTGAAAATCAAGTGCCAAATGACTTTAGGTGCGGACCATGATACAAGTGCCGAGTGATATTTGAGTGCCGAGTCATAGACAATGCTGAGCAATATAGAAATACAACAAGAGCCAAGTAAGCTAGTTTAATATAAGTGTCGAGCATCAGGAATCAGTAAGTGCCGAGCAACATAGAATGCACATATGATTTTGTAACTTTACAAATGCAAATGTAAACCATTTTCATGGCCGACATATGACGAATCTCAAAGGATTAAAAGATAAGATCGAATCTTTTGTTCTTCCTATGCAATCTGCATGCAGCCAATAAGAAAAATGGAGAATGCATGCAACCAATAGTAAATGTGCAAGGAATGAGCGGGAAACGAAGATTCAATATGGATCGTAGATCCATACCTAACCCTAAGTCTTCGAGTGTCTTTATAAGGAAGACTAAATCTCATTGTATATGTGTGGATGGACGAGGGTGTGTAAGGAAAACTAATTTTCAGAGTAAAGAGTATAAGATCACAGAGGATCAAGATCAGAGAAAGCAGATCAAGTGCCTGTATTCAGCAATCGAAGGATTGTAAGCTATCAGGTTTATTATAACTAATACTCTCCAGCAATTGTATTAGAAAGAAAACCTTATGGTGATAGGTTAGCTTAGCAGCTATTTTGAAGATCCTTTAAATAGGTGATTAAATCCTTTAACAGGGTAACACTTCTTGTAAAGTGTTTACAAATCCTCTAACAAGGTCACATTTAAAAAGTGTGTTGTAGCTTTTAACAGGGCAGACCATCAGAAGTGGTTAAACATTATTGCTGCAGTAATTTTTGTAGGTATCATCTCCACCCTAGTTTTACCTTCTTATTCCTGGAGGGTTTCTGGGTTACCAAAATCTCAAGTGTTATGTGGTGATGCATATGTGTTTTTCATAATTGTTTGATGTGTTTATATGCATGCAATCTACTTTCAGTTAAAAGTTTTTATGGTCAAAGTACGGTACTTCTAATTCAGCCCCCCCCCCCCCCCCCCCCCCCCGCCCCCCTCTCAGAAGCAT
Source organism: Cupressus sempervirens (assembly GCA_028749045.1). Classification (NCBI taxonomy): domain Eukaryota; kingdom Viridiplantae; phylum Streptophyta; class Pinopsida; order Cupressales; family Cupressaceae; genus Cupressus; species Cupressus sempervirens. The sequence continues at coordinate 502,302,824 of CM053786.1, forward strand.
TATTCCTATTTGAATATTCCAACAACCACCAAGCCCTAGCCCAAGCAAGACCCATGTGCTTGGTCTCTGTGATTGCATTTGAGTGCACAGCCAGCCCTAGGGAATAGATAGATCAATTTTTATAGTGGATCAAGGTTTCATAAACATGTTTGCACCTGTTCCAAGTGTTGGTTTGTCCCTGTGATCTAACTAGTGAACACTTCCTTCATTAACTAGGCCTAATTAGCCCTTTTAGGTCTCTGAGCAGCATTAATGTTTAAGGGTGTTGTGAAGGGGTTGGGTCTCTGTGATTTGTGGAATGAGTACATGTCTGAAAAGGGCATTTTGATATGCGATTTTTTTCCAAGGATGTTTGGATGTTTTCAAAGTTATTGTACAAAAAACCTGTTTATAGGGCTACTAGGAAGACTAGTCCTAATGGGCCAAAATATTGAAATCTTGATCCAGTACAAAGGGAAGTTGTTTAAGTGATTGGAAATAGTCTAAGGGTGTAAGAATTTGGCTTAGGCCAGAATTCACCTAAGAACTAAAGAACTCAACACAAGCAAACAGTAGACCAAAATAGACAGAGTATGATCAGAATGACGATATTCATTCAATAACTGGATTCAAGAGTACACTAGGAGTGCCTGAATATAAAGGCCTCAAGAGAGCTTCTAGAATGCATAGAAGTTAGCATCATGATATGTCATACAACCATGCACATGTCCACCAGATATGGGTTATCCTCCATTAAGCACGGGATTAAGTGCGATGATGTGAGGATAAGCCTACAATGGTGTAGCACGCAAATCAGTGGTGTAGACAACATGTGCTAAATGAGGAGTGTGAATAACTGTGTTGTCAACATAACAACTCAGTGAATGATGCATACTCCTGTGTTGTAGACACCATGTGCATAATTAGAGTTGCGTAACTCAATGAGAGTTCACAAACTCCTAAGTGTCTCATCTAAAAAAATAATGCAAAATAATTAAATAATGCATTAACCTAAGTAAAACTTAAGTAAGTGTAATAAGTAAATACTTATTTACACCAACACCCCCCCTTAAGTGCAACTTAGGGGAATGACCTTAAGCTTACGAAATCTAGGATGATATGCAATATGGGTCCTGGCTACTAGGCCATGTTAGGTACCCATGTACATAATGATATGCAATCTCCCATAAAACGGGGAAAGAGGGAAAACCTCATGGGAAAAACCCTCCCCCAAAAAGAGAGATAAAGGAGGATGCATGGATGGATGGAGTAATCAAGGACCCCCCATTATGACATACATCCAATATATACATAAGAGAATGATGAAAGGAGGAAGAGAGACAGGATGGGCTCCCCCCCAAAGAAGAATGCCAAACAGTGAATTCTCCAATGAAGAAGCTGATCCAAGACTGCAAAATGGTGTTCCTCCCCTTAGGAAGAAACAATGCCAAGGGTACAAATGAGACGCTTCTGCTATGTGTGGAAAGAATTCCATGGATAAGTGATGTCTCTGAAACCTGTTCAACTGGCTGAAGAACCTGTCCCAAAGAACTGTCTGTCTCTGCAACTGATGAAGAACCCTACTGCAACTGCTGATCATAAGTATCCACAATCACTTTAATCTGTGAGGATTGATCATGTAGAGAATGAACAAGAGAGTCTGGAACCCTCGTGACAACTGAAGAAGGTAACTCTACATCAAGAAGAAGAGGCAAATCATGAATACTGTCCCCCAAATCTGTCACTGAACCTGTATTTGGAAGACTAAATGTACCTTGCTGTGTTGGACCTATCACTGTGGTGATATATGCATGTGGATTGAACTGATGAAGTGACCTCTCACTGTATCTGTCAATAGAACCCCACGTATCTGAAGCTGTTGAAGCACTATCGCTGGAATCACTTTCAGTATCCACACTGTATGATGTGCGAAGAGTAGAGGACAAGCTTGGTGAACTTTCCTCAAAATGTACATCCTTCTCCACAAATATCTGATGTGTCTCAGGATTGTCATGTCCCCAATTTCTGCCCTTCCTTAGTGACAACATTTCTAGCAGGGTTGGTCTATTATCTGGTTCCCATAGGCCAGCAAAGCATAGAGGGAACCAACCCAGGGACTTTGAGAGTCATGCATGAGCTTCCCAAGTAGTTTGGAGCAGTAGACAATAGTTTCCTACAATTTAGGAGGGATTCCTAATTTGTAGGGATTGACTAGGAGTGGTCTAGGAGGCATTTTGAGACCTCGACGAACGTTTTGGAGACTTAGAGTGCATCTCCTATTTTTTAGGAGGAACTCCCAGTTCAATGACAGTTCTCTCATAGGTGCACACAGCAGGGGAGTCATTGGGACTCAATTTTGGTTGATTGGGGCTGTCTCCTACTTTTTAGGAGCATTCCTAGATTTTAGGGATGGACTACCAGTTGACACATCTTGTCTGACATTAGTCATAGACAGGTGACAAGTTCAGATTCATGTTTGATTGGTCATTTTGGGCCTTTTGGGACCATTTGGAAAATATTTTAATATATTTAAAGATTTCCTAAATTGGTGATTAAATAAATTAAAATAAGGTTAATAATATAACCATTTTGGAGTAATAAGGGGATTTTGGCTTCAATTGATCAGGTACACCTATGTGTTATAGCTCGTTGGAAAGGTCTCGAATTATTATACATGATTTTTACTATCTGTAGACTTTTTGGTGCCTTCAGCTATGGAATTTTAATAAAGTAATGTTTTTCCTATAGCATGGATGACTTTAATTGGGAAAATGTTATTTTATTATATTTTATTTAAAGGGAAAAGTGTAATTTCCCTTTAGGGTTCAATTTACAGTTGGAAGGGGATATAAGGAGATGGAGACCTAATTTCTTATTATCTTTTGCATATTGAAAAACTTGTTTTTGTGAATTGGCTCTAAGAGAGCAATTCTTTATCTGGGACGCAAACCCCAGGTTCAGGATTGGCTGGGACGTAGCCCTCAGCAGTTATTGGCATTGGATTCTTCAGACAGTGTGCGTTGCTATTAGGGATAGAGTACACCATTCTTTATTGTGGATTCAGGTTGCAGATTTATGGTTTCAGCATTACAGATTGATTCTTTCAACTGGGACGTGTTTCCTTGTAGTCTTACGGCTGCTGTTTGCAGCAGTTTGGCATCATTGTTGGATGTAAGCTCCTTGGAACTGCATTGGATTTATTATTTGGCTTTATAAATCAGAAATCTGTCTGGTACAATTTATAGCAATTCTGATTTGGCTCTATGTTCTTATTTATTTTCAGTCTACTCTCATGTTTATTGTTCATTATTCATTACTATTGTGAAAACTATCAAAAAACACAAAACAAAAACAAAACCTTCTGCAACTTCTGTCTATTCTCAAAGACCATCAAAGAAATCACAGGAAAATATAGTTTATTAATTTAAAAACTACAGCAGATCAGCAAGGGCATCTACTAGGGATCTTTCAAGGATCTAGAAGTTTGTATGCCTTCACACCATCTTCATAACCAATGAAGGTACAAGGTCGAGATTTCTGTGCCTTGCATCCCCTGGAAGATCTCTTTGCCCATGCAAGACAACCAAAGACTCTGAAGTGTGTCACAATAGGTTTTCTATCGCACCATGCCTCAAAAGGAGTTTTGCCATCTAAGGCTGGATGAGGAGAACGATTAAGAATGTGAGTGGCACTGGAGATTGCTTCAATTTCTAATGAAGGATCGAGAGACTTGGCATGAATCATGCAACTTGCCATAGACTTAAGAGTGCGAATCCTCAAAGCTGCAACATTTGTCTTATGCGGACTAAATGTTGAAGGAGTCTGAAGATCAATGCCCTCATGTCTGCAAAAGTCCTTAAGTCTTCTGTTCACATCCGTGTTTCCATTGTCCATTCGGAGTACTTTGATGGCCTTTCTGGATTTCCATTCTACATGAGCCTTGAAGTCTAGAAACATGTCCAACACTTCACTCTTACTATGAAGAAAATAGACCCAAGTGAACCTTGAAAAGTCATCAACTAAGGTAAGTATGTAGCGACCCTAGCTAAATGCAAAAGGTCTTGCTAATACCATGTGAACCATCTATAGAACACCTGTTTCTCTAGAAGACTTCCCTCTTTGTAACTTCCCCTCTGGATGCATATCCACTGAATCTGTTGAACATTCACCCTTAGAAAATTTGATTTGAGGTAGACCTTTCACCATTTGGTATGTGCAAAGTTGCTAAAGATAGCGGTAGTCAAGATGACCATACCACTCATGCCATAATTGCATGTTTGAATTAGATTGTGATAACAAGGCCTTAGAAGGAGACTTGGGCACAAAATGCGAGAAAGAGTACAACCTCTTGTGATCATTCACTTTCCCCACTACAACCAAGGAATTATCTTTAAGACTGTGCACTTGAACTGAGTCTGGAAGGAACTCAACTCTATGTCCATCTCCAAATTGAGTGACTTGGTAGATTGATAGGAGATTTGAACTTAGGTTTGGAACATAGAGAACCTCTTGAAACTCTCCATTTTCCATCTCCTCGTTTCTTTTTCCTTCAACTTCCATTTTACTATCATTCCCCATGAAGATGTGCGGTACCTTTGAGTGATTCAATGAAGAAAAATCCTCCTTTGAAGAACCCATATGATATGAGGCACCTGAGTCAAATATCCATTCCTTTGAAGAGTTTGAATTAGCCATGAGTGCTTACCCTTTGCCCTTTGAATCTGAAGAAGACCCCTTATCCTTATAAGCATTAGGCAATGGAACATTATGTTTCTTCATCATGTTGGTTAACTCATCAATCTTTTTAAGATAACACTCATGCTCTTCATGACCCGATTTCTTGCAATAAGCGCACTTCTTCTTCTCCTTATTGTTGTTGTCCCCTTTCTTGTTGGAATTCGAGGACTTGCCTTGTTGATTGGATTGAGGTGTTGTTTTTTCTGCATCCTCAGATTTACTCTTCCATTTCTTCTTACTCTTTCCTTTATTTGAAGATTGTCCAGCTGAATGTTGAGAACCCTCATTGGCCACCAATGCTTTGGACTGAGGTGATTTGAGAATCCCCATTGATTTCAACTTCTTTTCTTCATCATCCAATAGTTTTGCATATTCATCAAAAGTGACTTTCTTGTAGGCAAACCCTAAGGTAGTCTTTGAGGTGTTAAAAGAAGATACAAATGTGGAATATTCTGATGGCAGCTTGTTATGGATGAGATAGATCAGTCTGTCATCTTTGATAGAACTCCCACAATCAGTAAGCTTCATCCTTAATTCATTCACCTTGATGATGAAGTCCTGTATTGAGTCATATGACTTAGGATCTAAGGATACAAGCTCATCTTCGATTTTGAACACATCCTCTTCAGACACTTTACCATAAAGGCTTTCGAGGGTATCCCAAGCTTCCTTGGATGTAGTACATTTCTTGATTTGATACATGATTTTATTATCTACCCCCAAACATAAATCACCTAGGGCTTTTCTATCCATGGCTACCCAATTTGAAATATCACTTGTTGGTTTAGGAAGAGTACCATCTACATATTGTGAAACTCCATTATGCATTAAGTGATACAACATTTTGATTGACCACGAAGCATAGTTATGAGGAGTAAATGTAGGAAACTTAAAGTTACCCATAATGCAGAAAATGAAAGAAAAGTGCAGAAAAGAGAGAACACAACACCAAGAACACCCCCCCCTTTTCACTAAATCAAGAAACCCCCCCAAAATAGATGCTTTGGGCACTTTATTAGTAGTGCGATTACAATGGGCCACTTGCCAATTTTGGCCTTAGTGACTTCTGATTTTGCTTGTTACAACCTCTTAATGGAGAACAAATTTGAAACTTTGCAAAGTACTACAATTGTGAAGCATTACAAAGCAAAGAAAGGCCCTATTGCTGAAAGTGACAATTTTGTCCAGACAACACTACAATCTGATGCCAGGTCTGAAAAGTAGACGAAAAAATACGCACTTTAAAAAAAAAAAAAACTTGTTTTCGACTCCAGATGTGCCCGTACGGAGCATTTGAAGTTGCAAAATGCAGGATTATCCAGGTACAGTCGCCAAAAAATGCAATTTTTGAACAATTTGTGCATCAAAACCAGAAAATAGCTACACCACTGAAAAATTTAGAAAATTTTACCCAATTTCAAAAAAAATTGCACCTGATTTGGAGTCCGGATGTGCGAGATATGACCTCTTGAAGTCGGACTGCAAAAACCAAAATCAATCTGGAGAAGGGTTGCATCAGCAAAAGACGAGGTTAAATTTGACGGTCATACGACCGTCGCAGTAGTTCTAATTTGGCCTATTTTGATGTCCAAACGGGCGTCAATTTTAGGCTACTGATTTGATGACGTCAGCGTCCTTTGGCCCACTGGATGACGTGGCAGCTGACGTGTCTTGCCATACTGTACGGATTGTACGGAAAAACCGGCATGTCAATGCTAACTATACTCTCCACGGTCAGATCTGATTGTGCAGGTGCTGTGTTGGTAGACGGTACAGTTTGCTGACTATGAGCCAAGTATGTGATGAGGCGTGGCTGGAATTAATTGGTCCGCATGTTGCAGGCTGAGTCCGCAGATCGAGCCGCGTGGCTTTGAGCAACGGCACCGGAATTCTTTTCCATCTCGGGGTAATTGCTGGAAACTTTTCCAGCAACGTCGGAATGTGGGAATTAGTCCCACATTCGATGTGGGTTGGGCTTTCACGCTATTTAAATGGAAACAGCGATGCTAGCTCATGCAAACAGACCACCGGAGGTTTGAAGAGGTCGGCATTGTTGTGAATGACCACCAAAACTTTGTTGTTCGATCGCGGGGCCGGTGGGGAAATTCTTTCCACTGGGTTTCGCTGCCGCTATTGTACGGCTCGCGTTTAAAATAATGCCCGCAGCATAAAAAAAAACCCTGCAATAAAAAAATATATATCAGCCACAACAACCAAATACAAAGCCGAGCCGGGGTGTCACTGCCCAGTTCGGCCAAAATCTTCTTTGCCTCAACTATATAAAAAATTTCGAAAATACCCAGAACGGAAAATTAAAGCAGAGATTAAATTAATCAGATCTGAAAAATAATGATCAGATCAAATAAACATGATCATACCCGATTGCAAATCGGCGCCTCCGAGTTCCGTTTTGCAAAAAAAATTTGCCTCACGATCAACTTTCACCCAATATAGGCAAATTTATAGTCGATATTCACCGAATCGATGCTCCGGATGCAACGGTGAGGTCAGATCTAGCTCTAGACGCTCCCAATTTTTGCGGATCCTCCGAAATTGTGTCGAGGTGTTAAAGCATGAACGGTCTCGAACGGCTACATGATGAGAATCCTCCTTGGCTCTGATACCATGTAAGAATTTGGCTTAGGCCAGAATTTACCCAAGAACTAAAGAACTCAACACAAGCAAACAGTAGACCAAAATAGACAGAGTATGATCAGAATGATGATATTCATTCAATAACTGGATTCAAGAGTACACTAGGATTGTTTGAATATTAAGGCCTCAAGAAAGCTTCTAGAATGCATAGAAGTTAGCATCATGATATGTCATACAACCATGCACATGTCCACCAAATATGGGTTATCCTCCATTAAGCACGGGATTAAGTGCGATGATGTAAGAATAAGCCTACAATGGTGTAGCACACAAATCAGTGGTGTAGACAACATGTGCTAAATGAGGAGTGCGGATAATTGTGTTGTCAACATGACAACTCAGTGAATGATGCATACTCCTGTGTTGTAGACACCATGTGCATAATTAGAGTTGCGTAACTCAATGAGAGTTCATAAACTCCTAAGTGTCTCATCTAAAAAAATAATGCAAAATAATTAAATAATGCATTAACCTAAGTAAAACTTAAGTAAGTGTAATAAGTAAATACTTATTTACACCAACAAAGGGTTTGTGTAGAAGTCCAAAACACCTTACCCTACTCCGTCAGGCAGAGATTGATGGATTGTGCACTTAGGCCAATTGAAGAATTGAAGAAAGAAGGGTAAAGGATTAATCCACCAAGTCTCATGTGGTCTCCTTGTATTTCCCATCTCTATACAAGTTGAAAAAACTTAGATAGGAGGAAGAAGATGTTCCTTTGAAGGAATAGGTTGAGTTTGTAGAGAAATCCATCTTGCTTCCATTGCAGCCCACTCTGCATCATCGGATCATTTACAGATTGTGTATTTCCTGTTTTCTTAGTTGAATATGGTGTCTAGGGTTTGACAGAGAAATTCAAAAATTATGGGACATGATTGGGTGTAAGTTTGCAACCTCGATGACGATCTGATGCTTGATTCATGTTATTGTCATAGGGATATATAAATATTGGTCTGCAGAATTAAATTTCAATAATACAGGTCAGGTTGATAGAATTGACCTTGGAGTAGTTGTAGAATTCAATTTCCAATAACAGCGCCAGCCATGAATTGGTGAATAATTCAGCTATCTCCTAGATATTTGTATCAGATCTGGAAAGATATTGATCATAAGTTGAAATTAGATTGAAATTACATATTGCAGGTTCAGGCTTAAAGGATTTGATAATTAAATTAGTTGCAGGTTTGTCTACTGGAAAAGTCTTCCCAGCTGGAAGTGTAGATTGCAGGCTAGAGCTATGGTTCTGGGCATTATGCAAATGTCTCTGGGTAATTTTACCATTCTTAAATGCTGTTGCATACTGGTCCTTATCTTCTCTGTAGTAAGACTTGAATTCTTTAATAAAATCACCATGTGGATGAGCGCTCACAATTCCAGGAATGAGATCTTAATTTGTGGATATATCCAATAATTGATTTGAATTTGTTGTTGCTGTTCTGAGTCAGTCAGACTCAGAAATTTATATCAATCCTGCATATTTTTGTTATGTGGGATTCAAGACTTTATTAATTGCATATATCTCATGCTTAAACTTTCAATTATTGTTGGAATTGAGAAAACAAACACAAACAATTGCAAATCCACGCAAATACAGCCGTCTGTGTCCAGTAGAAAAATCAGAAAATTAGATTGGCTTGGGAAGGGATCTTTATTCTTCTGCATATACTAAGTAAACTTCTTACATGCCAACAAAATAACATTCACTTTAAGTCACTTCTGTATGATTATGGGTCTCTAATACAAGAAAGAAGTAATTGTATTTCAAAAAGTGAAATGTTTAAAATGTGATTACGTTAGAATTGGATGTTATACTCGAGTAAATCAATCTAACATATGCGCAGTTTGCTAAAAAGCTACACTATACTTTCTAGCTTCATTACTAAGAATTTCTGATATTATGCAGATCTTTGAAGGCGAGGATACTTTTCTTACTGAAGTAATTGAAGCATCAGATGATCTGTATGCTTCTTCTGTTGGAATGGGGATCCATTTGCATTGTTTTCTATCAGGATCATCAGAAACCACCGATAATATAGTTTTGAACTGCATCAAAATGGCAAGGAAATCAACAGAAGTTTCTTATCCTGCTATGATGGAATCAGAAACACTAGGAGAATTCTTTCTCACAAAATTTCCTTCAATCAACCCTGTTACTGCTCATGCAGTATTATCTTGCGCAGGTTCTCTCTCTGAGTTTATTTGTCAGACGCTTGAACATCGACTACATTTGATGGCAAAATTTAATGTGCTCAAGCTAAGTGCAATTTTATTCGGTGTACAGTGTAAATATGGTGAACTGGGAGAAACACAGTCTTGCACGACTGACTGCTCATCAACTTTGACTTCACCTTTTAATGCAGATAGAGATTATGCTAGAACAGAAATAAACTCGGACAATCTGGACACCACAGTTAAAATTCATTCAGAGGACATCCTTGTAAATGACTATTTTGATACTAATACGCCATCACTGTCCTTTAGATTCAAAGAGCAGCCTTCAGAGATATCTCAACGATCACATAAACAAATTTCAAAATCACGTGAGTGGGTTGATAACCGTGATTATCACAAAAATAATGAGCATATCACAGAACTAAATTGGGGCCGTACATTGGATGATGCTACTGGATATACTAACAGTGGCTTAGTTGATGAGTTGAATCTTTCTCCAGGCATTGAAGAATCAGTGAGCATCTGCAAGAACTTCCAGCAAGGAGCCTTTGGCAGACCCCAGTATAACATTTCTAGTGGGTTTTCTAATAGCAACGTAAATACTGAATATCCATTATTGGCATCATCAAATATTAGAAAGACGAGTAAGCCTTCAAACTTCGATGTTTTCAACCAATTGGAGCAGTTTCAGAATAATCTCCGACAGTATCCATCTTCTACCCAAATTAGTAGCCAAATTGATCCGTGGAACAACTCAAAGTCTACGTTGTGTAGTTTCAATGTTGGTACAACAAGAGAACCACCCCAGTTGGAAAGCAATGTGGTACATTTTCCTAGTTCCCTAGAAATGCGTGGCTGGAATGATGAGGCAGGCAACTGGAAGCAAAAATCAATAAGAGATGCTTTAGAAAGGTCACGATCAGCAAAACACGAGAAACTTGTTACTAATTCCGCTGATGCATTTTTTCGAAAAGGACCTGACTTATCATATGTTCAACAGAAATTTAGGGGATCTCAAGATCTTTTGCATGGGGTACCAAATGAATATCCCTTAGTGGAAGGTAAAAAAATGGCTTCAGAAAATCTTCATCCATCTATTTTTGATAGTTACCAATACCGAAGTGAGGTGGAATCAAGACCATCAGGCAAGAGAAAACGGAAGAATCTTTTAATGTACTTCAACAAGTCTCCAGGAAAGATAACGCAGAGAAACTCGTTATCTTCATCACTGCAGTCATGGACTCCTGTTGACAAGAGGGCAAAAAAGGTAAGCGATTGAGCTAGAGCTAGATATCTGCTTTCTCAACATCTGGTTATGTTTCTACGGACTGATATAGCTATGTGTTTCTGAACAGGCATTGACTTTTGTAAGAGGAAGGAATAAGCAGAGCCGATTGGTTTGGAGCAATACAAGCAATTGAGATTAAGTGAAAAAAAGTTGATTAGAAGCTTGAGATCTAACAATCAAGGTTTATGGCAGACATTATCCAAAATCTACTTTTGGTGGGGAACGAACAATTATTATTTACAGTTTGATAAGTACACCATAATATCTGCATCCTTGTTTGAGTTCTTTTATACACATGATATTCTAGAGCCCAAAGAAAGACTGGCTCTGTTTCTTTTGTTTCCTTGTGTGATTTCTACAAGGAAATGTTTCACTATTGGCAGATTACATTTACTGGATTCCAATTTGGAGAGAATTGCATCTGAAGCATAAAAGGGTGGGGCATAATTTTGTTCTCAAGTTATTTAGCTGTATATTGTTCATAGAGTCGTAATAAATTTGTTAAAGATATATAGGTGTTAAATAATAGTCACAAGAAGCGTGATGAGAGAGAGTTGCTCTTTGCAACGTGATATCCACGGATAAATTTAGGAGATGTGTTGGAATGATAGGTCCGTTGGGCTTCGTCATTTTGCAGTATCCGTCATTCTAATATAGATCCCTTGCAAAATGAATGACCACATCTATTTTACAATTTAGTTCACTGTTTAAACGAGGGAACATTAATTTGGTATTTGTTCCTTCCAATGCAAGAACGATAAAGACACCTTAGATTAAGGATAATAATGGAATGAATGCAAAGCTGCATGTCTATATTTCGAAGGCGCTGGATCTAATGGACCTGGGTGATATGGGACCCATTGATGTTGATAAAAACTAGGGTCGTTTATCTACTAAATGCTCCTAACCAATATTCAAACCATGCATAGAAAAACATTGGATGTTTCTTGGTTGTGTCCACATTGTCGTTTCAAACATAAAAATAAAGATTTTTGAGCAAGGAAGTGGGAACAAATAATGTCTTAAAACACATATTGGATATTGATAAGTAGGAGATAATTTTCACAAGTCAGGTTGTGATATTGCTATCAAGATTTAACTGTGTGATTTTGAGTCAAACTCATTGACCTGTGTTTCATGAGTAGTGATTCAACATGAATCCATCTCTCATAAGAATAAATGGAACACTTAGCACTCATTGGATCTAGGTGATGCTCACAGGGGTGAAGCATTGGGACTTCTCGAGAGGTCACCCATCCCAGTACTACTCCAGCCTAAGCGTGCTTAACTACTGAGATTCCTACATGGTTAAACCCAAAGCTTGCAACCCCATTTGCAAAACCTTCACCAAGTGTTGTGCCTTATGAACCATGCATTAGAAGGCTCCTTAAGCTCATCAATTGATAAGTAGGAGATAATTTCCACAACAAGTCAAGTTTGATATTGCTATCAAGATTTAACAGTGTGATTTTGAGTCAAACTCATTGACCCATGTTTCATGAGTAGTGATTCAACATGAATCCATCTCTCATGAGAATAAATGGAACACTTAGCACACATTGGATCTAGGTGATGCTCACAGGGGTGAAGCATCGAGACTTCTTGGAAGGTCACCCATCCTAGTATTACTCCAGCCTGAGCGTGCTTAACTACGAATTTTCCTCCATGGTTAAACCCAAAGCTTGCAACCCCATTTGCAAAACCTTCACCAAGTGTTGTGCCTTATGAACCATTCATTAGAAAGCCCCTTGAGCTCATCAATTGATAAGTAGGAGATAATTTCCAAAAGAAGTCAAATTGTGATATTGCTATCAAGATTTAACTATGTGATTTTGAGTCAAACTCATTAACCCATGTTTCATGAGTAGAGATTCCACGTGAGTCCATCTCTCATGAGAATAAATGGAACACTTAGCACTCATTGAATCTAGGTGATGCTCATAGGGGTGAAGCACCGAGACTTCCTGGGAAGTCACCCATCCTAGTACTTCTCCAGCTTGAGCGCACTTAATTACGAAGTTTCCTCCATGGTTAAATACAAAGCTTGCAACCCCATTAGCAAAACCTTCACCAAGTGTTGTGCTTCACCCCTATGAGCATCACCTAGATCTAATGAGTGCTAAGCATTTCATTTATTCTCATGAGAGATGGATTCATGTTGAATCACTACTCATGAAACATGGGTCAATGAGTTTGACTCAAAATCACTCAGTTAAATCATGATAGTAATATCACAATTTGACTTGTTATGGAAATTATATCCGACTTATCAATTGATGAGCTTAAGGGGCTTTCTAATGAATGGTTCATAAGGCACAAGACTTGGTGAAGGTTTTGCAAATGGGGTTGCAAGCTTTGGGTAAAACCATGGAGGAAACTTCGTAGTTAAGCGCGCTCAGGCTGGAGTAGTACTGGGATGGATGACCTCCCAGGAAGTCTTGGTGCTTCACCCCAGTGAGCATCACCTAGATCTAATGAGTGCTAAGTGTTCCATTTATTCTCATGAGAGATGGATTCATGTTGAATCACTATTCATGAAACATGGGTCAATGAGTTTGACTCAAAATCACATAGTTAAATCCTGATAGCAATATCACAACATACTGGATATATTGATGTTCTTATGTCAATAAGTTAAATTACTTGAACAAGGGGAACAAATAAGACAATTGGAAATATTGATATCCTTATGTCAAAAGGATAAACTGGGTTAAGATGCTTTATTATTAATGTTAAAGGTAATTTATTGAATTTCAAAGTTAAATATTTGAAATTTAAGGGTGGTGAGTTTATATATTAAAAATAAAAATTAAGGTATTTATTTGTCAAAAATGTTTGACATTTTTAGTAAAATAATTATAGAATTATAATAATTTTTTTTTGTATAAAAGTTGATTGAACTTTGTGAAATTTATTTTAAAATATTATTTTTTATGCAAGGCCAACAACTTCTTTTACAAAAAGTTCAAATTGGATGTTAAATAAAAAAGGAAGGAGAAGAGGAAGGAGAAGTGAGGCAATATAAACAATGATGGGAAATAAGGTGATGGACTACATTGGGGTTGGCAGAAGGTGGAGAAAGATTCAATTGCCTCTTAGGGGTCTAGATGGGGGGAGATTGGTAGAGGAGTTGGAGGAGTTGCTTAAAGGTTACAGAATATCAAGGTGCCTCTGGAGGATACCTTCATTTGGAAGGTTACTTTGTCTAGGGAATTCTCTATTAGTTCAACTTACATGATGATTTTTGAGAAGGATATGTAGCCTAATTGTTGGCATGAGACCTGGGTCAATCATTTGATCTCAAAAGTCAACTTCTTTTGGTGGATCACTATGCATGGGAAGATCCTAATGATTGACAACCTTAGAAAGAGGGGCTTCCAAATTCCTAATAGATGCTATCTATGTAGAGATGAGGAGGAAAGTATTATCCACCTCTTTCTTGACTGTAGCTTTTCAAAAATTATTTGGGGAAGGATTCTCCAATAGCTAGAGATAGAGGGGGTCTTCAATAAGGGGATTGAGCAATTTGCTGAGAATTGGCAAAGCCCTTTCAATCAGCCCCTTCTTGCCCAAATGTAGAATGTGATCCCCCCCATGTCTGTTGGGGCATTTGGAAGGAGAGAAATAATAGTCTCCAAAGATGAAAGAAGTGAGGAGATTTTTACCGCATTGATTGTCAAGTTGATTGTTAAATGCAGGCTTGCAAGATGTAGAGGCCGTCTTCTCTCCCTTCCTTGGGTGAATGACAGGTCGCTAGGAGATGGAAGCTTGATGTAGGATTCTTGGAGATTGATAGATCAAAGTAGTTAGCCAGAGCAAGGATGAGACAAAGACCTCCAAAAGATAATTGGGTTAAACTAAACTTTGATCATGCAACAAGAAGGGAAGGGTCAGTTAGAGTGGGTGGGAATGAGGAGGGGAGGGGTGGGGGTGGAGGTGGGTATGGTTAGGGACAAAAATGATAAAATGCTATTGGCTTACGTGGGTAATTTAGGAAAGGCTTCCAATAACATTGTGAAGGCTATGATTCTCCTCTGGGGCTTGAAGCTAACAATTGGGGAGGGTTGTGAGAATATGATGATTGAAGGAGACTCGAAGGTTATCATAGATACAGTGAAGGGCAGTATGAAAGTGGGGTGTGCAATCAGAAGTGCGATTGAAGAAGTTTGGCATTTAACGATCCTAAAGCTTTATGACCTACAGCATATTTATCGAGGGGAATCTCGTGGCAGATGCGATGGTGACTATGAGTCTGAGATTACATTGGTTATGATGTTCAAGAGAGATTGGGGCATTAACAAATTGGGTAATACCTTTGTTGAATAAAGATGATAAATCATGATTGAATCTATGTGGAATGTTTTGATTGAAAAGGGTGATAGATCAGTGTTGAATCAATTGATGGGGTCAAGTCTCTATAGATAGATGGCAAGAAGTTATGAAAAGGGTACTCCCAATTATAAAGATGTGAGGTTCAAGAGGGGAAGGATATCAAAGTACGATTTGGGTGTATTTTTTTATTATTTACCTTTTTATGAGATCATATTGGATGTTGAGTAATAATTCAAATTTTAAATGGCAATGGTATTATGATGATGATGAGACAAAGTGAAGGGCCAGTGACAATTGGCATGTGCTATCTAGATTTAGAAAAGATAGGGGTATTCATGACATTAAAGGCATTTATAAGTATTTTGTGAAACTTCTTTTTTTGAACAATGTCTGTAATCTCAGAATTTGAGTCTGGTCTAAAATTTTGAATAGTGTGGCAAAGATGGGGGGTGATGTTCTGCGTATTGAGTCATCGAAGATTGAGGAAAGCACTAGGAAACCCCTTACCTGGTACATATTAAAGGAGGGTGATCTGTTTCCATTCATGGAAGTGATGAATGGGTATGATGAGAGTTGTTTGCTTTAATTCGTTAATTCTTGGGAGGGCAGAAGGGTGACGATTAATGGAATCTCATTCCAAATGTTTGAGGGAGTTATTTCTTTGGTGACAAGGAAGAAAATGATAGGAAGTGATGAGGGTTGCGGATGAGGATAGTTTGTGTCGTTTCTTCTAAGATGTTGAGGAACCCATTTGCCACCATGGTGGGTTTCTAAGGGATAAACTTTTGGAGCCTTGGAATGAGGTATGTCTGGTGTTGATGAAATATCTAATGCTTGAAGGGAGGTACAATGTTTGATATTACTATCATTTTACCCTCCTAAACCATTTAAGGCATCATGATAGCCTGTCTATTCCTTTCTTTATGTTGCATGAATTGGTCGATACTGTTGTAGATGTGAAGGAAAAAATGAAAAAAGGGGCCAATTACACTATCCTTCACCAGGGGTTAATGTTTCACCTCTACCATTTTCACTTGGCCCTTGTTCCTCCTAGAATTGTGGAGGTTGATATCCCTGCTATCCATAACCCTCGTCCCCTTCATGTCTCGTTGAGAATTATTGGTCCTAGGGCCCCCATCCCTCAACCCTTACCCACTAGGTCCCCTAAGGAGAGCAAGAAGACCCACTCGGTAAAATGGTGAATTTGTAGAAAGGCAAAGAGAAGGATCTGGTGGATTTGGAGGAGGATGTTAGGGAGGGTAGAAGGAGGTCTAGGAGACTGGCAAAAACAAATGCCAAATGGAAAATGAGAACAACTGCCTCTTAGGAGGAGGATGAGTTTGGCTCTAAGGATATGGCCTCCCCAAAGCAGCGGATGAAACAAAAGATATTGAATTATGGTGGGGGAAAGGATGACTGTAGATATGGGGAGGTGGAGGTTTTAGAATTGTCTGCGTCAGGCTCAAGAGGGGAGGATAAGGAGGTGACCCACATCTCTTATTCCCTTACGATGAATACGGTGAATCTCACCCAGGACCAATTCCCTAATACGGTGGATAAGGCCCCCTCTCCTATGGAGGTGTTCTCCCAAAATAGGGTGACTCCCATTGGTAAATTTGTTTCTAACTCTCTGGTTTTGCAAGTTGACAATGTGGGTAGGGAGGTGGACATGTTAAGGGGCAAACTGGAGGAAACAATTAAAGAGCTAAGAGACAAAATGTTGGTTCTGAAGGAGAGGTTCGACCTGCTGTCTAAGTTCACGGTAAAGGTGACTCATGCAGTAGCCACTACCCTGCACCTGCTAAAGGACAGCCAGGAGGAGGACCTGAGCCAAGAGGATGCCAAGTTGTTGTTTGGGTTCCTGGCTGAAGATTGGGTGAGCATCCTCCTCAAAGGAAAAAATGAGGGAAAGTCTAGTTAGTGCACTATTTTCTTACGGTTTTGTGTTCCAAGGTTTGTTGGTTTGTTAACATGGACAGGTTTAAGGCTATGATGCCTTTGTTTAAAAAACTCTTTACTTTTAGCAGTTTGGTTACAAGTCATCTTAGATGGATGCCTTTCTGTTACTTTACTTTTTTGTATGTTGTTAATCTATTGTTAGTTTTAGTTTTTGGAGTGTTAATATAGGTTAGGGGTTGCCCCTTTTTGTGGATGGTTATATGCTGGTAATTTGCCAGTTTATTCTTATGGGTTGGCCCCCTTGTTTTGGCTGCTTAATATTTCAAAAACAATGACAATAATAGTTGCAAATAAAAGATGATATTGCAACACTTTTATAAACTTAAAAAATGATAAATACTCGAAATACCATTGTTGAAAATTCTAGTATGAGTTTATAATTCAATTTTACAAAATTTGTGAAATGTAAGAGCAACCTAATCATAATCTTAGTTCCTCTTACTAAGTCCTAAGACTCTTAATGATTAACCCTTTCCTATTATCAACTATCTCAGATCAATGGCCAATTGCTTAGGAATCCCTTAGAAATAAGTGAATGCTCTTTCACTCTGGGCTCTACAAAATCGAGCTGGGTGATCAAATATTACAACAAAACTCTTAACTCACAAGCCATAATACATGTAAATCATTTTGAAATTGGCTCTATTTTGAATGAGTGACATTATTACATATATGAGAGCATCAATCATGGTGAGAGCCAATTGTGTCCCATTTTAAACTACAATTTAGCTGTTTTCATATGTCTTTGTACCAATTTTCACATTCTATTTCTATTCCTTATTGTATGTTTTTACTATTTTATGTTGCATATGATTTAATATTAGTTAGTGATATTTAATTTAGTTCTGAAGTAAAATATGAATATTAATTATTTGATTATTTTTGCTAATAAGTATTGTTATTTTGAGCCTTAAAAAAATATTTTGCAACATGAAAATTTCATGTCATATAGAACCTTACAGTCACTTTGACGAGTTAGGAACTTTTGTACATTATTCTTTGACCAACAATATTCTATCATCTTTTCCAATAATGGCACAACCTCCAAGATGACAGTGGTTACATGTTGATTATGTAATGGATCTAAATAACCACAAAATAATGCAAGTGGATATTGATTGGAAACCAACAATCTACCTATTTATGGTTTTTATTATAATAAAACAATTTTTAATTGTGTGGCTCTCTTTTGGTTGCCACCTTAATATTTTAGTGTTGAATGGTTTTTTGTTTGAAGGAAATCAAAATTTATATTCATATTTTGGTTCTACTATCACATAATTGTTTCTAGCCAGTGACTATGCATTTGTTAGTCATTATTTTGTTAGCCACATGACAAAATAATGTTTTCTATTTTATGTTGCCTTTAATATTGGTTGTTATAGATGTGAGGTATATAATAGTAGCTTTGCAAAAAAATTAAAGGAAGCACACTTTAGTGTGAAGTAGACTATATACAAATTATTGTACACAATTTTATATATTGTTTCCTGAATAATAAAAATGTACTAATTATGACAATGTAGAAAGGTTTTTGTTCCATCCCTTGTGTGAACTTGGAGCAAGGGCACACTCCTTGGGAAGCATAGTGATGGTTTAATTTTTGCATTTTGTTTGCCTTCATTCTAGTTTGGTTTTTCTTTAGCATAAAATTTTAATTGTTTCAATAATGTCATTCAATTTTGATAATGACGTTATTTAAATCTCACATTTTAATTAAGGTTTAGTTTGATATAAGAGTTTGTGATCAAAGTTTGGAACATGACATATCATTGAAAATTTGATTTCAGTATTTTAGCTTGTTAAATGCATTTGTATTAATTGTTAATTAAATGTTGTTAAAATTATTGTTTTGTGCAAATTGTTATAGTTCCTATTGTCATAGTTGGTTTGATTTATTATAGGTTTAATTTTGTAATTTCATCCATCCACACTGAACTTGCTATCTTCATCCCTTTGCTTGATAGCCACAATACCTTTCACAAGTCAACAATCTTCTTATTAACATTTTAGTAACAAACTAAGGAAGTTCATATTTAAAAAAATTAAAAATCTCAATTTATAATCCACATTTGTGTCCATCAAATCCTGCATCTAATCCTAACACTAAAAACAAAAATGACATGATATTTGATAATTTGACTTATTCTAAAAATTGAAAAGAAATGCTCTAGTCTAGTACTTTCTCAAGACATCAAAGTGAACTTAGAGTGACCACATGTTTTTTTGTCGAATAGATGAACCCCTCTGTTATCGAGTTCACAATAACAATGTCTCACAATGATATCCTCTAATTAGGTTTTATTGGAACCATACTTTTTAATCTCTCACATACACCCCCCATTCCATTTGTCATCTTAAATATATATTTAATCACTTACTTTAAGAGAAGCAATAAAAAAAATTAAAAATACAATTTTATTGTGTTAATGACCCAAAAGACCCTTGATCATTTATTCTATAAAATATTATTCATACATGTTGGAGATAGCTGCACAAAACATTCAACATATTTTCACTCTAGTGCTGAAAGTAGTTGAAAATAAAGAAATTTTTGTGAACTGCAATATTATTCTACTGCCATAAGATTGGACTATAAATTAATTTTCTTTTGAGAAATATCTCATCAAACACCTTTACAAAATGAGAAAAAAACAATAGGGGAGAAATGACGTTAATGAATTTGTTCATGTAAACCAGATGAGATGATTTCATTCATTAAATATACTTTCACCCTAAAGTCATGCAATGCAAGAGAAAGAGGAGCTTCCAAGCATAAATCTCAATGTACCTCAAGTTAGATTAGGTAAACTCAAACAAGATTAAGAGATATCAATACTAAACCCACATTACACCAAGGAAGTCCTCTTTCATGTAATGTTCATTAACCTTAAGATTGGTGAATGTGATTAAATTGAATTGATTGATCAATTTACTTAGAGTTAATAGATCCAAACACATGTACATCCCTAATAAAGCTTAAAACTATATCTGAGAGATAAAAGGAATAGAGATAAAGTGACTCACCTTGGAGAAGGCAAGTACAAGTGACCTTTCTGCTCATAAAAGTGTTGAATAGAAACTAGCGTAGAAAATTGACTGTGGATCTAAAATCAAGACAAAAAACCTAGAAAACCTTGGAAAGTTTAGACCTCTAGGTATAGGTTGACCTAGTTAACTTCTGTAGGTGTAATGCCCATCTCGGGAACCCAAGATAAATTAACTTATTTACAATGCTTTACTAAATGTTTTCCTTTTAAAGTTTATACGACACAAGATAACAATGTGGAAACAATATACATATTCACATCAAGTACACAAGCAATTACAAATACAAATTTCACTCCTCAAGAGTTACTTCATGTTGAGTCACTTTTAAGAATTTTTTATTAGTTAGTTTTAATCTAAAATACAATGTCCATAATCATAAATGAATAACGAATATATGATCTCATAAGCAGATACATAAGTACACTTGATACAATGAAGCACATCCAAATAAAAGAATTCAACGCACATTTCGCATGGTATGTAATAATAAATACAAGTTCCTCAAAACACAATACCACATCTCATAGGATCTTAAAATACAAGATACACGATACATATATAACAACTGAATAGACGTCTCCAATATAAGAATAAGAAAGAATGGTACATTTACATCAATGAAATATCCAACATCGGTGCCAATAAGTGGGGTACCCAAATGGTAAGAAGTCATTACCTTTCAACTATGCAGTCACCTAATCAGGCTTCCAGTCCCGTTGTGCATGGGATATCATGTATGATCCACATACGAATAATCAAACCATAGAATAAAGAATCCAAATACGAAGCAAGAATCCTGAAAAATCTCTACAACAAGTGGTACTACTCATGCAAAAAGACGATCCCAAATGTAACCCCAAAAAAACATAAATCTAAATAGGAATAGGAAACCTAGGATGCATGACTATGCATTTGTGAGTCATTATTTTGTTGGCCACATGACAAAATAATGTTTTCTATTTTATGTCCGCTTTAATATTGGTTGTTATAGATGTGAGGTATATAATAGTAGCTTTGCAAACAAATTTAAGGAAGCACACTTTAGTGTGAAGTGGACTATATACAAATTATTGTACACAATTTTGTATATCATTTCCTCAATAACAAAAATAGTACTAATTATGAAAATGTAGAAAGGTTTTTGTTCCATCCCATGTGTGAACTTGGAGCAACGACAGACTCCTTAGAAAGCACAAAGATGGTTTATTTTTTGCATTTTGTTTGCCTTCATTTTGTTTTGGTTTTCCTTTACTATAAATTTTTAATTATTTCAATAATGTCATTCAACTTTGATAATTACATTATTTAAATCTCACATTTTAATTAAGGTTTAGTTTGATATGAGAGTTTGTGATTAAAGTTTGGAACATGATATGTCATTGAAATTTTGATTTCAATATTTTAGCTTGTTAAATGCATTCTTATTCATTGTTAATTAATTGTTGTTAAAATTATAGTTTTGTGCAAATTTTTATAGTTCCTATCGTCATAGTTGGTTTGATTTATTATAGGTTTAATTTTGTGATTTCATCCATCCACACTGAACTTTCTATCTTCATCCCTTCGCTTGGTAGCCACAACACCTTTCACAAGTCAACAATCTTCTTGTTGACATTTTAGTAAAAAACTAAGGAAGCTCATATAAAAAATTATAGTATTTTTATCTCAATTTATAATCCACATTTGTGTCCATCAAATCATGCATCTAATCCTAACACTACAAACAAAAATAAAATGATATTTGATAATTTGACTTATTCTAAAAATTGAGAAGAAATGCTTTAGTCTAGTACTTTTTCAAGGCATCAAAGTGAGCTTAGAGTAACCACATGTTTTTTTTCTCATATAGATGAACCCCTCCATTATTGAATTCATAATAAAAATGTCTCCTAATGATATCCTCTAATTAGGTTTTATTGGAACCACACTTTTTAATCTCTCACATACACCCCACATTCCATTTGTCATCTTAAATACATGTTAATCTCTTACTTAAAGAGAAACAATATGTTGGAATTCTTTAGAATAACTGAGAGTTGTCGTTGAATCAGTTATCCAAGGTCCATATGTACAATTAAAACTTCTCAATGCTTAGTAGACCCATATCCATAAAACTTTATTATGCATGGATCCATTAGATCATACTATACTTTAAACTTTGTAGGTTACTGTCCTATGTCAAAAAAAATTTGCATAAATGTAAAGATGAAACATAACATATTCAATCACACATATAACACAAGGATTTTATGATGGCTGGAATGGGCACTCTTTCAAAATTTGAATTAGCTGGATCGCATGCAGGCGGGAAACTAGTCGGGGAGAATGTGGCTGGCAGTACTGACCTTGGGGGAATGGCAGAGGATGCTAAGAAGTTTACAGGGTCAGAATCTTTGGTTGAGGTGGACAATGTAAAGTCTTTGGGAGATTCTGAACTTTTGTGTGTGGTCTGTGTCCCACCTTTGGGTTCCTTGTCTACTTCTCATGTGCCAGGACAAGATCTCAAGAAGGAGAAAGAAAACGTTGTTTCTTTCAAGGAAAAGTCCTTTGGAGGGCAGAAGCAAGGGGCCTCAGAAGGAAAAACTTGGTCATCCCTGTTTGGCAAGAAACCAACTGGAAAGTCTCTCTTCCCACCAGTGACTACGAAGACTTGCTAGGAGAAAGGTGAGTTTCAAGTGTTTATCCTAGACCCTTTAGTTGATTTTTCCGTGTCTTCCATGGATTTCACTTTAGTGGGCAAATTTTTAGGCGCTAGACCAAATCTTGAATCTCTTAGAAAGATGGTGAAAAGGAAATGGGTTATTAGAGGAGAGGTAGATATTGCCCCCATGTTGAATAGCTTCTTTTCATTTATCTTCAACTGTAAAGAAGACATGGATAGAGTTCTTTGTGGAGGGTCGTGGTCTTTTGGTAAAAGTTCTCTCACCATTAAAAAATGGGAACCCAACATGGATCTTTCAGACTCATTCTTCTTAACCACTCCCATTTGGGCCAAACTTCTTGGACTCCCTCTAGAATTCTGGCATGAAGATATCTTTAAAGGTATCGCTAGTTCTTTTGGAGAACTAGTGGCTATGGATAATGTTATGGCTTCTATATCCAAACTTCAATGTGCTAGACTTTTTGTTAAGGTGGCAGACCTAAATCACCTCCCAGCTAAGGTGGATCTGATCTCCAAGTTGGGTAAAAGAACTCAAGAAATCCTTTTTGAAGACCTCCCTAATTCCTTCTATGCTTGTAAGAAGCAGGGGCATTTGGTTAAAAACTATCCTTCCAAAAGTAAAAACCAGGCTAGCAGTGGTTTGGAAAGGAAAAAGAACAAGGTACAACATAAGAAAGTTTGGAAACCCAAAGAAGGCCAACGGCAAGAACAAAAAAGTAATGAAAAATTTCAAGTTCCATAGGCCAAGGTAGAGAAAGAGCTTGCTTCTGAGGAAGCCAACTCTGAGAAAGAAGGTCCTGGTTTACAATCTGAAACTAGTTTACTTGAACAAGAATTGGAAGATCAGGCAAATATATCAAAACAAATCGTTATTTATCAGAGGATAGAAGAACAATGGGGAGATATTGATGACAAAATTGTGCTTGAGGATGGTGAAATCTTGGTTGATATTGAAAATTTACCTGAGGAAGGAGAAATTCCTTCTTCTCAATCCAGGGAGATTCAGGTGCTAACCTAGGTAGAAAATGACCCTTCTATGGTGGAGCCTCCTCCCCTGGATGATGTGAAAGAAAATGGCTCAATTCATAAACCAAACCAAAGGAAAAGGGCTGAAAAAAAGAACAATACTAAGGGGGTAGAGACTAGAAGCAGCAAAATAGATCAGCATATCAAGGCAAAACCTCATGTTTCTAATCTAGAAAAAAATGGGAAAAGAACAGAACAACACACTAAGGTAAAACTGGATGTTGGTTCCCCAAACAAACCTGAAAGAAGATCTACTAAGAAAACTAGAGAGTTAGAAAGTATGCAGAATATTGATGATGGTAGGCAAGCAACTATTTTGGATTTTACTCCTAAAAATTGGATATGAAGATCATAACTTGGAATATTAGGGGGTTGAATAGTACTCATAAACTGGACATTGTTAGGAATTTTGTTAGAGAACAAAAGCCTGATTTTCTCCTACTTCAAGAGACTAAGATGAATAAAGAGAAAGCGGAATAGATTAAAGCTTTTAAAAGCTATTCTTTAAATGCTAGCAGTTCAGAAGGGGCATCAGGGGGAACTTTGATATTATGGAAGAAGAAGTGTTTCTCTGGAACAATTTTGTTTGCTAGTAAACACCTAATGATAGCCAAAATTACTAGTTCAGACTAGAAGGAAGATTGGTATATTGTGAATATTTATGCTCCAAACTCAAAGCATTTAAGGAAAAAGGTCTGGGATTTTGTTTCTAATTTTAAAAGCAAAAACTATTCTGATCGATGGATCATTATGGGAGATTTTAATGTCCCTCTTTATGACCATGAGAAAATGGGAGGCAATGCTACTCAGTTGGAAGGAAGATTGGATTTAATGGAGTTCATAAATAATGAGGGCTTAATGGATTTGGACCTCTATGGAATCCAGTTCACGTGGAGCAACAAGAGAGTTGGTAATGAATGTATTCAGGCTAGGCTTGACCGTGCTCTTATTTCTCCTAATTGGACTAAAGACTTCATTTGTAAGTTGGAGGCTTGTTAGAAAATTGGATCAGATCATTTCCCTCTTATATTCACTACCAAGAAGATTAACCTCAAGAAGAATTGTCCTTTTAGATTTGAGAAGATGTGGATACAACACCCACAGTTTGAAACTAAATTGAAAGAATGGTGGAATATTGATTTTGAAGACACTGCCCTCTTTAGAGTTGTTTCCAAGCTTAAAAATGTCAAAAGGGAAGTCAAAAAATGGAACAAGAACAGCTTTGGGAATATTTTTGAGAAAAAAACTACTGTTAAGGAGGAAATTCTAAATATACAGGTAAAAATCTAGAAGGAAGGTTATACCTCTGATCTCCTCCTTAAAGAGAATGAAAAGCTTGCCCAATACCATGACATCATCACTAAAGAAGAAATCTATTGGAGACAGAGATCACGATTGTTATGGTTGAGGGAAGGAGATAAAAATACAAAGTTTTTCCATCTCTCCACTCTAAAGCATAGGGCCAAAACTCGCATATCATATCTTAAAAAGGGAGATGTGAAAATTATTGAAGACAAGGCTATCATGAATGAAATGGTGACTTTTTTCTCTTCCCTTATGATAGTTGAATCCAACATTAATGGGGATAGTCAGGCTGAATTCCTCAAAGTGATTCCTCCACTGATTACTAAGGAACAAAATAAAATGTTATGTTCAATTCCTAAGGATGATGAAATTCTCAAAGCTGTTAGCTCTCTGGGAGGAGATAAAGCCCCTGGCCCTGATGGATTCCCCATGTTTTTCTTCCAAAAGGTTTGGAAAGTTGTTGGTAAAGATGTTTGTGATGATGTTAAGGAATTATATGGGGCTAAACAGATGCTTAAAGAAATCAATTCCACTTTTTTGTGCCTTATTCCTAAGAAAGTTGGGGCTGATTCTCCGGATCAGTTTTGTTCGATCAGCCTATGTAATTCTTTCTATAAAATTATTTCCAAAGTTCTCACCTCAAGACTTGTTTAGGTGATCTTGTTGATTATTGCGGAACAACAGAATGGTTTTTTCCTTGGTAGACAAATCCTTAACTCTATCATCTCTACTCATGAGAATATTCATTCCTTGTCTCATTCTAATAATCATGGCTTCATTATGAAAGTGAACATTGCATGAAAGTGGACATTGCTAAGGCCTATGATAGAGTGGATTGGTCTTTCCTCTGTAATATTTTTCTTGCTTTTGGCTTTGATCATAAGGTTGCGGATCTGATCCGCCAATTGGTTTCTACTGTCTCTATTGCGATCTTTGTTAATCGTAGCTCCTCTTATTTCTTTTTTCCTTCTCAAGGGCTAAGACAAGGTGATCCTTTATCCCCCATCCTTTTTGTTATTATGGCTGATTGCTTGGGGAGATTTATTGGGGACTTGGTCCAAAAAGGTTTGCTCAAGGGCTTAAAACCATCTTCCCAATCGTTAATTTGTTCTCATGAACAATTTGTTGATGATACCATCTTCATGGGTAAGGCTGAAGTGAAGGAAGCCAAAATTTTAGAGAAAGCTATTAACTTATATTCTGTTGCTTCTGGACAAGGGGTTAACTGGAGTAAAAGTGTTGTGTTCCTCATTAACACCCCTATCCATAGACAATTTAAAATTGCTAAAATCTTGGGATGTTCTATAAGATCTCTCCCATCCTCTTACTTGGGGCTCCCCCTAGGCTTGAAGGTCCCTGATGCTTTCTAGGAAGATCTTATTAACAAATTCAGCAAAAAGTTGGTGGGATGGAAAGGAATTCTTTTGAGCCAAGCTAGTAAGTTAACTCTTCTCAAAGCCTATCTCCAGAGCATTCCTACTTATGCTCTTAGTCTTTTCAGAATTCTTTTTAAATTTACTAAGTCAATTGATAAAATTCAAAGAAACTTCCTATGGTCTGGCTCTGAGGAAAAAAAGAGAATGCCTTTATTTGCTTGGGATCAAGTTTGTAAACCTCGCAATGAAGGGGGATTGGGAATTCGGAAAATTAGAAGTTTGAATAAAGCCCTTTTAGCCAAACAGGGGTGGATACTATACCATGACAACAAAGAGTGGAGTACCATTTGGAAACATAAGTATCTCTTCAATGCTTATTCCCTTCCAGATTACCTTGACTCTCCTGATGTTATTCACTCTTCCTTCATATGGGGAGCTATTTAGGGGACCAAGAAAACTTTGGAAAAAGGATGTTCTTGGAAAGTTAGTAATGGACTTAAAGTGAAATTTTGGGAGGATACCTAGCTTATGGACCATCCTTTGATTGAAGATTTTCATGACAAGGCCTTAATTGGTCGATGCAAGCAGAGATTTGGCCTTCTTGTTAGTCATTACTGGTAGAATGATTCATGGGTGAAGTTAACTGATGTTGATCAAGGGTTCAGTAATATCCAATTATCCCTAAATGTTGTTTCTCTTTACCCTTATCTTGAGGATGAGATTATCTGGTATGCTGATCCTAGTGGGAAATTTAAAGTCTCTTCTATCTTTTTTTCTAAGGATAAGAGTAATCAACCTCTCTGGTCTCAAGCTTGGATTAAGGGTCTCATACCCAAAATTAACATTTTCTTTTGGACTCTTCTCCAAAACAAAATTCTGACCCTTGACAACTTGCAAAAAAGAGGTATAAATTTGGTAAATAGGTGTTCTTTATGTAGAAAGGGACTTGAAGATAGAGATCATATGTTTTTGAGATGCTCTTATACCTAGGAAGTCTAGACTGAGATTTTGAATTTTTGGGGTATGACATGGTCCACCAAAACAATGTGGATCTTTCTTTCAAGAGTTGGAGATGCCCCTCAAAGGATCCTGATGCTTAATTTCTTTGGAAACTAACCCTCCCCCACCTTTGGTGGGGCATATGGAAAGAAAGAAATAACAGGATATTCAAAAATAAAGATCTTCCAGGATGGGTGCTTGGTCAGAATATCATCCGAGCCTTCAAGGAGAATTTTAAGTCCCATAGGGAGCTTGCTCAAACCTTCCAACTTGATTACCCTTTAAGATCTCAAGGATCTAAGTTGAAAATTGATAATCCTAGATCGATTATAAAGTGGCTTGTTCCTCCTAATGGATGGATCAAAGGAAATTTTGATAGAGCAACTAATGGTAACTTGGGAAGAGGAGGATGTGGAGGTGTTCTTAGAGATCATATGGGAAATGTTATTGATGCTATTGCTATCCCTATTGGTCACTCGAATAGCCATATTGCAGAAGCTACTGCTGCCCTTTATACCACTATTTTAGCTGTTGAATTGGGGTACTCCAAATTATGGTTGGAAGGTGATTCTCTGAATATTATAAATATCCTTAATAATAAAAATTCTATCTCTTGGTCTATAGAGGCAACGGTTATGAAAATCAAAACCTTATTTCAAAATTTTGAAAAGGTGGTAATTTCCCATACTTATAAAGAAGCCAACGGGGTCACTGATTGGATAGCAAATCATGCAGTTCAAATGGGGCAAAATATGAGGTGGCTCGATGAATTAAACAAACATGTGGATCTTAAAGCAATTATTAATTATGATGTTATTCATTTCAAAGTGAGAAAGATTTGCTTGGATTAGAAATTTTATGATTTGTGGGAGTGGCCTTACAATTCTCAGATTACCATCCTCGAGGAGGTACATTCATGTGAAGGCTATGTGTTCTCTACACGTATCATCAAAAAGGCATCCTTGATATCATGTCACAAAAAATTGGTCTCACTTCAACCTCTCTGCTATCAGTATCTAGGTGTCTCTGGTTTTTTGTTCGCTCTGCAAAATGGGGGGTGAACCGAGGAAGCAAGAACCCAAAAAATGTGATGATTGGAAGGCTAGGCAGGACGTTTGGAAGATTCTCTAGAAAGGGAAGGTGGTTAGCTACCTGGACCAGTTGCATGGATTCAAACCCCATGTCACCACTGCCTTCTTCAAAAACTAGGTGGATGAAAAAGTCACTTTACATGGAGTCTCTGTAAAGCTTACTGAGGAATTCATTACCGAGGTCATTGGTCTCCCCATGAAAGGTATCAAATTTTTGAAGCAAACCAGTATTTCCAATGCAACCTACAAAAAATTCTAGAAGACAGATGAAGAGGAGATGCAATTGGAGAAGAATGGAGACTTCTTTGATGTGCAATAGATTAAAGGTATTTGGCATGATGTGCTTGGTTGTATTCGTGAGTATTTCATCCTTGATGGAAGGAATAAAAGGGTGCACAAATTCCACTTTGTCTTTCTTAACCATTTCAGGGACAAGGAAATAATTTCCTTCCCTTTCTATTTGCAGTTTTCTTTGCTCCAAAGTTTGAATGCCCATAGAAAGAAATAGTCTCGACCCATCTTACATGAATGTCTGATTTTGCTCATTGAGAATTTTTGTAAAAATAAATCCATTGCTTCGTCTCCGTCCACTGGCAAGAAAAAGAATCCTAAACCCTTAAAAGGTAAAATTGATGAGAAAGTTAAAGAGAAAGTTAAGGCTAAACTGAAACCCTCCAACTCTCGAAGAAAAATTGAGGAAGAGGATACAGAGGTGGAGAGTACTGAAGGCTCAGATAAGGATGTCCTTGAGGAAGAGGAGGGGACGAATGCCAAGGAGTTTAGCTCTAAATTGGATGGTTATCCAGATATGAAAGACAAAAATGAGGAAGGGAGAGAGGAAGATACTACTGAGGATAACTCAAAACAGAGCAAGTCAGATAATGAGGATACTTATATTGTGTCTGGGGGAGGTGATAAAGAGAAAGAAAATTTAATCAATGATCCTACCATTTTGAGTGAGGAGGAAAACATGGAGATAGCTCCCACTCATGTAAAGGAGACAGAGGGACAAGATAAGGAGGGCCAGAGCCATCATATTCCTGTGGAGCCTGGTGAGGAGGAGTCATTGGATGGGGAGATACAAATTGATAAAGTTGGCCCCTTACCACACACCACTACTGATGATGCAGGTAACTCCCCGGCAAGGGAAACCAAACTTTCCTTCCTTCACTCTGCTAAACAAAAAGTTGACTCTTTCCTTCAGGTTGACTCTTGGATTTATAATGAAATAATGGGGCTGAAGAAGAAAGTGGATACCTTGCAACATAACAAGGAGGCTGACCAAGCTATTATTCAACACATGGAGGTGCAAATGGGAGATATCCCAAAAAAACTAAAGGATTATCAGTAGAATCTTAGAATGCTCATCAAGGAAAGTGGAACAAAAATGGAGCAGGTAACCTCAAGCATCTGTGCAGTTGCAACGACATTGGGCAAAAGAGAAAATAAAGGAACCATATCTTCGAAGGGCCCTAGCAAGAGGACAAGACAGAGTTTGAGGAAGAAAGCTTTGATTGCTGCTGCTTCTTCGGCTTCTAACTCCATCCAAGACACGACTAAGATTGGTAAGGAGGCAGTTATGATGATTACAAAACTACAATAGTTTCCTGGGTCTTCTTTTCTGGTCGGGTTCCTATTCTGGTCCTGTTAGCTGATTGTTACTTCTGGTTCCCGTATTTGGTCCTATTTTCTAGCTTTTAGTTTTAAACTTGTACTAATGGTTCCAGGTCCTTGTAAAACCTAGGTACTTTATTTGGACTTTGTTAGTGGTTTCAGGTCCTTGTAAAACCTAATTTTGGTATTGCTTCTAGTAGGTTTAAGGAATCTTTCCTGTTGGATGGCTTGTTTTTTCCTTTTTTGAGGATGTGAAAAGGTTTCGGGGTCCCTTCAAAACTTTTTTTTACCATAATCTAAAACACAAGGATTTTACATGGAAACCCAATTTGAGAAAAACCACCAGTAACACGCTATCGATTCTCACTCTTCTAAAGTGTTGTCTTGTGAAAGGCCAACCCTATTAAATGTTACAATACACATTGTTAAATGTGACCTGGTTAAAAGATTTCAATCACTCTATTAGGAGTGAGCCTTGTTAGAGGACTTTAGACCATTCACTTGGAATGTCACCTGACTAAAGGATTTACAAATGACTATTAGGTCAACCTTAATCCAAAGGATTTACCCTAGACTAATACAATGATTAGAAAGTAACAATAAGGTTTGATCTGATTAAAAATTACAACTCATTTACAAATTACAAATCTATGTTTCAATTCTTCATTCTGCTTGGCTTTCACACAACTCATCTCTAATAGCTTGTTCACCCTTCAAGCATCCATACTCTTAAGCCTTCTTTCTTTGCATGCCAATTGTAGTCTCTTCTACTTGGTCATTGAATGAAGCAATATTGTAGACTCCTTGTCTTCCTTAGGTTTTCACAGATGACCAACTTTTCTTTTGATCAACCATCTCTATAAATAGAGAATTAAGATCTTTTGTCACTTAATCAAAATCGCCCAATTTATGGTTGGGTAGGATATAATGAATCTACCCACTTTTCATTTGGTTCCTCTAGAAACTTCTTCAATCTTCCTTGAATTCTCCCCAAAATGGTTTATGTTGAATTATTTTCCACCAATTCATCATAGTTATCTTCCTCATGCTTCACATAATTCAATAAAATAAAATAGTTAGCTCAAATTTGTCAAATCTAAGATTTAACATGAATACTGGCACTCGGCATCAATATGCTATCACTCAACTTCCATAATGTTCTTTCACTTGGTCAACACTGGTTCGCTCAACATCAACTGAAGTTCACTAATGCTTGGCACCAACTAAACTTTGCTCGGCTTACACTATATTCACTCGACATACACTGAATCTTCACTTTTCTCAGCTCCAACTGATTTTTTGCTCAGCTTGCACTAACTTTTCTCGAAACCTACTATGCACTCGATCAAACTTGATAGACATAATTCATCTTACTTGTTCTTCTAGACTTAATCAATGTATCTGACCTTTGTAGCCTTAAGTAAATAAACAATACACTATATTATCATTGTCTTAACTAATCTTTGTACTCCTTTTTTCCATATCATAAATCAACATTTCCTCTAGGTGCTCTTGTTATCTCATTTGATCAAATTCTCTTCATCAATAAAACATATAATTGTACTGAAATCAACAAAGCAGTTATCTTACCAACAAGTAGTAGGTTTGATATCAGTGACAAAACAATGATTGAAACACATCTTCATACTTGTATCAATCTTTTCTCAACACAATAAAAAAAAGAAAAATATATATTCTTATTGTGTTAATGGCCCAAAAGACCCTTGATCATTTATTCTATAAAATGTTATTCATACATGTTGGAGACAACTGCACAAAACATTCAACATATTTTCACTCTAGTGCTGAAACTAGTTGAAAATAAAGAAATTTTTGTGAACTGTAACATTATTCTACTATCATAAAATTCAACTATACATTAATTTTCTTTTGAGAAATTTTTTATTGAAACCTTTACAAAATGAGAAGAAAAATAGGGGAGAAATGACGTCAATGAATTTGTTCATCTAAACTAGATGAGATGATTTCATTCGTTAAATATGCTTTCACCCTAAAGTCATTCAATGCAAGAGAAAGAGGGGCTTCTAAACATAAATATCAATGCATCTCAAGTTAGATTAGGTAAACTCAAATTAGATGAAGGGATATCAATACTAAACCCACATTACACCAAGGAAGTCCTCTTTCATGCAATGTTCATTAACCTTAAGATTGGTGAATGTGATTAAATTAAATTGATTGGTCAATTTACTTAGGGTTAATAGATCCAAACACATGTACAACCCTAATAAAGCTTAAAACTATATTTGAGAGATAAAAGGAATAGAGATGAAGTGACTCACCTTGAAGAAGGGAAGTACAAGTGACCTTTCTTCTCATAAAAGTGTTAATTAGAAACTGTGGTAGAAAAATTGACGGTGGATCTAAAATAAAGACAAAAATCCTAGAAAACCTTAGAAAGTTTAAACCTCTAGGTACAGATTGACCTGGTCAACCTCTATAGGTGTAATGCCCCACTCAGGAACCCAAGAGAAATTAACCTATTACGTTACAATGCTTTATTAAATGTTTTTCTTTTTAAAGTTTATAAAACACAAGATAACAATGTGGAAGCAATATACACATTCACATCAAGTACACATAAGAAATTACAAATATAGTTTCCACTTCTCAAGGGTTCATGTTGAGTCACTTTTAAGAAATTTTTATTAATTAGTTTTAATATGAAGTACAATGTCCGTAATCATAAATGAATAAAAAATACATAATCTCATAAGCAAATACATAAGTACAACTGATATTATGAAGCACATCCAAATAACAAAATCCATTGCACATTTCACATGGTATGTAATCATAAATACAAGTTCAACAAAATACAATACCACATCTCATACGATCTTAAAATATAAGATTCATGATACATATATACACCAACTGAATAAAAGTCTCCAATATAAGAATAAGAAAGAATGGTATAATTACATTAATGGAACATCCAACATCAGTGCTAATATGTGGGGTACCCAAATGGTAAGAAGTTCGTACCTCTCGACTGTGTGGTCACCTAATCAAGCTTCCACTCCCATTATGCACATGATATAATGTACGATCTGATCCACATATGGGTAATCAAACCAAAGAAAAAACAATGCAAATACTAAGCAAGAATCCTGAAAGCTCTCTACAACAAGTGGTACTACTCATACAAAAAGATGACCCCAAAGGTAACCCAAAACAAAAACATAAATCTAAATAGGAATAGGAAACCTAAGATGCATACGAGGAAGTGTCATCACATGAGCCAACTCTAAGGTTATCCTAAAAGTATCTCTACACTCGGCCCCCTAGTGATTTTATGCGACATCAATAATCCTTTCATACAGACAAGAAAACTATGTAAGATCTCAATCAAAAATCTTCTCCCACTCCCATCCTACCTTGTATTAGTGCTCAAGGCATGGGTGAGGAACACTCAATCTTTTTAATTCATTTTAAAAATCCCCATTTAGTGTGTAGCATTATCACTTAATTATGTTACTTACAATGAGTTACCTTGGCAACCACTTAGAGCCCTGACCCCCATTGCAAGCCTCTTCCCCTCTATACACCTAGATAACCTGCTCCAATGCTCCATATAAAAAGTAAACCAAAGAGAAGGATGAAATAATACCATAAATATTTTTCATAACCATGATTAGGAAATTCACTTAAGTAAAGCAATGAAGTATAGGGAAGAATATTACATCCATACAAGAATTCATTGTCCATCTCATTATAATATCTCACAATATCATCCATCCAATAATGAATATCTCATAATTATACTAAATTCCATAGTCTCATAACATGAGAATAATAATTAACATCAATATCATCCATCTCCAATATGAAATTTGTAACCCATAAATATAATCATCTAGATCATGGTACAAATATAAAGCAACATAATCCATAAATGCAACCATATAGAATATAGGACAATATAAATGATAACACAAGGTAATTAGGTTAAACAAACTCAACAAAATAATTGTCATCACCCTTTTCAGTTAAAAGATATAATGTTCAATAGAAGTGACATTACTCACACATACACTCTAACATCACCAATAGACTGATCATCACATAAAAATGGGCATATCTTTTCACGTATAAAATTAAATCCCATAGCCTTGAGGCCATAATTCCTAAGTGTAAACCTCAGACCCCAAAGTAACAACACACAAAAAAATGCTAAAAAACCACATACAAAGAAGTCACAATAATAATACAAGTTTAGTTAGCAACAAAATCATAAATTCTAATTTAACTATTTAGTATTATCATTACTAATCATATAATTCTAACTCATAAGAATTTATATCTAATTACAAACATATTAATTAAAACTATTTAATTGTTTTCATTGATATAATCATTGAATTATACTTCAACCATAATAAAATATAACTTAAACTTAATTATCAATTTATAATAAATAACTATATAATGATAATGTGTGGTTGTGTGTGTAGATATATATATGTATATATGTATATATATGTGTCTATATATATACATATGTATATATGTATATATGTGTCTATATATATATACATGTATACATATGTATACACACACACACACACACACACACACACACACACACACACACACACACACATATATATATATATATATATATATATGTATATATATATATATATATATGTATATATATATATATATGTATATATATATATATATATATATATATATGTATATATATGTATGTATGTATGTATGTATGTATGTATGTATGTATGTATGTATCTGTATATACATAGATATACATATGTATATGTATATACATATGTATATATATGTATATACATATGTATATACATATACATATACATATACATATACATATACATATACATATACATATATATATATCACGCAATTAAATGTATTTACAAATATTTAAAAAAATCAATCTATTCATATATATATATATATATATATATATATATATATATATATATATATATATATATCACGCAATTAAATGTATTTACAAATATTTAAAAAAATCAATCTATTCATATAAATATAGCAACTCATAGAAATATCCCTTTTATTCTACATATGCCTAAACCAAAGTTAATTAAATCTATTTTTTAAATTAGAAAATAATAGCGTCTAATAATAAAATAGTTAAGAGCTAAAATTTCCAACTAATTTCTC
Source organism: Cupressus sempervirens (assembly GCA_028749045.1). Taxonomy (NCBI): domain Eukaryota; kingdom Viridiplantae; phylum Streptophyta; class Pinopsida; order Cupressales; family Cupressaceae; genus Cupressus; species Cupressus sempervirens. The sequence continues at coordinate 502,338,263 of CM053786.1, forward strand.
TCCCTTAATGTGATCAAATTAATGTAGAAAAAGAAAACTTATTTTAGTCATTCATAAATCTAGGTATGAGTTTTTTTTCTTTGAAGAATATATTCTAATATTCCCAACTATAACTTGGGACCTAACAAAAAAGTGGGCTTAGGCTATTTTTAAAGAAGATCAATTCATATTATTAAACAAATGTTCTAAGGCACTTAAACTCATTTGTATTGGGAATGACATTTCATAAGAAGAAAGAGTGAGCACTATAAAGGGCCAATTTTTTTGGTGAAATTGCCCTAGAATTGGGATATGCAAAATTAAATTTCAACAAAATTGGCATTTGGGTTGAAGTTCTTAATACAAAATTAGAATTTCAGTATTCTAATTTTGGTCCAGAATGAGCTTTCTAGTCTTCCATCGAGATAGTAGGAATTGGGAATTGAACTCGAGGTTTGAGATTTTGAGGATTAGAACAAAATTAGAATGAACCATTTTTTAAGTCTAGCGAGTTACTAGCCTAAAAAATGTTTAACCATTCTGCCACAACTTTGGGTTTTTTCCATTTAAAAGTGACTATGCTTTTTCCACGTGAATGCAACTCTATGACACGAGAAACAAGGGGTAACATAGTTTATGTTTCTTCTAAGTAATGCTATACAAGTGTTTGGCATTTCCCCCCAGTCATGGCATCTTCTCTCCTATGTAGGTGTTTGACATTTCCCCTCAACAATGACTCAACAAATTGTATTGACATTCCTTCTATTTCCACATTTTGACTCAACAAGGTGTGTTTTTGTCTCCATTACCTACTTGTGGTTAGGGTTTCATACACTATTTTTTCAATGAAGCTTCTTTCATTTTAGGGTTTCATACTTGCATAATCAGACATCAAAATGTAGGAAAAAGGTATTTAATTTTGGTTTGGGTTTTCGCTTGCATTTATATATAATTTCAAATATTTTGGGAGGGGAAGGTTTCAATGTTTTTGAACAATAGAGGAAAGAAGAAGTTCAATTTGATTGATAAAATTTTTAGGGAAGAATTAGAAGTGTTGGTTATGGTAAACATATCTATGATAGAATTGGAGACTAGAATGGCATAATTCCCCATATTAAGATCACAATTGAATGCAGGTTATTCATATTGAAAGTGGGTTTGATTTCAAGTTCTTTTGTGTTGCTCACTTGGGTCCTTTGGGGGGTTTGGTTATGCTATTGGTGTATTTAAATATGTTCATCTATTTATTTATGCACTATTAGAACCCACTGCTTCCTGAACAAAGAGGTTTTCATTGTCTTGAATGACAGTTTTTGACAAAATTGAGTAGTTTTCTTGATGGAATGTTAGTGATCTTGGCTAGAAATAAGGTCCTATTGAAATGAAAGACTTGGTTCCTATTTTTGTACTATATCAGACCCTTATGATGGGCTAGGAGAATTGGTAGCAAGAAGCTTTGATTCTATTTGAACATAATTTTTTATTTTTCTTGTTAAGATGTTTTTCAAGAAAATATGAAAATAATTTTTGAATGAGCCAATTCTTCAATTACCTTTTTAAGTGGGCTTTTTTTACCATAGCTACTAATGAGGCCTTCACATTAAATTTTATGCTTTTGAACCATCAGGGGTAGGGTTTCAATAAGTAACTGGCTTATTAGGATGCTCAAGTTCAAAGAGTCCTCTAGAGTGATTGTCAAGAAGGAGGCATTGGTACTTGTTTTTATCCTACATCTAACATTTGTGATATGCGTGCAAGATGGGAATGTTTATAATTGCGAGGATGATGGGTGGAGTTTGGAGACTATACATTAGTTCCAAAAGATCAGTGACTTTCTTATTGCTTTGGCTACCTTTCAATTCATCTTGAGCTTCTATATTTTGTGAGCTATTCTGATTCCTTTCCATTTAGATGGGTGTTGTTCCAATTTGGAGCCTTCATTATTTAATGTGGGTTGACTCACTTTGTTAGCATATTGACTCATTAATTACCCTCATTTTTTGTAATGTTGGTCTTGACCATATTCAAAGTATGCACAACCTTTGTGTCCTCTGTAACAACAACTCCGATTAAATTCAATACCATAGTTGCTACATGTGAAGGTAAGGGAAGTATTCCTTAAGAATAAGGCAATTGAGCTGAACAAAGAGGTGGGACTTATGAAGAAACAAGAGGAAGCAAGTTGGCATGTGAGAATGCTAACTCAAGAAATTTATAGCTCTCTTGATAGACATACCATATTAAACACTACATGTATTGAGTCGTCCAAGGCACTAAATTTGTATGGATGCCTAGTGAAGACATGACCTTTATGGAGCTAACTTATGAGCTTAATCGTCATCTTTTGAAGGAGAAAATAACTATACCAATGAATGATCCTGATGTGGTCAAGACAACAGATAGTAATTCAATAGTTATCTTGGAGTCTAGCTCTATGTTTTAGAAACAAAAATTACAAAGGAGATCTATTGTTCTATGCTGAATTTTGGTGTTGTATACAAAATTTTTCATTTGATTATAATTAAACTGAACTCTTAACAAAAGGGTCAATGTTTTACTAATTATAAAGATCTTTATAAGAATATTATAAAAAGATAAATAAACAAGAATGTACCAAGACAAAAGACCGAAAATCTACACAGACCAACCTTAGATCCATATTCAAATAACAAAAAATTGTAGAAGCAATCAAAAACTTAAAAATTTTGCTGCATCTTTGATATTTTGGATGTAATTCAAGCTTGACATTTTTTCCACCTTTGATGATAACTTCAAGATATATCAGTTTTAAATACAACAAGGTAGTCTTGATCACACATTTTTATACTCCCATAATTTTGTTTGCTTCCCTCATCTGTTGGAAATTTCACATGCATTTTGTATCTCCTGTGAATTCCAATGCATTTCTTATCACTTGGAAATTTCTCAATCCTTTCTCATCCATTCAAAAATTGGGTTCAAATAATCATCATATTTTTGACCTAAAAGAAGGATAGATGTTAGAGAAAACAAATGTGAGGAAAATGCAATGCCATCTTCATTTTTTCAAGGCTATTTATAATGACTTTCTTATACAAGGTTGTTTATAATAATTTTCCCTAGCACAAGCTATGAATATTTCTTTGGCCTTTTGAAATTTTGCAAGGTGCACATGGAGATGGGTATTCATTTATCCTTCCATGCACAACCTGCAAAAATGTAAAGAAAAGAAATGTACACTTTATGCGAATTTTTTCTCAGAATAATGAGAGATTGAATTTGATCTTTTATTGATTTATTTGTATAAAGTGCTTTCAGAGATCACATACAAATTATAGGTTGCATCAAACTAAAGAAATGAAATAGAGGTGAGGTACTTTTTATTGGGCCTTGTGAACTAGATTTATCAATTTGTCAACTATGATATGTGTTCAATCCAATTTAGTTAGTATGACATCTCAAAAAACTATATAAAATAAGAAGTATGTTGACCCTAGAGTCTTTATAGAATACATCTTCCTTGGACTAACACTTGTAACCTTGTCTTCATGAGAATTCCCAAGTCTAAGAGCTACAATATCTAGAGGAGGATGTAGACTATTACTATCCCAACTCAAACTTTTGGGTCCTCTTTGTTCCTTTTGATGGAATAATCAAACTTCACCATATCTTGACTTGTCTCATGTTATTAGAGGTGGTAAGAGTACCAGATGATGTAATGAAGTTTCCTAATATTTCCTTGTAGAACTATTCAATCCTTCACTAAACTTGTTCACTTTACATACCTATTACATTGTTATTTTGCACCATAGAAGTAGTTGTTATATGGATCTGATTTTCTGATTAAGATGATAAAGAATATGCCAAATTTAATTTTGTAGTCATGCTATCAAACTATGTATTGCATAGTCATGAAAGAAAGACACATCTTTCCTCTTTTATGGGCTTCTTTACATTACACTGTTACAACATAATCTCTAACTAACATTACGACCTCCACTTAGAACCAAATTGTTTATGTTTGAAAATAACCTTGTTTAATGATAATCACATGTCTTCTAGTTTATGAGATTGATACTTTGAAGGGAAATATTGTTGAATATGTTAAGGAAAAAATACTTTTAACTCCATAGCATAAGAAACCATTATCTTAGTATTTGCAAGGTAAGGACGAGTCATGGATTTGTCTCTCATGTTTATCTATTACTTATTTTTAGGTTCTCAATGGCTCCTACTAAAGATATAAGAATCCAAGCAATCATTATTAGGAAGACCAAAGTTATTCATGTTCTTGGTGCTATTTTTCCTATCTTGTAGTATACATAGCAACATCTACACAAGAAGGTAGAAGAGAGAGGCATAAGTACCAAAGAGATGAAATTCCTTTTTATGAGTGAATTGTCCATTGTAATGAGACAGATTGTCATGATCAAATTCATATGAGTAGAGCCACTTTCTTCAAACTAGCCAATATTCTAAGGCAAAAAGGAAGCAAGATATGCTAAAAATGATGCTAGAGGAACAATTAGTGATGTTTGTCCATACCCTTGGCCACAATCTGAGGAATCATAAGATTGTTCACAACTCTAGTCAGTTTGGATAGACAGTTAACCGATATTTTCACAAGGTTTTGAAGGGTATTTTAACTCTCCATGTTGATTATATGGTACCCCCTGTAGGGATAACTTAAGAAACCCCCATTTGAAAAAATGTATAAAATCGTGGCAAATCCAACATTATTTTAGGGGCAAAAAAAATAATTTTCATTGGAATTATTTTTTTCAAAATATGATAAAATTTAATTTTATTGGCAATTTTTCCCCCTCGTATGAATTTTTTTTAAAACCATAGTAGAATCTATTTTAGACCAAAGATTAGAAGGATAAAAAGTTCCTTCGAAAGTCTCTAGAATAGAGACACTTGTCAAGTCTATGTACTTTACATATAACCCAACTTAAATTTTTACCATAAATTGGTGAATCTGACCATCGAATAAGACATGCCTCAAAAATTATAGGTGAAAATATTTAATTTATTCTATGGAAAGATTACATTATATTGGTGAAGTCATCACCAAAATAAAAATAATTATGTATTGTTATTGACGATTGGCCTAAGCACATGACCCAATTTTCATAAATTATGGGTTACATGGCCACCATGAAAGTGCAATTTTTGCCAAATTCAAGGTCCTTGATGAGTGAAATTTTCCATTTGGAAAATATTTGCCACTAAAGTTATCCTTGACCCCCTAGTCCAAACACTACTATAGTGATTGTTGGGAGGGATCATTTTGATCCGTACTTCAAAGTAAATCTCCTAGTGCCACATTTTTTTTGCTTGACATTTAATCGTATGACTGCATATTTGAACATCCTAATGGTTATTGTAGGATTATATTGGATCAATTGATGGGTCCCATATACCAATTATTGTCGATGTGGCTAAATATCATGACAAAAAAGGCTACTTGTCACAAAATGTTATCGGTGTGTTCATTTGATTATAAGTTTCAATATGTTCTTGTTGGTTGGGAAGAGTTTGCTACAAATAGTTGTGTTCTTTCTTTGGCTCTCTCAATATCAAATCCACTAGTAGTTCTCCTTGGTATGTCAAATCATCTTATAAATGGTTATATAGCGACATTTATGAGAAACAAGACAATGTTATAACAATAACATATTTGTGCATTTTTTTAAGGAAAAAATTATTTAGTAGATATTGGATATCCAAATGTACTAGGATTTCTTGCCCCTTTTTAGTCTACACACTATCACCTAAAGGAGTTTTCAAAAGAGAACCTAGTAAAAACTCCACATGAGTTATATAACCATTGACACTTCTCACTTAGGAATATAATTGAGCATACATTTGGGATTTTGAAGGAGTGTTTTCCTATCTTGACACATGCAACACCTTATTAAATCATGACACACAATAAGCTTATTTTAGCTTCTTACATTCTACATAACTACATTACAATTACAATAGAGGATGGTGTTCCAGCTGAAGTCCAAATTAAAGAGAACAATGACTGTAATGTGATAAATGTACCAATACTTGAGAGGTATGGGATGAATCAAGAAGATGGAGATGATTGGGGAAATTTTTGAGATGGGAAAGCATGGATAATGTGGAAAGACTATGTTGAAATTCTTTAGAATAACTAACGAGGGTGGGGGGGGGGGGGGGGGGGGGTGGTGAATAAGTTATCCAAGGTCTAGATGTATAAAAAAAACTTTTCACAGCTTAGTGAACTCATAAAATATTTATCATCATGCATGCATCCATAAGATTATGCAATCAATTAAAATTTGCAGGTTACTATCAAATCAATTTGCAAAAATTTAAACATGAAACATAGCAAATTCAACAACACACTTGAAACAATGATTTACATGGAAACCCAATTTGGAAAAAAACACCAATAATATGCTACTCTTTTTCACTTTTCTGAAGTGATGCCCTCTGAAAGGCCAACCTTGTTAAAGGTTACAATACACACTATTAAATGTGACCTTGTTAAAATATTTTAATCACCCTGTCAGGAGTGAGCCTTGTTGGAGGACTTTAGACCATTCACTTGGAATGTCACCCATTTAAAGGATTTACAAATGACTGTTAGGTCAACCTTAATCTAAAGGGTTTACCCTAGACTGATACAATTGTTAGAGATTAATAGTAAGGCTTGATCTGATAACAATTTACAAATCTATTTACAAATTATAGATCTCTATTTTAGTCTTCCATTCTACTTGGCTTTTACACATTTTAACTCTGATAGCGTGTTCACCCTTCAAGCATCCATACCCTTAAGTCTTCTTTCTTAACATATCAATGCAAACTCTCAATTAGGTACTGAATGAAGTAATATGCTTAACTCCTTGTCTTTCTTAGGTTCTCACACATGACAACCCTTGCTTTTGACTAGTCATCCCTTTAAATAGAGAATTAAGATCTTTTGTCATTCATTCTCCATTGTCCAATTTAAGGTTAGGGTGAATTAGGTAGGATTCAATGAATCTACCCCTCATTTCATATCACTTCTAGAAACTTTTTCTTCAATTCTCTTTGAATTTGCCTCAAAATGGTTTACCATGAATTCTGTGCCACCAATTCATCAATCTTATCCTCCACCTGGTTCACACAATCCAAGAAAATAAACTTGTCAGCTCAGATCCATCGAATTCACAATCTTTCTAACAATGCTGACACTCAACATTAACTTGCTCCTGATGCTTGGCACATATTGTATTGATCGACATCCTCCATAAAATCACTCAGCATGAACTAAAGTTTACTAGAGCTCGACATCAGCTAAACTTTACTCGACATCTACTATTTTGCTCAGCATACACTAGAATAGACTTTTTCTCGGCTCCAACTAATTTTCTGCTCAACTTGCACTAACTTTGCTCGACACCTACTATCCATTTGGTCAAGCTTGGCCAAAAAACTTGTTTTAACTTGTTCTTCTAAACTTGCTTAGTGTAACCAACCTTTGCAACCTTAAGTAGATTATCAATGCACTATGATATCACTGTCTTAGCTAATTCTTGTATTCCTTTTTATATCATAACTCAACCTTTCCTCTAGGTGCTATTGTTACATCTTTGGATCAAATCCTCTTCATCAATCAAATAAGTAATATTACTTAAATCGTATAAGTAGTTGTCTTACTGACAAAATAGTAGATTTGACATCAGTGACAAAATAATGATTCAAACACGTTTATCATACTTGTATCAATTTGTTTTCAACACTCTCTTTCAATAATCTCCCTCTTTTCCATTGATGGCAAACCAAACTAATCAACCAAACTAACTAGGCCAAAATAGTAAGACCAATAAAATACCAAAAGAAAATAACTCCTTGTATTGAAGTCTCTCCCTCTATCAACAACTTTCATCTTCTAAATAGCTTTTAAAACTTTTTTTTGTCATCCTTATGACTCCCTTAGAATTACTTCTTATGTCTCCCTCTACATTATCTTCCTCTTGCTAGGTAGATGTAATCAACAAATACACAATTTGTTTCAATAGTCAAAATTTCTCCCTCATACTGTGAGTTAGGATTTCTCCATCTTTGTTTTCTTTTCCTATATTGTATATCTCCCCTTCTCTATATCTCCCTCTTTCTATAATATCTCCCTCTTTGACAACAATGCCAAAGACTTGTCATCTTAATATGCAGATATGAATTTCTTTTATTCCTCTTCCTATCACCTTGCTTGTGACTAATTTGTAGTTCCAACTCTTTGATTACTTTAGGAAACTCCTAAAGTAAGATACTCATGAGCATCCTTAAGTAATTCTTTTGTGAAGATATCAACAATTTTCTCTCTTGTGTTAACTTATTCCATCTTCACCTCTTTATCTTGAACTAATTCTCCCAAGTAATGATACTTGATTGCAATGTGCTTAGTCTTTGTGTGCATCACAAGATTCTTTGATATATTTATAGAACTTGTATTATCACAATAAAGTATCATTGGTTCAGTGATCTCTTCCTTCATACCTTTGAGTAGTTGTTTGATCCATATAATGTTTGTACAATATACAAAAACAATGACATATTCAGCTTCAACAGTAGATAGTGAAGTGCAATTTTGTTTCTTGCTAGTCCATGTAACCAACCTCTTACCTAAGAAAAATGCTCCTCTACTAGTGCTTTTTTTCTGTTATCAATGTTTATAGCCCAATCAACATCAGTATAGGCTCTTAATTCAAATTTCTCATTTTTCTTATAGTATAGACCATATTCCTCTATTCCTTTCAGATATCTCATTATTCTTTTTATAGCCATCAAATGATTCTCCCTGGGATTAGTAGAGAATCTTGCAACTATCCCTACAGATAATGCAATAACAAGTCTGCTATGTACTACATATTGTAATTTGTCAATTATAGACTTGTATAATGTTTGATTTACCTCAGCTAAATCATCATTCTTTAACAATTTATGTCTTGTCACCATAGGTTTACTTATTGGTTTGGAATCCTCTAATCCAAAAGTTTTCAGTATCTCCTCAACATACTTTGACTAAGTAATTTATATATAACATATTCCATCTGATGCACTTGAAAACCCACAAATAACTTGATCTCTCCAACATAAACATCTCAAATTATTGCTTCATTCATTTGCAAAAGCCTTACATAAAACATCTTCACCTCCAAATATGATATCATCAACAAAAAATTTTAGATAACAAAATATATTTTCCTTTCTCTATCTTCATGTATAGATTGATATTTTCATCAGTCCTTTCAAATCCAATCTTCACAAGATAATTATGAAGCCTCTCATACCATGCTCTTGGTGCTTGTTTCAAACTATATAAAACTTTATGTAATCTACATACCATGTTCTTATTGTTAACATCAAAAAATCCTTTTGGTTGTTCTATGTAAATTTCTTCTTCTAATATGTCATTCAGAAATGCAAATTTTAACATCCATTTGATAAACATTGAAACCTTTGTTTGTAGAATAAGTAAGTAGAGTTCTTACTCCTAATCTAGCAACAAGATAAAATGTTTCTCCATAGTTAATTCCTTCTTCTTGTGCATATCCTTTGTAGACTAATCTTGCCTTGTTCTTTGTGACTTCACCATTTTCATCTAGTTTATTTTGGTATACCCACTTAGTGCCAATCACATTTTTGTCTTTTGGTCTAGGAACTAGATTCAATATCTTGTTTTTCTCTATTTGTTCAATCTCTTCTTCCATGGCTTTACTCCAATTCACATCTTCTAAGGTGTCTTTCACTATTTTAGGCTCTTTTATGCTTAGTAAGCATGTATCATTTCTCAACTTGTTTCTTGTCATTGGTCTAGCATCTTTATCTCCAATGATTTGTATAGTAGGATGATGTCTCTTGACATATTTAGATAATCTTGGTTCAAGTCTAGTTTTTTCATTTGGTCTTTCAGCTTCTGAGTCACTATGTACATCTCTATCAAGTAGCCCAACATCTCTCTCATATACACTAATTTTAGAATCAAAATGTGCTTCAACTTCATTCTATCACTCAACATCTGAATGTAGCTCAGTTCCTAAATGCAACTTGACATTTATAGTATGTGACTTGGTAGTCACTGAAACTTGATGTTGATTAGTAGCTTGATCTGCAACATCTTCTTCAATAGGCATACTTTCATCAAAATATACAAATGATTTGTATTGTTTTGGTTCTTTTATAGGTTTAGCCTCATACACTTCTATATATTCATCAAGTTTCACATTTGTACTTTCCACAACTTTGTTAGTGTTAATATTTAAACACTTATAAGCTTTACTTATTTTGGAATAACTTAGGAATATACCTTCATTTTTCGCATCTAGTTTACCATTTTTGAAATATTTGAGAATACAAATTTTTCTTCCAAATACCTTAAAATATTTTATATTGGATGAGTATCCAAACCATAGTTCAAAAGGTCTTGAACGAGTACCTTTCTTGACTTGTACACGGTTCAAGGTATAGACATCTATACTTACAATTTATCTCCAATATTCCAAAGCAACGTTTTTCTCCATCATGAGTGTCCTAGCATAGTCCATTATAGACCTATTCCTCCTTTCAACAATTCTATTTTGTGGAGGTGTTTTAGGATCAGATGTCTATCTTTTCATTCCTCTATCATTACAGAACATCTCAAACTCATTTGATGTAAATTCTCTTCCTCTTTTAAAGCTCAAACATTTCAAAATTTTACTTGTTTCCTTCTCAACTCTTCCTAAGTATCACTTAAACATTTGGAAAGCATCAAATTTCTATTTCAGAAACATAATTGTCATCATTCTAGAATAATCATCAACAAGCAACATAATGTACTTATCTCCTTTGTAGCTTTGCACTTCAATTGATCCACACAAATAAGTATGAACAATCTCTAGTATTCCTTTAGAGGTATGAGTTTTTCTCTTAAAAACTTGACTTTTCCATTTTGCCTAATTGACATTGTTTACACATTATATTATCAAGCTTCTTCAACTTAGGAAAACCTCTAACTTTTCTCATGTTACTGATACTAACCAAATTATCAAAATTAACATGACATAACCTTTTGTGCCATAACCACATATCATCAAATTTTACAACTAGACAAGTAGCATCCTCTATATCAAGGTAGAATAGATTACTCCTAGTTTGATCACCGTTCCAATCCATTTTTCATTAGTATCATATATTTTAGCAATCTTTTTTTCAAACTCAACCTTACATCTTGAATTATTTAGTCATGACACACTCAAGAGATTATAGTTAAGTCCTTCAACATAATATGCATTGTCACACAAAATATTTTCTATGAGTTTGATAGAACCTTTTCCTTTTACCAAATATGGTGCATCATCACCAAATCTTACACTATTTCCATCATAACAATTCAAGGTAATAAATTTACTTTTATCTCCAGTCATATAATGTGAGCACCCATTGTCAATGATCCATATGTCATTCTTGTTCACACAAAACACAAGTGCAGTTGCCTCATCTTCATTAGATTCATCCTTCATTGCAACATACACCACTTCATCATCATGTTCATTAGATTCATCTTTTGTTTCCTCTTCAGCAATGTAGAAAGACTTCTTGCCTTTGTCTTTGTAATCCTTGTTATCTTCATCTTTTCTACTTTTGTACTTTTCACCACCTCTGTAGTTCTTCTTTGGACATCTAGCAACAATATGACCAACTTCATTGCAATTGAAAAAAATGATATGCATTTTTCCTTTAAACTTGTCTTTACCTTTGTGAAATCTCCTTGCCAGTAGTGCTTCAAGTTGATGTACACCCTCCTCATCTGTATCACTGTCACTAGACACATGCGTTGTCTTTTTCTTATTCTTCTTCTCATCAAATTCCTTCAATGATAGCTTAGCTTTGAAAGTAGATTCAATATTTTCAGGTTTGTAATTATCAAAGTTAGATAACTCAAAAGCAGTGAGCCGACCTACCAGACCTTCAAGAGATAGAATATTCTGAGTATAAATTTCAGTTCTTTTATTGTAGAAACTCTAATAACATATATAGACATCAGTTTTCTTAAAACTTTTCTTAGTATAATATCATGATCTATTGTACTAGTAGCTTCTCTTATTGCATTAACAACATTTTAATATCCTAGAGCGATATTGAGTAATATTTTCACCTTCTTGCATTCTCATATCATCAAATTTACCTCTGAGACTCTCAGATTTGTCTCTTAGAACACTCTTGTCTCCTCCATAGATGGTGTGTAGAGAATTCCACATTTCCTTTGCATTATCAAGACTTTTGATATCATCAAATTTAGCATAGCTTAGGGCAGAGGCAATATCTAGCATTGCTTGGTTGTGTTCTTTCTTCTTTTTCATATCCTCAACTGTTAGGGTTCTAGTAGGATCAACATGCTTAGTAGTAATGGTAGATTGTGCATGATCTCCAAGTCCTCCAAAGTGTAGCTTCCTCAAACTTTTCCATGCAGAAAAGTTATCTCTATTAAGCTTGGGTACTTCTCTTTTTGACATCTTGATCTTTGTGCTTCTAATACATTCAAACTAGTCCTCTTAAGCACATGACTTTAATACCAATTGTTGGAAATTTTTAGAATAACTAAGAGGGGGGGTGAATTAGTTATCCAAGGTTCTGATGTATAAATAAAACTTTTCATAGGTTAGTGAACCCATAAAACATTTATCATCATGCATGCATCCATAAGATTATGCAATCACTTAAAACTTGTAGGTTACTATGAAATCAATTTGCAAAAATGTAAACATAAAACATAAAAAATTCAAAAACACACTTGACACAATGATTTATGTGAAAACCTAATTTGGGAAAAACCACTAGTAACATGCTACTCTTTATCACTCTTATGAAGTGATGCCTTGTGAAAGACCAACCCTGTTAAAGGTTACAATACACACTGTTAAATGTGACTTTGTTAAAGGATTTCAATCACCGTGTTAGGAGTGAGCTTTATTTGAAAACTTTAGACCATTCATTTGGAATGTTACCTAGTTAAAGGATTTATAAATGACTATTAGGTCAACTTTAATCCAAAGGATTTACCTTAGACTGATACAATTGTTAGAGAGTAATAGTAAAGCTTGATCTGATAACAACTTACAACTCCATTTGTAGATTACATATCTCTATTTCAATCCTCCATTCTACTTGGCTTTCACACATTTTAGCTCTAATAGATTGTTCACTCTTCAAGCATCCATACCCTTAAGCCTTCTTGCTTAACATACCAATGCAGACTCTCAATTAGGTCACTGCATAAAGCTATACCCTTGACTCCTTGTCTTTCTTAGGTTCTTGCACATGAAAACCCTTTCTTTTGACCAAACATCCCTTTAAATAGATAATTAAGATCTTTTTTCATTCATTCTACATTGTCCAATTTAGGGTTAGTGCAGATTAGGTAGGATTCAATGAACCTACCCCTTATTTCATTTCACTTTTAGAAACTTCTCCTCCAATTCTCTTTGAATTTGTGTCAAAATTGTTTACCATGAATTCTGTGCCACCAACTCATCAATCTTATCTTCCACCTAGTTCACACAATCTAAGAAAATAAACTTGTTAGCTTAGATCCATGGAATTCAAAATCTTTCTAATAGTGTTGACACTTGGCATTAACTTGCTTCTGATGCTCAACACATACTGCATTGCTTGACATCCTCTTTAAAATCACTCGGCACAAACTAAAGTTCACTAGTGCTTGACATCAACTAAACTTTACTTGTCATCCACTATTTTTCTTGGCATACACTAAAATAGACTTTTTCTCAGCTCCAACTAATTTTTTACTCAGCTTGCACTGACTTTTCTCAACACCTACTATCCATTCGGTCAAGCTTGGTAGACAAACTTTGTTTAACTTGTTCTTCTAAACTTGCTTAGTGTAATCAACCTTTGCAACCTTAAGTAGATTATCAATGCACTATGATATCACTACCTTAGTTGATTCTTCTACTTCTTTTTATATCATAACTCAACCTTTCCTCTTGGTGCTATTGTTACATCTTTTGATCAAATTCTCTTCATCAATCAAATAAGTGACAATACTTAAATCATATAAGCAGTTGTCTTACCAGAAAAATAACAGGTTTGACATCAGTGAAAAAACAATGATTGAAACACATTTATCATACTTGTATCAATCCATTTTCAACAATCTCCTTCTTCAACATACTATAGATCTCATGCATAGTTGTAAAAATGAAAACATGAAAATTGCATTTGCAATTTTGTATTGATATGCTATTTGTCATAATGATATGTCCTTATTATAATTGAATTTGATTGCATCTATTTTTTAATGTGTATGTATATGTAAATATTATATCTTAATATGTTGATTTTGTCTTATTAATGTACTTGAGGTAATGGTAGCATTAATGTACTTGAGGTATCTCATATATTGGGGTCTATAAATTTGAAAACTTCTTTTCATTTTTTGTTTATGCTTTCAAATCATGGTGCCTTTACAAGTATTCCTTTACCATAAAATTCATTGTGTGCTCAATGCCTACAACTAGAAATGGAGGTTTTCTCTTATTAATTTATTTAATGTTATCTATGATCTTTATAGTAGTTTCTGCATCAGTCCCTCTTCACTAAGATTGATTGTCTCAGAAATATTAATCTTTGTAAATGCTATTTAAGACTATTTGTAAGTTATTTATTTATCAATCTTTTATTTTTTTTATTGTTCTAATGATGGATAATCAAATTTTTTTATTTGAGATATTGATCTATACTATAGTAGACTTACTACCCAATACACTAATTATATGCATGAATAAAAACTATAATGAATCATAAAACCAATCAGAACTATATATGTTGGTCTAAACACCTAGCGGAATGAAATATTTATGTAAAAAGTAGATTATTTCTAGATTAAGACTAAGCTCTTATTCATCAAGATTTTTTATCACTATTTACATTTATTACTAGTTCTTCAATATTTTGATGATGGATCATATAGGAAAATCTAAAACACTGATCTATACGAAATGCTGAAATGAAGATCTATACTAATTGTTGAAATGCTAATCTATCTAAGTAGATTTATTTTCTAGTTGCTCATAACCCTGATGTATTAACATAAGAACATTCATTTAAGGCTATGATTTTAAACAAGAAAATTTGATTGTTCTAATTCATTTGATGTCAATGCATATTGTTTTGTTTAAAGTAGTTATGTTAATTTATATACAACATAAATTGAATGTTTGGTTTTGAAATGGTTACATTGATAATTCCTAGAGAAAAGAATATTTAGTTCTGAAATGGTTATGCTGATATATATACAACATGATGATATACTTTGTGTTTTGAATTGGTTATGCTGATTTATAGGCTCAATGTATTTGAATGTGTTAACTCATTGTTATGAGTTCTAATTTTGGTCAATAGCATGGATGCAGAAATTTAGGTAACCATGTACCTCCTTGTGAGAGAAAGGTATTATGGACCTATGAAATGTAACACAAGTATCTTGAATTTCTCCATGAGAAAGTCCATCTTGGTACAAAAGGAGATGGGGGATATAGAAAAGAACCATGGACTACAATTGAAAGGAAGTTCAATGCAGAATTGAACCTACATCTACCAAAACATAATTTCAAAAATAAGCTTAAAACATGGAAGGTTGGCTACAAAGTTATGAAAGAATTGAAAAATACAACTGGGTTCACATGGAACAAGGCTACTCAGTGTATGTGTCTGGGATGAGCTTTTTTAAGGTAGTATGTTGTTTCAAATTCTTATGATTTGAACTATAAGCTGTCTTATAAAGTATTTACTAAAATAAATTAAACTAACTCATTCATTACATCAACATGCAGAGAAAATATTTCAAAAATGCCAAAGTGTATAAAGAGGTAGTCATTTCAATACTTCAATGAGTTAGCCTTCATTGTGGGCTATGACATAGCTAAAGGCACAACAAGTGCAACAACACATGACAACGAAGAAGGGTACCTGATGGATGAGGTAGTTAATCTAGATGATGATGGGGATTTTAATATACCAATGAATAATGCTGACAATTTGAATTATGACATGCATCCTTCCAATCAATGTACTCCAACTGACAAACATTTTTTTTCACCATCATCCTCAATGAAGGTAAAGAGGAAGAAGGCCAACATAGCTAGTTTGATGGATGTCATATTTGATGCCATCAATAGCTTAAATGTCAGTCTCACAAAAACTCAAAATATTAGAATGGATGAAGGACATTTAGATTTACTTTATGATAAAGTGTATGATGCCCTTAAAGCCATTTTGGATCTTAGTGAAGATAACATGCTAGAGGCCTATGATGGTTTTTTGCATGAAAGTAGAAGAGCCAAAGAGTTCTTAAGAATGAGTGAAGGGGAAAGAGAAAAATATGTATGACTAAATTTTGGGAGACTATAGATTGAACATGTCATAAAACTCATGAGACTATGTTAAACATTATAAAGTGATTATTTTGACACAACAACTCTATGTTGACTGTCACACTCCACCATTTTTGTTGTGATTTAACAATCATATTGCATGAAATTGATGACTTATAATTATTATTTTCCTATTTTATGTAATATTATCTTTAACAATTTGAATTTCTTACATAGTTGTAAACTTTGTCTATGAATGTGCTTCCATTTTTTATGATAGCATCTCCATTTTGGTTGGTGTTTAATATGCTTTCATTTTGTCTATGTATGTGCTACACTAGTTTTTGTAAGTTGTAAGTAGTGATACTACCTACTGCCCCTACCCTTGTACCTCACTCAACTTGTAGCATATTACCCCAAGTTTTTGATCAGCCGCCCTATAGTCTAGGTGTCATTAGAAAGTTCCAGTGGGAGGTGTAGAAAAAGTGAGCTAATAGTCAACATAGACCTAGTAAGGTACTTGAGTAATGACTCCAAACTAAGCCATAGTTCAGAGGGTACCCAATAGTTTGAAAGACATTGTTTTCTTTAAGTTCATGTTTACCAACAACTCTTCATTTAGAGGATTTAGTTCCAAGTTAAAAGAACAAACTTGTGTCACCCTTTTATAAAGGAAAAGGCTAACAAAAGCATAACATTTAAACTTCAATGAAATAAAATTGGTATTATTATTTAGAATTTGAAAATGAATCAAGGTAATGAAATAGGTAGAAATTGATGAAGTTTAGGATTATTATGTTTAATGATTATTTGGAACAAAAATTGTTATATTTTCCTAATTTTTAAGGATGATTTTTTAGTTGTTGAATTTTTTTGAAAATGAGGGGTCTAGTTCCCATCGCAAAACTATATGGAAATAATTATGTTTTCCTTTGATCTCAAATTATGTTATAGATGACATATATAGATATTTTGACCTATATTTCTCTTTTATAACAATTCAGATTTCAACTCACCTGAAATTGATATTTTTCAATTCCAACCACACTTTTCAAATTAAATCTATTATAACCAAAAGAAAAAATATACATTTTGGAAGGGGACTCTCTCCTCTAAAGCATCATATGCTCTCTTTTTTTAAATTATTAGATTTACTATATTTTTCTTTCTCAAAATCAACATCTTCTTGATTGTTAAAATACATACTTGTAGTATTTTTTAATTGCAACATACTATATCTAAGTAAAACACTATAAACTCTATATGAGAATATTCTTAACTTTGAGCTCTATAAAATGATATATGTTATTAAAAACATATCATTAAAAAGTGTAAGAATTATTGAAATGTTAGTTATCTAAAATAAATTTATTTCTTTCGTAATCGGACACAAACTAGTATAAAACATGTATTAAATAGACATTTACAATTGGAAAAGTGTGAGAACATATATAACTTAACTAAAATGAATTTATCTATATCTTATGCTTGAACAAAATTGATTTTTAGATAGAAATACTCAAATTCAATTGTTCTGATAAGTCAACCTAAAAGGTGAAACAACTTTGTACTTTTACCCTCCACATTATTATACATGATGTCTAACATACTATGATTCCTTCTATTCTTCACTACAATGTCCAACACACTATGATTGTTGCTTATATCCTGCCAAGTGATTCCTTAAATACAACTTAAAATTTATATACAACATACTTCAAACCTATCTTGTGATTTGCGTTAACAATGTTCACATGGAGCATAATCTTACCATTCATGTGATAAGTGGAAAGGTCCACATTAATGCTTCTAATCCTAGCACCCACCACATGGTGTATGTGTATGTTGGAAATTTGATTGAAAAGCTCATTATTGTTGAAGATCAAAGAGGGAAATTGTTGTAAAAGATTATTTTCAGTCATTGTTTTTCCATTGATGTCAAACCTGCTATATGTAGGGATGATATTCGCTAACAAGATTCATGCACTATCACTTAGTTGATTGATGAAGAGGATTTGATCAACAAGATGTAACAAGAGCACCTAAGGAAATGTTGAGTTATGATATTGTAATAAAGTGCAAGAATTAGTTAAGACAATGGTCAAGTAATGTATTGATGACAAACTCAAAGATATAGAGGTTGGTCACACTTAGATAAATTGGAGGAAGAAGTTGTAACAAGGATGACTACAAATCTTTAACTTTGATCATCAGAAGGTGTCGAGCAAGTCAGTTGAAGCTGAGTAACAAAATTCTTAGTTGATGCCAAGTGATCTTCAAGTGCCGAATAAAGATTAGGTACCGAGCATCAGAAAATTTTCAGTATGTGCCGAGTAATCTTTAGGTGCCAAGCATCAAGAAAAACATAGTTAATGTCGAGTAACACAGTATGTGTCGTGCACCAGTATTTCAATAGTGCCGAGATGCTACATTATTTCAAATGATGAAGATTTGCCAAATTTGAGCTGACATAGTGGTTGCATTGAATTTTGTGAACAAGATTGGAAGATAAGGATGATGAGTTGTTGGCGTAGAATCTTATGTGAACCATTTTTTTTTGGGTAAATTCCAATGAATTATTGAAGAAGTTTCTAGAGGAAAAAAAATATGGAATAGATCCAATGTATCCTACCTAATCCATGTGAATTGAAATTGAAAAATGGAAGAATCAAGCGGGAAAAGGAACTCCAGGACTTCTATTTAAGAAGTCATAGACCAAGAAGCAGAGTGTTGCTGATCTTGTTCCTATAGAAGTGCCAAAAATTTGTGAAGTGATTGGAAGGGTGTCAAGAAGGAGACATCTAGGAGAAGGAAGAGAATAGAGGCTCTGCTTATAAAAGTGGTCATGAAGAGATGATTGCATTGGTACATTGAGTATGGAGACTCAAAAAGAAAAAGCTTGAAAGAAAAGGCAAGCAGTTAAGAGTTGGAAAGATAGAAGGCTAGGCAAGGATATGAGTTGAGAAGTGATCTAAAATCTGCAAGATAAGTTGTATGTTGAAGTCAGGTCAAGATTTTCTAATACTCTCTAGCAATTGTATTAGATCTGAAAATCCTATGTACTTAGGTTGGCCTAATAGCCATTTGTAAATCCTTTAACAGGGTGGCATTCTAAGTGAATGTTCTAAATTTTTTTTACTAGGCCCACTTCTAATAGGGTGGTTAAATCCTCTAAAAAGGTCACATTTAATAGTTTGTGTTGTAAGCCTTTAACAAGGCAGGCCTTTCATAGGGTATCACTTCAAAAGGTTGAGAATTAAGTAGCATGTTACTGGTGGTTTTTTCCAAATTGGATCTCCACGTAAATCACTATGTTATGTGTTGATTTCTTATGTGTTGTACTTGCATGTTAATTTACAGTAACTTGCTAATTTGACAAGATAAAGTTTGGAAGACTGAATGCTTGGATTAGTTCACTCTATTAAGAGAAAATTTTCAATAGGACATCTGGACCTTGAGCAACTGATTCACCCCCCCACCCCATTATTCTAAAGAAATTCTAAAAATTGGTATCAGAGCAATTTTTTGATTTAGTTTCAAGGTACTATAAGTTGGAAGATCAAGATGTCCACGAGAGAAGTTCCCAAGCTTAACAAAGACAACTTTGCTGCATGGAAGAGTTTGATGAAATTGTACCTTGGATCAATAGGTGACTATGTACAAACTTCTATTGGAACAGAGCATGTAACTCCACCAGGACCCCTTACTACAGATGACTTAAACAAAAAGAAGGAACATAATCAAGAAATGTTGGAGATTTCCTCTGCACTTAGCTATGTTGAATATGATGATGTCAAAGACTATGACACTACATTCAAGATGTGGAAAACCCTATCAAAAATCTATGGAGGAGATCAGAATGTCTAGAGAGGAAAAAGAGAATGTCTAAGAGGAAAGTTTGATGACATGAAGATGGAGGAAGGTGAGAATGTTGCTTAGTATGTTGCAAGAATAAAAGAAGTGGTGAGTGCAATAAGGAGTCTAGGTCATCAACTAGAAGAAGAAACATCCATAAGCAAATACTTGAGAACTCTACTTCCTATCTATGCTATAAGAGTTTCATCCATTCAAGAGTTGAGGTGTGTACAAGGAAACACACTAACTTTTGAAGGAATAGTTGGAAGACTGACTACATTTGAGCTATCCAATTTTGACAAGTACAGACCTGAGAACCTTGAATCTGCTTTCAAGGCCAAAATGACAATAAAAGATACTGAGGAGGAAACATCAAGCAAAAGAAGAAGAAAAGGAAAACATGCATCTAGTGATAGCATCACAGATGAGGAAGATGTGGAATAGTTAGAAGCACTACTAGCTAGGAGATTTCATAGAGGTAAAGGTAAATTCAAAGGTAAACTTCCTATCATATGTTTCAATTGCAATGAAGTAGGTTATATAGTTGGAAGATGTCCATAGAAGAAAAACTTTAAAGAAGGAAGCAAGTTCAAGAACAAAAGAGAAGATGATACCAAATATTATAAGGAGAAAGGCAAGAGATGCTACATTGTTGAAGAAGATTCTGATGAAAATGATGATGAAGTAGTCTATGTAGCCATGAAGAATGAATTAGACAAAGATGAAGATGAAGCAACAACATTGGTTACTTGTGTAAACAAGAATGACAAGTGGATCATAGACAGTGGGTGCTCACATCACATGACAAGAGATAAAAGTAAGTTCATTACCTTTACTCAATATGACGGAAATAGTGTTAGATTCGATAATGATGCCACATGTCAAATCAAAGGAAAAGGCTCTATCAAACTTACAGAGAAAATTTCATGTGACAATGCATACTATGTTGAAGGATTGAACTACAACTTGTTGAGTGTATCTCAATTAGGCAATGTAGGTTGCAAAGTGGAATTTGGAAACAAAACAACCAAGATCTATGATATTGATGGAAATCTTATAGGAAAAGGCAAACAAACTAGGAGTAATTTTTTTCACCTAGACATGGAAGAAGCAACATGTCTTATTGTTAAACTTGATGATGTGTGGTTGTGGCATAAAAGGTTGTGTCATGTTAATTTTGATAATCTGATCAGCATTAGCAGAAAGAAAAAAGTCAAAGGATTGCCCAAGTTAAAGAAACCTAAAAAAATAGTGTGTAAACAATGTCAACTAGGGAAGATGACTAAATCTAGTTTCAAAAGCAAAGAATACACTTCCAATGAAGCTCTAGAGTTAGTTCATACAGATTTATGTGGTCCAATAGAAGTACAAAGCTACCTAGGAGATAGATACATAATGCTATTTGTAGATGATTATTCCAGAATGATGACTGTTATGCTCTTAAAACAAAAATCTAATGCATTTCAAATGTTCAAGTGGTATTTGGCTAGAGTTGAGAAAGAAATAGGAAAGAACCTGAAATGTCTAAGGTCAAATAGAGGAGGTGAGTTCACATCAAGAGAATTTTAAGTATTTTGCAATGGCAAAGGTATCAAAAGGCAAATGTCAGCACTGAGAACTCTACCACAGAATGGCATTGTTGAAAGGAGAAATAGCTCCATGATTGAGTATGTCAAAACCTTGATGATGGAGAAAAATGTTGCACTTAAGTACTGGAGGGAAGTTGTAAGTACTGTAGTCTACACACTAAATAGAGTTCAAGTTAAGAAAGGTACAAATGCAACACCCTTTGAATTATGGTACGGTCATTCACCTAATGTTAAACATTTCAAAGTGTTTGGTTGTAAATGCTATATTCTAAAAGACACTAGAAATGACAATTTTGATGCAAAAAGTAATGAAGGTATATTTCTTGGATCCTCCACTAGAAGTAAAGAATATAAGTGTTTGAATACTAACACTAACAAAGTTGTGGAGAGTGCAAATGTAAATTTTGATGAGCATGCAAAAGTTTAGGATGATGAGTCAAAGCAAATAGAGGACTATAGATCCTTTGTATACTTCTATGAAGGAATGATAGCTCAAGACAATGCTGGAAATCAAGTTGGGAATGAGCAACAAACTTCAGTATCTACCGAGTCTCAACCAGTGAATACCAAGTTGCATTTAGAAGCTGATCTGCAAAATATGGAACATGCATGCTCTAATTTTGAAAACAATATACATGAAAGGAATGATGAATTACCTAATGAAGAAGAATGAAATGACTTTGAAGCTGAAGGATCAAACGTAGAAATAAGGATTGAACCCAGATTAGCTAAGTATGTAAGAAGACATCACCCTGCAGATCAAATCATTGGTGATAAGGATGTTGGACCAATGACAAGGATTAGAATCAGGAATGAATCATGTCTACTAAGTAAGGTTGAAACCAAAATAGTCAAAGATGCACTACAAGATGATGACTAGTATAAGGCCATGAAAGAAGAGATAGATCAGATTGAGAAGAACAAAACTTGGTCTCTAGTTCCTAGACCAGCTGAGAAGAATGTAATTGGTACCAAATGGGTGTTCAAAAAAAAACTTGATGAGAAAGGTGAAATAACAAGAAACAAATCTAGATTAGTTTGCAAAGGCTATGCATAAGAAGAAGGATTGGATTACGGAGAGACATTTGCTCCTATTGAAAGAATGGAAGGAGTAAGAACATTACTTGCATATGCTGCATATAAAGGTTTCAAAGTCTATCAGATGGACATGAAGTTGACTTTTCTGAATGGTATACTAGAGGAGGAAGTCTACATAGAACAACTAGAGGGGTTTTTTGATGAGAAGAACAAGAACATTGTCTACAAACTACATAAAGCACTCTATGGACTGAAGCAAGCACCAAGAGCATGGTATGAAAGGCTGCACAAATATCTTGTGAAGATAGAATTTGAAAAAATAGATGACAACAACAACTTGTACATAAAAGGTGAGGAAGGTAAAGACATTTTGATTTCAAAAATATTTGTTGATGACATAATATTTGGAGGAAAAGATGTTTTATGCAAAGATTTTTCTGACCAAATGAAGCATGAATTTGAGATGTCAATGTTTGGAGAAATAAAATTCTTTGTTGGATTACAAGTACATCAGTTGAAGCATGACATATTTGTGACCCAATCTAAATACATCAAGGAAGTACTCAAAAAATTTGGGCTAGAAGATTCAAAACCAGTCAGCACACCAATGGCAACAGGTCATAAACTATCAAAGAATGATGAATCTGTTGAAGTAAATCAGACATTGTACAGGTCAATGATTGGAAAATTGCAATATATTGTACATAGTAGACTAGATATTGCATTAGTTGTTGGAATAGTAGCAAGATTTTCTGCCAATCCAAGAGAAAATCATTTAACGACAGTAAAAATAATACTAAGATACCTAAAAGGAACTAATGACTTTGGTTTATACTATAAGAGGAATGAAAAGTTTGAACTAAAAGCTTACACTGATGCAGACTAGGGAGGTAAAATTGATGATAGAAAAAGCACCAGTGGAGGAGCACTTTTCTTAGGAAAGAGGTTGATCACATGGACAAGCAAAAAGCAAAGTTGTACCTCACAATCTACTGCTGAAGCTGAATATGTGGCAGCTGCTATAAATTGCACTAATATTGTGTGGATTAAACACTTATTGCAAGGTATGAAGAAAGAGGTAATTAATCCTGTGACACTTTATTGTGATAATACAAGTGCTATCAATATATCAAAGAACCCAGTTATGCATACTAAAACTAAACACATTGCAATCAAGTATCATTATGTAAGAGAACTGGTGGAAGACAAACAAGTGAAGATGGAATATGTCAGCTCAAAGGAACAGATTGCTGATATCTTCACAAAAGAACTACCTAAAGATGCTTTTGAGTATCTTAGAGGTAAGTTAGGGGTGATACCCCTAGCTAAAGCTACTTGAACCAAAAAGAAAGTATGCCCTACATCAAATAAGCAGAATGATGAAGATTTTACACATTGATGCAAAGTATGTTTACTTTGGGATTCATGCCTAAAGTAATAGAAGTAATAGAGGGAGAGACTGACTAAATCTCCAAAGAGCTACATCTACATATTAAAGATGCTAATATGTCTTTGGCATTGTTGTCAAAGATGGAGAAGTGAACAACTGATCAACAAGATTGTTAAAGAAAAGGATCAAAGAAGTAAAGGGATATTTTAGAGGTTGATCAGAATAGAAAAAGAGGAATAATACAGATACAACAACAAAGAGGGAGAAGTGAAATAAAGATGTGATGTTACAACTTACTTTTTGGCATTTGGTTTTCTATTCTAACCTAGTGAGCTTTTGGTAGAATAGTTTATCTAATGGTTGATCAGTTTGGTTTTCCATCAATGCTAAAGAGGGAGATTGTTGGAAATCTGATTGAAAAGCTCATTGTTGTTGAAGATCAAAGAGGGATATTGTTGTGAAATATTGTTTTCAATCATTGTTTTTCCATTGATGTCAAACTTGCTATATGTAGGGATGATATTTGCTTACAAGATTCATGCACTATCACTTAGTTGATTGATGAAGAAGATTTGATACACAAGATGTAACAAAAGCACCTATGGGAAAGGTTGAGTTATGATATTGTAATGAAGTGCGAGAATCAGTTAAGACAATGGTCAAGTAATGTATTGATGACAAACTCAAAGATATAGAGGTTGATCACACTTAGATAAATTAGAGGAAGAAGTTGTAACAAGGTTAACTGCAAAGCTTTAACTTTGATCATAAGAAGGTGCCAAGCAAGTCAGTTGAAGCTGAGTAACAAAATTCTTAGTTGATGCCAAGTGATCTTCAAGTGTTGAGTAAAGATCAGGTGCTGAGCATCAGAAAAATTTTAGTATGTGCCAAGTAATCTTTAGGTGCTGAGCATCAAGAAAAAAATCGTTAATGCCAAGTAACATAGTATGTGTTGTGCACCAGTATTTCAATACTGTTGAGCTACTACATTATTTCAAATGATGAAGATTTTCCAAATCTGAGCTGACATAGTGGTTGCATTGAATTTTGTGAATAAGATTGGAAGATAAGGATGATGAGTTGTTGGCACAGAATCTTATGTGAACCATTTTTTTTGGGCAAATTCCAATGAATTATTGAAGAATTTTCTAGAGGAAACATAATATGGAATAGATACAATGTATCCTACCTAATCCATGCAAATTGAAATTGAAAAATGGAAGAATCAAGCAGGAAAAGGAACTCCAAGACTTCTATTTAAGAAGTCATAGACCAAGAAGTAGAGTGTTGTTGATCCTGTTGCTATAGAAGTGCCAAAAATTTGCAAAGTGATTGAAAGGGTGTCAAGAAGGAGACATCTAGGAGAAGGAAGAGCACAAAGGCTCTACTTATAAGAGTGGTCATGAAGAGATGATTGCACTGGTACATTGAGTATGGAGACTCAAAAAGACAAAGCTTGAAAGAAAAGGCAAGCAGTTAAGAGTTGCAAAGATAGAAGGTGAGGCAAGGATATGAGCTAAGAAGCGATCTGAAATCTACAAGATAAGTTGTATGTTGAAGTCAGGTGAAGATTTTCTAAAACTCTCTAGCAATTGTATTAGATCTGAAAATCCTATGGACTTAGGTTGGCCTAACAACCATTTGTAAATCCTTTAACAAGGTGGCATTCCAAGTGAATGTTCTAAAGTATTTTTACCAGGCCCACTTCTAATAGGGTGGTTAAATCCTCTAACAAGGTCACATTTAATAGTGTGTGTTGTAAGCCTTTAACAGGGTAGACCTTTCATAGGGCATCACTTCAGAAGGGTGAGAATTAAGTAGCATGTCATTGGTGGTTTTTACCAAATTGGGTTTCCACATAAATTATTGTGTTATGTTTTGATTTCTTGTGTGTCGTACTTGCATGTTAATTTATAGTAACTTGCTAATTTGACAAGATAAATATTGGAAGACTGAATGCTTGGATTAGTTCACTCTATTAAGAGAAAAGTTTCAATAGGACATGGACCTTAAATAACTAATTCGCCCCCCCCCTTCAGTTATTTTAAAGCAATTCTAATAGTGTATTCAATTTATTTTTCCCTATGTTGATTAAATTTGGACTATATATTTTATTGTCATATTCATCTATGCAATGTAATATTCAAAATTGCAATATGTATAATAGGTTGATGAATTTGATGAATGTACCAATGTGTCAATGTGGTGTCTTGTGCTTGTTAAAGACATCAAACATGCTAACTAATATTAGGCATCAATTTTGGTGTTTCTCAAATTGAAAAAGGTGGTTAATATATTTTTGTTTAAAATTATTGTATGAAGTTAAACATTATTGCAAGAACTTACAAAGATTTAGTATTGTAGGGGAATAATGGATGTGAACACTTTCCCTAGGTCAATGATGCCCCAACTACAACTGTACAATGTGCTGAAGAAATTGAGTACAAGTTATGTAAAGCTCAAGAGTTGGATAGGGTTGTGGTTGCTTCTATGAAAAAGGCAAAAATTATGTTTCTATGATGCCTTCTTTGTATTATGTTTTGACTTCTTTGTTGGGATAATATGCGGAAGTGTGCATCAAATTATGATTTTGTATAGAGATTGACCTTTTTGTTTGAACCATAATTGGACTGTATGTGAAGAAGTTTTTAGATATGACTTCTATGTTGAAGCTGTTTATAGATTTGTAACCTTACATTGGACAAATTTTTAGTAATGTCATGATGGACCATGTTTTTGTATGATAAATATTAAGATAAAATGAACATATTTTGTTTATAATTAGTTTTTGTATGATAAAATTTCAATAAATAAAATTTAGCTTATTTACAATTTTGCATACATATGTTATGCCAAATTATAGTAACATCATGACTATTTTGTTATTTTTAACTAGTTTTTAGAACTTGGGAAAATTAACCTAATTCATAAATTAATTTAAAAAGTAATATTCAATCATTTTTAAAAAATTATAATTTTTTTAAAAATGTATTTGAAAAAATTACAATACCATATAAAATATAAATTTAATGAATAGAAAAATAAATTAATAATTAATAATATCATATTTCCATAATCCATTTCTAATGATTTTTTTGCTTCTAGATTTGATTGTGTATCCTACAAATCCATTTCAAAAAAGTATTCACAAATTAAAAATTGCTAAAAAATAAATTTAATAAATAAAATAAATAAAAAATTGGAAAAAAGTCTAATTGCAATTCTAATATTATGAACCAAATGCAGAAGTTGTATCTTACCACTCATCTTCTAGGTTAACCAAACAAGACATATTATTTTCTCAAAACTAGATTTTAAAATTAAAAAACCTAGTTTTGATAAAACTTGGTTTTAAATCAAAACCCAAATTTGTTATTCCACTAAGAAAATAGACCCTAAAATACGATCGAGGAGATAGAAGGACATTAAGATTAAACTCATCTTATTTGAAGGATAGGTGGATGAACTTTAGGGCACAAAGTAACAATAATATAAGCACAAATGTTCAAGGCTTGGTAATTTACACTACAAGCGAAATCCAAATTTGGATTCTAGCTCTAAAATAGGTATGGAGCATTTTAAGTATGAGATTTATTAGATTTCCACAATCCATACTAATGCTTTCAAATTTTTGGATTTTATTGTGTATAGGTTTTTTACATCAACATTTTAGATCATACTAAATGATCCATCATCAAGATGTTAGAGAGTAAAGAACATAAGAT
The DNA here is from genome assembly GCA_028749045.1 of Cupressus sempervirens. NCBI lineage: Eukaryota > Viridiplantae > Streptophyta > Pinopsida > Cupressales > Cupressaceae > Cupressus > Cupressus sempervirens. The sequence continues at coordinate 502,366,212 of CM053786.1, forward strand.
AGTAGAATGTAGATCCACCTGACCTCAAAGGAGGGGGAGGAGGGGATAGGGTAGGAGAGAGAAGGTACAACACAAAGTTGACAAGACCCAACCCCAAACATCAATGAGAATAATAAACCATGCAAGGGGAGACACAAAAGTAAATGGAGAAAAGTCAAAAAGATTAATTAATAAAGTAAGTAAGCTAGTGTATGAGTGTATATAAATATACATATATCTATGAATATGAGTGAAAAGAAAGAAAAAGAATAAAAGAAAAGTCAATTGAGTGATGATAGCCCTCAAGACAAAAGAGCACGAGGAGAAAATAAAGAAATTAGAAAAATAGTAAATAACTAAAAAAGAAAGGAGTAAAGAAAAAGATGCTAAAAATGTAAATGACAAGTAAGAAATGAAATACACACACACACACACACACATATATATGTGCATGTATATACATACACACACACACACACACATATATATATATATATATATATATCAATGTATTATATATATGTATGATGTATATGTGTCTGTACCTACATATATATATAAATGACTAGAACAATATGTATGGATATATGTATATATATGTGTACATATATGTATATTTATGTGTATTTGTATATGTACATAAATAGTCATTATTTTAATAAATTTTTAGCATCTTTTTCTTTATTCCTTTCTTTTTATTATTTTTTAATTCTTTTATTTTCTCTTAGTGCTCTTTTGTCTTGAGGGCTATCATCACTCTTTTGACTTTTCTTTTCACTTATATTCATAGATGTATGTATATTTATAGACACTCCCACACTAGCTTACTTAATTTATTAATTAATTTGTTTGACTTTTCTCCATTTACTTTTGTGTCCCCCCCTGCATGATTTATTATTCTCATTGATATTTGGGGTTGTGTCTTGTCAAATTTGTGTTGTACCTTCTCTGTCCTCCCTGATCCCATCCTTCCCCTCTAAGATTTGGTAGATCTACATCTACTATCTTATGTTCTTTTCTCTCTACCATCTTGATGATGGATCATGTAGTATGATCCAAAAAATTGATGTAAAAAACTAGATACACAATCAAATCCAAAAATTTGAAAGCATTTTAAGTGTACTTAAATTCATAGTTTAGGAATAAATATATGTTTAATCCCTCTACTCTGAATATGAAATAGTTCCCAAGTTTGATTCCCATATTTAAAATGTTGGTATCACAAATCATGTTATATGTCAAAAATAACTAAGAAAAGTTTTGATATATGTCAAGAGGAGCTCACAAACATTAGGTCAAGATCCCTTGAAAAAGTGACATCTGGAAGCTTCTCCAAAGGTTAATCAATAATAATTCAAATAAAATAATGATGCTTCCCCATGAATATGCAAAATGGTAAGAAAACACCTTGTTATCAAATGAAACATATTCTAAACCAATTCAAAGTAACATAACATTCCAAGAATGTGTGACGATTTTTTATCAAACTCTCACACCTTTTTGACTTGGATTTTAATGACGTCCTTCAACAAGGTATTATAGATATTACCTTCCCTAATGATCAACTATCTCCACACCATTATTGTTTTACCAAGATCCATCATTTGCAAACTTTGGCAAAAGACTTTTCCACTACATACCCTATATGAGATGTTAAAGAAGAAATGGGAAGGCATTGACCAAATTTTTCACTTGGACAAGAGAAAAGGCATTTTGGTTGTCCATTTCACCAATCACTTTCATATAGATAAAGTTTTTCATACCAAATCATGGTCATGATGGCCTTTACATGAATTATTAGATTCCAAACTTTTCCTTTCCAGATTTGATTATAGGTTCTTCTCATTCTAGGCACAACTTCATAAGTTATATTTGGAGTATAGGGAATTATATATTATTGAAATCATAGGAATTGGCATTTTTTCAGCTTAACAAATTAGCATTTCATAATCCTAACTTCCTAGTCATATATTGTGTCCTCATTGATGTCTCCAAGAAAATACCAGAATATGGGAACAAGCAATGTTCATTGAGAATTTTAGGAATGTATGCTCCCATGGCTTCTCATCTTTTTACATCTCTTCCCATCATGTAAATCTTGTAGTTTCAAATACAATTTGACAAGATTTTTTTTTTTTTCTTAAATAGAGCCTAGTTATATCAAGAAATTATACCCTCATTAAAGACAATATTTAATAAGGTATATTGGATTTCCAATTTGTAATAAACTCATATACCCTTATATCCCTTAGCTCATACACCAACTTCTAGTCAAAGGTTATAGTTGTTCTTTTTAAAAAATCAACAAATAGATAGTGATTTCCTTATAGAATGATTTATTGTGAATTTATCCCCTGGCTTGGTGGTAATAAATAATGTATAAAGGTGCCAAAATTATGCATCTAAATTAACAATTTTGGATCATATATTAGAGAACTTAAATAGATTATTTGGGATAATAGTAGGGATTATTGAATAATATAATAAAGGGTGTTGCATGAAGAGGTAGATTAGTAGGGGAGGAGGGAAATGCATGCATGTGTGGGGTTGAACTTCTTATTGGGGGGGGGGGCATAGTATGGTAGTGGGTGGGCCCCTACTACTCTAAAGGGGTGAGGGGATGCTTAAAGAAACAATTTGTACTCTGGGAGGGAAATCATTAATCATCAAACTGGCCCTACCCCAATGTGCCCCTTTTCCATATTATTCTTGGGAATGACATTTAAACAAAGTGTAGAGCATGTGTAGTAGACAAAGAGGCCATCTTAGTAAACCTTGAGTAGTAAGATTCTAGCTAAGGTTAATTGAAAGAAAGCTTATTGAAGAGATGGTTGATGAAGTTATGATGGAAGATGATGAATATTGTCCTTAGTCATAGTCAAAATTTGAAGAGAATGAATTTGAAGGTAGACTGAAACATTCCAATTTAGGAGTTATTAGGGAGGAAGATCTATCACTTCATCAACATTTACCTATTGTAATAACCCCTATATAAGCACCATTAGCTTCATAACTAATTTTTATAAACTACCATAAGGGTCTGCAAGGAGTGATGCCTCAAATAATTTCTAAGAGCACTCAAATTCCAAATTCAATTCAATGTGAAGCTAATGGGGAGAAAGGTAAACAAATATCCTTATTACATTTTTATAATATAACTATCACCAACACAAAACAAAAAGATGTTGATCACATAAATATCAACATTGAGGATTGGGGTTTACTAATACTCTATATTTTCTTGTTAATTTTAGTGATTTATTTTTTATTTTGCAAGGGAACAACATAGATGGTTGGAGAATGATTTACTAATATTGATAGGAGTGTAACTCTCTAGCTTGTTGGTACTTGGCATCCACCTTGGTATTGTAATCACCCAAAAGTGGTCACCTAGACTATTAGCCCCCTTCTCAATTTTTTTGTTAAATTATTAAATCATTTATCTAGATCAAATATTTAAAAATTTATTTATTTAGTTTTATCCTATAGTTTGATCACTATATCCTAAGTTCATAATTAATTAAAAGGAACATATCCCCCTTTAATTAAATAAAAGACCCCTTTCAACTCTTATCCTAAGTTGCACACATAAAGTCATTTTCCCATTTTTTAAATAAAAGAAAAGACCTTTTGTCTCATATGGAGATACAAATTTCAACTCATTTGTATTGGTGGAAATGATCTTACACATGTATCATGCAAAATTCAGCTCCCCACCCTTTATTATATCTTCTTGTGTCATGATCTCCATGATCTATACTTCTTTAAAATGGAGAGCTCTCTTCTCATCTAAGGATCCATCTTGTTTGCATTAGTGTTATACTATAGATTTTTCTATAGGTACTCTTTTAGCTCTTGGAGGATCTTGTGGCTTCATATTCATTCTTACATAACATATTAGTTTAATCCTATATTGCATAAGTATAGTTTCTTTTATGCAATAGAGTAGTACATTTAGCTTAATTAGGAGGCTTGTAACACTCTCATATTTCTAGTTAGTTTTCCAATAGAGTAGTACATTTAGCTTAATTAGGAGGATTGTAACACTCTCATATTGCTAGTTAGTTTTCATTCTTTGCATTTCATATAGTTTAGTTTCATTTTGCATAGAATTTCATGGTAGTTCTTGGTCTCTAGCATCCTTTCTCATCTTAGAATCTCCCATTTCATGGTGTTCTTGAAGGGGCTGAATTTCTTAGGCTTAGCTAAGAGCCATTTTCATTTCTATTTACATTCCTTTGTACTCCATGACTAGGGAGCTCTAGGTCACCATTTAAGAATCTCAATCCATGAGATCTCTCAAATAGAAAGACTTAGAGAAGTGCACATTTTATGTGTACATTTTTCATGCCCACCATGAGGCACCAAAAATATACACATAAAATGTGCACTTCCCAATCATAGATAATGCTCCTATTTAGATTCACTTCCCAGATGCCTCTATCATGTATATTATAGAAAGAACCTAGAAGATGTTCTTTGATGGGTCATATACTCAAAATGGTGCTAGTGTCAAAATTCTATTTGTCACTCCTCATGGCTATACCATTCCAAAATCTTATTAGCTATTATTCCCATGCATAAATAATCTAGCTGAATATGAAGCTATGGCTAATGGAATCAAGCTATCCCTTGAATGGAGAATAACATAGCTACATATCTTTGGAAATTCTCAACTTGTCATCATTCAAGTGAATAGTGAGTACTAAACTAAGGATGACAAGCTAATACATTGAAAGAAATTGATTAATTCTTTAAGGAATTAATTCAAATTTTTTACCTTCCAACAAATTCCTAGAATGAAAAACAAGGTTGTTGATACTATGGAAACTTTGACATCTATTCTACAAGTACAAGAACATGAATCTCGCTTCTAGTTCCTAGTGGAAGAATTATGCTATCCCGCTTATGACTCTCCTAATGACCAAGTAATTTGCACTGTTGTTTGGCATGATTCCTCTTGCTACTCCACCATTTTATCTTACTTTTGAGACCAAATCATTCTTTAAAACCTTACACACAATGGAAAACACTAGCTTATATGTAACACTTTTCACTATACTCTCATCTCTAGTGACTTGTATAGAAAAAGCTTAGACAAAAAACTCCTTAGATACCTAGAAATAGATGAGTCTAAAAATGAATTAGCCAAAGTTCATGATAGTATTTTTGGTTCACATTCTAATGGTCTTGCACTTGGCTCATAAATTGCTTAGCGCAGCATACTATTGGCCAACCATGCAAGCAACGTTGTCCAATATGCTAAATCCTATAAGAAGTGTCAACTACAAAACAATTTGATTCACTCTCTTGGGCATAAACTCATCCCTTCTATTACACACTAGCCTTTCCAACAATAGGCCTTTGGCTTAGTTGGTAAGATTCATCCAAGTTCATCTAGCGAACACAATCTCATAACCACAACAACTAATTACTTCACTAAATGGGTTGAAGTTGTTCTGTATTCTACTACTACTACAAGAAAACATGTTGTTGGTTATCACTACGATTGATCAGGCACAAACAATTTTGCCTATACCCCCCACCCAACCCCACACATGGCCCCCCCCCCACCTCAAACCTTCATCCTCATGCCATAGAATAGTAGGGGCTACCCCAATGGGTGGGGGGTTATATTGCCCCCCCCCCCCCCCCCCCCCCCCCCCCCAACCCCTCGACTAGACTCTAGTTGGTGTTTAGAGTAAGGCATGGGCATCGATTGAACTGGAGGGGACTCATTATTATTGGTGTGGATGTTGGCCACCACTTGACTATGGGGGCTTCATGTTCATACTAAATCACATCATCTTTCACTATGGTATTCCTTCTTCCATAGTCACTAACAATGGAGGGTAGTTTAAGAATAAGGACCTAAGGCATCTTTGTCAAAATTTTAGAATCAAGCAACATTGGTTCTCTATATATTATCCTCAAGGGAATGACCAAGATGAGGCGTCAAACAAAATACTACTAATTTTTTTGCATAATATAGTTCACAAGTTAGGAAGGGACTTACATCTACAAATTAATCTAACATTATGAGCTTATAGTACTACCATACATACTCCCACTGGGGCTACTCTCTTTGCACTATTTTATGGTTCTAAGGCTTTACTCCCATTAGAAGTTGAGATTACCTCTTTTTGAGTCTCTTTACATGGACTAATCACTAATGAGGACCATAGGGATATGAGAATTCATGAGCTTGAAACTCTAGGTGAACACCAAAAGGATGCTTTTGACCACATGCGATCTTATCAGAAGAGGATGTCTACCAATTATAATAAGAAAGCCCATCATCAGGAATCCCAAGTAGGAGAGCTTGTTCTTATAAAAAACCCCAAGAATTAGTACAACATAGAACAAAAATTTAAGTTTGAACCTAACTTGTTGGGTCCCTACATTATCTCAACAACATTTGGATCTAGTGCTTACCAACTTCTACACCTAAGGGAGAACAACTCCCTGAGCCTATCAACATTTTCCATGTAAATAATTTCTATGCCTAAGGCTATTAGTATTAATTTTTTTGTACATATTTTGTGGTCCTAATTGTTTTAATAAAAAAATCACACATGATGCTGAAAAAATCCTAAAAAATAGAAAATATCCCAAAAAATGATCATCTTAGTGAAAACTAGAAAATAGGTGCTTTGATGCATCACCAAAAAATAATATGTAAAACTTCTTGAAATTTTTTTCTAAGTGATGAAAACCTAGAAATAGGTGCTACTCAAGACCCATGCACCTATGTCTATGAATCTTTCTTTGCACTCATTGACTTCATTCCCACTTTGCCTTGCCTATCTTGGATTCTACTCTCTTCTAGGTCTAGGGGGTATAAACTGTATGGCTTATCAGGGTCTCTTTGTGTATTGGTTTCTCTTTGGTAGCTTTCTCAATAGTGTTTCTAAACACTTTCCCATGATATCAATTTTTTCTCAACACTTTTTGGATACTTTAGCTATAGTTTAGAATACTACAATATTTATCACCACCAGATTTGAGTCCTAAAGAGATGGTCATGTGAATTACAAACACACGTGCTTGAACATTAAACCTATTGAGATATAATTGAATTTATTATCTTTGTGTGCTATGAAAATCTCTTTTCTGAGTGTTTCTTCCCTAATAGTCTCTTGAGGATGTCATGGACTAGAAGAATGGGGACATGGGGTATTTTTTACTTTCTTTTTTCTTGTAGGTATACTTTGTTGATCTAAAGTGTCATGAGCATTCGTTCTTTTCATACTTGAAATTTAGTGTCTAAAATGTATCATCCTTGTTTGTTTTTGCAAGACCACATTCAGGGGTTATCTTGGCACTTATGCCTTGATACAGGTATAATCTTGCTATATTAAACTTAGGGAACCTTACTACATTATCCATCTTGACCTATATGTCTTTGATGCCTAGGTTGGGTTCCCGTATACCTATCCAACATATATCATATTCATATCCTTATAGTCATACTAGTGATGATTGTGTGATCTTTTGATGTCCTTAATAAAGCTTGATGATGAAAAATTGGAGTCTACATATGTCTCCCTTGCAAACACACCTTTTTGCATACTAGTTTTCATTTTAGGGCTTATTTTAGTTTAGAGTTTGCATCTTTCATGTTGAGAGAGCTATCTCTTCATCTTTCACAGATATGTCATCAAACTACATTCACCTTTTATCACTTCCTCTAGATCATGTCTTGCAATTCTTATCACTGATATTAATTTAGTGCTTATATTCTTGTCACCACAAGGGGTTAATCTAATCATCATATTGTTGGTACCCATATAGGCCTAATATTTAAAATTTTAGTTTTAGGGCTTGAATCTCTTCTAACTAAGTTCAAAAAGAAGGTCAGAGTGGTTTGAAATTATTTGATTTTCTCATGTAGGGTCAATAGCTTATCTTGATTCAATGAATTTTAAAATCAAAGCTCAAAGGCTCCAGATTAGTTCAGAGGTACCTCAATTCAACAGTTCAAAGCTTGAAGGCCAAGTAGAATGGTTCAATCTGATATACCTAGTATAGCTAGTTCAACTAGGTTTTAGATGGTCCATCAGATGTGCAAATGAATTGCCATGTCCTTTCAAAGAAATATGGACATGTATGCAAAAATAAAATCAAAATAAGAATACTACCATGTGCATGGTCTCCAATAATTTACCATGTGCCTTACAAATATTTCCTCCAATTCAAGCTCAGGCTAACAAGAGAGCATTCAAATTGGACTGGTGAAGTGTTAATCAATTATGCCATGTGTACATGAAAAATGACACATGTTGAAAATATCTCCATATGTGTTCTTGATGAAGGGTGCCCCCCTTAATACCATAAACCATAATAGAAAACAAAGAAACAACAACAAATGTGAAAAAAAAATGTGGACTTCTTATTTGCACTCCAAATGTGAAATTACAATATTCATAAGTACAATATGCTAACCCACATGGATGTCTTCATTAGAATAATTTGAAAGACAAGTTGTGAATTATCACCTAGAGCTGTTCTAGACAATGCTCAGGCCTTTCTTAAATAGGCAATTTTATGCCATCCGAAAAGGTTCTAGATAATGAAAGTTAATACCTAGGGCCAAAAGACCCTAACAATACACAGAGTCAGCTAAATACATCTTTGACAATTATTTTAGATATTTCACATAGCCCAACTTTGCAAGGCCATAATTCTTGAACCATTTCTCTGATTGACTATCATAACCACAATTCAAAAATGCCAACTCCTGATCTACATGCTTAGAGTTGTGCAACTACCCTTCCATCGAGTTTTTGGACCTCATTCAGGCACTCTAAGGCCTCCAATAGTGAGCTTGAAGATTTTTCTACAATTTTTTCCATTGAAAATCTACAATAACTTCTTTGATACTAAAGTTGGAGCAATGAGATTTTTATGGTAGGCTTACAACTCTAAAATGAACCTTCATATAGTAAATGAGAACATTCCAAGCTCATATGACAAACTTATTGAAAAGAGAAAGCTCCCATAAATAGTAACCACCCTATCTACTAGTCCTTATTAAAATAGAAAATACTAAAAAGAAAATATTTTTGGGTGATGCAAGATTTGTCGTACACCCAGGATGCTCCTCCATCAGACACCCAAGATAATTTGAGAAGTGATTCTATCACATCTCAGGTGTTTAGAGGAAATCCAAGATGGTTAACCTCCTCCCTTGATAACCATGATGAATCCTCTACTAAACTCCATTTCCATTTGACTAGGTACTTCTCATAAGTTTTTTTTCTTTTACTATTGCCAATATGACTATCTATTATCTCTTTAATCTCCTTTGTAGTCAAACTAGCTACTGGAATACTCCACTGCACTTCTATAATTTCATCTCCATCACCTCCTTCATAATACTCTATCAAATCTAAAATATTAAATATTGGTGAAATATTTAATTCAGCAAGCAACTCCACTTCATAAGCATTTCTAGAATCATGCCTTTTCATTATCTTTCATGGTCCAAACTTCTTCATCTTCAAATTATTATATGTACCCACTGGAAAAAACTCCTTTCTCAAATGAACCATGACTTCATCTCCAATCTAAAATTCCTTATACCTCCTTTTCACATCTATCTTAGCTTTTTAATATATATTCATCTTTATGATGTTCTTCCTCACCTCCTCATGGATGTTCTTTAAATGTTCAACAAATTCTTTTGTTTCAGCACTACTTATCTCTCCTTTATCCAACTACCTCAATTCAGAAGCATTTCTAGGACTACTCCCATATACAATTTGTAATGGTGATTTACTAGTACTCCTATTGATAAAATTATTATATGAAAATTATGCCTATGGTAAAATCATATCCCATCCTTTTGGTTTATCTTCAACCAAGCATCTCAGCAAATTTCCCAAACTCCTATTCATAACTTTTGTCTATTCATCAGTCTAGGGATGATGTGAGGAATTGAACTTCAAATTTATCTTCAAATTCTTTCACAATGTATGCTAGAAATAACCAACAAATTTGGTATCTTGATTTGAAACTATACTCTTTGGTAGACCATGTAGTCTCACCACTTCCCTGAACAACAACACTACCACATGAACAACATCACTAGTCTTCTTGCAAGGAATAAAATGTGCCCTCTTTGAAAACCCATCAACCACCACAAAAATAGAATCATGCCTACACTACATCCTTGGTAATCCAAGAACAAAATTCATTCTGACATCTTCCTACAGCTTCTCTGGTATAGGTAATGGTTGATACAACCCTATATTCTACTTTACTCCTTTCATTGTTTGACATACTCTATACCTCTATACAAACTTCTTGACATCTTGTTGCAATTGTGGCTAGTAATAATTCTTAGCAACCAAAGAAATGGTTTTATCTCTACCAAAATGTCCAACTAGCTTTGTTTGAACAACATACTATCCTAGATCATGAAATCCAACCACTCTGTCTTGTCAAGTATAATGGATTTTGTACAAACCTTCTATGCTTCACCAAAATTAGGATCATTTGGATACGAGGTACTAAGTTCTTTGAACCCAACCACCTCTATCTGTATTTCTATGAGAAAAATTTATCTTCTACTAAGATCATCTATAACTCTGTTAGACTTCCCACTCCCATGTTTCAAAAAAAATGTATAACCCTAAAAAAACTCAACCTACTTCAAATGCCTTTGGTTCAATTTTCCTTGACTATTCAAATATTGCAAAGCTTGATGATTAGTATAGAAAACAGAATCCTTAGGAAGAAGATAGTGTCTCCACGTCTTCAATGCTTGAACTATAGCATAAAATTCCTGATCATAAACATAATATTTTCTTTTTGCATCATTCAATTTCTCACTGAAATAAGCAATAGGTCTACCTTATTGGCTCATAACAGCTCCTATTCGAGTACCACTAGCATCACAATCTACTTGAAACACCTTGTTACAATTAGGAAGTGCTAAAACATGTTGCTCAGTAACTTTCTATTTTAATAGATTAAAACTCTTATCTACATCTACAGTCCACTTAAATTCTTTCTTATCCCCTCTCATTGTAAAAACTACCTAGTCCATGAAAATATCTTACATCTGTCACACTCCTTGGAGTAGGCCATTCAAGGATAGCCTTCACTTTCTTTGGGTCCATTTTCAAACCTTTTGTTGAGACTACAAATCCCACGTACACCAACTCCTTCTTTACAAAACTATAATTCTTCAAGTTTATCAGCAACTTTTCTTCCCTCAACTCATCAAACATCTTGCAAATATGGATCAAATGCTCCTCTAATGTCTTACTAAAAATCAAGATATCATCTAGGTAAAAAATGACAAACTTACACAAAAATTCATTTAGTACCTCATGAAAGTGCTCAGTGCATTGGTTAGCCCAAAAGGCATGACTAACCACTCGTACAGTCCTTATTTTTTCTTGAAAGCAGTCTTCCACTCATCACCTTCTTTGATATAAATCTGATAGTATGCACTCTTCAAATTTATCTTTGTGAAATACTCAGCTCCACTCAAATAGTCTATAATATCATCCATCCTTGGCAATGGAAATTTGTACTTGATTGTGATCTTGTTGATAGCATTAGAATTTGTGCACATCCTCCATTCTTCATTATTCTTTGGTGCTAATATTGCTGGTATAACACATGTACTCAGACTCTCTTAAATTAACCCCTTCTACAACAACTCATGAACTTACTTGTTAACTCTTCACTTTCTGCTAGTGTCATCCTGTGTGCTACCTTGTTTTGAAAATTGGCTCATGGAACCAAATCTATTTAGTGACTAATCTTCCTCATTGGGGGAATCCATTAGGTACATTATCTGACACAATATTAGAAAACTCTTCCAACATATCTGCAACTTTTGCAGGTACCTCCTCTACTTCTTCTTTACTATCTTTTAGAAATATAGAAAAACACATATGTACATGCTTCATACCTTTGAGAAACTCTTTTCCATCAATAAAACATATTCTAGTAGCACTACGTACATTTTCTTCTTTCTCCTTCAATGGCTTCAACTTATGTTTCATTCCATCCTTGGTCAAAGTGTAGGTATTTGCTTGCCCATTGTGTGTAGCATGTCTGTCAAACTACCACAACCTACCCAACAACATATGACATATGTCCATAGGAATGATATCACATAGTACCTCATCCTGGTAGCTTCCAATCTTGAACTTCACTGAGCACTGCTCATTGACCATGACCTTGTGGTCATCTTGCACCCAAGAAATATAGTATGGATGCAGGTGTTTCTATCTCTTCAGCTTCAAATTCATGGCCATCATTTCTGATACTAGATTGTCAGTACTTCTACCATCAATGATCATATCACAACACTTATCTTCATATCTACACCTTGTGTGAAAAAAGCTTCTTCTTTGATCATGTTCATTCTCACTACTTAGCAGGAATCTTTTGTTAACTAGGACTTCTCCTCTATCAGCATCTTCAAAATGTGATAATTTAGCATCTTCATCAACATGTGCAACTCTGGCCTGGCCTTTAGTTCTTTGATCTATCCTTCCTTGGCATTGGGTACATTCAAAGGCTCTATGCCCTTCTTCTCCATAGTGAAAACATTTCCCATGGAAGCCTCCTCTTCTAGATCCTTTTCCTCTGCCTCTTCCTCTCTAATCTCCCTTGTTCTAATCATGGAAATGATTAGAATTGGTTACCCTTTAGTTCTGACTACTACTTCTAGTCCCATCCTTATTCTTCTAATCATCATTACGGCCACCATAAGATTATTTGCCAAATCTTTTGCCACAACATCTTCCACTATTCTTTTTGTCAAATTTCTTGCTCAATTTCTCTTCAACCCTTAGGGAAAACTGATATACCTCCTCAATATTGGTCACTCAAACAAGACTCATCTCATCCTAAATGCTTGGCCTCAACCCATTAAGATAATGGGAAACTTTTTCCTTATCAGCTTTTGCATGGCTAGTTCTAATGAGAACTCAATACAACTCTTCAGTATAGTCTTGAATAGATTTTTGTGCTTTCTTCAACCCTTGCATTTTCTTCAACAGATCAAGTTCATAATCCTTGATAATGAATTGTCGCATCATTTTAACTACCATCCAATCCCATCTAGCAATTCTATCCTTTCCTCTTTTATTTTGATCCAACTAGATCTCCTACCACTAGATCTTTTCGTGACCTTTCAGTTTGGCCTTCACACACTTGACCCTATCCAAATCTTCATATCTTCATATTCAAAGTACTCTTCAAATTTATTGATCTAGTTGATCAATTACTCTAGGTTGAGGTTTCCCAAAAATGTGGGAACATCAAACTTTGGTCATTTTCCAATACTAGAAATGACCCTAAAAAGCTTCGACTCCTCTGGGTTAAGAACTTCCTCTACTGCATCTGGGTCCAAATTTCCTTCTTCTTCTCTTTCATCCTCACTTTCATAATCTCCTATGGAAAGATTCATTCCTCTATGAATCTATTCTTACATCACTTGCATTTTCCTCTAGAAGGTTCTAAAATCCTTAGGTGTGACACCTTTGACTCTTCCACCATGCTCTCTTTCTGGAGGCATTTTAGCACTTCCACTGAAACCCTAGTGCAAACTGCCTCTCAATCAATGATTTTTCTACACGCTTAGCCCAAATCATGGTCCTAGTGTAAACTACCTCACATTTGGTGATCTATCCACACACTCAAGAACTCTAGCTCTGATACCACTTGATGAAGTGTGCCCCCCTTAATACCATAAACCATAACTAGAAAATAAAGAAACAACAACAAATGTGAGAACAAATGTGGACTTCTTATTTATGCTACAAATGCAGAATTATTGTATTCACAAGTACAATATGCTAACCCACATGGACACATTAATTATAATAATTTGCAAGATAAGTTGTGAACTATCAACTAGAGCTGATCTAGACAATTTTTAGGCCTTTCTTAAATAGACAATTTTATGCCACCTGAGAAGGTTCTAAACAATGAAACTTTATAGCCAGGTTTGACAAACCCTAACAATACATATAGAGTTTTCCAAATACATCTTTGATAATTATTTTAGATATTTTAGGTAGCACAACTTTAGAAGGCCATAACTCTCAAACCATTACTTTGATTAGCTATTATAACCACTTTTCAGAAACACTAGCTCTTGATCTATAGGCTTATAACTATGCAAGTGCCCTTCTGTTGATTTTTTGGACTTCATTTGGGAAATCTAAGGCCTCCAATAGTGAGCCTAAATTTTATTTTTTTGCAATTTTTCCACTGAAAATCTGTAATAACTTCTCTGATACTTAAGCTGGAGCAATGAGATTTTAATGGTAGGCTTACAACTTTGAAATGAACCTTCATGTAGAAAATGAGAACATTCCAAGCTTGTAGAAAAGTTACTAAAAATAGCAAGTTCCCATAAATAGTAACCACCCTGTCTACTAGTCCTTATTAAAATAGAAAAGGCAAAAGAAAATATTTTAGGGTGATGCAAGATTGCTTGTACACCCAAGATGCTCCTGCATTAGTTCTAGCATATTTCTTAATTAAAACCCATTCAAAATCTATGTGAAAAATTGACTCTCACATGCCAATAGGTGAAAGAGGAACCAATAATAACAAGGAATGTCCAACACATCTTTTCTATGGAGAGAACACACTTGTGCATGGAATATGTTTGACAAAATGTCATCTAGTCAAAGAAAATCTAGGCACCATTGACAACAATTGTGGCACATGGGAGTTAATTACCAATCACCATGACTTCATTGAAGAAGCTTAAAAGATCATAGGTTTGATGGATAATTATGAAGGGATGAGAATCGACCTCCATCGACCTCTTTTAAGAAGAACATTGACACAAAGATTGAGGGCTTTGCACATATGTGGATGTAAAGAAGAAGTTGATATCCAAGTATTTGAATGCATGTCGAGTTGTCATAGTTCATAGAAAGTGAAATGCCATGAGGTGGGTTCCTTGGCCACACCTTCATCATGGATGAGACATGGTTCATTATAGATTCCTACTGCCAAAGCATTTGGGATCATTGTTATAAGAAAGAAATAGAATGCATGTGGATATATCTAAACTATTTGACCAAATGTCTTAGGCAAGGAGACCCATAACCTATTGTCTAACTTGGTCCCTCTTCTTGAGAAATTCATGGATTGCTAATGGGGGGTTCAAGTGTAGGCTTTGTATTCACTGAATATTGCATCAATTCATCATGCTAGGATTTAGAAATTGGAGCATGATCTACACATGCAATGCCAATTCCAGACTTGAGAAATAATGGACACAACTCTTAAAAAATAATGAGCTCATGGGCCATGGGACCATGATATTGACTCATATGAATTCATGTAGGTTGTTTAATAGAATTCTTGAAACTTAAATGGATATGTATGGCAATAAAATTGAGTGTGATGATATGGTCACTTGAGTTGTCATGAGAGTCGACAACAACATGACCTTAGGTGGATTATTTGCTCAATCAAGTGCCTGAACTCAAAAGATACATAGAGAAGTAAAGCATATGATGGATCATCAAGAAATTCATTCCTCCAAGATTGCACTAGACTATTTCATAATTTTCCATAATGGATTTTTTCATAGATCATCAATGCAAAGAATCCATGCCCAAGTGGATTTCTAATGTAATGGACATCGGTTCAGGAAAGGCCATAAATCAACAAAGGATCCTCGAAATGAAATTCATCATCATTATATGAGATAGTCGATAACAAATCAATGGCTTTCTGCTTATTTTGTTTTTAAACCCAACATAATACAAAGGAGGGAATTATGTTCACGAGGTTCAAACAAACCATAAAATTGGACTTTGACTCAACATGTAGATAGCAAGGAAGGAAGATGGTTAGAGTTTTTGTTGATCTCTTCATGATGAATATATGACACAATAAAGACTCGGCACAATGTTCACATATAGAGAGGAGTGATGAACACCTATCGGGTTTTCTCTTATAGTAGCCGATGATTTCAATCCTTCCTTTTAGTTTTAAGCTATTAGGCACAACCATCATGTGTGATCGATATATAAGGAGCAAGATGGTGGATGATTGAAAACTAAAAATTCTTTCTCATGCTTGAAAATAGTATAAGTGTAATCACAGGGAGGTCATTTCATTGCCAAATGAAGCCATTTGAAGAAAAAATCAACATGGAGAAGGATTAGAAACCCTTTATCCCTCAAATTGATACATAATGAATGAGAGAGCATTGACATAAAGGATTGTGGAGTAAAAAAAAAAGTGTGAAGTCATGAGTTTTGTTAATAATAATAATAATGAGGAGAGAGATTTTGACTGGGTCTATTTTTGGAAAGAATAGCATGTCAATCATATTTCCAGATTGTATCAAAGAAATGAAAGCCTCCACATGCTAGAATATTCACATTTCACACTCATAACATGGTAGTACACCTCATGTATAGGGGTTTGAGAATTATAATAATGTTTTTTTTAAAGGAAAAAACCATTACATTACATATATTTTTATAATGGTTTAGATGGATATTCATCACCAAGAATCAGTTCCTAGAAATTAAAGAGACCATTGGGAGGCAAAAGATAAATAAGGTAGAAAAAGTGAAAGAAAGGGTTACAGGGAAGGGGAGACTACCTTTTCCTATAGATTTTGGGCTTCCGAGAGGGGGGGATTTACTTTGTTTTATTCTGATTATAATGCAGAGAAAGGGGATTTTTTATTGTTAGATAGTGGTCAATGAACAAGAACAACAAAATTTTGGTTCTTTGTCATGTTTGAAGAGGGTAAATTTTAGTTTATTAAAACTTTGAGTTTAAATGCTTATTTTTTGATCAATATTCAACTTTGAGTAATATAGATTTTCTCGAAATGTGCATCTATTACATCTGATCATCTTTTTGACTTAGTGCTCAAGATTTTTGTATTTTTTGAAAGAGTAGTTTGTCTTTCTTTGTGTTATTTTTGTAAAGTAATGATTGGATAAGTGGGCTTTGTGTTAATTATTTTCTCTTTCCTTTTAGTCACTTAGTTTTTCTGCATCTATGTCATGTTTATAGATAGATGTCTGTAAAAATTTCTTACTTTCACATTAAAAGCATCATTAATCATAGTGTAGTTGATTCATTGTAAATCCTACACAGTGAGTTGTACCCAAATAAATTCAAAGGGTACTTGCACACTTCAATAGCAAAGTGACCAAACTGTTAGTGTTGATTTAGTCTTCCTATCTAGGCATTTTGGGGTTAATTTTTATATATGTATTTGGAGGATATTCTGTCCAGTAACAAATTTTTGGCAACTCTACTGGGGAAATCCAAAATGAAGATCAATGTTAATAATTATTTCCTCAGTTAGGAGATTGATGACTCTATATAAAGACCATATTGAATATGAAAGTGATGAGAAGGCCAAGGCCAAATTCCACTCTCCTAGAACTTTATTCAATGAAGGATAAAGTGTTGTGTGAGTTTGTGGATAGCTATAATGAAAGAATTTCCTGAGCTATCAGGAATAACACAAACTTTGAAAATGACAACATGTCTTGGCTATTGTGTGAGTTTTTGGATAGCTATAATGAAAGAATTTCCTAAGCTATCAGGAATAACATAAGCTTGGAAGATGACACCATGTCTTGGCTATTCTGGAGAACCCTTTGTGTCAGATTCCACATGTCGAAGGAGTTAGAAGAAAGGAGTAAAGTGCTATAAGTATATTAAAAAAGGGTATCATAGCTAAATGAAGAGTTGAAAGTTGATGAAGAAGAAGCTCTGGTTATCTTAATTTCATCCATTTATCTCAATCACTTTGTCATAATTGAACAAGAAGTCCAATCAGATTTACTTCAGCCTCCTGCTGATCCAATTTTAAAGGATGAGAATATCTGTGACAACACTAGAGAAATGGTAAGTAATGATGATGAAATCTTGCCCCAATTTCCTTTTTCACCTCATGTAGAAAGTTATACATTTGAAGGTTGTGATGATCATCTTTTTCTAAAGATTGTACTTAAATGCTTTCTAACAATGCCTTGCTAGAATATGAATCTTTTAATGTAATGGAAGATGATGAGAATAATGATTCTTTGTGTATGAATGTTGAAGAAGGTCTCATTCTAGAATATTTTTATTTTAAAAATAATGTAGCATTAGATCTTATTGGTAATGTTGATGTTAGAGATGGTGTTGAAGTTTGTTTTAAAAAGGACTCTGTTGTGACTGGAAATTTGGCCAAAGGGATGAATATGGAAATGAAACTAGAGCAAGGGATCTCTTTTGATAGAGAAATGTTACAACCTCAAGAAGAGAAATCAAATTTCCCCTTGGTACCTTTTGTGCAAGAATGCTCCTCTACAATGACTTTAGGTATTGGTGCATTTCTCACTTTGGTTTTAGATAGGGAGCTTTTTGATTTTATTGCATCTAAGAAAGAAGGGATGATTATTTTAAAAATAGATCCTATGGTAGAAGAATCTAAATGTAACCATATTAAAGTAGTGTATTTGATAAAGATATGCAAGTAAGTTTACTAAAGGAGGAACCGCATTTTTTTCATTCAAATATTGGAAATGAGGGTGCAAGTTTTATATTTCCTATTGTTGGCTCCTATTATCTAAAAGAATGTAATGATCTGCACCCTAAAATGGTCATCTAGACTATGGGCCCCCATTATTCAATTTATCAATTTCTTGAATCAATGATTTGCAATATTTTATTGAATCAATTCAAATCAAACTCCTTGATCAAATTTGATTATTTCAATATTTCCTAAGGTTGATCATTTTATCCTAAGTCTTATTTAATTAAAAGAAAATCTTGTTTTTAGTTAAATAAAATTAGTCCCCTATTAATTAAAAGAAAACCTCTCTTTTAATAAAATAATTCATCCGTATTTTTTTTAATTAAGAGAAAAACCCCTCTTTTAATTTAATTGAATATTTCCTATTTAAGTAAAAGAACTTGTTCCCTTTTAATTAAATAAATCCCATGTGAAAAAGGAAATGAAATAAATAAAAATGAAATAAATTCTTTTTCCACCCCTCATTTAATTTTCCTCCTTTTTTCTCATTGGTGGAATTTTGTCTGACATGGATCAAACTCTATTATCCCATATTGGTTGTGAGAAGCCTCTCACCTCCATATTTTCCTTTATAAGGGAGATCCCTCTCCTCATTTTGGACATCCATGACTATGCTATTGTTATGATATAGGTTTATAAAGCGATTTTGGAGAAGGAGTTTGAGCATTATAGCTTTCTATGGAGAACTTCTATCTTCTTGTCTTATTCTCTCTCTTGCATCCATGGCTTCCATCATGAGGTTTTGTCCTTGCAATTTCATACTATCTTAGTGTCATATTTATTTTCATAGATTAATATTGCATTGTTATTTCCTTCAGAGATTAGATTTCCTTTCTTGCATTTCTTTGCATTGTTATCATTTAGATTAGTTTGCATTTTCATTTGAATGCATAGTTTTATCCTTGAACCTCTTGTTTCATGGTGTACTTGCATGGGAACAAACTAGGTCAAATTGAAACTAGGTCAAACTGAGGGCCTCCATTACAAACCCTTGCACTCCATGAATAGAGAGCTATGAGCTGCCATTTGAGACCTCATTTTTTAGCAATCTTGGATATAATGACTCATAGAAGTGTGCTTACATTTTAGGCATACACAAGTAAGTTTACTAAAGGAGGAGCCACATTTTTTTCATTCAAATATTGGAAATGAGGGTGAAAGTTTTATATTTCCTATTGTTAGATCTTATTAGAAATAATTTAATGATCTTAATGCAACACTTTACCATATTAATGATAAACTAATGGTGTCTGTCCCTGATAAGAAGGATATTAGTACTTTTCAACCCCAAGACAACATGAGTGTATCCTATTCAAAAGGTAGCGAAATGGAAAGTAAAGAAGTTTATCCAGCACAAATGGTGGCAACTATCTCATATATAGAAGGGCTATACTCGTAGCAGATTAGATACTATTGCTATCATAAACTTTATAAAATGGAAAGACATCAAGCTTGCAGTTGGCCAAGTAAAGGGAAGTTTAGTATTTGGGTCAGCAAATTGGGTATCTCATAATGCATGCCCTATGGATTCCAAATTGTATCTATTGTTGTATTTAATCTAGGTATACATGTGATGTGTGCTATTCCATTTAATTTTGACAATGATTCTATCTCACACAAACAATTTGAAGGTAATGTCACTTTTTCTTTTAGGATGTTGGATTATCAACTCTTCAAGTTTGAGCTTACTAGTGATGCTAAATATTCTATGCTAGAATACTTATGAAATCTTGAAATTTATGATAAATTGTGGCTCTTTGAGCAAAATGTACACTTTTCCAAATTCTCACACAACATCAATTTTACTTGCAACAATAACGAGTCTATCCAAACAAAGTGGTGTTGGGTTCTTTCATTTAGATGAAACCTATTGTTCAAAAAAGGCTCCTACTTCTCCCAACTGATAAATGGATTCATGTGACTTTTTCTTACTTCTATATCTTGTGGTAGGCTATCTTCCTACCTTTGCATATATTGTAAATGTGTTTTTGGTGTGCATAACACTATTAGATTGAATAATGTTCAAGCTTCACGCTTGTTGGTAGTTTAACACTTTGGCTGGTTGGCTTTGCCTTCCTCCCCTCTGCCCTTAACCAAGCAACTCTTGATTTTCCTTTTCTTTGTGACTCTATATTCCAATGGATAAGACACTTGTCTTTTCCTAGAGATCACTAAAGTTCTCTATTTTTAAGTCAAAAATACCACACTTAGAACCCTTGTTGGTATCCATATAGACCTGGTATTTAAAATTTTTGTTTTAGGCCTCAAACCTCTTCTAACTAAGTTCAAAAAGCAGTTCAAAGTGGTTCAAAATTTGTTCAATTTTCTCATGTAGGTTCAATGGCTTATCCTGATTCAATGCATTTCAAAATTGAAGCTCATAGGCTCTAGATTAGTTTAGAGGTACCTCAGTTCAAAGTTTGAAGGTCAAATAGAATGGTTCAATCTGATATAGCTAGTATACCTACTTCAACTAGGTTTTAGATAGTCCATTGGATGCATAGATGAGTTTCCATGTTCTTTCAAAGAAATATGGACATGTATGCAAAAGCACAATCAAAATAAGAATTTTGCCATCTGCATGGTCTCCAACAATTTACTGTGTGCCTTACAAATGTCTCCTCCATCAATTTGAGCTCAAGATAACAAGAGAGCATTCAAATTAGACTAGTGAGGTGTTGATCAACTATGCCATGTATATGTAAAAAATGGCACATGTTGAAACTATTTCCATATGTGTTCTAGCATATTTATTAATTAAAACCATTCAAAATCTATGTGAAAAACTAACTCTCACATGTTGACAGTTGAAAGAGGAACCAACAATAATGAGGAATGTCCAACACATCTTTGTGATGGAGAGAACACACTTGTGCATGAAATATGTTTGACAAAATGTCAATCAGTCAAAGAAAATCTGAGCACCATGGGCAATGATTGTGGCACATGGGAGTCAATTCACAATCACCATGGTTTCATTGAAGAAGCTTAAAAGCTCATGGGTTTGATGGAAAATTATGAAGGGATGAGATTCAACCTCCATCAACCTCTTTTAAGAAGAACATCGACACAAAGATTGAGGGCTCTGTACATATGTGGATATAAAGAAGAAGTTGATATTTTAGTGTTTGAATGCACGTCAAGTTATCATAGTTCACGCAAAGTAAAATGCCATGAGGTGGGTTCCTTGGTCATGCCTTCATCATGGATGATACATGGTTCATTATAGATTCCTATTGCCGAAGCATTTGGGGTCATCATTATGAAGAAAGAAATAGAATGCCTGTGGGTGTATCCAAACTATTTGACCAAATGCCTTAGGCAAGGAGACTCATAACCTACTATCTAACTTGGTCCCTTTTCTTGAGAAAGTTGTGGATTGCTAATAAGGGGTTTAAGTAGAGGATTTTTATTGACTAGTTACTACATTGATTCATCATACTAGGTTTGAGAAATTGGAGCATAATCTGCACATGCAATGCCAATTCTAGACCCAAGAAATAATGGACACAACTTTTTAAAAATAATGAGCTCATGGGACCATGGGGCCATGATATCAACTCATATGAATTCATGTAGGTTGTTTGATAGAATTCTTGAAACTTAAATGGATATGTATGGAAATATAGTCAAGTGTGATGATATGGTCACTTGAATTGTCATGAGAGTCGACAACAATAGGACCTTAGGTGGAATCTTTGCTCGATCAAGTGCCTGAACTCGAAAGATACATAAAGAAGTAAAGCATATGATGGATCATAAATAAATTCATGCCCCAAAGATTACACTAGACTAATTTGTAATTGCTCAAAATGGATTCTCTTGTATATCATTAATGTAAAGAATCCATGCCCAAGCGAATTTCCAATGTAAGGGACATCAGTTTAGGAAATACCATAATTAAATAGAGGATCCCTGAGATGAAATTCATCATCATTATATGAAATAGTCGATAACAAATCAATAGCTCTCTACTCATTTTTCTTATGAACCTAACATAATACAAAGGAGGGAATTGTATTCACGAGGTTTGAACAAACCATAAAATTGGAATATGACTCAACATGTGGCTTGCAAGGAAAGAAGATGGTTAGAGTTTTTGTTGATCTCTTCATGGTGATTTTGTGACATGATCAAGGCTTGGAAAAATGCTCACATATAGAGAGGAGTGATGAACACCTCTCAAGTTTTCTCTTATAACAGTTGACAATTTCAATCCTACCTTTCAGTTTTAGGCTATTGGGCACAATCATTAGGTGTGATCAGTATGTAAGAAGCAAGATTGTGGATGATTTGAAAACTAAAATTTCTTTCTCATGCTTCACAATAATATGAAGTGTAATCATAGGGAGGCTATTTCATTATCAAATGAAGCCATTCAAAGAAAAAAAATAACAGAGAGAAGGATTAGAAACCCTTTATCCCTCAAATTGATACATAATGAATCACATAGCATTGACATAAAGGATTGTGGAGAAAAAAAATCTGTGAAGTCACAAGTTTTGTTAATGATAATAAAAATGAGGAGAGTGGTGTTGAGTGGTTCCACTTCTGGAAAGATTAGCATGCCAATCATATCTCCAGATTGTACCAAAGAAATGAGAGCCTCCACATGCTAGAATATTCACATTCCCCACACATAACATGGCAGCTCACCTCATGTATAGGGGTCCGACAATTGTAATAATGTTTGGTTTAAAGGAACAAACCATTACATTACATATATTTTTATAATGGTTTAGATGGATATTAATCGCCAAGAATCAATTACTAGAACTTAAAGAGACCATCAGGAGGCAAAAGATAAATAAGGTAGAAAAAATGAAAGAAAGGGTTACAAGGAAGGGGAGACTACCTTTTTCTATAGACTTTGGGCTTCTAAGAGGAGGAGTTTCTTCTTTTTTTAATTCTGATTGTAATGCAAAGAAAGAGAATTTTTTGTTTTCAAATAGTGGTCAGTGTATAAGAAAAACATAATTTTGGTTTGCTATCATGTTTAGAGACGGTAAATTTTAGTATATTAAAACTTTGAGTTTAAATGCTTGTTTTTTTATCAATATTCAACTTTGAGTGATATTGATTTTCTTTGAATGTGCATCTATTACATCTTATCATCATCGCAATCATGTTTTTGACTTAGTGCTCTAGTTTTTTGTGTTTTTGGAAAGAGTAGCCTATCTTTCTCTGTGTTATTTATGTAATGTAATGATTGGATAAATGGACTTTGTGCCATTTATTATCTTTTTCCTTTTAGTCACTTAGTTTTTCTGCATCTATGTCATGTTTAAGGATAAATTTTTGTAAACCTTTCTTGCTTTTAGGTTAAAAGCATCATCAATCATAGCATAGTCAATTCATTATAAATTCTATACAAGGAGTTGTACCTGGATAAATTTAGAGGGCACTTATAGTCTTCAATAGTGAAGTGACCCAACTATTAGTGTAGATTTAGTCTTCCTCTCTAGGCATTTTGGGGTTAATTTGTATATATTTCTTTGGAGGACAATATATTCACTAACACATATATAGTCTATCCAAGTACTATACACACCAAAATGTGCACTTCTCTAAGTCCTTATATTTTGAGAGTCAATCCTATGGATTAAGAGTCCCAAATGGTGACCTAGAGCTCCCTAGTTAGAAGAGCCTATGAGATGCAACCCCTCACAAGTACACCATGAAACATGAGATTCAACAACAAGAGAAAGGATGCTAGTGTCCAACAACTACCATGAAAATTTTATGCAAGATGCAATTAAACTTATATAAAATGCAAGGAATGCAAGTTAAGCTAACAAGATGAAAGTGTTACAATTCCACTAATTAAGCTAACTATATTATTCTAATGCACAAATAAAAGCTATGGTAATGCACTATGAGACTAACTAGTATGTTATGCAAGAAATAAGAGTGTAGCCACAAAGTCTCCAAGAGCTCCAAGAGTACCTATAGAAAAACCTACAACATAACACTAATGCAAAGGAGATGGATCCTTAGATGAGGAGAGAGATCTCCATTTTAAAGAAGTATGAATGGTAGAGATCATGAGACAAGAACATTTAATCAAGGGCGAGGATTTAAATTTTGCATTATCCATGTGAAATATCATTTCCACCAATAAGAAAGAGTTGACCTTTACATCTACATGTGAGACAAAAAGTCTTTTCTTTTATTTCTAAATTGGGGAAATGCTTTATGTGTGAAACTTAGGATAAGAGGTGAAAGGGGTCTTTTACTTAATTAAAGGGGGTCATACTCATTTTAATTAAATATGGAATTTAGGTTGTAGTGGTCAAACTATAGGATAAAACTAAAATAAATTATTTTTTAAAGATTTGATCTAGGTAAATGATTTAATAATTTGGCAAAAATGATGAGAAGGGGGCTAATGGTCTAGATGGCCATTTTTAGGTGATTAAATTTGCCCCTCTTTTACTAATATGTGATTGATCTAGGAATACATTATGTCAAAGAATGAATAAGCCAAGTAGGAAGCAACATATATAGAGTTTGGATTTCAAAGAATTAAATTTAGAGTAAGAAAGTCTCGAATGCATAGCTTGGTTACACTAGGAGAAAGAGACAATATCAAAACTAAAAAAGAGTACTAACATCATGAAAGTTGAATGATGATAGATAAGTGATTAAAATCCAAGAGTGACCACTAAGAAATTATAGAATGCCTCAGTTTGACTAGATTTGAAGGAGGAAGATAAAGCATTGAAACTAGGTCAAATCAAGTAGAAGGATGATCTAGAAGCAGAATGAAATGAGAAAGGAGTGTGGGAGAGAGAGGGGATGACAAAGAAATGAAGAAATGATGCTTCCCTAATGAGATTCAAAGATTAGGCCTCAAAAGTCAACTATATGCATATAAGAAGAACAAAATTTTAAAATTCAATTTTGACCATCAAGGTGAACTTGGATTTTGATTTTAATCCAAAAAATAGATCTATGACATCAAAATTAGCTACGGGTGAAATTTTTGTACAATTTCAAGGACTTCAAAACTTAGGTCAAAATGAAGTCGGAAGACTATATAAGGGGTCTAAGTGTCATTTTCAATTCATTTCTATTCTAGTGATTTTGAGCATTTGAGAGAGATAATGATGACATAGATAGTAATTCCAAGTGACAGATATCATTTCAACCACAACCAATTATATAATCAGGCTATCGACTATGGTGCCTTGGTGAGTTTTTATTTTTTTGAGCTTTTAAGGTCATTTTATTGAGTTTTATAGTCTTTTCCATAGGGTTTCATAGAATTTCCTTCAAATATCATGTGATACTTTAAAATTATTGCATGAGAGTTGTATTAACTATCATGGGATACATTAAAGTATCGCACGAGTATAGAAACTTCTATTATGTGAACAACGCCTATTAGTCGCATGGAATGGTGCAAATGTTACATGACTAAAAAGTATCACATGGTTACTTTGAAAAGTATCACATGATACAACCAAAAGTATTGTATTATATTAGGAAGAAGTATCAAACGATACAATTTTTATTATTTTTTCCATGTTTTCAGCCATTTAGTTTAGTTTTCACAATTGTAAAGTAGTAACATTTATGAGGTATTTTTGATACATCATGATAGGTACTGACATGTTTTTACATGGTTTTATTTGCAAAGATGGTGTTTTGAGGTTTGATCATTATAGCCCCCAAGATTGTGAGGCAAAGACTGGTACAATTTTTGAGTGCTAAGTACGGGAGAGAACTAGCAACTATGGGTTATTGGTGGTTTCTACAGATGCCTCATATCCAAGAAAACCATGATCTTTTGACAAAACTTGTAGAGAAGTGGCATGGTGAGCATAACACCTTCCCTTTACCTACCAAAGAGGAAATGATTAGCTTGGAGGATGTGTATCACATATTTTGAGTACCCTTTCATGGAGAACAAGTGATTGGGCTGAGTAGGTTTATATGTTCTTTACTTCATGTTTCTCATGATCATGAGTGTTGATATAAGGTTTATGTGCCACAAGTGTACTATGATCAAACCTTGATAGAGGGGAGAGCTATAGTGCAAGCTTTTTTTGAGGATGTCACTATCTTAGACAAGCATTTGAGCTAGGAGAGGTTAGTGGATGAGTATGGGAAGAAATATAGTGGCATGTATAGTATGCTCCTTGGTTGTGTAGGCTTTGGTTACTGATAGGAGCTAGAAGGGCTTTCCATTGGGCTAGGAGCAACTAGTGATGGACTTGGTGGGGCATCCAAGATGGATGGCATGGGGGCTAGCAATCCTAGTAGATATGTGCCATGAGCTTCATGAGATCGTCTATTTAGAGGGACATACATGGGTATGTAGATCTTTTTTTGCATAGATATGGACTTGAGATCACATTGTGGTGATTTGACTGAGAGTATGTTTGAGGGAGCATAGGTGTATATTGATAGATATTCAAGATTTATACCACACAACATCATAAAAGTGATTTTACATACTATCAGTGCCTTTTTGATGAACTCTTAGCCTTTGAGTGGAGCCCATACAAGATATGTGAGGTTTGGATAGAGGCCATGGATTATCTCTCTTATATGTTTAGTAGTAGGCCATTACTAGGCTAGCACTCTAAGATTGTAGAGATATTTTTCATCACACAAGTGTTGAGGTAGTTCAGGAGTCAATAGATGGTATCAATAGAGATGACCACTTATGCGAGATTTAGGAGAGAGGAGAGCCTTGGATGATTCCCTATGCTAGACTATATAAAGATAATGGAAGAGACAACAAGATTATAGTGGGAGAGGTGGGACTACCTATCAAATGATAGAGAAGCATGATCCTTCGTATGTATAGGACAGACATATGTATCCCTTCCCTAGGTTCATTGTGCTAAATACATTGCCCAAGGGGCTAGACATGAGGGTGTGCAAAGGAGGGAGAGGGGTGGAATCTCCACAAGTGCATCAAGTAGTAGGATATGAGTATGAAACTAGATAGATATGGAGGAGGAAAAGGAGGAGGAGAAGAGGGTGGAGGAGGATGAGGAGGAGTAGGAGGAGAGACTAGTTAGGTGGTCATGGGTAGATCAGGCTAGGGAGATAAGAGCAATGCATAAGCTAGAGAAATTTATATGTGGAGAGGTGGAGGATATATGAGATGCTCATATTTGAGACTTGGAGGTAGAGGTACAATAGTTGTGGATGGTGATGGTAGTGAGGGACCAACACCTGGTTAAAGTTAGAGAAAATGTAGACATTCTGGAGAGATCTCTATGGGTGGATCTAGCAGAGGCTTGGTAGGAGTTTGAGAGATAAGGAGCAGAAGCCAGATACTATCATGGAGTATATATTGTGATGGTTCCATTAGGATAGAAAGCGACTCTCTATTAAGCAAGAGAAGGGATATTTGAGGGAGAAATACAACCCTCAAATAGGACACATGCACCCCCTTCACAACCACCATAGGCCACTCATGAGGGTAGGATTCAGTCATAGGTCTACATTTAGGTCTAGGTTTTTATGCCTTTGTGGCATTTTTGATGTATATTTTGAGACATCTATGTAGATTTTGGATCTCACATTGTACATGTACTTTTTTATTATGACATTTATGAGAGACTGGATCTGATTTATGGTATTGTATACTTTTTTCTTTTCTTGCTCATGTGATGGATGTTTTATGGATGTTTCAACACTTCAATTTCTATGTAATATTGCTATGTATGCTCATTTTTTATGTTTATATGCTCATGTTTGATGTTTATATGCTCATGGATGTATCTCACTCATAGATGTTTGTAGATCTCATAGTTATGATATAGACTTATGATTTGAAAATATGGTACTTGGATAGATTGGTATGATGATGAGATTAACCCCTTTTTGTTATAGGAATAGAAGCATTAAGTTGACATGATCAAGAGGAAGTGAGCAAAGGTGAATGCAATTAGCTGATGTGTTTGCAAAAGATGAAGAGAGAGCCCCCTCAACTGTAAAAGCTAAATGAACCCTATAATGCAAAATATTATACAAAACAAAGGTGTATTTGCAAGAGATACGTAATTTGGACTCTAATTTTCACCATCAAGTGTTATTTGGTGACATTGAAAGACTATACAATCATCACTAGTATAACCATGAGGATATGCATATGATTTATATCAGATAAGATGAGGGAACCCAACCTATGCATCAAAGACATGTAGGTCTTGATGACTAATGTATTAAGGTTTCCTAAGTTTAGTACAACAAGATTAAAATTTGTTGGTTAACAATTTTTTCTCCTTTTAGATTTTATAACTTGACTCTTTTAATACCAAATGTTTTGGAGAGACAAAAGGATGTTACCAAAAAATGGGTCAGTGTATGTGTTCTATCACTACCCTCTAAACTACAAGGTACAACTCCCTTAAGACTTGGAATGATGTGCAATGAATGTCTTTCTTAGATTAGAAGTTTATAGTAGAATAAACTCCTAACTTGAGAGCAATAAAGGCTAACCAAATTTCTTGTAGATACAAAAAATTTAGGAAAAATAGATGAGGACAACCTATCACACCCAATGGAATGACTATAGTAGATTGTCTTGAAATTTCCTAACTTTTACTCCTATTCTAAATGCAGATTAATCACCTAAATGCAAAAGTGGAAAATAAGAGATGTACATGAGGGAAAATGGAATTGATTTAACTATTAGACTTAGGTGAAATAAAATTCAACAAGTTACTAATAGATTCATCCACATTTATTCTTCAATTCTCAATGAAACTAACTTCAACACGCCATGGAAAAATAAGAGGAGAAGTAGGACCATATGTGAAAAAAGTAAATGGAATTACTTATATTGTAAATACCATGGTGAAATGAAATTCATGAGGTGATCAAAGAATAACATGTAACCATCCTTCAACTCTCAATGTAGAACTAATCTATGAATCAAATGGGAAAAAAACATGAAGAGAAAATTTGGTAAATGAAATTATAGAGCCAATTCATCATCAAGTTTTTAGACCTTTGTATTATTAGAAGAAATAATATTTATAGTTTTTTGTCATCCCTCAGTTCTAGCAGAGCAAAAATCACTCAATAGAAAGAAAATAAGAATAAAAAATGAAAATATCTAATCTGTAGCATGGTATGGACATGTGACATTTTCCCATTGATGATCCTAACTCTATGACACTTCTAAAAACACATGGTGGTTGTTTATCTTCATGTTGCTTCATAATCCTATGAAAATACTTGTTTCCTTCATATTCTATTGTTGGTGTCAAATCCAAGTAATTCAAATTTCAACAATTACAGTAAGTTTGAATTCTAACCATCGAATCAATGATCACTATTAAAACATATAATACTCTTTATTTTTCCTTCTTCACTTCTTAGCAACTATCATTCATACTATTCCTTTACTCGATGTGATGATGTGATGATTGGCTCTTGCTTCTTTGTTGCCTTAACCTAAGGTTAGCTTGAATCACCTACAACCTTGAAAAAAATGGCTTTTGTAGCTTCACCATGTTGGCTCTGGGTTATCATTAATCAATTGCAAACATGCGACAAGCATTGATCTTTTAGAATCTGATAGCTAAGACTAGAAGATCTTAACTCTTTGGTTTGCTTTGCAATATGGGTCCACCTGTTCCACATGTCATGCTAGTCTCTCTATCACACCTTCATAACTTGGATTTCTTTTGACTCAAATTGAGTCATGATCATGCGATAACTTTTTAACTTAACCATTGTTGTCTCTTGTAGTTTTGCAACTTAAACCCTTAACTCATTTTGTAACCTTGTGAAGTTGCAAATACACAATCTCACTCTTTCACAACCCTAACCTTAGGTTATGATTAACCACTTGCAACATTGTGAAAACCTTCAATTTTATCTTCATTCAATGGCCAAGGATCCATCTCCAAAGGCAATTGACTTTTCAATCAACCAATAGCGTGTGTTCCTTTTGTTGATTGACATTTCCACTTGTGTACATAGCTACTAATACAACTTGATTTCTCTGCATTTTGAGCTTGAACACTTGTGATATCTTCCATGGAAACTATAACACAATGTGATACTTTATCTCCAAGATTCCTAAGAATAGGAAATGATAAATCAGTAAAGTATCTATACCTTCTTCTCATTAGAGGAATGCATAAACAAACCCTTCAAAACCTAATCACCTAGCCTTTTGACTAGTGCATTACTCACATGATTTCCCACATTAGGTTAACTCAAAGGGATGATAAGAAGAGAAGTCATCCTATGGGAAATCTAGACTTAGTCTCAAGACATTAACATATTTGACTCAACTCAAACCTAGAAAGCCAAAAGGAATGAACTAAAAATTGGGCAACAATTGGCTTTGTCTAGGGATTTAAGCATAACAATGCTTAAAAGAATCCTAGAAATATCTTGTTCCACATAGCAGGGTGAAAAATTTGCAACCAAAAATAAAATAATAATCTAGGAAAGTAGGAACAACTAACTAAGAAAGCGAGTAATTAAGCTAAAGCAAACTGCATGAAAGAAAAACCTACCTACCTAGCTACTATATAGGGGTTATGTGCTTTCAAGTTTGCATTTGATACAACTTCAAACCTTCCCATTATAAGAACATGGTAGGGTTTCTCTAGTGTGATATACAAACTTGAAAGAGTTGTTCTGGTTCACTTGTGTGATTTGAAATGGCCCTTTCCACAAAGACTAAAACTTGGAGTGCATCCCTCTTGGTTCATGTCTCTTATCTCACAACAGGAACAAATCACCTTCCATGAATTTCCTTGGTATTTCTATTTTATCAAATAACTTCTTGACTCTCCCTTGATGTTGAGTTCTATCTACCATTTCTTCTCTCTCCTCTTGCAACTTGGTGAGATACACAATTCTCTTTTCCAATCCATCTCTGAATGTGTCATCCTCAATCATAGTCTTCAACTTACAAGTGCTAAGTTTTGGAGGAATGGAAAGTTAGCTTCTATTCCATAAACTAACTCAAAAGGTGAGATCTCAATGGCCCATTTTGGTGTGGTCCTATTTTCCCATAAAGCATCATGTATCTTCTTATGCCAACTTTTTTGATTTCTAAGACCAATTTCTTCAAGATATTAATTAGATTCTTATTACTAGGCTTAGCCTATACATTTCCTTGAGGAAAAAAATCATATGAATGACTAAATTGGATACCATTATCATAGAAAAGCTCAATAATTTTTTAGGAAGAAAAATAAGATGCATTATCCATTATTAGTTTCACAAGAACTCAAAATCTGACCAATATGTATTCTTTGAGAAACTCACATACTGCCTCTAATGAAGTCTTCTTCATTGGCTTGGCTTTGTCCCATTTACTAAAATAATCTATGGTAGTTAGGATATAAGAATGTCCTTGATTGGTAGGAGTATTGACTAGGCCTATAACAAAATCTAAACCCCATTGATGAAAAGGAGCTTCAATCACAACTAGCCTAAGAGGCAAGGCAGCTGGCTGAGGTTTACTAGTAAACATCCTAAATTTCTCACAATTAGAAACACACTTATATGCATCTTTAAACATACAAGGCCAATAGTAGAATTTCCTTAAGATTTTGAAAGTAGTGAAAGTAGAAGAGACGTGTCCTCTACATGCTTCATTATGAAAAAGACTTTAAGAGTTTCTCTTGCTACTACTTATCAACATATCTTAGAAATGCACAATCAATAGCTATCTTATACATGACATCATCATGAATTTCATATTTAAAGCCTTTATTTTTAGGTCTCTCCTTTTCTTAGCAGTCAATCCATCAAAGCACTCACCAGAGGTTTGAAAGTATGAAATGTTTGACAACCAAGGGTCTTGAAGACTTACCATGAGAACCTTTGGAGTATCTTCCTCTTCAACCTACTGATCTTCTTTAAAGGCTTTACAGAGTGCATTTCCTCTTACAAGTTTGGTTGGTTTCATTTCTATTTCATATTCTTGGACCTTTGTTATCCAAACTCCTCTATTATTGCAATGAACCTCTTGTTGTGTCAAGATTCTTTTAACTACAAGATTAGG
The DNA here is from genome assembly GCA_028749045.1 of Cupressus sempervirens. Taxonomy (NCBI): domain Eukaryota; kingdom Viridiplantae; phylum Streptophyta; class Pinopsida; order Cupressales; family Cupressaceae; genus Cupressus; species Cupressus sempervirens. The sequence goes on from CM053786.1 coordinate 502,398,746, forward strand.
CACACATATAGCTGAATGAGAATGCAAAACATAGAACCTAGAATTCTTGAGTGCTCTGACCACCACATAGGCATGCATTTCTACTTGTGAATATCTCAATTCTTGATTCTTCAATGACATACTCATGAAAGAAATTGGGGCTTGTATTCCTTCTTTTTTTCCCTACATCAATATGGCTAACATGGTATGTTCAAATGAATAACAATATATAATGAATTATTTAGTGTAATCTAGATGAACAAGAACAATGGATTTGGAAATAGCATTTTTGATGTCTTCAAAAGCCTTTTTCCAATATCACTCCATTTAAAAGCTTCATTACCCTTCATCATATCTACTATACACTTAAATATTTATGAGAAACCAGGCACAAACCTTCGTAAAATTTTACATGGCCAAAGAAGGACTTTACTATAGTTTTTTCAATGGAAAAATTAATTGTTGAATGGCTTTAACTCTTTTTATATAAACCTTCACTCCTTCTTTAGAGACAATGTGACCAAGTAGTTTACCTTCTGCAACACAAAATATTGATTTCTTGGGATTTAGTGAGACACCATGATCTCCATACATTTGTAGCACTCTCTCTAAATATTTGATGTGATTTTTTATCTTCTTGGAAAAGAATTTCAAATCATCAAGGTATATGACAATGATTTTATCCTTCAAATCACCGAAAGCTAAGTTCATTGCACATTGAAATGTTGCACCTACATTAATTAAGCCAAAAGACATCCTACTATATGAAAAAGTACCCCATGGTGTGGTGAAGGTTGTCTTGAAATGATCTAATTCATCTACTTGAATCTGATTATACCCTAAAAATCCATCTAACATGGACATCATCTCTTATCCTACAATAATATGCAAGAGATGATCCATGTTAGGAAGTGAAAAGTTATCATTGAGAGAGGCATGATTTAGAGTTTTGAAATCCACACAAATGCTTATCTCTTCATTCTTCTTCCTTATTGGCACAATGTTAGCTACTCAAGTAGAGTGATGAATAGGATATATAATCCTAGCCTACAAGATTTTTTCAATCTCCTTAAAGATTGCTTCTTCAACTATAGGGTTATAATTCCTTTGTTTCTATCTTAACGGTGTTGTTTCTAAATTAAGAGGGATTTCATATTGAAATTTCCCATCCATGAAGCCTTTTAGATCTTCATAGCTCTAATCAAATACATCTTGATATTCAATGAGTAATTTCTTGATTTCTACCATCTCCTTTTGTGTGCAACACTTCCCTATGTTTATCATTTTTGGATTGATTTCTGTCCTTATACTAATTTGATCATACTCACCACAAGCTTTTCCTTTCTTATCTATTTTTCTCTTAATGTATGCATCATGCCTATCAAATAGCTTTTCCAAAGAAATGGTGGAATCTTGTTACCTTTCAATTGGATCATATCTAACTCTAATTTCCTTTTGTCATCTATGACTAGATCACTATTTGGATTAGTGCTTCCTTCAAAATAAAAACTTGCAAAAGGTTCATCCCCTTCAATGAAATTTTTGTACGTGTTTTTCATCCTTAAACACATGCCAAGAATCTTCATTATTAGGAACATTACACATGAATAGAATTTCCACTTTATAGATTTGATCTTTGAAGTCAGGATGTGGTAGGAGAAAAGATGTAGAGACTACCAAAGAATTAGCCCTATAATTGAATTCCCTTGGCATTGCTATAATTGATAAAGCACCCAAACTCTCAATTTTTTCCCACACTTTATTATGATAGTTTTTTCAATCTTGGGTTCTTTACTGCATATTGGGTTTTGACTTAGCTAACCACCAATTTTGCATCTCCTTGAGCTTTAAAGCAGTATCTTGACCCCTTTTTGTTTTGCTGCAATTATGCCAAGGAGAAGGGCTTCATACTCTGTAGTATTGTTGGTATTATTAAAATCTGAGTTGTATGCCAAATAAGTTGTTTCTCCACTAGGTGATGTCAAAACCACTCTTGCACCTGAACTAGCATTGGCACAATTGCCATCAAATTCCAAAGGCTGCAATTGTTCACCATTAGCCTACTCTGATTCTTCTTGAATATCAAGGGTATCAAAAGCATTTTTTGATATAGTATTTGAGACCTAGGATCATCTAATTTTAGAATAGAGAACTTTTCTTTTCCTTCTAGTTCTAGTTTCTCCTTCTTGTTTTGAATTGGAATAATAGCATAAGACTAGTCTAGTTTTATCTCTCCCCCCCATGTATTTGCAAAAAAAAGTTCTTAGGAGCATTCCATAACTTTTAGGGATGTCTACCACTAAGATAGTAAGTTTTAGCCTTTTAGAAGGATAGGTAACTAGAGAAACTTGAGCATCTTTTATTTGTCCAAGAAAAGGTACTTGTTTTGCATCCATTGAGTAACACCAACCAAAAGTTTTAGTTAAGGGTAGACCTAGAGCTTTAGCCACAGAAGTAGGGATTACATTATTAGAAGGCCCTGAGTCTATGATGTAATTATTCAATATATTTCCATTAATAGACAAGGAAATATAAAAAGGATCTAGTTTTTGATTTGGAAAGGTAGCCAAGACAATAGACTTTTCTTCTTGAAACAACTTAGGAAGTACAAGATCTTCATCAGTAAGAGAGGCTCTACTAGAGCTAGCTTTATTGTGATAATCAATATTAGCATTCATACTATTATGACCATCATCTTTATTATTATAATGTTCAACTAACCTCCGGAGCTGATCAAGATTAGATTTTAAATAATCTAATGGAGATATCCAAATTCTCACCTCTTCACAATATTGTATTATATCAAAGGAATTAGATGACTTACCTTTGTGCTCTTTTTGTGAAGTTGGAGGTAACATACCACTACCTTTATTTTCTTTGTTTGATGGTGCATTATTTCTAGGAGGAACTACATTGGAGGATTGATTCCTATTTTTCTAACCCCTAGTTATGACTATCAATTGAGGTCCTTTAAGAGTTGCAAAAAAGTCACCTCCTGTCTTTGAGTTTGACTCAGACTCTATGAAATTTTTTTTAGAGTTGTGACAAGGAGCATGATCATCCTCAATTTCAAGATATTCCACTGTTTGTTCTTCATTTTCCACCATCTACTTATATCTAATCATGTCAGCACATGTGTCTCCATCATGATCTACCCTTTGGTGGAAAGCACACATATTTTGTCACTTTAGAGGAGTCACAATTGCTAACCTCTATTGAGTAGGTGGTATTTGTAAAGTCTTACCTCCATTTGGGTGTCTAGAACCTTCTTGATAAGGCTTATGGAAAGAATAAGCAGGCCTATTGATTTGTTTCTTTAATGAAATGACCTCATTAGACAAATTTTGGAGCATGGCCTCTATATTACTTGAAGTGCTAACTACATTACTCATGGTTCTAGATTGAAGTTCTCTCTTCCATTTACCAAAAGTTATCATGTCATCTTCCATCTCCATAGATAGCATTTGGGAAACTTGTAAATTTTCTACATTTGATCTTCTAATTTGATATCCTAGATCAAAAGGAATAGAGTTGATATAGATCTTGTTATTATCATATTAGGTGCACTTGCAATAGGTATTCTCTTGATGAGTTTGTTAAACTTTTCATTAAAATATATCATAGAAATAGATGGTTCCTTCTTTATTTGTGCCAATTGTAACAAAAAAACTTATGCATCTTCGATACTTTTATAACATTCTTCAAACCTTTACTTCATACTATTCCAACCTGTGGTGAAAGTTATAGGTAGATCTTGGAACCAATCAATAGAATTATCTACAAGAGTATCCTTAAACATCTTGATTACCACATCTTCATGTCGAGGATTCACTACACCATAGGCTTTATGTAAAGCACTTAGATGTTGTTCTACAGAGATTGTGCCATCACCATTGAATCTTGAGAAATTCTTTCTTGATTTTTTTTGGTAAATCATTATTTTCTCCAAGGGTGGGAGGACCAATTGAATTTCCCCAAGGGACTACCATACTTACTGGTATAATGATCTAGTTTGTTTGGAAAGTAACAGGAATAGGAATTGTTGCACCAATTAATAATAAAGCATCAAAAATATGAGGAATAGAAAACCTAGCAATATGAGGAGAAGAAGATTGACTTCTCCTTGTTCTAGTAGAAAAAACTATAGACAAATAAGTTTCTCAGAGTTTCTTAGTCATAGATTCCCTTGCACATGCTCTTCCTTTTCTGCAAATATCTTCTAGAATAGGAAAGTTGGTCTTCCCTAGTTCCTTGTATATTGGGTCAATTCTTCCTCTTTCCTTAGCACTCTTGGTATACTTGGGATCTAAGATGTATCAAATGCTTAGAAAATGGTGTTTTGAGTTTACCTTAACCCTGATGATCAAGGAAACTTTACCATTCTTCAACTTTGAATTAGTTTCTCCTTTCTAGTTGTTTGAGGTTGTAAAACTGGTATTAGGTTCTTATGAAAAACACCCCACTTCCAAAAGACCTATCTTGAAACTCAACATATATATAATTAGAGTGAAAACTAATTATGAAGAGAAATTCTTTAGATCTTTCATTTTGAATTCTCCCTAGTAGAGTTGCCAAAAATAGTTGGTTAACAATTTTTCCTCCCGTTCGATTTTATAACCTAACTCGTTTAATACTCAATGTTTTGGAGAGACAAAATGATGTTACCAAAAAATGGGCCAGTGTATGTGTTTTGTCACTACTCTCTAAATTATGAGGTAAAAATCCCTTAAGACTTGCAATGATGTGCACTGAATATGTCTTTCTTAGATCATAATTTTATTGTAGAATAAGCTCTTGACCTGAGAGTGGTAAAGGCTAACCAAATTTCTTGTAGACACGGATGAGGACAACCTATCACACCCAATGGAATGATGATAGTATATTTTCTTAAAATTCCTTGAATTTTACTTCTATTTTATATGTATATTAAGCATCTAAATGCAAAAGAGGAAAAGAAGAAGAGAGGCACATGAGGGAAAATAGAATTTCTTTAACTATTAGACTTAGGTGAAATAGAATTCAACAAGTTACTAATAGATTCATCCACAATTATTCTTCAATTCTCAATGAAACTACCTTCAACATGCCATGGAACAATAAGAGGAGAGTAGAACTATATATAAAAAAGTAAATGGAATTACTTCTACTATGAATACAATGGTGAAATGGAATTCATGAGGTGATCATAGAATCATATGTAATCATCCTTCAATGCTCAATGTACAACTAATCTATGAATCGAATGGGCAACAAAACATGAATAGAAAATTAGATAAATGAAATTATAGAGCCAATTCACCATCAAGTTTTTTGACCTTTGTATTACTAGAAGAAATTAAATTTATAGTTTTTTGTCATCCCTCAGTTCTAGTAGAGCAACAGCCACTCAATACAAAGAAAATAAGAATAAAGCATGAAAATATCTAATTTGCAGTATGGTATGGACACATGGCATTTTCCCATCGATGATTCTGACTCCATGGAACTTCTAAAAATACATGGTGACTATTTATCTTCATGTTGCTTCAAGAATACTGTGAAAATCTTTATTTTCTTCATATTTTGATGTTGGTGCCAAATCCAGGTAATTCAAATTTCAATGGTTAAAATAAGTTTGAACTCTAATCATCGATCTTGAATCAATGATCATGATTAAAACAAAAAAATACTCTTTATTTTTCCTTTGTCACTTCTTCACAACTATCATTCATACTATGCCTTTACTCGATGTGATGATGCGATGATTGGCTCCCACTGCTTCACTGCCTTAACCTTGGTTAGCTTTAATCACCTATGACCTTGTGAAAAATGGCTTTTTTAGCTTTTTCATGTTGACCTTGGGTTATCTTTAATCATTTGAAAATATGTGACAACCATTGATCTTTTAGAATCTGATGGCTGAGACTAGAAGATCTTAACTCAATTTTTTTTTGTAGTGTGGGTCTGTTTGTTCCATGTGTCATGCTATTCTCTTTGTCACACCTTCACAACTTGGATTTATTTTGACTAGAAATGAGTCATGATCATGTGATAAATTTTTAACTTAACCACTACTATCTCTCATATTTTTACAACTTAAACCCTTAACTCATTTTGTAACCCTGTGAAGTTGTGAATACATGATCTTGCTCTTTCACATCCCTAACCTTAGGTTATGATTAACCACTTACAACATTGCAAAAACCTTTGATCTAATCTTCATCTGATGGGCAAGGATCCATCTCTAATGGAAATTTACTTTTTAACTAACCAATTGCATGCATTCCTTTTGTTGATTGACATTTCCACTTGTCCACGTAGTTGCTGATACAACTTGATTTCTCTGCATTCTAATCTCGATCACCTATGATATCTTCCATGGAAACTATAACACAATGTGAATCTTTGTCTCCAACATGATTAAGAATAAGAAATAATGAATCAATAAAATATCCAAACCTTCTTTTCATCTGAGGAATGCATAAAAAAACCATCCAAAACCTAATCACCTAGCCTTTTGACTAATGCATTGCTTGCATGAGATTAGCTCAAAGGGATGATGAAAACAGAGGTCATCCTATGGGCACTCTATACTTAGACTTAAGATATTAATATATTTTACTTGACTCAAACCTAAAACCAAAAGGAATGAACTTAAAATAGGTAAACACATCTCTATCAAGGCATAAGCACCAGGATAACCCACAAGTGCAGTCTTGAAAAAATAGACAAGGGTGATACATGCAATAACCCAAAATTGGCACATTACTATGCTAAATCAATTCTAGTCTATTTAATCAATCCTAAGTCCTACTTTCTAGAAAATTTTGATTCTAATAATCACTATTTGACCTAAGTGTCAAATGTAGAAAATCCCTAATCTACATTGAATACATTCTTTATTTAATTCCTAAGTATTCATTCAAATTAGCTACATTAAACCTGTTAATTAAGTTTAATTTAATTATAAGTGTTCATGCTTTAATTAAATTAAAATTAACTTTTTTAGCTAATGTACAAAGGAATTAAATTTATTTTATTTAATAAGATAATGTTCTCATTTTAATTATTGACTTTAATTATTCAATCAATTAAGATTATGCATTTATGGGGTCATATTCTATTTTATTAAATTAAATATCCTCTCCAAATCTTCTCTTCAGTTCAAAAATGGAAATTTTGAGTAAACTAGAATTAGGAATGGAATTAATTTAGTTAACTCTTTCTCACACTCAAAATGAATCAATTAACTTCATCTACACAAAAAAAAATTCCTCACTAACTGAATCTTATTTCCAATCTTGACTACTCATTCTAATCAATATTGGCCATTAATCATGTTCTAGGATTCTATTTAAGAGGCCTTCAATTCTTCATTCTATGGGTTGAATTGATTTTGCATTGAACTTATGCTGAAATGGTCATTTTCTCATACATTCATAGCTTGTTATCTTTCTTGCATTACAATATCATTTTAGTGTTAAAATACATTCATTTAGAATAATATTCTCTTTTTATTCTTAACTTAATATATGCATCACATATTGATCAATTTTCATATATCATTTAGCTTTAAATTTGCATATCATATAGCATTAATTAAATCCTTCATTCTAGATGTTTGGATGTTGGCTTCTCATTCTGAGAGTAATAGCATAATCATTCTAGTTAGAAGGCAATAGATTGACCTATTGGATGTTTCAGATGAACAATCTCATGTTTATTATGGGATGATCCCTTACAGAAGGATCATGTTGAAGTGTGTGTGATGACCAAGGCCCACATTTCTCGCATACATTTCTGGGCACCCACTACTAATAAATCAAAGTTTCTAGCCTCATCTATTTCTTTTTCTACATTTTTTAATAATTTATCGCCATCATCCATACATTATTCTAGTTTCTCACACAAAAAGTCTCATTTTCATGCAAAAAAACTGAGATTTTACTCCCTATACTACACTTATGTGAAAATGTGTATGATTGTGTAGTTTCTCATGCAATAGACACCATTTTCTCGCATAGGCCTGTACAAGATTTCACACAAAATTCTACATTAGTAATTGTAAAGTGTAGCTTTCAAATTCTATTTTCTTATGATGATTTAAATAATAGTGGTTCTTGAAGCATTTCATTTCTGATTATTGATTTTCAATAGCTTAATAGTGGTCTATAGGATGCTTGTCAAAGACACCTTATCACAAACCCTTGAAACAATACTGACCATTTGATTGCAAGACATTTGTCAAAGAAACATGTATCAAAGAAATCAATTCAAACCCACTAAAATGTTGTGTTTCCTTTACTACTTTCTTACACATAGTTTAATAGCACTTGTGAACTTTGTAGGGTGCAAGATAAGAGAACAGGGGAGTATTCTCTTTACTACTTGGAAGTGATGCTCAAGAGTAAATTAGAAATCTAGATGCCTTTGAAAGACGATACATAAGGGAAGCAAGAAAGTTAATGGTTCTCCTATATGAGTCTTTTCTATGAAGGGATGATGACTTCCTTTTAGGAGATCAATATCTTGAGAAAAGACAAGTTGGGATTGATAAGCTAACTTGGTGATGAATATGTCTTGCATTTTTGGGTTAGGTAATGAGGGACAGGAGTATGCTCTTTCCCCTTAAGGGAAATAAAAAACTTGGACCCTTATATCTAAATCACCAGTCTGAGTCAACCTTTTAGAGGGCCTGCTAGAGTGATCCAACCTCTAGGAATGATCCAAGTGAGCACACTCCTTTTGTCGAAGATTCTAACTCACTACAATAAAGAAGCTTGTTGAGAAAAATACTCCAAAGCCATTAATTCCCTCTTCTTTATTCTAATATCGCATATCAAGAAGAGGCTCTATAAACTGCACTGGTTGGTTTTGACCCCAATCTTGCTTATCAAGTGTGTGCACTTACAGATGCTAGTGTGTGCTATTGGCCTCAACTTTTTCCATGAAGCCACTAGGGGTTAATATAAATGGAAGCCAAGTAAAAACCTCTTAGTTAGTTTCTACTTGGTTCACTTCTAAAAGGGGGCATAATATTTGTGCAAGGAGGGGGAAGAATCTCTCCTATAGATACTTACCATAGGCATGTAACTGGATGCTAGAAGGTGGTATATGTTATTGAACCCTACCATAAGGGTGTACATTTAGTGTATATGTTATTGAGTCCTAGGAATTCACCAAAAAATGAGTGCCCTCTAGTGGGGTGACACAGTTGTGTGAGGTGAACGCATGCACATAAGTTGTGAGACAAAGGTTTTTCTTCCTCTACCATTTTTGGTTTTAGGGATAAAGTGTGTCTTTTTCAAGTCTTCAGGTCAAGACTCCCTCATCCCTCCAAGTTGCTTTGCCCTTGATTGGATTATTTGTGTCTATTGCTTGCTTCCCATGTTTGAGAATAATTGTCTACTTGAAAACCAAAATGATGTCCAAAACTTGCAAACTATGTTGATGTTTTCCTAAAACTTGTAAACACAATCAGTCTTCTATTCAAAACTATTGAAACCATCAAAAATCTCTTTAATTTTAGTCAAAAACTATTGGTCGAGTCATTTCCTCATGCTCATTTCTATGAATTTTCATATGAGAAAACTCCTTGTCAGCAATTCCTCATGTAGCTCTGTTCAAGTCCTCACATGACTATCTACAAATCTCTACACAAGATTCTACCAAATATTGTTTATTGATCCAAAATTTTGTCTTTTTGTCAAAATTGTCAACTCCTCGCAGGGCTCTATGCAAGTCCTTGTGTGAGAAAATTGGTTCAAAATTGTCATTTTGAATCTTTTCCTAGTTTATTGTGCCTTCTCATGCATTCTCTATGAATCCTCACATGAGATCTTGTCCTAAAAAATGTTGAACTATTATATTAGAGCTATTTGTGCTCCAAGTCTAATCTTTGTTTGCAATATTTTATTACTTCTCTATCTACAAACAGTGTCAAATAATGACTTCTTGCTTAGTTGAAAACCTGTGACCTACGCATGAAATAGTCTCCTCACTTGTTTATCTTATTCTATCTTTTTGTGTTCATCATACCTGGTGTCATGATAGTCATAATTTTGGCTATTCTAGCCATTTCTCAGATGACTCATACCCAAATATACAACATTCTTATCTCATTTTGAGGCTATGTTCTAGTGTGGTCCTTGTCTAGGCTTTTGATTTTTGTCATTGTCTATTACTATGGAAACAAGAAGCAAAAACATGTTTTTATCCCCTTAGAATTTGATGAGGTAGAGCTAGGGGTCATAATTGTGGTAGAGGCCACTTCCCAGCTTATACATAGTCTCTATCTAGTACATCTAGTGAGGAGTCTTCATGATCTCCTTCACCAGTTAGATCCCCTCGCATTCAAAGAACATTTTCCATAAACTTACAACAAATTAGGAATCCCTTGTATAAAGAGGGACCTAAAATAGAAAAGGTCATACATCTCCAAACAACACCACTAAATTTTTATTTAGGAGACCTTTTCAACCAACGTACACTAAAACTTACCACATTCCTAAAATGGCTGATCAAAACCAAGAAAATGGAGAATATAGTAGATAACAAGATAACTACATGGATGAAAGATATAAAGAACCTTTCAGTGGTGAGAATGAGGAAAACACAATGATACTTCCTGAATATGTTAAAAGATGTCATAAGGGTAAACATGTCAAGAAATTCATGGAAATCTTGCTTAACAAAGTGAAAGAGAAATACTTTCTCAAAATTTCTCAAGAGGGAGCCAAGCTACCTCATCACTTTAATGTTGAAACAATCATTACACCTGAAGAGGAAACTAAAACATCTAAGTTGCAAAAAAAACTAAAGATTATGCAAGAATAGTTAGCCCAAATGATGCATGATAAAGATAGACTTGCAAAAACATACACCTTAGACACTCTTTTTCCATTTCATTTTTACAAGAGTATAGATATGCCTACTTTTCCCAGAGGAGTTGAGTTACCTAAGTACGACAAATACTTTGGAACTTCTGATCCCCAAGATCATGATTTGTGGGAATTAGGTGCCCTGTCTATAGAATTTGTGCATGATCAGACATATCTCATGCATCTATTTCCACAAAGTTAGGTGGTAAAGCCATGGAATGGTTTTCACAATTGCATATTGGTATCAAAATGTTTGATGAGATTGCCAACTTTTTTTTCCAACAATACTCACACAACATACAACGCTTAGTTAACATACAAGAATTGTGTAACCTTAAACAAAAAGTTGGGGAACCTTTTCTCACATTCCTTTAGAGATGGTGACAACTTTACACCAAATATTTGTGAAAGATTCCTAAATGGAAAAATATGATATCTTTACCTATAATCTTCTACTTGATTTTGGGTATGGAGTTAAACTTCAAGATCCATGCACCTTTGAAGACATGGTCACACAAGCTATTTGCATAGAAGAATTCATGGTCAAAAAGGATGAAATAAACCTTCAAGAGGACACCGAAAAAGGATCAACTTCTAGTAATGATAAGACCAAATATGTGAACAAGAACTGAGGGGTTGTGCATGATGGAGTTGTTGACAACATTACTCTTAATCCTACCAAAGCAAAATTCAATCTTATAGATAATCTCAAAGCATCCAAGAATGTTGTGAAACCTCCTTTTGACAACAAGACATTTGGAAAAAAACCAAAGAACTCATCTTGGTTTATACACCAAAAATGATAATATACACCTCTTGGTGAATCTTTGGATGTGGTCTGTAAGACCTTGCTACAAAAAAAGCTCATTTCTCCATTGGATAACACTCATCCTTATGATCCATAAACATGAACCCCATGGTGGAACAAAACTACATTTTACCAGTACCATAAAAAAAAAGGTCACAAAACTAGCAATTGTATTAATCTGCATCACAAAGTTCAAGACTTAATTGATGATGGTGACATTGTTGTGGATGGACATAATAAGAACTCAGCTCACAAGACTTTCAAGGAACCATTCCCATCTAATGAAAAAGGAGAAAACTTGAAACATAAACCTCACAACAAGGTCAACTATATGTACTCTAATGATGATGATGTGATCAACATGGTTGAACCTATGAATTTTGAGTATTATGACATTATTACCATTAAGGGAAAATAGGATAACACTAAGCCTAAGACTCCATTTGTCTTAAGGGGTCCTACTTCCAATACATCTGACAACAAACCATCACAATCTTGTGACAATACTATTATGCAAGTGCCAAGTTAGTACTCAAAGGCCCCATGCCTTCTACTCCTATGTTAGAACAATACAAAGACAAACCTCTTGCTGGTCCATCTAGCAAAGGTGAAAAACTTACAACATCTTTTGTAGCTACTTGCTACAGTATCCTTGACCAATTAGAACAAAAAAATGCTCAAATAACGATATTTGAATTGCTCAAAATCTTGCCTACTCATAGGAAGATTCTTGACAAAGCCCTCACTGAGGCAAATGCACCTCAAGATCTTGATCTTGACAGGCTCCAATCTATGGTAGGTCATCTAACCTCACCTCACTATATGTCCTTCTCTAAGGAGGATGATAATTCACTAAGTCATCCACACAATCAACCGTTGCACATTGAAGTCATGATACACTAGAGGCATGTCTATGATGTGCTCATTGATAATGGGGCTGGTTTAAACATTGTCTCCACTACTTTGCTTAGCCAATTGGGCTATTTTAAATAGTCCATTGATCCTCATCGCAGGATAACCATCAGGGCATATGTTGAAGTCAAGTGTAAACCCTTAGGTCTCATTATGTTGTCTCTCTGAGTTGGTCCCATAGAAAGGGATGTCACTTGACAGGTCCTTGACATCCCATTAGCATACTAGATCCTACTTGTAACTGTACACTCAAAAGTGTCCCACTCTAAACCCTTCTATCCAAACGATTCCATGAGTTGGAATGCTTGGATGCCAACTTAGAGCTCCCTATCCACAAAGTGCAAGAGAGTGTATTTCAAGAATAAGAAGGCTCTCAGATGAGCCTTAGAGATACTCTTCTTGCTAGTAAACCATGCAACAGGAGGTTCTTTGAGACAAGAGAAAGAGTGCAAATATCTTCAAGGAATCCCTCAAGAATGTAATGCAAGTATGGAGACTAAGCTAAGATGATAATGCAAAATGCAGCTATGCTAAGCATGTATGAGAGTGTTACAATATTGTTATTTAAACTATGTGAGATAGATCATTACAAGAAAATAACTAAACTAGCATGTAAGTATGAATCTAAACTAGTGTGCAATGGTAATGAGAGAATGAGACAAGAAATGAGAAGTTCTCCACAAAGCTCCAAAGAAACCTATTAGAAAACCTGCAGCATAACAATATTCAAAAGATGAATGGATTTGAGGGGGAAATCTCTCTCCCTTTTAAAGTCATACGGATGGTAGAGATCAAGATGAAGATGATGGATGATCAATGGTGGAATTCAAAAAGAGGAGTGATCCATGTGCACACACAAGTCAACCAATAGAATATAAGTTGACTTGTCACATAAGACAAAAGTCTCACAAGCCTTTTCTTTTAATTGTAAAATAGAAAAAGGACTTTATGTGTGCACTTTAAGTGGGTTAGAAGAATGGGGTGTTTTATTTAATTAAAAGGGGACATGTTCTTTTAATCAAATAATGAACTTAGGATAGCATAGTCAAACTATAGGTTATAATCAAATAAATTGATTATTAGCAATTTGGTCTAGGTAAATGATTAAATTAATTTAGCCAAAATGTTGAAAAGGGGGCTAATAGTCTAGATGACCATTTTTAGGTGATTACATTTTCTCCTCTTTGACTAATGCATGATCAATCTGGGAACACATTATGTCAAAGAAAATCAAACCCAAGTAGGCAGTGGTAGATATAGACGTCTGATTTTGAAGAGTGAAATGCAGAAATAGATAGCAAGTCTTGAATGCACAGCTTGATAGCAGTAGTACTGAACATTAGGAAGATGATGTTAGGATTTGAAAAGAATTCTAACACCTAGCAAAGCGAATAGATCGAGAGCAAGTGATAAGATCAAACAAATGCTCCTAAAAAATAGATAGTTGTAGCAATCAGTGATAGAGTATTTCTGCCCCCTCGGGATCGAAATTGAAATGAGTTAAGGGGATGCAAAAAATGGCTAGACATGAGAAAATTAGAATATATCAATGTCCAAGATGATAGATAGATGATTAGAACCCAAGAATGACTATAACAAAAATTGATAAAATGTCCCAGTTTGACTAGAGTTGACCTTGAAGGATATAGCATAAAAATTAGGTCAAAACGAGTAGAAAGGTGATTTTAGACATGAAACAGTGAATTGAAGTAGATATGAAGTATGGAAATGATGAATACATGAAGAAATGAAGATGCCCCAGTGATGATTTAGAGATTAGACCTCAAAAGGTCAGGTAACTGCTCAGAAGAAAGTAGAATTTTAAAAGACAATTTTGACCATCAAGATGAACTCAAATTTGGATGTTGATCCCGAAAATGAATCTAGCACATTGAAATTATTTAAGAGGTCAAAACTTTATATAATGTGATGATAAGATAGACAAGAGATGAAGTGAAAGATTAAGAAGGTGAAAAGACATGAACAAGAAGAAAGTAAAGAAATATATGAAAGGAGTTAGCTAATATGTCCACAAAAAGATGAAGAGAGAGCTCTCCCCATATGCAAGAATATAGGATTAAGCTAGAAAATGAACCTAAAATGCAAGCTTATATGTAAAGTGGTTTACCAGCAAGAAGCACATAACATTTAGACTCTTAATTTCATCATTGAGCATTTATTAGGGACATCATGAGATCATACAACCATCACTAGTATAACTATGAGGATATGAATATGATCAATATCAGATAGGTATGTGGAAATCCAATCTAAGCATCAGAGACATGTAAGTCAAGATAACTATGTGATTAGATTCCCTAAGTTTAATTTAGCAAGATTACACCTGTATCAAGGCATAACTGCCAGGATAAACCCTGAGTGCGATCTTGCAAAATAGTCAAGGATGATACATTTGTAAGTCAAAATGTAGGACAAGCATAAATGCTTACGACACTATAGAAAAACAAAGTATACCCACAAGAAGAAATCAAGAAAACATGCCCCATGCCCCCAGTCTTCTAGTCAATGACATCCTTGAAAGACTATTAGGGATGTAACATATAGTAAAGAAATTGTCATAGATAGCACACAAAGTAGATAAAGATCAGCATAGCTCAGTCATTTAAGTGTTAAAGTGTGTGTGTGTAAGCCACTTGGTCATTTCTTCAAGACTTGATTCTGATAGTGAGAAAGATCGTGACATCGGAGACTGTAGGTAAACTATCTCAAAAGTGTTGAGAAACACTTGATGTCAAAGTGGGTGGGGGTAGTGTTGAGAAACATGATTTTGTGAGTTGTCAAAGAAACCCTAATGCACAAGAATACCTTAATAGGCTATGTAGCTATGCCCCTAAGACAAGGAAAAGAAACAATTCCAAGCAAAGAAATGTGTAGTGAAGTAGGTGATTGAGACTGATAGACATAGGTGCAAGGGTTTCAAGTAGTGCTTGTTTCCAAGTTTTCACCACTTGACAGATTTTTTCAGGACTTTTTTTGATTTTTAGGATTTTTCAGCATCATATATGATTTTTTTGATTTTTTAGAAGGTTTTAGAGATCACTAGTTCTAAAGCAAGATCACATCATTTTCTCCCAATGTCTAGCAAGGTATAGGATATGATGGAGCAACGAGCCAGTGGATAAGCAAAGATGGATGAAAAAGGAGCATGAAGCAAGTGAAAGTGATCCTCAAGGATTGACTTTTCAAGAGTACCCAAGCTAGGGAAAGAGGTGAAATAGTCATATGAAGCATGTTTTGAATAAGCAATGGAAGTAATGAGAAAGATAGCATGTAGGATAAGTGGTGAAGCCAACAAGTGCGATAGCATATAATGTGTAGTCCAAAAGAGTAGCCATGTCAAGAGACCTATGAGAACCATGTTTCGTTTATTATGATCAAGACCAAGGGGTCAACTAGATAGTATAGCAATGGGATAGAGCAATAAGAATAAAGCTCAAGATAGAGGCTATGAGTGAATGGGAGAGCACAATAGAAAATCTGGTGGATAAAATAGCCAATATGCAAAGATAGCTCAACATTGTCAAGATCAAAGAGAGAAGAAGGGACAGATGGACGATGGAAGAATTACGCATGATGCCTATTTACTAGGTTTTTATCATGGTACTTATCCAAGATGCCACAAGAAGTAGTTTTCACCATAGGATAAATTTATTTCTCTTTACTTTTGCTACCAAGGTGCCACAAGAAGTGGTTTTCACCAAGGCACATTTTCATTTTTATTTTTTTTGAATTTTTAGAAAGAGCTCAAGCTGTTTGTAGATAGTGCTCCTAGAGAAAAGATAAGTCATGATAAGTCGAGACCATATAAAGGTATGCTCAAAGATGTTGATAGGGTGATGAAAGAGAAATGGTAGTAGGAAGAGTATATGGAGGATAATAGTTCATGCATATAAAGTTAGTGTAAGCTTTAGAGGATTTCATGAGGGTAGCTGAAATATTGTACAAGATCAACATTGACACACACCTTGAAGGGTATTGGAATGATGGAGGAATCATGGATGAAGTAGCTTGAGGTGTAGATGTATGAGGTGGTAGAAGAGATTTGGAAAAAAGTGGAGTGGAAGGCTTTGGAATATTTTTAGAAAGATTTTTGGAAGAAGATGGAATGGAAGCCTTTGGAAGCTTGAATGTCAACTTCGAAGTATTTTCAATATTCAAGTCTTTTAAAAGAGACTTGGGAATCCATATAGCTTTAGATTTTCCTTTGGATACTTCAAAACACATTTCTTCAATAATGGGTTTAGGAACCCATATTTTCTTTGATTTAGCTTTTTGAATAGTGGACCTTTGCAGTCTCTTTTGTGCTTTCTCCTTATTAGCATTCACATGTCAATTAGATGGGACATAGTGATCTTCATTTTTCAATGGATTCTTATGTTTATTCTCATTTCCAAAGGACTTGGGATTTGTGGATGAATAAGGATGATATAATTGGTTTAGATGTATAGATGGGTGAAAAGTCATCAAGGATGAGTGTCTTTGTTGATCTTGAGGTATGATGGGAGAGATAGGAGTGAATGTAGGAGATGGAGGAACATAAGGCCCCAAAATGGATGGAAGGTTTTAATGTTGTAGCTTAGATGGATAAGGACCAAGGATAGATTTAGAAGATGCAAAGGGATAGTGGGAAGGGATATCAACATCTTTAGATTGAGCAACATAGTCAAATCCATCAATAGAATCATGAGTAGCTATGATAGGAACAACATTTTTAATAGGAGCACTTGAAGCTTGAGCACAATTTTGAAGTGGATATGGAGAAGTAGAACATGAAGGGACACTTTGATCTTGAAAAGTAGCTTTGGATAGCATATGAAGAGAACTCTTCTCATAATTTTCAGTAAGCTCAAGGGAGATAATGGAAGTGGTATCTTCATCATACTTAGGAGGTGGACAAGATATAGGATATGGAGGGGAAAAATCTTGAAAGAGATGAAAGGGTGCTTGATCTTGATCTTTCTTGACATTTATAACTTTTTCTTTTTGAGAGTCCTCTTGACATGGAGCCACTTCCAAGGACAAGGGAGAATGAAAAGTGAATGGAGTAGTGCTTGGATTAGGCATAGTAGTGCATGAAGGTTGAGGATGTTTAGGATTAGCAGCATGGAAAAGGTTTGCAGCCAAGTGAAGGTTACCTTGAGTTTCTTTTAGAGGTAGCCTTTGAGGATACATGTAGTCAATGTGGAAACCATTAGGTTCTTTATTTTATGGAGGCATGTTGGAAAGCTTTGAAGTGTTGGGAGATGCACAAGTGTTGGAAGAAGTGGAGGTATCAAGGAAACCATCACTAGACATAGGTTCATTAATATGATCTTTCTAAAGAAAAGTATCCTCATCACATGAATCATTAGAGGTATCAATAATTCCATTATCAATAAGATCTTGGATTTTATGTTTTAGCTCAATGCAATTTGAAGTACTATGCTCATTATGTTGATGATAAGAACAATAGATATCCAAAAATGGGTTTCCATATGAGCTAGACTTAGGTAACATGATGATCTTATTGCCAAGAAGTTTTTGCAAAGTGTCATCATAAGAATCTTCCAAGGGAGAAAAAGTTCTATTAGAAGTATGTCTAGATTATTTTTGTTGTTTCTCAAGTGAATAGAATGTATTCATGTCTTCATCATTTTCTTGTTTAAAGATAGGTTTATCATGAAATTTTGGCATAGGCTCAAAGGAGGTATCACTTGCTTGTTCTCTAAAGAGGTCTTTAGATCTAGAAAATGAAGACATTTGATGTCTTGAATTAGAGAATGTAGACCTAGAAGAAGAGGATGACCTTAAATAAGGTGACTTGCATGCATGTAAAGACCTTAAGGAAGATTCATGTAACAATGTAATATTCTCCTCCAACCTTTTCTCAAGTTTAGCCTGCATTTTCATCATGCACTTAGAGAGATGAAGGTAAGAAAGATCATTTGTCTCTTCTAGTTCTTTTTATTGTGCATATAGATCTTGAAACTCTTTAGTGACATGGAGGATATCATGATCATCTAGATTTGGTTGAAGTTATGTAGCACAAGGTTTAGATCACATAGGTTTAGATGCAAAGCCAAGCATAAAAGAGCCTACAAGATAACTTGATTTTGAAACTATAGGAGGTAGAGTGTTCACTTTCCAATATAGTAGAGAGATATTAAAGCAACTTGTCAAACAATATGTCCAAGAAACTTACGATATGAATGACTCAAGTCAATAGCTAGTCAAGATGCACAAATAGCCAAATAGATAGAGCAAGCGGGGTGACAAGTGAACAACTCTCCAACCCAAGAGTGTAGTCAAGAAATCAAGGCAACCATTTCAACAAAAAGATAACTAGCAAGTGGACATAGACCATGAAGATAGAAAGACCAAGAGTGCTAAGACCAAAGAGCCACTTTAAGCATGTTCAAAAACTAGAGACATAGCAAATCAAAGTCAAATGATGAGACTCCCCTTAGCAAGCAACACAAGAAAACTGTTAAGACTTGATGCTTTGACTTGGTTGACAAAGTTTGACAATAGTTGATAGCATAGCAAGGTTGATGTTCAAAAATAATTTATTTCTAAGCAAGATAGTGACACATGGAGTATTCTTCAAACAATCAAGCAAGGAACCAAGCAACCTTGCATGATACAAGCATATGTGAGGTCTTAAAAGAAATCCCTAGAACTATCGTCATGTGTATGTTCAAAAGATTTTCACAGGTCTAGCACATTCAAGAACACATCAAGCAATATCTACCTAGAAGTCATGGTTCATTACTCAACAACTTGGCCCACACTTGATGCTCCTTTGCCTCACACCAAGTGGTTTTCCACAAGAGATATTGGCTTTGTCATGGAAGTGTCATAAGCACAACCAAGGGAACACATATGATGAGTGTAAAGTCTTGGGGTGATCCGGGTAGTCCACGAGGATCGATCCTTGCACCAAGAAGTTGAGCGTCTAAAAAAGGGTAGTTACTAACTTAGGGTGTTTAGATAGGGCTTCCGTTCATAGTGTTCCTCTTGCTCCCAATTACGGGACACCTCACCTTGCGATGAGTAAACACTAGATAGGGCTTCCGTTCATAGTGTTCCTCTTGCTCCCTATGGTCGAAATCCCATAAGTGATCACACTAGGTGAAGATAAACACTACGTCTACCAAGATTTTGTGTCCTTGATAGCCTTGAGTTTATAGTGGGTTGGAAGAGCTGAGTAATTTTCTTGTCCCCACTTGGGTCGTTCCTCTCAGGTTGTCCGAGAGAAGGCCCTCTAAAAGATTCTAAACTATACAAAGAGTGGATCAACTTTTGGAAGTCAAGATTTCTGATTCACCACAAGGGTGAAGAGCATACTCTCCTATTCCAATCATTTTCTCCCAAACATGCCAAGAAGATTCAGTTGCCTCTTACTCTTGAAACCAAATGGTAAGTCAAGATTTCTGATTCACCACAAGGGTGAAGAACATACTCTCCTATCACCAAAAGATCCCAATTGTAAGTTTTAATGTGCTTAAAAATAAAAAACTAGTATATGCTGCACATGTCAAAGTAAATAACAAGAAAAATTGGGTTTTTATGCATTGGGCAGCCCTGCAAACAATCGTTAGTAGCCCTTGTGCATTTGAAGCTTTGACATGCATTCTTTTTATGCAATGTTTCAATTTTTTTCACAAAGATGGAAACCTGCAATAACAACTTGTTAGCACCACAAGTTAGTGTGAAATAACATAAAAAACTAAAATAAAAAGTGGTTAGTTGCCTCAAATATCCAATTTATCTTCCAATCAAGTGTATGCAAAGAAAGGGCAAACTAATCACAAATGCTCTCATTTTTACTCTTTGCTTTTGATCTAGTCAACAAGATTATACTTTTTTGATATTATTTCGGATCCAAAAACAGAAATGAAAAGAAGAAACCCCTGCTAAAAATCAAAGAGCTTTCTAAAAATGCAAGAAATTAAAAAAAAATCTCTTCATTTGCGCCCTAGAGACTGATTTTTATCAAAACAGGCTAGATTTATCAAATCGGGTTTTTGATCCCTAATACAACCTCAAAAGTCAAAACACAAAGAGAGAACCCCTCTTATAATTAAAAAAAAAAATCTAAAAATGTAAGTTTTTCTAAAAAATACGCTGATTTGCGATCAAAAATGGCTTTTTATGAAAAAAAAAAAAAAAATCGTAACTCCCGCAAATCACGTCAAAATGCTCTAAAAATCGGACTAAGACATTTGGAACAATACCCAACTTGAAAAAAAAAATTTAGAACCAAAATCTAAGTGGTTTAAAAGATATGATCAAATCTTTAAACCAACTAGATTTTTGGCCTTCAAACCAATCTACTTATGGGTTGGCCTTAAAACCAAAGTGATAATTCTACAAAAGCACTTGATTAGATCCAATATGCTGCTATAAAAAAACTAGAGATAAGAAATGAAAGAAAATGGAGCTAAAAACTTGATTCATGCCCCACGGTGGGTGCCAAAAATGTACACTCAAAAGTGTCCCACTCTAAACCCTTCTATCCAAATGATTCCATGAGTTGGAATGCTTGGATGCCGGCTTAGAGCTCCCTATCCACAAAGTGCAAGAGAGTGTATTTCAAGAATAAGAAGGCTCTCAAATGAGCCTTAGAGATACTCTTCTTGCTAGTAAACCATGCAACGGGAGGTTCTTTGAAACAAGAGCAAGAGTGCAAATATCTTCAAGGAATCCCTCAAGAATGCAATGCAAGTATGGAAACTAAGCTAAGATGATAATGAAAAATGTAGCTATGCTAAGCATGTATGAGAGTGTTACAATACTGTTATTTAAACTATGTGAGATAGATCATTACAAGAAAATAACTAAACTAGCATGTAAGTATGAATCTAAACTAGTGCACAATGGTAATGAGAGAATGAGACAAGAAATGAGAAGTTATCCACAAAGCTCCAAAGAAACCTATTAGAAAACCTGCAGCATAGCAATATTCAAAAGATGGATGGATTTGAGGGGGAAAGCTCTCTCCCTTTTAAAGTCGTATGGATGGTAGAGATCAAGATGAAGATGATGGATGGACAATGGTGGAATTCGAAAAGAGGAGTGATCCATGTGCACACACAAGTCAACCAATAGAATATAAGTTGATTTGTCACATAAGACAAAAATCTCACAAGCCTTTTCTTTTAATTGTAAAATAGAAAAAGGATTTTATGTGTGCACTTTAAGTGGGTTAGAAGAATGGGGTGTTTTAATATAATTAAAAGGGGACATGTTCTTTTAATCAAATAATGAACTTAGGATAGTATAGTCAAACTATAGGTTATAATCAAATAAATTGATTATTAGCAATTTGGTCTAGGTAAATGATTAAATTAATTTAGCCAAAATGTTGAAAAGGGGGCTAATAGTCTAGATGACCATTTTTAGGTGATTACAGTAACATGCTAAAAGCTTTGTACCTAATAATAGGGAATCTATACACTATCATGATGATAAGTTGAAATGAATCAAGTAATCACTCAAGTTGAAAGAGATTGGAATGGGTGAATATCACATAGAATTGATTTTGCATCTAACATCTCTTCCTGAGTCTCCCTGTCATTATGGGAGACCATCTAAAATGAAGAGACCTTTTTTGTTGTCACCTCAAACTAAGTATGATGGTACCTTTGTCAAAGCTATTGTACCTCTTAAAGAGGAAGATGAAAATACAGCTATTGCTACTTGGATAAACAAAGAGAAAACTCTAGTTGACCTTATACAATAGTCTCACGAGATTACTCTTGAAAAATATGGTCCTGGTCTTACACCATGAAACACTTTGGCTACAAGAGGAATTGTCCAATCGGATGCAAAATAAATGTTCTAGTTGATCTTGTCAAGGTGATAGCTACAAGGTCTTGAGATACATCTAGTCTAGACTTCAAGAAGATTCCCTTCAATCTAGGCATTAATAAATTTATACTAGAACCTAAGAGTTCATCTAAAAATGAGTCACAAGCTAAGTTAGATGACCATGAGGACAAAATTGACAATGAGGATCCTTATCTTTATCCAATTCTTGACGATCTTGCTAAATTCTTCACAAAACTAGATGACTTTGTACCACATGTCACCACTATGGATGGTGATACTGATGCTTTTGATGATACTACTAATTCTCCCCATATCCAAGAAGAACAAGGAGAATCTAGTCATGCTTTAGTCATTGAGTATCATTTTAAAAATCTAGATGATGAAGGTGAATTTATCCCTATCATTGTTGGGGAATTCTACAGTCTGTCTCCATCCAGTACAGGTTCTCAAGAGTATGAATTCAATTCTCTTAGATACAACTATAGATAAAGATATAGATCAAGTTTACATCTATGAAAATTAGCTCAAAGTAGGTCAATCATGTAGGGTTAGGTCGAATGAGTCTCATCCAAATAGTGTTATTGAGTCTTTGATTAATGATGTTAGCACTCAAAGGCATTCGAACTTACTTATGGATGAAGCCACTCTAGGTCTCAAATTTCTTGTCCAAGAATTTGATGATTATGATATGAATGCAACTAAACCCACCACATCTCTTTCACTCACCTATCCTAAGCTCATAGATTGGAATTCAAATGCATCTAGTGAAGTATGTACATTCTAGAATGACTATGCTCTTGCCTACTACTTAAACATTGTCAAACCTATAATGTCTTCCACCAACAAACAAAGCATCAGCATGACCAAAGCTGACATCAAATATCTTAGTCACACAATCAAAAAGAAAAGAAATAGGTCCAATGGTGAAAACCACTTTGTGGCAATATCAAAACCTAAAATAGTAAAAATAAAAGATTTATCCAAAGGTGAAAACTCTTTGAGGTGCCTATAGGTGAGATATTTGATGCACTTCCTAGTTATTTGTAGGAAAGATCATCAATGCTTATAGAGCCAACATAGTCAATCAACTTAGGAATATAGGAATATCCTCACATGATACATCTTGCATAGTTGTTATCTCTGGAAGAAAAGAGGAATTTATTGCCATCTTTCAAGATAAAAAGATAAATTTTGTGTGGACTTAATTAGACATGCCAAGCTTGGATCCTGATCTCATAATGCACCATTTAGATGTTGCACTAGGAGTTAAACCAGTCAAACAAAAACTTAGAAAAATACATTCTCACATTGTGTTACTAGTCAAAGATGAATTGGAAAAGTTTCTAAAAGGTGGTTTCATCCATGCTATTAATTAGTTTGAATGGATATCCAACATTGTTCTAGTCTCCAAGCACAACAAATCTATCAGAGTCTGTAAAAAATTTTAAGATCCAAACTTAGTAGATCCAAAGGATGATTTTCCACTCCTTAACATTAATATGATAGTGGACATGATAGTTGGATATGAAATGTACTCACTCATGGATGAATTTTTTAGTTAAAATTAGGTCAAAATTGCACCAGAAGATTAGGAAAAGATTGCTTTCACTTGTGCACGGGGAACCTTCTATTGGAATGTGATGCCATTTGGTCTTTAAAAAGCTAGTGCCACATATCAGAAGGCAATTACTATAATTTTCCATGATATGATGCATATGACAATGGAAGACTATGTTGATGATACTTTTTTTAAGAGCACAAAATACAACACTCACCTTAAAGATTTGGGACCTATCCTAGATTGCATGGATAAATTCAATTTGAGACTCAACCCCAAGAAATGTGCATTCAGTGTAACATCTAGGAAACTAATTGGTTATATTGTGTTTGCAAAAGGAATTGAGGTTGATCTAGAGAAAGTTTAAGCAATCATGGACATGCCTCCACCCCATAATATCAATCAAATGAGGGTCTTACAAGGAAGACTTCAATTCATTCACAAATTCATCTCACAACTGGAAAATAGGTCACAATCTTTTACCAAGACTCTACATAAAGGTGTGAAATATAATTTGAGTCAAGATTGTGATCAAAGCCTAACATAGATAAAGCAATACCTTGCTAATCCACCAATCTTGATGCCTCCTATCTATGGGAAGCCTCTTATTTTGTACATCTTAGCAACAGAGTCATCTCTTGGTGTCTTGCTAGCTTGAGAAGACAATGATAATAAGGAAAGAGCTATTTGCTATCTAAGTCACACATTGATTTTGTATGAAATGAACTATAGTATCATTTAGAAGCTTGCTTGGTAGTTTTCTTTTCTTCCCAAAAGTTGAGACACTACATGCTCGCTCATACTATGTGACTGGTTGCTAAAATTGATCCATTGAACTGCTTACTTAGTAAGGCAGCTCTAACAAAAAAGTTAGCTAAGTGGGTCATGATACTAAGCAAGTTTGACATTCAATATGTTGAATAGAAGGTTATCAAAGGACAAGTGATTGCAAATCAATTAGCAGAAGCACCAAGATAGATCTCCTTGTGCTAAACATTGACTTGCCTAATGAATCAATCCTTATGTTAACACACCAAACTTGGGTAATGTTCTTTGACAGTTCCTTCACATAATAGGGATTCGATGTTGGGCTATTGTTTATAACACTACATAGGTACTCACTGCCTAAGGCGTACAAGATTTTATTTCCTTGTACAAACAACATTGCAAAATATGAAGGCTTGATTAATGACATGAAGATTGCAGTTGAATGGAGAGTGGATGAATTGAACATCTTTGGTGATTCAAAACTCATAATCAAATAGGTCAATGATGTATATCAGAAAAAAGATGAGAAATTAATCCCTTATAAACACATGGTGGATGACCTAAAGAAGTACTTTTCTCATATCACTTTTCAACAAGTTCCTCGAGCAAACAACAAAGAAGATGATGTAGTGGCTAATGTTGCTTCCTTGTTACAAATGCCAGAGAATGATCTTCAACATGAGTTCTTTGTGGAAAAGTTACTCTACCTTGTCTATAATTCCCCTGAATCTTGGATGATCTTTTCTATTGTAGGACATGACTCATCTTGCTACCACCATATATATTCTTACTTGTGTGACCAAACAATTCTAGACAATCTAACCAGTAATGAAAAATGTCACCTTATCTGCAATGCTTCACAGTATGTTATTATTGTTGATGACTTCTTTAGGATAGGTCTTGATGAAATAATCCTTAGGTGTCTAGAACTTGATGAGTCAAAATGTTCGTTAATTGCTATATAGGAGGGCATTTTTGGATCTCACTCTAATGGTTTGACACTAGCTCATAAACTTATTAGAGCTAGTTTTTATTGGCTAAATATGGAGCAAGAGGTAATCAAATACACTAATTCCTACTATTAATGCCAGCTCCATGGGAATCTGATTCATGCTTCAATGAGGGAGCTAATTCCATCTATCACATTGTAGCCATTCCAACAATGGACCTTTGATCTTGTGGGTTAGATTCACCCGTCCTCTTCAAATGGACACAAGTTCATCATTATAGCTACAGACTACTTTACTAAATGGGTAGAGGCAATCCCTTTCTCTATAGAAAATGGAAAAGTTGTAGCTCTTTTCTATCATGCCCTAATTTTACCATGCAAAACACAACCACAATTAAAAAAAAAAGAAAAATAAAGATAATGTGCAAAGAACTATACTTGCTACAAATGTTTTGTCGAAATAAGGAGGGATCAGACACCATTTATTTTTCCTTAGGGGTGTTAGAAGGTACTAATTCAATCATCAATTTTGGAGACAATAAAGTTAATTGGTGGAAAGGAATTCATTTTTTATTATATATCATGCACTTTAAGTTACCATGGGGTGCCAATATATTTCCTAACATTAATGGACCATAATAGCTAGGTGATGTTATCATTTTGGATGTACATCTTATTCTTGTATGTAATTATGAAATACAATTTCTACATCAATGCGTTATAATGGTTCCATAGTTTCTTTTGTGAAATATGTTTATGATTTCCCCAGGTTAATACTACATCTCATTACATCCCATGTCCCATTTGGCTCCTAAATTATCATAGTAGAACTATTTTGATGAGAACATTGCACTATATCCTTTTACACCCTCAGCCAACCAGGTGCTTCCAACTAGGCATTTTAAATTGTATATCTTTTGTGTATCTTTCAATTTATATGGTGTGTTATGATTTACCAATCCCATTTCATTTTATTCTATTATTTCATTTGTTTCTTTTGTCATCTTCTTTTTTCAGGTATAGAAAATTTGATGATTATTTTGCACATGGTCTTTTCATTAACTCCTACTTATTAACCTAACTCTATGCAATTGCTTGACCATGAAAGCATATATATTTACTATTCATTTTAACTCTACTACTACTAAGATCTTATTATTAATAATACTTTTAAGCATTGATTAACATCTAAATCAGATTTTTAAAAAAAAAGATCATTAAGTTCATAGCTTCTCTTGTACCATTAATTCGACTATTGACCATGTATTTATATACTTACTACTTTATTATTTTTATTTTTATTTTTATTTCATCTAAGACCTAATTATTGTTTGTTGACATTTTAGTGTTCATTAATACCTAGATTCTATGAAGGTCAACACATTAAGTTTATATATTGACTAGGGATCATACCATTATCAATTTAATAATTTAAGAAAATATAATAGCTTCAAACAAACATTACTCATCTCCTTTCAAATTTACTTCTTTTGTCTTAGTTTACTATCTCACTATGTTAGAGTTGTGGTTAATTAAAAGTTATATATATGTATATATAAATACCTCAAAATGACTTAAAGCCTACATTTAAATTAAGTTCCTCTTTTACACCCCCTAATTCTTTAGTACATGGTTAAATAACATAAATATGATTCAAAACATTAAATAAGATTTAATAATTTAAACTTAATCTAAAGACTTAAGTGTGGTCTATTTCTAATTCTTTATTACATAAATTCTACTTAATATTCACAATGGAAATTATTAACTAACATCTAAACTCTAACTCCCTAATATATTAACTTACTCTTACAACTAATCCACTCTACTTTCCTATTCCCATAACTAAGATAACATTAAGAACCACATAATTAACTACTTCACTTTAAGCTATTAACTCACGTTATTATCATATAATTGCATGACATCCTTACTAATAAAGTTTCTAATCCCCCTAATCACTAACCACCAAATTTTCTAGCACACACCTTACTAATTATCCTATGTTACTAACCTAATTCTATTTACACCTAAAATTTACTACCACTTGTACCCAATTTGACACCTACATTTGATATTCCACCTACGTTTCACCTTCTTCCAAAACACCTTACTAATCCCCATACATGGAAACCCACCCATCCCCCCCCGCCGCCCACCCTTAACCCATACCTAGGTGACATAATGGAAGACCAGATGTACTTCCCAATGTGGGACACCTTCCCTATGTTCCCAAGGCACCAAAGAAGGAGGGAAGTCTGACATAAAGTCTAACCAAGGAAAATTTATATCCCATCAAATGCTCCTAAGGAGTTTGAGGTGCCAAGGTTAGGTGGGACCCCTTGTCCTTATTTTTCAAACACCACTACATACTTTATGCTCTCGTGGGTAAAAAGACCACCTAGGTAAATGGGAAGGAGGTTGGTCTTGGGCATGATTAGCCCCAAGGTGACTATGAGGTTTTGAAACATATTGATTTTCTTTTTCCTTGCTTACCTTTATATGGGATAATGTGCCTAAGTTTTAGGACATTTTTAGTGCTTGAGTTTTGTTTATTTATTATTATTTAATTTCTTGTTATTTTTTATATCATTTGTTACTAGGATTATAAGGAGACTTTCAATGGGACATGGATTTGACCCATCCTAAGTTGGAACAATTCATGATAGCCTAAAGCTATAGAGGGGAGACTATAGGATATGTTTGTTTATTGTTTGGTGGAAATATCAAGGGGTCTACTAGATGATTATTTTAATGTTCTGTAATTGGGAGTGAGATATTTTCTCACTTCCCATATAAATTCTATAGAATTAAATACTCTCCCTCAACCTATAAGCTAATTGACATAG
The DNA here is from genome assembly GCA_028749045.1 of Cupressus sempervirens. NCBI lineage: Eukaryota > Viridiplantae > Streptophyta > Pinopsida > Cupressales > Cupressaceae > Cupressus > Cupressus sempervirens. The sequence goes on from CM053786.1 coordinate 502,427,262, forward strand.
TATCTTCCCTTAGTTTGTTTTTGTCCTAGTATTATTTGAATTATTTTTTCTATGCAACCAAGTTATTATGAGTCTTGGCTTGACATTAGTTTGATGTTATTTTGATACTTAAATGTAAAACCAAATTCAATGGATCTATTAGAAATCATAAGAATAATGACTTAGCACTAAATTGTCTTTGTAACCCAGATCAAATATGGACTCATAGGTAAATCTATTCTATCAGTAATGGAACTTGAAATGATATTTCCAAGGCATCATGAGATTTCTTTATATGGACACTAAAATTTCCAATAAAATTACATAGGACACTATCCAAATTCACTTTATTTATTTCATGGATACATCTCTCACAAAAATAGTCCTAAAATGAAGACTCCAGTTTTACAATACAATACACAAATGCCAAAATTGAAGGTTTCATCTGTATAATGTAATATTCTAAAACATAGAGAAAGAATCCATCCTTTCAAATACATTTTAATATAACACATCCCATCCTTTCTACTATGCAATCCATTCCTTACATCAATACCAAAAAGATGGAGAGAGGTTCTCCATAACATGCACAATGCACGATCTGATTACACAATGCATGATCTGATTACTAGGATCTAGGACTATTACATAGAAATGCTAACCAACTACATAAAGTTAACTTAATATTTTTAACAAATCAAATTAACATAATTAAAAAAAAAAGAACAACACAAATTTAAAAGGCAGAAAGAGCAATGAGAGAAAGGGACACGACACATTTGATTTTAGAGTTTGTCCAGTATGGACTACGTCTCTGTGTCCTACTCCAAAAGGGGAACCGATCCAATTAACTCCAAGAATCTGGTATAGTGTTACAACATCATTCCCTCTAAAGCACAACATCAACACACTGATATGCGAGACTAAAAAATGTCCTCCTAGCAAATTCTCTCCAGCAATTCTAAATGCTCTATCTATTCGATGGCCTCCCAAAAGGCAAAATACCCCCCTTTTTTATACAAAAAAAATTAGCCTAAAATAAGCCAAAGAAAAATATGATAATTTTTAGGCCTTCAACTAATTACCCTTCAAAAATACCCCTTATCCATTTTAAAAGATTTGGCTATATGCAATTCTTGGGGTAACAAATAAACAAATACCCTTAATTTAACAAGGGGTCAGTAGGTTAGTTTAACATTATATATCAACTGTGCTATATATATCTTAAAGTGCTAAAAGCATAGCAATGGGCATCCTTTTAAATGAGCTGTCTGTCAGAGGTTCCAACCCCACCAATGGCATTTAAAACTCCAATTTTTAGCCAAAATTTTAAATAGTAGTTGTGCCATATGTGTTTTGAAGATAACTAGTGGCGCAATGACCACCGGCTAAAGTTTAATACCTAGTGGTTGCGAGTTTGACCCCGTCGGCCACAAAAATATATTTTTGGTATGACGACATTTAACAAATAATTTATTTTTTTAATTTTTATTTATTCTTGTGCCACACTACCTTAGACTTCGATCAGGTGCCATTTTTGCATACGATCTTTGTTTTTGACAAAATGAACATCATCAGAGAGCTCCCAGTGAGACCTTCAACTTGGTGCCAACTTTGATCAATTTTGGAGAGTTTGGAATTTTTCCATTTTGATAGCCTTAGGATCAAGGTTTAATCAACCTTTGACTAGCCATAACTTTTACATACGGACTCCATTTTTTCCTGTTCAAATTGCGTTGGGTCCAGAATTTCAAGGACTTTAACTTGATGCTGATTATTGGAGTTTTGAAGATACTTCAATTTTTAGTGAAAATATCCTCTGGATCAAATCCTCCCCACTAAGAAGCTTTTAGACCATCGAAAGTTTGGATTAGTCAAAAAGTAGGTGAGGGTATTTTTCCCTCACTTTACTAGTCTCCATCCATCTTGCCTTGCTTGGATGCATCCCCTTCAATCCCACTCAAAGGTATTCAACTAGTCCTCTTCATGAAGTTCTAACATTCCTATCAAGAATGACATCTACTGGCAATTCTGACATGTACTACAGTGAAAGATCATCAATAGAAGGAACCTAAACATTAGTGACTTCATCCAAGATCATTGGAGGTTTGTACAACTTCAGATTCTCAACATTGACAACTAAGTATATCTGCATGTATGGAGGAAGATTAAGGTAGAATGCATTGGTACCAATCTTCTCTAAGATTTCAAAAGGACCATACTTGAAAGGCTTGAGCTTCTTTCGTTCACCTTGCATTCTTTCCTTGTTGATATGTAACCAAACTCTATCACCAAATTGAAATTGATGATCGATGAGATGCTTATCATGGCAAGCCTTGTATTTGGCTTGGCTCTATTCTAACTATGCTTCTATTGCTTGATGGATTGCTTGGACCTTCTAGATGAACTTTAAAGCCCTTTCTACATCCTAGCACCCATCAATAACATCATCTTTCCCAAAAGCAAAATCCATTGGTGTCTTAGGAAAATAACTAAAGCAAGTCTCAAAAGGAGACCTCTTTATAGAAGAGTGTGCCGCATGGTTGTAAGCATGCTGCACATAGTGAAAATTTTCATCCCATAACTTAGGATGCTTGTTGCATTAACCTCAAAGTAGATGAACCACTGTCCTATTGACTACCTTTGTCTATTCGTTAGTCTATGGATGGAAGAATGTACTCTTCTTTAGCTTGGTATCCATGAGTCCCCACAAAGATGACCAAAATTCCCCCAACAATAAAGAATCTCAATTTGATACAATGGAAGTAGGTAACCCAAAATGAACCCATACAAATTGAAAGTATAAATGAGCTGTCAGTTTAGTAGTGGCTTTCTTTTTACAAGGCATTAAAATACATATTTTTCTGAACTGATCAACTACTACATACAAATAATCATGACCCTTCCTAGACATAGGTAAACCCCCCACAAAGTCCATAGAAACACTTTCCCATGGATGGGATGGTATAGGTAATGGTGTATACAAACCCAATTTCCTATTACTTGGTTTGCTAGTTGCACACATTAGACATCCTTTTATATACTTAGTGGCAGTCTCTTGCATACGAGGCTAGTAACAATAGTTTTGCAATTGAGCCAATTTCTTACTTACCCCAAAATGTCCTACAATTAAAGAGGTGTGTGCTTCACAAATTATATGTGCTTGTTCATCTTTAGGAATGTATAGTTTTCCCAAGTTTTACAACAAGTTATCCTGCACATAGTAATCTTTCTCTTCCACATGTTTACCCTAGATTAAAGTTGTATAGATATCCTTAGAGTTCTCATCATTAGCATATTGTTCCTAAATTTTTTTATGAATAATAGAACTATTCTAAATGATTATCAAGGCATTCTTAATAGGAGGCCTAAAGAGCATATCTGCTACTTTGTTATGGGCACCCTTCTTATACTTAATCACCAAATGAAACTATTGTAGAAAACCCATCCACCTAAAGTGCCTACTTTGTTGCAATTTAGATTGTGAGTGCAAATATTGTAGTGGCTGGTGATCAGTGTGGATTATAGTTTCTTTTCCCATTAAGTAATGTTTCCTTTTTTTAACACTATGAACTAAATCATAAAGTTCCTTATCATAAGTGGGATAGTTACTTATTACACCTAAAAAATTTTCAGAGTGGTAGTAGATTGGTTTACCTCCTTGCATGAGTAAAGCTCCCATGGAAAACTTGCTCACATCTATCTCAATCTAAAATGGTTAATGCAAATATGGTAAAGCTAGAATTGGTGCAGTGCTCAACTTTTTTTTCAAAGTGTCAAAAGCCTTCTGCTGTGGACCTCGCCACTAAAAAGTTTCCTCGGCATTGGTTAATGCATGCAAAGAGAAGTTTGCAATGAAGTTCCTCTAGTATTGAACTACACCTAAGAACCTCCTAACTTTAGTAACTATACTTGGCTTAGGCCATTTTACAATACATTCAACCTTCATAGGGTCTACTTTCAATTGACCATCTCCTATGACATAGCCTAAGTAAACTAAGGATGTCTTAGTGAATTTGCATTTAGAAATCCTTACAAAAAGTTTTTTCTTTCCTCAGTATATCAAATACTTTCTTTACATGAATTATGTGATCATCCCAAGACTTACTGAATACAAGAATATCATCTAAATAGACTATGACAAAATCATCAATAAAAGGACAAAAGACATCATTCATGACTCTCATGAATGTAGCTGGTGCATTACAAAGCCCAAATGGCATAACCAACCACTCATAAAGTCCCTATTTTGTCTTAAAAGAAGTGTTCCAAATATCACTTTCTACAATTCTTATCTGATGATAACCAATACATAAGTCTAGCTTAGTGAAATAAATTGCTTTTTTCAACTGATCAAGTAAATCATCAATTCTAGAAAGAGGGTACTTGTTCTTTACTATTATCTTATGCAGAGCCTTGTAGTCAATGCACATTCTCCAAGTCCCATCTTTCTTTGGAACCAACACAATAGGAGAACCATAAGGAGAAGTGCTAGGATGGATAACTCCTTTCTCGACAAGCTCCTAAACTTGCTTCTTGATTTCTTCATTTTGTAAGACTGATAAATGATACGTGTCAATATTAGGAAGTGGCACTTCTGGCTACAACTAAATTTCATGTTGTATCTCTCTTTTAGGAGGCAATCCCTTCGATTCCTAAAACAAGTCATTGTAAGTGGAAACAACTTTGACCATTCCAGCCTTATCTTTCAAATCACATCCCTTGAATGCCTTAGATGTTTCATCTTCTTTGGCTTTTACAATCATCAACACAAAATTCTTACTAGAGTTGACTAACCTTTTCATCTAACTAGCATTAACTAGTGCCAGATTAGTCTTAACCTTATGTGCTCGTACAATGTATTCAATCTTGTCTTTAAACAAATGATATTTATTTTTCCCCCTATAGAAGATAGCTTGGCGGTCATACAAATATGGACTCCCAAGTACAAGACCACCAATATCTTAAGGGACTACATCAACTTCTACCTTATCCACAAAGTTTATAGTGATAGCAAATCTTAACTTGCATTACTTAGTTACCTATAATTGTGCATCATCGCAAACCCATCCAAGAGGATATGGTTTTGGATGAGGTGTTATAGTCAAATTAAGCTTTTTAAAAACTTCTTTAGATATCAAATTAACTTGAGAACCCATATCAAATAATGTATCAACCTTAGTATGCTTGATAACAACTCGGATGTGAAATAATTCATTCCTTTTCTTATCATTCTTAGGAGAAGATTCTTTACTTGTACTTGCACTTATGCTAGAAGAATTTGCAGCTGATGAGAGAGATATACCTTTTCCTTTACCTTGGATCCCGATAGCAACAATCTTTGTCTCATCTCTAGAGTTAGATCCAAGATCTTGTTGAATTATAGAAACAGTATTTTGTTTACCTTTGTTTCCACCATATCGCTTTGGCCTCTTTTTAGGATGTAGCTTCCAACACTTAGAATCATCATGCCCTTATTTCTTGTAATGTGAGCATGTGGGTTTCTCATCCTCTTTCTTTACTATAGCTATCTTCCTACCTTTTCATTTTCCTTTGGACTTTTCCTCAAACTTAGATGGCTTTTTATCAAACTTTTCAATGAAAGTACCCTTACCCCTTGACTCTAAATGTGTTGCCTAGACACATACTTCATCCTAATTACAAGGATTTAGAATGAGGATGGAACTCCTTAGCTAAGAATGAAGACCATCTATATACTTGAGTAAAGTGTCTTGGGTATACAATGGGACATTTAATGAAATAGCCCTTTTACAGAACTCATGGGTGTACTCCTAGATAGTTTGACCTTTCCCTTGCCTAAAATGTTGCTAGTTCATCATTAACTACTGCATATGGCTTAGGGGGTAGAATTGCTTCTTTAAAGCACTAACAAATTATGACCAAGATAGATTAAACTTACCATGTTCTGAAGTTTCATGTTGAGTCCTACTCTCCCACCAAGTTAGAGCTACATTGCCTAATTGAAGAGTGGCTAATCGAATTCTATCAACATCATCTACAAGGTTTTGAACTCTATAGTAGACTTCTACTTGTTGGATCCAGTCATCTAGTTTCTCGACATTTAACTCCCCACAATATTTTGGCAAGTCAAACTTTACATCCAGCTTAATTTGAGGCTTATGTCCACCCTTAAAAATATTAGAAGACTCAGAATGTGTAGAAGAAGGAGAAGAGGGAGAAGATTGAGAAGATGGAGAAGAGGGAGGAGATGGAGTTGTCTTTGGAGGCTCATGATCAGGATCACAATCAGTGCCTTTGTTTTTCCCTTTTCCATTATGAGCTGCACACCTTCACATCTTCTATTCTCTTTCTTGTAATAACACTTCTACCATTGTCTACAAATTTTGAAGAGTCTTCTAGATACATCGATCTTTTGAACCTTGTCCACCACCTTTATCTTCCATCTGTGACAGTGGATTAGATCTTCATTTTATGATCTTAGGATTATATTCTTCAAGGTCACCTTCACCTTGATTCAACTTGGATCTTGTTAGCATTCAAATCTGCAATACTAGTCCAACAAAAACTTTGATACCAAATTTGATCTGACTACTAGGATCTAGGACTATTACAGAGAAATGCTAACCAATTATATAAAGTTAACTTAATATTTTTAAAGAATCAAATTAATGTAATTACAAAATAAGAACAACACAAGTTTAAAAGATAGAAAGAGCAATGAGAGAAAGGGAGACACCACATTTGATTTTGAAGTTCGTCCAGTATGGACTACATCTCTAGGTCCTGCTCCAATAAGGGGGACTAATCCAATTAACTCCAAGAATCTAGTATAGTGTTACAACATCATTAACTCAAAAGAAAAACATCAACACATTGATGTGTGGGACTAAAAAATGTCCTCCTAACAAATTATCTCCAGCAATTTTGAATACTTCATTTATTTGATGGCCTCCTAGAAGGAAAAATACCCTAAAATAGGCCAAAACAAAATATGATAATTTTAGGGCCTTCAACTAATTACCCTTTGAAAATACCTGTTAGCCATTTTAAAAGATTCATCTATATGCAATTCTTGCGGTAACAAATTAACAAATATCTTTAATTTAAGAAGGGGTTAGTAGGTTAGTTTAAAATTATATATCAACCGTGCTATACATATCTTAAAGTGCTAAAATAGCGCAGTGGCGGGCATCCTTTTAAATGGGCAGTTGGTCAGGGGTTCCAACCCCACAAATGGCCTTTAAAACTCTGATTTTTGATGGAAAACATTTAAATAGCTGCTGCACCATATGTGTTTTGAAGATAACCAATGGCACAATGACCACTGGCCGAAGTTTAATACCTGGTGGTTGTGGGTTTGACCCTACTAGCCACAAAAATATATTTTTGGTATGACACTGTTTGAAAAATTTATTTTTTTAAATTTATATTTTTGTGCCAAACCACCTCAGACTTCGATCGAGCACCATTTTGCATACCATCTCCATTTTTGACAAAATGAACACCATCAGAGAGCTCTTGATGAGACCTTCAACTTGGTGTCAAATTTGACTAATTCTAGAGGGTTAAAAAATTTTCCATTTTGATAGCATTAGGATCAAAGTTTGACCAACCTTTGACTAGCCATAACTTTTGCATACAGACTCTATTTTTGCCTATTCAAATTGCATTGGGTCCAGAATTTGGTGGACTTCAACTTGATGCTAATTTTTAGAGTTTTGAAGATACTTCGATCACTGGCTTACTTGCATCCTTTGTAATGAGGGATTGTTGGCTTCTTCAAAGTATCACATTTCTTCATGACTACACAAATGATCAATTAATCACCTTCTTGGCTACTTTGGCTGCTCTAAACCCATTTCCAGGATCACATTCAAAATCTAACACACTTAAACAAACTCAAAATTGCATTTTAAAATTTTGGGACTAATGTGATCGAATGCTTGTGTAGTCTATTTTTTTGATTCTTTATGAATCTTGGAATCTTTTCAAATCACAATTTCTTCAAATTTACCAAATTTTTTGGAAAAAGCAAACTCTAATGTATTTTGGTCAACTTTGGTCAAACTTGGTCTTTTGGATGTCAAAATCACTCTAAATTGACTCCAAATTTTCTTTAGATTCTTCTAATCTACTCTACATTCTTCTAAATCTTTAATTTCTTTATTATCTCTCAAAATAATGCCTACATCACTATTCTGGTATTTCATCTTTCAATTTCACTCCTGATGGGGCATGATGATTACATCTTTGAATCTTTCAAAATTGGCTTCAACTCAATCTGAATCTTATGTCCTCATCACTTAGGACATCTCATCACTTGGGGAATCTTGTTCTTCTCTATTTATTTCAGCTATCTTATCTTTTCATCATCTAAACAATCTTATGACAGTCTTATCAGAGTCCGATGGACAGGTATTAGGACAATCTAACCCCGACTCCTAAGGATCAAGCCTCATTCTGGGGATGATTCTATAACTCATCATAGGTCTTTTTATCTCTTTCATGGACCAATATTTAGGTACTCTATCTGGACTCTGGGGGATTAAGCTCCATTCTAGAGATAATTCCAAATTTTTGCTAAGGATTTAGCTTCATTCTGGAGATAATCCTAACTCTTACTGCAAATCTAGGTGTTCTATTTGGATTCCCTAATGTTAAGCTTCATTCTGGAGATAACCTTAAAAAACTTATCAATTGGCCTCCATATCATTAGTTGTAGAACCAATTTCATTTCTTGATCTATACTTCATGCTTCTAATTTATTTGAACCAAATGTATTGCTCGCACATTCAATTAAAGAGGGGCAAATGTAATGCCCCAAAATTGTCACATTGCCATGCTAAACCAATTCTAGTCTATTCAATCAATCCTAAGTCCTATTTTGTTAGGCAATTCTAATTCTGATAATTGCTACTTGACCTAAGTGTCAAATGCAAAAAAATCCCTAATCTACATTGATTACACTCTTTATTTAATTCCTAAGTATTGAATCAAATCAGCTACTTTAAACCTATTAATTAAGTTTAATTTAATTACAAGTGTTCATGCTTTAATTAAATTAAAATTTCCTTTATTAGCTAACGTACAAAGGAATTAAATGTATTTTATTTAATAAGATATTGTCCTCATTTTAATTATTGAGTTTAATTATTTAATCAATTAAGATTATGCATTTATGAGGTCATATTCTATTTTATTAAATTAAATATCCTCTCCAAATCTTCTCAATCCAAAAATGGAAATTCTAAGTGAGCTAGAATTGGGAATGGAATTAATTTAGTTAACTCTTTCTCACACTCAGAAATGAATTAGTTAACTTGATCTACACAAGGAATTTCCCACTCTAATTGAATCTTATTTCCAATCTTGACTACTCGTTCTGATCAATCTTGATTTTTGATCAAGTTCTAGGAGTCTATTTAAGATGCCTTCAATTCCTCATTACAGAGGTTGATTTAATTTTTTATTGAACTTATTCTAAAATGCTCATTTTCTCATCATTCATAACTTGTTGTCTTTCTTGCATTACAATTTTATTTTAGTGTTAAAATGCATTCATTTAGAATAATATGCTCTTTTTATTCGTGTAATATATGCATCACATATAGATTAATTTTCATATCATATAGTATTAACTAAATCCTTCATTCTAGATGTCTGGATGCTAGCTTCTCATTCTGAGAGCAAAGCAACAGATTGACTTGTTGGACATTTCAAATGAATAATCCCATATTTATTCTAGGATGATCCCTCAAATAAGGATCATGTTGAAGTGTGTGTGAAGACCAAGGCCCACATTTCCCACATACAATACATTGTAGATCAAGAGTGTCCAGTGGGACAAGCATGAATGCTCACAACACTTTTAGATTAACAAAGTATATCCACAAAAACAAAACAAGTAAAACATCTCACATGCCCCAATCTTCTAGTCCATGACATCCTTGAGAGATTGTTAGGGAGGGAACACTCATCAAAGAAATTTTCATAGATAAAAGACAAAGAAAAAAAAGTCAATCAAACCTCAACAAGTTTAATGTTTAACTGCATGTGTGAAGTCACATGACCATCTTTTTAGGACTTGAATCTGGTAGTGAAATATATCATAGCATGCTAGAACATAGTTAAGGTATCTAAAAATTGTTGAGAACTACTTGATGTCAAGGGAAAGTGCTAAGAAACATTGTTAGACAAGTTGCTAAGGAAACGCCAATGTGCAAGGAGACTTTGATAATAAAAAAAGTTTGTGCTCCCTAGACCTAGACACGAGAGTCAATTCCAAGCTAGGTGAGGCAAAGTGAGAATGAAGCAAATGAATACAAACAAAGATTGATAAACACAGATGCAAGGGTCTCAAGTAATGTATGTTTCCAAGTTTTGACGACTTGGCAATTTTTTTAGGACATTTTATATTTTTTTGTATTTTTGGTATTTTAAATTTTTTTTTTTAATGATACATCAAAGCACCTATTGCTAGATTTTGCACTAAGATAATCATTTTTTCAGGGAATTTTCTATATTTAAGGATTTTTTTAGCATTATATATATATTTTTAGGATTCTTTTAAGGATCATAGAATATGTACAAACAACTAAGCAATAAGAACCTTAGGCACATAATTTCTTTAGATGGAGAATGTTGATAGGCTTAGAGAGTTGTTCTCCCTTAGGTGTAGAAGGCTAATAGGAATGAAATCCAAATGAAATAGTGAAACTATAGGGACCCAACCAATTAAGCTCACACTTATCCTTCTGCTCTCTATTCTATTGATTCTTTGGGTTTCCTCTAAGAATGAGCTCACCCACTTGGAATTCTCAAGGATGGAATTTCTTGTTATAACTAGTAGACATCCTTTTGTGATAAGATTGCATGTGGTCAAAGGAAACCTTTTAATGTTCATCCAGAGCTTCAACTTCGTGAATCCTCATAGCCATATGGTCCTCATCAGTGATAATACATTCAAAGAGACTTGTAGAGAGGGAATCTCAACTTCTAAAGGAAGGACATCCTCAGTATCCTAGACTAATGCAAAGGGCATAGCCCTACTAGGAGTTTGTATGGTGGTTCTATTAGCCCATAAAGCTGGATTAATTTATAGGTGTCAATCCCTTCCTAACTTCTAAACTATTCTATGCAAAAAAATTAGTAGTGTTTTATTTAAGGCATCAACTTGGAAATTCCATTGGGGATAGTATATTGAAGACCAATGTTTCTTTATTTTAAACTTTTTTTGAAGATGTCTTAGGTCCTTATTCTTAAATTTCCCCTATTGTTAGTGACTATGGAAGAAGGGAAACGAATGTGATGTATGATATGATTTAGTATGAATAGGGCAACATATTTTCTTATAGCAGTAGAAAGAGAGACAACTTCAACCCATTTAGTGAAATACTTAGTAGCTATGATAATGAACTTATGTTTGCTAGAAAAGCTTGGATGGATCTTTCCAATTAAGTCAAAGGACCATTTTTGAAAAGGCCAATATGTCATAGAAGGAATGAGTTTATGCCTAAGAGCATGAATCAAGTTGTCACGTAATTGACACTTCTTACAAGATTTGGCATATCTAAAAGTATCAACTTGCATAGTCAACCAATAGTACCCTTCTCTAAGAAATTTTTGAGAAAGTGCAAGGCCATTAGAATGAACTCATAAATGTCATCATGGACTTTAGATAATGCCTTTTCAGACTCATCTATCTCTAAAAACCTAGGAGTGTTCCATCTAGGCTCTTTTTATATAGGTCACTAGACATGAGAGTGTAGTGAGAAGTGTTATGGATAAGTTGGTGTTTTTCATTGCATGTAAGGTTTTTATGAATGATATGGTCATGCAAATAGGAGAAAATGGTAGAATAGTATGAGGAATCATGACTAACAATAATGTAGATTACTCGATCACTAGGGGAGTTATAAGTGGGATGGCGTAGTTCTTCCACTAGGAACTCAAAGCAAGATTAATGTTCTTGTAGTTGCAGGATAGACACCAAAGTTTCCATAGCATCAACAACCTTGTTTTCTATCCTAGGAATTTGTTGGAAAGTAAAATATGTGAAGTGATTCCTTAAGGCATCAACTAATTTCTTGTAAGGTATTAGCTTTTCATCTTTAGTTTGATACTCATTATTCACTTGATTGATGAAAAGTTTAGAATCTCCAAAGATACGTAACTCTATTATTCTCCATTCTAAGGCTGTCTTGATTCCATTAAGAAGAACTTCATATTTAGCTATATTATTTGTGCATGGAAATAATAGTTTGTAAGTTTTTGGGATAGTGTAACCAAGAGGTATGATAAACATAATTCCAACACTAACACTATTTTGAGTATATGACCCATCAAAGAACATCTTGTAGGTTTTGTTTGTAATGTACATGATAGATGCATTTGGGAAGTCAATATACATAGGAGCACTATTAGTGATAGGGAACTGATCCAATTTATGAGCAATAGCCTATCCTTTGATAGCTTTATGTTCAACATATTGAATGTTAATTTAAGAAAGAATCATCATCCATTTTTCTAGTCTATCCATAAGTGCATCTTTACTTAAGATATAAATCAAAGGATGAATTTTGGCAACCAAATAAGTGGCATATGTGAGCATGTAGTGGAAAAATTTTTGTGAAGTAAATACCACAGCTAAACAAGCTTTCTCAATGTTCCTATTATTAATCTCATAAGTGACTAATGTGCAACTGATGTATTATATGGCTCTTTCTATCCCATTTTCATCATGTTGTGCTAAAAGAACTCCTAGGGAATCTGTAATATATGATATGTAGAGAATCAATGGCTTCCCTTGAATTGGAGACATAAGGATAGGTAGTTTGGCTAGGTATTGTTTGATTTGAGTTATTCTCTTCTCACAATCTTCATTTCATATGTGTGTCAATACTTTGTGCAGATTTTTCTTAAATGGTTGTGATCTATCAGCTATTTGAGAGATGAACCTTCTAATAGGTTGAAGGCATCCTTACAAACTCCTTAGTTGACTAATAGTCTTGGGAGGTGGCATCTCCATGATAGCTTGCACCTTTTTTGGATCAACCTCTATGCTCTTAGTTGAGATGATGTACCCTAACCATTTTCCATAGGTGACACCAAAAGCACATTCTTTTAGTATTAAGCCTAAGTTAAAATTGTTCCATGTAGTCTAGTATCAAACTTAGGTCAAACAAGTGAGTGCTTATTTGTTTAGATTTTATGAGGGTATTGTATTTACAAAATGTATCACACTTATATAAACCATTATTTTCAAGAATACACATGATAGAGGTCATCTCAAGAGGCAAATTAAAGCTCTCTACCTATGATGTGCAAGAGGCTATGAGATGTGGCTCTCAAATGAACCAAGATATGAAACCCTTCCAAGGTGAATTGTAGAATGAGAGATTCAAAGATGAGAGCAAGAATGCTAGTATTCAAGAATCACAATAAAATGCAATGCAAGATGAAGGATGCAAGAAATAAACTAAGTGAGATGCAAGCTAATAAGAGAGTTACGATAACCACCAAGCTAAACTATGTGAGCCATTCTAAAGAATGAAGGAAAACTAAACTATGAAGAAATCCATGGAGATATAATAAAAGTAAAATAAAAGCTAAGATACAATGCAAGAATACTCCAAGTGCTCCAAGTTCTCCAAAATCACCAAGAAAAACTATAGCATAACAATAGCATGAGAGACTAAGATTTAGAGAATGAGGAGAGAGCTCTCCTTTCAAAGAAAAATGGATGGTAGGGATTAAGAGGCAAAAGAAACATAATCAAGGAGGATAATGCATCTTGAGTGATCCATGTACACAAAAATCTCCACCAATCACAATCAATAGTTGAATTTTGAGAGGGTTTCAAATGTGTGGGGAGAATTAAAGTTATTTTAAAAATAGAAGAATCCTCTCACATAGAAAATTGTGCATTCATGTTTAGACAAAAATGCCTTTTATTTTATTTTTTAAATAAGAATATTTATTTATGTGTGCACACTTAGGATAAATGGGAAGTAGAGATTTTTATTTAATTAAAATGGAGCACATTCTTTTGATTAAATAAGAGACTTTGGGTAAAGTGGTCAAACCATAGGTTATAATTGAATAAATAGATTTTTGAGGATTTGATCAAAGATAAGCAATGGATAAATTATGCAAAATTGCTAGAAAGTGGGCTCATAGTCTAGATGACTATTTTTGGGTGATGTTGTGATTTCACAACACACACCCCGTTCCCAACTAGGAATGGGGACCCCCTACTTTTTTGGGTACTCCAACTAACAGTTCGAGATCCAGGAAATGTTAGAGAGTCAAAATTTGAAAATCGTAAAAAAAAAAAATTGAAAATAAGAAAAAGGATATAAAAATATAAAATTGGAAAAATATAAAAACTATAAAATTTCAAAAAAAAATTATTATAACAAAAATAATAATAATAAATTTGTTTTTAATAATAATGCACCAGTGCATCACACATATGCGCGGGGTGCGCACCACCCACAGTGGTGCATGACATGCACCTCGTGGGTGGGTGCAACTATAAAGCCCCTCTCTACCTTCCAAAATTCTCATTTCATTCACAACACTTTGTGAAATTATGAGCACGTTTCACATTGAGGTATGAGCACCAAATACTCTGCCACATTGTGCACGCCCTCTTGCGTTGTCATGTGAGAACATCCACATGCTATGATTTGGGAACACACTACATCGAATACCTCGCACACTACCCATGTGCATCATGTCATGTGCTATCGAAACACTATGCCATGTGCTTTCACTCCATCACCACACCACGCACCTCCCATACACTCCTCGTGTGCGCACAGTGCGTCGTACCTCCAAAACCCTACCGTATGCTCATTCAAGATGAACCATGAACATAGAAAAAATCTATGCCTCCACCACTATGTTGCCTGCATGCAAGGCATTACACTTTCCTTCACTACGTCGTGCATGCACAAAGTGCCATGTGTACCATGAACCGTTACAAGTGCATTTCGTATCGCACATGCCCCAATGCACCACATGCACTGTCTTGTTTGCCTACATCTACCTCCAAAATTTAAAACCCTAAAATAATAATAATAATAATAATAAATAATTTTTTTTAAAAAGGATATTAAAATATATATATATATATATATATATAAGGACCAAATTTGAGCATTTAAAAAAAAAATTGTTAATAAATAATTGAATTCTTTTGCATTTTAATTTCTAAGTTTACTTTATTTTGAGATAATAAACACTATCCTTGTGTCATGTAGGTTAAATGGCACCCACATCCAGAGAGAAAATGACACCAAATCCTGTTGTATTTAAGTTTCAAGGCATAGCATCAAAATTGAGGTTCCATGATGATCATGCAAAAATCAAAGATACCGATTTGGAGCATACAGACTTGGGAGAGCTCCTTAGAATCTACAATAAACCCACTGAGAGATCAACATTGATATCCACCTTGATACATTCTGGGTTGGTGAGCACAGCTTCACATCCTGTATTAGTGCAATTAGCAGAACTGATTATGACACTGGCACAACACTTTGTCTCAGAGGAGAGAGAGGTTAAGAGTGTGACTGGAGAAGTGGTCCTTGACCTCTGACCTAACAAAATTGAGAGGGTTTTCCACCTCTTGAGGGTAGATCAATTCATTAGACTCTCTTATGAACCAATAGAGAGGTGGTATAGAGAGCACCCCAAAGAAGCATCAAAAATCATCCAATCCTCCTACCTCATTGAGAAGACTCCTTTGGGCTGGGTCACAGGAAAGGTGGACATGACTAGGGGATACATGAAGGAAGATAATGGCTATTCCATCATCCTTTTGAGTAGAGTCATGGGTCTACCAGTAGCTGGCCACCTTAGTGCTTTTATGGTCAATTTCATTGAGACAATCAGGACATCGAGGATGCCACTAGACTAGGCCACCACACTAAGTGAGAACTTGTGTGAGCAATTAGGGGCACTTAAGGATAAGAAGAAGTTCTATATGACTTCTTACATGGTTTTTCTTCTTGTAGCAAGGGCCACAAATTACCCCAGTTTGTACAAAAGAGGCAGTATGCAAGATCCTAATGCCTAGCCCTATATTGTCTACCCTCAATTAGTGAGGAAGAAGCTCTCAGCATGGAGCAAAAAGTACAAAATCATGAACGATGCATTCATTTTCATGATCATCTATTTCATAGAAGGTGATTACGCAAAGAGGCTATTTGATGAGGCAATAATAAAGATAACAGATCTTGGGGCCTACTTCATTCAATTTAAGACTTTCACATATCTGCGAGTAGTTGGTGCCATTGTTAACCCAAAAAAACTCCCGAGATATCCAAGTGACAAACTAATCTTGTTGGAGATTGCACGATAGATTGAATTTGCATATGAGAGGGTAAAGAGACAAAGGAGACCTTTTTGGACATGCCCTTGGTCAAGCACCATACTAGGTCAAACGGAAGCAAGATATTCCATTTTTTGAGTGGAAATGGGAGAATTATCCCCTCGAAGAGTACAATTCCCCTAGGCTCTATTTTGACAATATCAGGAGAGTGGAGAGTCTGGCTAGTAAGGAGTTCCACCATGAAGATGCTATTGAAGATCTTTGGATGAATGCAACAAATGACTACAATGTTTGCATAAGGGACTATAGTAGGATGACTTTATATCTAGCAGACAAGGCTCTCAAGTTGAACATCCTAGAGGAAATAAGGCAACCTTATTCTAGGGAGTTTTTGGACCCCTGATTCAACTTAGACAAAATAGGAGAAAGACCCATCATGAATGCCAAGGTTGATAGGGAGGAGGGTGATGATATTAATCATCGGGTGAGGCATGTTGTCAGAATGACAAAGGATTGGATCAAGAAGCCTTTTCAACTTGATCTAATTCTTGACACCGTGATCTTTCATGCACAAGCCCGCCCAAAGAAAGGTAGAGGGAAGAAAGTTACAATTCCTACCTTTGTGGCCCAGTCTCCCATTAGGCCAGAGATAATATACCAACTTGACCACTTGATTAGATAATATCATCCTCCAGAGAGGAAGGGAAAGAACAAGAGGAAGAGGACCTCCCCTCAAAGGATTCAAATAAAATAGGGAAAAATGGAAGCACCTTCCTAGTAGCAGGAAGAGAGTGTTCAAGGGTCCAAAGATATTGGAGCTACTCAAGTCCAAGATGACCTTCAATTGCCTCCCTTTGTGCCTAGGCAATCAGAAGAGGGAGAGAGTCAACAAGTTTCCATTCCTCCCTTTTGCCTCCACAAAAAAATAGAGGATCAAGATCCGAATGAAAAAAAGGCAAAGGGTGACTATGAGAATGGTGCCTATTTCATCTGTTCCTAAGACCATTCTAGAAGGAGAAGAAGAAGAAGAAGAGGAGACATATGAAGAAGAATAGTTACCCCTATAGAGAAGAACTCAACTAGCCAGAGCCATTGAGCAAGAAAGGAGAAGAAGTACCATGGATGTATTTCCATCCACCCCAGTAGGACCTGTTGTCACCTAAATTTTCACCCTATCAAATTACAAGAGAAACTTGAAGATTTAGGCCAACATTGGGACAGCCAAAGGTTGTGGGTAACCTATCAATGGCTGAACCTCCAGATTCTAGGCTGGCTTTTTTATGGGAAATCACCTGATTGATTCTTCTAACACTACTTTCTTGTTGAGAAAAGGGGTAAGGAAGATTGCAAAATGAAAAAATAAACTACTTCCTAAAAGGTGATGCACCAAAGATGTTTAAAGAAAGGTTTCAACAAATAACAACCATTTCACTATCAATATACAAGAAAGCACTAATAAGCACTTAGACTTTATATTGGCCTGCAACAATGTTTCACATTAAGGTTTTGATTCTCACTCATTAAGAAAAATAGAGATTTTTTACTTAATAAGATGAAAATAAAACAAACACAAAAGGTGACCTGCAGACAAAATACACTCCAATGACAAGGTAAAAACTGAAACAAATTAACAAGGAACCCTTAGATTCACAGACTAACCTATCAAATCAAAAAAACTACACAGTACCATAGAAAAAGATTGAGGTTTGAAAATCTTTTCCAAAATGAACCTGTAAAATGCTTGTCATATATTCAACTTTTCTTCAAAATAGTTATAGAAAAATACATAACAATACTCAAGATAAAATATCACTCAATACTATTTTGCATAACTAAGAACTGACTACAAATGAATTCCCCAACTCCATAAGTACCATACCCAACACGTTGGGTCATCTCCAGAATGATAGCCCAAAAAGGAAGACTTAAAGATACATGAAATTAAGTCCTATGCCTGAAAAAGAGCCACTACTTCATAATGAACCTCATGACTCACTCAAATTGACCCTAAAAAATCTCCAATAGTTAATAGAGGCTCTTCAATTGCCATAATAAGTTCAAAGTCGACCCTAGATTCCTTCCTAAGAATGCTCTTATTGTTTTCAGTTGAACTCTTCATTCATGACTCCTTCATTTTTGCATTAAAAAAGGAAATAATATTAATGATTTATAACTTATCATTAAAATATTATTCCTTTATAAATACACCTATGCAAAAATAAAACAAACTTATATCCCATGAAATCCCAATAACATAAACCTTTTGAAACAATTTCCCTCTCACTCTTATAGAGTAAAATGCAAAAATTAAAAAGGGATAAGAGTCCCACAAAATGCATGTAGACTCTAAAATTTATGTAGAAAAGAAAAGGGCGTAACTTATTGAAAAGCCCTAACCTCTTTTCATTTCGACATTCTTCAAAAACATTTTTTGGGGCTACTACGAAAAAGGGTTTCTGAAAGTTTTTTAGAGGAAAATGAGAGTTTTAATTTTGCATGAGCCGCCATTAATGAATTCATCGGTCTTCAATGAGGCTGCCATTAAGGCATTTGCTGGAAGGTATGTCTTTTCCTATTTACAATAGATTTATTTCACAAGCATTGAGGGTTTTTTCATTGGTATCTATGGCATATTGAAATATATATTGGAAGGGAAGACATTGAAATATGATGTTTGAGTTTGTTGTTCATGGTAACGAGTTTTAAAAATAACAGCAAATTGGTTAATTTTCCTTTGAAATTTAAAACTCCATATTGTTGAATTAGGTTTTCAGTTATTTTGATGGCTTTCTTTCTTCTTTTTCCATATGTGTTTTCTGGAGCTATGCTCATGGAGATGCATAATAGGATGATGAGGTCCTTTTCTCTCACTAACAGTTTGATCTCTGTGAATGCTGACAAGTAAGAAATCTCCCAACTTTCTTGCACATTTTAGTATCTCTACATGTCCAACATGGAAAATATCAAATGCACCATCAATATAGACCATTCGTGCATTTGGCCCCGGACCCTTTCCATTTGAAAACTGCACGATCCTATGAGAAGTAGGAAGAAAATGAGAAACCTAGGTTCCACTAGAAGAACCTCCTCTTTCATCGTTATGATCATGACCATAGCTGACTTGTCACTACAAAGAAGCATGACTATAATTATCACCATTTGGCTTGTTCCTCATACAAAGTAGCATCTGGCCAACAATATTAGTACTGGAGACAACCTCAGTACACTGAATCTGCTTGTAATGTCGAGCCTTCTTGGCAAGGCCATATGCATCACTCCCATTAGAGAGTTGATAAGAATCATCTCCATGTATAATATAGTTAATGCTATACTCGTCAAACAATTTTTTTAAAAATAAAAATAAAAATTCCTCATTGATTGCATATGGAGCATTCACTATAACCTCATCAACCCACTTTATATCATTGACCATTACCATCCTTGCTATTTATGGGTGTTTGCTGGAAAAATACCAAAGCCATTTTTTTCACTGGAACCTGAACACGGGTTTACATGACTGACCCAGCTGAAGATGGAACCTTAATTCTTGGTTATTAACTATAGCACTTGAGAATACTCCCTTGCTGTTAGTGACCAGCACATGGTTTTTACTATTGAAAATGATTTTTATGCTATTGAAACTTTTTTCCATGGCTTTAAATGCTTGCTACTGGTTGGCATTTTTTTAAAAAAAAATGTTGTCCCATTTTGAAACCCAAACTATGTTTTTCTTATTTACATGGTCTGATAGCTGATTATTGAACTTGGACTATAATGATTTAATATTTAAATAACCATAAGGTTTCAAACTTTAAAATTTGTCCCTTAAATGATCATTCCCAATTCCTTTGTTTAGCTACAGCATAAGGTTTCATATTCGGTTAACATGTCCCTTAAATACTATTTGTTGCTTGTTTCCTTTCTCTGCATCTGGATAAAAAATGTTGATTAAGTTGACTTATAAGATTCGAGCACGGGCTCGTGATGCCTATAAAAAATTTCATCAACACTTTAGCTTGTCACTGTTTACACTTTCTGTACATGGCACAAACATGTTAGCAATAAAATCACTTGTATACATGGTTTTGATTTTTAGACTCTGATATTGCTGCTCCATGATTAATTGAGTTCACTATTCTTGTTCAAATTGGGATCATGGGTAAATTGTACAAGTGTACATGTATATTTTTGTGGAACCAAACATTTCTTAGATCCATATGGATCTAACCTGTACCATTCTATCACTTTTTTGCAGGAGTTGGATGCTTGGGAAAATAGGGAGAACTCAATTTCAGCAAGACAATCTCAGGACTATGGACTCAAACCAGCCATATACCTACAAGCAATGGCTGGTTCCCTCTCTCATACTCTTGCATTTCATTTGTATCATTTATTCTATTTTTACATGTTCCTTATTTGCACAAGAATAATGAATACAAGGTTACTCTCATGGCCTTATGTGAGAGATTTTGATCATTTTTTCATTCAATACATGTTCTTTAATTCTTTAATGTATAAACTCCAAATTGAAATTTGTCATTGTTTAATACAAATAAAAAAAATTCTCATTTTATCAATGCAATGTACTTTTTTTGTTTCTGTGAACATTGGAAAATGAATGCAATTGATAAATAGTAATGAATGTTAAAACAAAATTTTGTAGGTAATGAAATTTTGATAATAGGACTCTTAGAAGTCTCTTCTATAGAAGATGAAGTACAACAATGGGTGGATGAGCAAAGTGAAGAAGGTGATGACATTTTCAAAATGTCAAATTTTGATTTTATGCCCATTGGTATAAAACTAGTTGGGGATAAGATCAGGGATACCCCTATAGGTGAACCTCAACAAGAAGACTAGATGTAGATGTTGCTAGATTCACAAGGTCCTGATCTTACTCCCCCATCTCCACCACAAGTCATGGTGGTAGATAAGGGCTCAGTTACTCCTCTACCTTAGAGTATAGAAGAAGAATAGGTTCAAAAGGAACCATCACAAGGGGAGGAACCAAAAAAATGATGACTGATGAAGTGTCAAAGGAGGGACAAATGGTGGAATATTCTCAACCACCTTCTTAAGACATTGAGGTGCAAGCTGTAGGGTCCACTGAGATTGAGACCGCATAAGAAGAACCCTTGCAGAGGGAAACAACTTCGAGGAGGAGTGATAAGGGAAAGGAGGTAGCCGAACATACTCCTTCATCCTTGAGAGGCAAGTCCTCTTCTAAGCACATCCCAAGATGGCTCTGGAAAGAAGTAATGAGGAGCACCCGACCTCAATTTCAAGCCAATGAGGAATTTTTTTGAGATTGCAAAGATTTTAGAGAAGCCCGAGTCTCCATTGCATGAGGCAAGACCATTGGCCTTTGTTACCAATACATGGAACTAGGAATTGTTTGCTCAAGTGGCCACCCCTCTGGAAGATACAAATGCAGAAAGCCTCGGTCCCCAAGGCTATCAAATCAAAGAGGTCATGCTTGGGAGACCTACATGAGATACAACCCAATTGATGGTGACTAGGGGAATTAAGGAATTATTCAAAAGCATGGATTAGGAAGAGGTTGAACTCCAAGTACTTCAAAGGTAGAATGAGATCCTGAAAGGATATTTAGCTGAAGTAGTTGGTCCTCTAGATCCTGAACACCTCGAGGAGACATTGAACACCATTCTCAAGGAAGGGTAGAGTGTATAGTTAGATCCAATTTTAAAAGCTTGTCAACAATGGTAGGAAAGTTTTGAAGAGAAGGGCATTTTGATTATCCAGGGAAACCTAAAGTTACT
The DNA here is from genome assembly GCA_028749045.1 of Cupressus sempervirens. Taxonomy (NCBI): domain Eukaryota; kingdom Viridiplantae; phylum Streptophyta; class Pinopsida; order Cupressales; family Cupressaceae; genus Cupressus; species Cupressus sempervirens. The sequence continues at coordinate 502,449,342 of CM053786.1, forward strand.
ACACACTACATAGGAGAATGTGAATAAAATGGTAGCAATTTTGAAGTAGGACTTAGCATTATGGATGAAGTAAGAGCTTGGAATAAGGACTTACAAATTTTACAAGCCATAAAGGGGCAAAGGTATAGAGTTTTGATAGATGTATATACAAGGGAAGAATTGGATATGATTGATGATTGGATAGAGAAAATTGTAGAGAGTAATAAAGTGATGGAAACATTATATGTGGAGATCCATAGGCTTAAGGACCAAGACTGAGAGCAAATTTGGGAAGCAGAAAAGCATTATAACAATGCTTGCTAGGATATTTTTGAAGATGAGGAACGAGAGAAGTTGTTTCCTATAGAGACAATGGTAGAGAATTTTAAGAAGATTTTTGTGGAAATTGTTGATGATGAAGATATCCAGCAAGCCTTTAGGACTGAAGAAGCTTTTATAGAATTGGATACCAAACTCGAGAATTTTGCTGATACCCAAATTGAGGTAGACAATTACACACAGAGGATCAAGGACAAATATGAGGCTTTAAATTTACTAGATGTGGCTAAAATTACTGAGATTATAGAGACATTCAAGGGTAAACATCCAAACATAGCTTTGGGATGAAGGGGAACCAAACCCAGAAGCCAAAATTCCAATTTTGACATTCAGTAAAATTTTGAGATTTTGGACCATTTTGAGGTGTGCAAGTCCGTAGCTCTGCAAGAGTGCATTTCCAGAAGTTCCACCAATAGTTAACTACTAGTTCCAAAAATAGAGCTTTCCATGGATTGAAAATGCATTTTGATGACAGTTTAACTCTTACAAACACCCAATAAAGGATCAACTTCCATTTTTGGCACTTCTCGATACTCCCACTTTGACTGAAGGCTTTCTCATCCTTTCTCCTCTCATAATTCTTTTTTTTTAAACATGTAAAGGCTCATGCATCCAATATGGATGGAGTCCTATTTAGCACCATTTAGATTTGTTAGTTTGTATATAATTAGTTTGTTTTATTGTTTAAAAGCATTTTATTGCATGAAGATATCTCTCACTCTCAACACAAATTGAGGAGATGATTTCTCATAAATAGTCCATTGTAACATGTAATTGAGACTGCCATTATTTTGCAATAAAATTATGCTTTTGGTGCTCGCATTTGGAGTGTAGTGATTCTTCCCTGAATGTGTCATTTTTTGTGAATTTTGTTCATGGAATTTTGATTGAGCCAAAGGTTTATTGCTTTGTTTCTGGTTGTGCAATCTTTTACTTCTAGAGTTTGCTACAATTTTATGAATTTTGCTAACATATCTAGCTCAAGAAGAAATCATCAAATTGTGCTTTCATAACTCTTTGTCTCACATGAGAACACTTTTTGTGGCCTTGCAATTTGAGGAAGAGTGAAATATCATACGATCATTAAAGTTTCTCACTGATGATTCCATTAGTGGAATTGAGGAAGCATTGCTCCTACTTTCATTGGTTACCTACCAATCTCTTTGAAAGCTTAACTCATAGACGTGTTATTTTTTGTAGCTTATGTTTGTTATGATTTCAATTTCACGTCATTTGCTTTGAATTTCATGTCATTTTCTTTAAATTTCTTGTTATTTTCTTTATTAACCCCATTATTAGAATAAGATTTCATAATAGCTACACTATTAGATTGCATTCATGAAAAACATAAAAATACAAAAACATAGTTCTTTTAAGTGTTATTTTTGAAATAGTGTGTAGATTCTTCATTTCATCTGAGATCAAAATGAACTAGCAAAGGCCTCCTCATGAACATTCACATTTATCTTCAATTAAGTGGATTCTAGTAGGTCACAAGATTGTCCAAAACTTTGGAGTCGATTCACAAAATCAGCTTTTCAAGAGAGGAGTTTGCAAGAACTCTTGCCATTTAGCATCATATAAAATGGTAGCTCAATAGGTGATTATAGGTATCATCAACTTAATACTCAATATTTTTATGCATCATATCATGAAAGATTATGGTCATAGCTCTTTGGTATACAACTCATGTATTCATAAGACTAAAAGGAATGAAATTCTAGCAAAAAGTTCCTCATGTCCATGTAAAAGCAATTTCTTCATGATCCTCAAGGGCTATCTTGATCTAATTATATAACAAGAAGCCTTCCACAAGGGAATGCATTTCAAAGATTGTTGTCATGTCTACTATCATGTCTATATTTGGTATCAGAAAATTATCATTTGGCCATTCTTTTTTTAAGTTCATAAAATTAGTGTAGACACAAATGGACTTATCATGTTTGGAAACATGGACTATGTTGGATATCCACTCTACATAGTCAATAACTTTGATAAAATTGGAACTTAACAACTTCTTTAATTTAGCTTTGACTAACAAGGCTACATTAGGATGCATCTTTCTCAACTTTTGTGTGACAGGTTTCATGCCAATTGCTATGGAAAGATGATGCATAATAAGTTTTGTACCTAATCTAGGAATATTAGTGTAGGTCCATGTAAAGTTAATCTTTTTCTCCTTGAAGAACTATTTGAATTGTTCTTTTTCCTCTGTCGATAAAGATTGAGCTAGATGCATGATCATAGGAAATTTTGCAATACCCAAGTCGATTGGTTCTATTAGCTCTATCAAAAATAATGATCTATCCTAGAAGTAGCTTGTAAGAATACCCAATACCTCATCTTTAGGAACCTCAAAGAGGTTTCTACCTTCATATATATCTTTATTTTTACATTTTCTTTTGCTTTAGACACTAGCACAAGGTGATTTTTTCTATCTTTAATCTTATTTTTTGTTTTTCTCTTTAACTTATGATGGAGGTATTGGATATCTATTTTAGTCATATTGACTCTTAGTTCATTGATGGAAGAAACCATGGGTTCAATGACATTGAGGTAACAAAAAATGTCATAATCATTTTGCAATGAGGGTAGCTCTAGTCTTGATATTGAAAAAACCAATTTCTAAGGTCTGGGTGCATGAGTGAAAGGGAGTTGGAAGCTTCAAGGTTATTGATGTGAGAGAAATTGTCTCTGGTGATGAGAGAGGTTGAGCTTATAGAGAACACTCCAAAGGAGTCCAAATCAAGGTAAGACCTAAAGGAATCAATGTAGTCCACTAAGGAAAGTTGTGAATCTAACTCATTTGACCCTACATAAGACTCTCTAAGTATATTTGGTTGGGTAACATAGGCATGTATCACATCTACACCAAGTTCACAAGAGGCATTTGAAAGGGACTCCCACTCATATTCTTGAGTCAATACTTTGATCATAAGCCACAAGGTGAGCTATGTTTCTTCTAATTCTCTCTATATTAGGATCTTCAATATTTGACTCATCAAATTTAGGTTTCCTATATGTGGATGCTTTAGTAGTATTATCATAAAACATCATATCTCTCCCTAGAGAAGGGAGGTTGAAGGGGTGAAATCCTCTTTTGTATCAAAGTGGTAGTAGTGGGTTGAATATCATCTTTGGAATCACTAGTTATAGGGACATCTCTATCAAATTGTGGCAAGTCATTTTCAACACCATTCCCAAAGCCCATAGTATCTTTTTTTCTTTTTTTCCCCTTGTAATGGCTTAGGGATTCTAAAATGGCATGATTTTTGTCATTCAAAGGTCCTTGTCCATGATAGCACATTTTTTTTAGAAACTGGTATCTCTTTCCATATCTCTTGGAAGAAATGGAGGTAGTTAAAATAACTTCATTATTATCCTCTTCCTCTATAGATCCAATCTCTAGTAGATTGATCTTCTTTTTCAACTTTTAAAGGAATTGAGGATTGAAGAAAAGTGCCAAAAATACTCATGGTAGAAGTTGAAGGCTTCAATTTCTTAGAAGGTTTCCCATAGAACCATGGGGAAACATGAAACAATACAATGGAGTCTAAAGTGTACTCCCCCATCCCAATACTCATAATTTTTAGTTTCTTTCCATATTCTATAAGAGATGGTATAATTTCACTAGTGGGTCTATTATATGGTACTAGTGACTCTCCAGCTGTAAGCATGTTGATAGACATAGAATTGTCTCCTAGGATTAATATTTTTTTTTACTATTGAACATAAATTTGATACATTGGTGATATGTGGATGGTACAACTTGCAATTCATGAATCCATGGTTGACCCAAAAAATTATTGTATGCAAGTGGGATATCTATTATTTGAAAGACTGAGCCCTTCTTAATAGGATCTACACATATAGGAATTGCAATTATACTTTTGGAAGATCATTCTACCTTGTCATATGCTTTACTAGTGATATTATTGCTAGGGTCGATTACAAAGTGTTACATTCCCAATTGTTGAATTACATGGAAGGATACAATGTCTAACCCAACACCATTTTCTATCAGGACTCTTTGGACTAGGGTGCAATAGATCTGTACTTTGATATGGAGAGTGCAATTATGGGGATGACTAAGAAATTTTTCATCTTCTTCAAAAAATGTAAGATAATGTTACACTTATATTTTTCTTCATCCTTAACATCAAACATTTAAGTCATGGCAGTGCCCAAGTTGAAGTTGAAGTTGAACCTTTGGGTTAGTTCAACTTCAAGTTCAATGATTTCATAATATACTTTCGAGTGTTGAAGTTGAAGTTGAATCTTCTAGCCAGTTCAAGTTCAAGTTCAAGTTCAACTTCAAGTTCTATCATTAGCACAAAATGTTAAAATTAGGCCAGTCATTCTCCTATTCGTCAGCATTCCTACTCACATATGGGGAGGTTGAAGTTGAAGTTGAAGTTTCATGTCAGTTCAACTTCAACTTCAAGTTCATGTTGGAGTCGATGCAAAGTGCAGTGTTAGTTCAAAGTTTCAGTTTCAACCCTGGCAGTCAGAAGTTCAAGAATCATTATGATTCAATCAAGATTGGGAGCTTCAAAATTGTATTCAAAATGGTGAAGCCTAAAAAGAATCCACCATTATTAAGTGCAAAGCTCATGGACAGTTTCAAGTATGCAGTTCATAGATCAAAGGCTCAGATTCATCAGTTCAAATTTGTGGCTCAAGTTTAAAATCAAGCTCAGATCCTATTTCAAGGCAAGATCCAAGGTTAGAAGATGGTGGTGGATAATGAGATATATAGTAGGAAAACAACATGTGATTCATGTGCAAGTACTAGTGTATATATTGTTATAAATGTTAATACAACCTGTAGCTACAGATTTTTGTCAGCATTAAAACAGTCACAATGCGGGGAGCATAACTTTTTATCCCACTGTCAAAATTTTCTCAATTTTTGATATGTTGTAGAAAATCAAGTTTTCTAAATCTTCACTGAAGCGATCTTCAGAATTTGGCCAAAGTCAAAAGTTATGATGAATTAAATGCAGGTCTGTCAATGCACCAGAAAATATAGATATTGTACAATCAGAAAAATAGTCATGTTGCGGGGCCCACAGATTTTAATCCAATAGTTGGATTAAGCTTAATTCTAGATATGTTTTGGAAAACCTAGTTATCTAAATCCTCTCCATTCCATTTTGCAAAATTCATAACGGATCAAAAGTTATCTCTATTACAAGATCATGACAGTAATTTGTTACCAGAATACGCCACCTATCCAACATGCACATGCAATTCATTTTAATTTTGTAGTGATAGGTATCCATAAGAGGAATTTGGAGGAATGTAAGAAATATCATAATTTTTATTAAAAATTATTTTTATCTTTTTGATACATCACACTTCCTCAATAATGGACAGTGGAATATGAAAGGTTGCGAGCAGTTTCAAGAAACAATTATTCAAACTGAAAAAGAATCGACAGAAGGAGAAGATAAATAGTAGATAGAATAATAAGAGAAGGGTTCTTCTTTTTCTGGGGAGGAGTTCTATAGCTGCTGCTACAGGGAGAAGAGATTTCTATTTTGTAATAGAGGAAGCAATTTCATTTTATGCAGATTGACTGTGATAAGGGAATTGAATAGTACTATTATTGTTTTATCATGTCTCTGAAATAAAGAAGGACATAAGTGTGTTAGATTTTACAATCATATACATTTGTGTTTCTAATCTTAAAGGATTTTGGAGTCTTTTTATTTCTATTTTAGATGCAGCTCTTTATTACTATGTCTAATGTGATATATGTAGTCTTGTGGTTATGTATTCACATTTTTGCATAAAGATGTTTACAACTTTCTCAATTTTCTCTTTAATATGGAAACATAGTAGATAGTCCTGTGGTTGTTTACTAGTTTTTTATTCTTTTCTAGTTTAGCAATCTATTGATCGCATTTATTCCATATTGATGGATGAATATCTGAAAAACCCTTCATGTCTTCAGGTTAAAGACATAGCCAGATATCACATTCATTGAATATCTTATATGAGGGAGTTGTACCTCTCAATTCAGAGGAAGATTATCAATAAAATGATAATCTATCCAATCATTAGTGCATTTTGTTCTTCTTTTGAAACATATTGAGTCATTGTTTGCATTTCTATTTGAAGGACAAAAATGTTTACTAACAGATAATGAGGTGAAGAAATATGGTTAACCATATCTTGGAATTGTTCAACATCAATGTCTATGGGAATATGTGAACAAAGCTTTCTTCAAGATCTCCTCATGCAAAGGAGACAACTCTAGCAACTTGAAAATGGAGATTTATGTAAGGGTCCATTGTAATTGACTTACAAGGTCATGACTAGATATAATAGTTGGAACCACTTATTTGGAGGATGATACATTCTTGGGATCATTAGCCACTTTGAGAACAATGTTAGATTCCCCCTAGTGGTAGTGTTCAAGGTCTCATTGTGTGAAGAGGAGGAATCTGCAACCCTAAGGAATATCTTAGGCCTAGTGTCTCTGCAATTTTGATAAAAGTTGTGTGTTCTCAAGGCTACTTTAGGCTTTTCATTGTTAGTTTCATAATTGAGTTCTTCATCAAATTTAGGGCCCATCATGTAAATTCTTTTACTTATGGGATCAATCATGTTGATCACATTATCTGTGTTAGTATAGGCATAGCTAAGCTTGGTGTCATTACCCTTTTTGTTGGCTTTGGATGTTTCTCCTTTTTCATATTCGAGTAATGGTTTCTTGAAAAACTCATGGACAGAAATCTTGACTAAGCCATCCATGACAACTTTTCCTTCATCAATAAGATATTGAATAATATCTTTGAGCTTGTAGAAATTTTTAGTGTTATGACCCTTATTCCTATGGTAATTGTAATAGCTATCATCCTTCCACCAATCAAGTTTCATGGGTGGGTCATAGGTATTAGAGTGGGGTTGCCCTTACACCAAAAGACCAATCTGTTAATTCTCGATACAACCACTCAACTTATAGTACACAAGAGGTAGTTAAGCCCTTGTCATGAATTCCAAGGGGAGTGTTGAAAATTTTTCTAGCAATCTCCCCCTCAGTGTTACCCAAGGGTCTAAGGATTCAAACCTGTGAGCAAGCTTTGATACCACTTGTTAGAGTGGGGTTGCCATTGCACCAAAAGACTGATCTATCAATGCCCAATACAACTACTCAACTTATAGTACACAAGAGGTAGTTAAGCCCTTGCCATGAATCCTAAGGGGAGTGTTGAACACATTTCAAACAATAGATTCAGTAATTATTAGGTAGCGTGATGAGCTTATTAGAAAGAAAAAAAATTTATGACCACTTCATATGATTTGACCATTGGCATGTAGGTGTGTCTTGGTTTAGAGAACCTCTTAGCTTTGTCAAAAGTTTGTGGCTTTGAAGTCTCTTGTTGTTTAGTAGCATATATAGATTTGGATAAGTTAAAGATTGATTCCTTAGTCTTAGGAGAATATACAACTCCATCATTTCCTACATATTTGTTTTTATTCTAAGGTCTACCTTTGTCTTTCCCATTTCCATTACCATTTTTGTCTTTATTAAAAACAATATCGCCCTTTTTTATAACAACATCCTCAATGTGATAAGCACTTTTAACAATGTCATTGAATGAGGTGAATAATGTTTCCTAAGATCATAATATAGTTCAAGCACAAGGGTGTTGACAAAGATGTCATTTTTCTCAATCTCAGTAATTTTTTGATGATACCTAGAGTGCAATGATCTCCAACATTGTAAATATGTAGCAAATAGTTCCCCTTAAATTTTTATGCTGCAAAAATCCAACATATAATAGGATGTTGTATGTTGGAGTACTATTGGATAAATCATTTTTCAATTTTGTCAAACATTTTAAGGGGGTGCTGACAATTTAGTAAACCACACCATGGCTTGTCTCCTTAAACATAAACTTCTAGTAAATAATCTCATGAGGTATGTGTCCTCATGCAAAAAGTCCATGATAAGAGCATAGAAGTGATGTACATCATCACATGGGTCACTATTTCTATCATATTTATCATACTTGGGAAGCTCAATATTCCTAGGAAATGGTACCATGTATAGAATCCTATCAAATGGGAGAGAACATATAGATTCCATAAAATATGTTCTGGGTTTCTCTTTTTCCATTTGTAATTGTGCAAGTTAAATTCTTAACTCTTTCTTTTATTTTCTTAGGATCTCATCCTCAGTTGGTTCTCTTTTTTGTATGATCTTTTGAATGTCATATTCATGAGAGATTTTCCACCCCCTAGAGGTCACATATTGGAAGTACTGGTCTCTATTTTATACTACAACCTTTAACATGAGTTTTTGGAGAAGTTCATCTTGTTGAAGTCTCATGAAGTCCTCACTAGTAACTTCATTATCCACCTCACTCTCATGATGTGCTTTTGAGGGTCTAGGTGGTGAAGGACATTCTACAACATGTGTCCTTGGAGATCTAGGTGGAATGTTATTCCTATTTTTGCCACAAAACATGTTGTTATAGTTTCCATGAGCATGTCAATTTTCAAAATCATGCATGTGAGAACTAGTTTCAACATGTGCATAAGACATCTCTCTAGTGGATATGCACCTAACTTCTTCTAGTCTTTCTCTATCAAAAAATCTTGTCCTTCTCTATATGCAAGAATATCCTCTAGATGGTGATTCCTATCTTCAAGATTCATGGTAAGTGAGATGTTTTGTATAGCCCTAGGGGTGTTAAAGGGTGTATCAAAGAAATTGTCAAAGTGATATAGTAGATTATGCTAAGTTGTAGTGCTAGCCTCTTCCTATCTATCAAGGACAAGTTCTTCCTTACAAGTTTTCTTATGAGGACATCTAGTTGGAGTGGATAATTGTTCAAAGATGAATAAGTGATGACTTCCATGACCAACTCAAAGCCTAGTTGACATGTAAGGATGAGTCTTTAGCATAGAGAGACAAAATAGAACCTTTTAGAGTTAAAACTTGTATAGTCACAATGTTCACTTGTGAAAAGATGAATGGAGCAAGTGGCTTGTCAAAAGTACTCAATAATTTACATCACAAATGATTCCATATGAGAATGGAGAAAAAATATCAATAGTAAGTAGCCAAGAATAAAGTAACCAAGTTTTTGACAAGTGAACAAAAGAAATATTAAGTTTGTATCCAAGAGACTAAACCCATATTTTCAGCTTTAGACAATACCATACATGGGTATTTCAGACTAGAGTATGGTAAGACTAGGTAAAAATACCCCTAATTTGACTAAAATATAATCTAGATTCAATTTTCCAAGTAGGAGGAACCAGATGATAGTTTCCAATAAACCAAGCGATAGCAGTTCAAAAAATTGTACCATGTGATAGTTTGTACAATAACCAGACAATACTTTTTAAATATATATGATAATTTATGAATGGTCATATGGAAGAATATAAAATAGAAGGGAAATAAAGTTTGTGAAATAGTGTGATACATTTTTAGATACGAAGCATCCTATGATATTTCTCAGAATAGCCGTGTGATAAAGGGTCAATAAACTCTATAGTATGCAACTTATTACCTAAAATATCTATATTTTGGTTTAGTTTTTTGAGTGTTTTAGGCTAGAATAATATCATGAAAAAATAAAAAACCTATTTACAACAACATACATAATGGTTTGAGAAAAATTGGGGATATGAACATGTCTTCAAATAGTTAAACAAGGGACAAATCAATCTTGTCAACACAAGAACTTGTGATATCAAAAATAAAACCTTATGAACACTAACATCATGTGTATGTCCAGAATATTTCCATGGGTCTACTACATTAAAAAATAAATCAAGAAGAACTACTCAAAGGCCAGAGTTCATTATTTAGCAACATCTCCCATGCTTAATGCCTCCTTGCCTCATACAAAGTGGCTTTCCACTATAGATATTGGCTTTGTCATGGAGGTTCCTTTGGCACAACCAAAGGGACACAAATGGTGAGTGTAAAATCTTGGGGAGGTCTAGGTACTCCTTTAGGATCAATCCTTGCACCCAGATGTTGAGCATATGATAAGGGTAGCTTCTAATCCTAAGGTGTTTAGTAAGGGTCTTATTTGCAACACTCCTCTTACACCTGATAATAGGACATCTTGTTAGAGACAAATAATGAACCTCATGACCACATGAGTACTGTAAGAATTTTTATTTGGTATTTTCCTCATGGTCCCAATCCCACAAATACTTCTACTAAACAAAGACAAGTGCCACATCCCTCAAGGCTTTGGCATTTGTCAAGGGGATTTTTTTACATAATGGGTTGGGTTAGTTGGGTTGTGCTCATTCCTACATTGGGTCATTCCTATTGGTATCTTTCCACAAATAGAAGGCCCTCTAAAGGTAGTATCTCACTAGGAGATAGAAACAAAATGGATCCACATATAGAGGTCAAGATCTGTGATTCACCCAAAGTGTGAAGAGCATAATCTCCTATTCCAAGTTCTTCCCCCAAACACGCCAAGGAAATTTAATTAAGACCACCAAAGAGTGGAATATACCACTCACTTTAGAGACTCAATGGAGGCTCAAGATTTTTGATTCACCTCAAGGGTGAAGAACATACTTTCCTACCAACAAAGAGACCTACTCACAAGTTTTATGTGCCTAAGAAAAGAAGCAACTAGTATATGCCACACATGGAAATGAAATAAAAAGAAAGCACACATGGTTTTTTGCTTTTTATTTTCTTGATCATCCCAACAAAAATGTTAGTAGCCCTTTTTAGCACTTTTTCTTTGACATACATTCTTTTAGTAAGCAATTTTTGCAAGCAACCTAGGCAACCCTAGAAAACCAATGAGTTAAGCACATAAAAAAGGGTTAGAAAAATCTATAATAAACACATAGGGCACCAATCAAACAAAAAATAATATAGAAAACCTGATGAAGAGATATTTCAAAACCCAAAATAGTAACCAAAACTAAAATAGTTCTTTTCTCTAAACTAGGTGATACTTATTGCTACACAAATATCGTGTGATATTTCACTATATTGGTGGCAATAATTTATCAATGTGTGATACTTTGTATTAAGGAAGGTGAAAGAATTCAAAACTTCCATGTGATATAATATTATACCATGTGTGATACTTTTAACTAGTAAAGTATCACATGACTATAGAACAAAGTATCATACAATACTAGAAAAGTATCTCATGATAACTCTATCAGCAAAAATAAAAAAATAGATGAAATAGAAAATAAATAAGTTGAAAAAATAAAAAAAGGAAGGTAAAATAGAGCTATTATGCCCCATAGTGGGCACCAAAAAATGTACCCACTAGATTATACATTTCTCTAAATTTTTCTATTTGAAAGATCTCATGGATTGAGAGTCCCAAATGGAGAAGAGATCCCTATTCATAAAGTGCAAAGGAATAAAATATTTGAATAAAATGGCTTTGAGATAAGCCTAAGAGATGGAATCCCTTACAAGTACACTATGAAATAGGAGGTTTAAAGACAAGAGAAAGAATGCTAGTGTCCAAGAACTACCTTGAAAATTCTATGCAAGATGCAACTAAACTAGTATAAAATGCAAGGAATGAAAGTTAGGCTAACAAGATGAAAGTGTTACATTCCCACTAATTAAGATAAATGTGTTATTCTAATGTGCAAAGAAAAATTATGATATGCACTATGAGACTAACTAGTATGCTATGAAAGAAATGAGAGTATATCCACAAAGTCTCCAAGACCTCCAAGAGTATTGTTAGAAAAATATGCAATATAACAATAATGCAAAGAAGATGGATCCTTAGACAAGGAGAGAGCTCTCCATTTTAAAGAAGTACAGAAGGTGGAGATCATGAGACAAGAAGATCTAATAGGGTGGGGAATTTATTTTTGCATGATCTATGTGCAAGATCATTTCCACAAATAAGAAAGAGTTGACTTTTTCATCTCCATGTAAGACAACAACTATTTTCTTTTATTTCTATTATGGGGAAAATTATTGATGTGTGCAACTTAGGATAAGAGGCAAATGATGACTTTTATTTAATTAAAGGGAGACATGTTCCTTTTAATTAATGAATAGATAGAAATAAGGATAGGAGAAAATATGATGAAAGGGGGAATATAGGACCTATCCTTAACCCAAATTCCCAAAAGGAATGATCCAAATTGATCAACCAGAAGGAAGTGATCAATGCACAAATGAATCAAAAATAATGGAGAATATGAAGAAAGGAGGAAATCTTATAATCCACTATAGAAAGTATGTGCTTGAAATCTTGAATGAATAAAGGACAAATACTAACCTCAAAGTAAGGAGAAACTAGAGAATACTGATTTTTAATGTCTGTACACAATTTTGGGAAATTTTGTAACCTATTTTAGACTATAAATTTTGAGACAAAGGAAACCCATGAAATTTATGTCCTTTTGAAGGGAGTTCGACCTTGACCCAGATAGTGAGGCATAATCTTACTCGGGGCACAACTATACCCCAAAAATTTGACCTTGACCTGCATTACTCTGACAAAAATTCTATTCATGGATCCTACAAGTTTGGCAAAAAGGGTATCCAAATCTGCACTTCAATTCATCGTTCCACACCTGTATCTACAAGAAAAATGGTTTTTTTTGTTTGGATGAGGGTTTTCCTTGATCAAACCCTGGTTTGGAATCAACCTTAATAAGATAATTGAAATAGAGAATACTAGCAAGTAGTATAAGTAAATATAATAATGAAGCTATGATAGTCAATAGATATGCAATTGTATTTGAAATGTAATCAAGTATATTGATATGAAATCTTGAACATAACATTAACAAATGTAAATCAAAACCTCCATGATTGTATTCTTGGAATTCACCTTGAAGGAAGAATGAATATATCCATAAGATGAACAAAGGATCTTGAAGGAAGATCACACCACTATGATGGTTAGATCTAGGGTTTTGAATGATGAATCTTGAATGCTTGAAGAAAATGCCTTCAAAGGCTTGAGTGAGAGAAGAAGGCTTCCTTATATAGAGATCTAGGGAAAATAACTTCTAGAGAAGGTTGACATGGGAGAATTAAATCCCAATTAGCCTTAACCCCTAGAAATGGACCTAGATTAAATAAAATTTAAGAGTTTACCATTCTAAAACCCGTAATAGCCAACCTGAAAGCAAGAAAGTGAAACTTTCTAAAGCTTGATATCTAGAAACTTCTAAAACTTGAAAATTGGACTTGGGGTTAAGGATGAGGTCATCCTTGACCTATAATAGGGTCGAGGTTGACCTTGACCCTTCAGGTCATCCTTGACCCAAAAAGTCAAATTCTTTAGTTTCATAGAGAAAATTGTCAAAAAGAGGTTGGAGAGAGAGAGAGAGAGAGAGAGAGAGAGAGAGAGAGAGAGAGAGAGAGAGAGAGAGAAGCAAAATATGGGGAAAACAACAAGATCCATAAAAAGACATATTCAAGGTGCTTGACATGACTCAAGACCACTTACCTAGAGGGCTAAATGCTCTTAACATGGAAATGCTTCCATTTTAAGATGATATATTAAGCCCCCACTTTAGCAAGAGTATAGATTCAATGCAAACTCTTGGTAAAGTAGAAGAAAGAAGAGATCCAAGTGGATTCTTAATGAGATAAAATAAAACTTAGCTAAGGGAAAAATCCCCTAGGCTAAGGATTCTAACTCAACATACATGTATGAGGGTGCAAAAACAAAAAGAAAATAAAAAACAAAGCTAAAAGACACAAAAGAGGGGTTAGTACTAAACAAACCCAAATCAACTAGCACAAGAAACTTTGATAAGGAATATTTCTCATACTAATATCATATTTGGAAAGATATCATAAAAGAATAAATGATTACATAAGAATGACAAGAGAAACACTATAAATAACATAACTTCATGATATAGTCCTACTAGAATGAAAGAAAAAAGAAAGAAAAGAAAAAGTGAATACCTTGCCCAGTAAGATGCCCACCTTACCATGAAAAAATGATAGTTCACCCATAAATTGTGCTTGTAATTGTAATGCATATTTTGAAAACTTCTGGAATACACATAGATCCACCTTCTTGTATCACTATGAATATGAAATGCATGTCTCCTTAGGATTTAGCAACTTATGTGTTTTACCTTCAGAAGATTTAGCATGTTGAAAATTTGAAAAATGTGTCTCTTTAGGATTTAGCATATTGAAAATTGAAAAATGTGTCTCTTTAGGACTTAGCAACTTATGTGAGTTAACTTCAGAGGGTTTAGCATATAAAAATTGAAAAATGAGTGTCTCTTCAGACTTAGCAACTTTTGTGCATTACCTTCAAAGGATTTAGCATATTGAAAATTGAAAAATGTGTGTCTCTTTAGGACTTAGAAACTTATGCGTGTTACCTTCAAAGAATTTAGCATATAAATGAAAAAATATAATACAAGGGAGACCATATATATGAACCCCTCCTTATTGTGGATATATACTATAAATGATAAGGAAGAAGAAGAGGATACCTACCTTACAACATCAGGAGATATCATGTTAACAACAATGTCCACTATGTTATTAGTGAAGGGTATTGACCCCTACATCCAAGAACATAGATAATCATGAAAAAAGATATGTCACTCATGGAAAAATGATCCTCAAAGAAAGATATATTATCAACAAGACCCTCACCATAGAGGAATATTTTTAGATAAAATATCATCTTTTAAAAACAAACCAAGCAAGAACAAAGTTTCCATCATCAAGCCCCCCATAAAGAAGATGAAAAGGAATCTTTGGAATGAGGAAATAACTCTAACACCAAAGCAAGAGTAAGAGTTTATAAAGAACATAATTTGCAACATAGAGAAGATATGATGACCTGGGACAACAACTTCTCACAAAAAAGACTATCCATAGTTAGAACATCTGTCAATATGATGAAATAATATTGCAATATAAATAAATACCACTAAGCTAAGGAAAGTAGTTACCTAGACAAAGAGAAAAAAGGAAAAACCTTTCCCCCTAGGGATGAAGACAAGGGATACCTCTACAAAATAATTTCCTTAGAAAAGATATCTTGAATAAAGTCTTTGAATGAGTATAAATGTAATAGAAATCATAGAAAAATAGAAGGAAAGAATACCAATTAAGCCCAAGAAAAGGCTCAATAGATCCTAGGAGACTAGATAAAAATATGAATCTTGCCCCCCCCCCCCCCCCCCCCCATTCTAGAGACAAGACAAGAAGAGATCTATATTATATTGAAATGAGAGGAATCCCACATATTAACATTATGAAGGAATAGTGAAACTGCATGAGAGTGAGATATAATTCTTAAAGAAAATCATTCACAAATATATAATTTGAAATATTTACAATCAACAAGTAAATGTGTATTTTGATAATGAAAAGGGCATTTGTACTTGGATAAAGCATCTTTTGGTATAGGTTTAAATATTTCCTTTTTGGAATTTATTAATTCAGCATACACCATTTTAGCCACCTCTTAACGAGCATCAAAGTTATCCAAGGTAGGTGTAAGAAGAAGATTATGAAGAGAAGGACAATGATTAACATCACCTATCTTGACTTGAGATTGCGAACAACTAGTACAATATAAATCTGGTTTAGGGGGTATATGAACGAGATACTTAATACCATGCTCATTAACTCCAATCTCTAAACCTCTATAACATTGTTTAGTTATCATATTATATCTTGTAGTGTACATATCATGTAAAGCTTCTACAAGAGGTGATTGTTTATCATGTTCATGAGTAAAAGTTATATAAGGTGAAATAATAGGTTTTGAAGAAGTGGCTTTACCCTTTCCTTTAATATCATCATGAATCAAAGGAGAAGATAAATCAAAGAAGTCTTGCACACCTACATCTTGAACTATAGCTTGAATCCCATCAGAAGTATGGGAAGAACAAGGATTAACAAATAGAGATCTAGGAGTAAGAGTAGGAATAATAGAATGAGGATTAGGATGATTAAGAGATGGTGTATCATCTACAAAATCCTTCATATAATCCAAGAGAAAAATAAGTCTACCACATGAATCTTTAATAATAAAAATTTGAACATAGGAAGACTAGTATTGGTCAAATTCACAACAGCATAAGCAAGAGTAAGATGAAATATCATGAACATAATAAAATGAATGACACTCTCATAAACATCAGAAGTATGGTAAAGCAATGGTAAAAGAAGGGTAATAAGGAATATAACCACACACCAAAACATCTTAATAATCTTCATAGTAAATGAAATGCAAGAAATATTGTATCTTTGATGAATATATATATATATATTTTTAAAATTTTAAAATGAAAGAACATAAATTAAATCTAATTTGAATGAAAGAGAAGGCCTAACAAATATGAAATTTAACACTACAAGAGACAATAGGGCACCTAATTCCATAAAAGATAAGAGGGTAGCCTTGTCGGTTCACCAAAGTGAATAGAAAGAAATCATCAAAATGAATAGAAATAAATAGGGATTGGAGAAAATATGATGAAAGGGGAAATATAGGACCTATCCTTAACACAAATTCCCAAAAGTAATGATCCAAATTGATCAGTCACAAGGAAGTGATCAATGCATAGATGAATCAAACAATGAACAATATGAAGAAAGGAGGAAATTCTATAATCTACTATATAAAGTATGTGCTTGAAATCTTGAATGAATAAAGGAAAAACACTAATCTCAAAGTAGGGAGAATTTGGAAAATGCTAATTTTTGATGTTTGTACATAGTTTTAGGGAATTCTACAACTTGTTTATGACTAGAAATGTCAAGATGAAGAAAACCCAAAAAACTTATGTCCTTTTGAAGGTAGGTTGACCTTGACCCAGATAGTGGGGCACAATCTTACCATGGGGCACAATTGTACCCCTAAAAGTCAAACTTGATCTGCACTACTCCAACAAAAATTCTATTCATAGATCTTGCAAGTTTGGCAAAAAGGGTGTCCAAATCTACACTTGAATTCACTATTCCACACATGTATCTACAAGAAAAAAGGTTGATGAGGGGTTTTCCTTGGTCAAACCCTGGTTTGGAATCAACCTTAATAATATAATTGGAATAGAGAATGTAGCTAAGTAGTAGAAGTAAATCTAACAATGAAACTATGATATTTAGTAGATATATAATTTTATTTGAAATGTAAACAAGTATATTGATATAAAAGCTTGAACATAACATTAACAAATGTAAATCAAAACCTCCATGATTGTATGCTTGGAATCTAGCTTGTGAGAAGAATGAATATATCTAGAAGATAAAAAAAGATCTTGAAGAAAGATCACACCACCATGATGGTTAGATCTAGGGTATTGAATGATGAATCTTGAATGCTTGGACCAAATCCCTTCAAAGGCTTGAATGCTTTAGTCCTTGATCTTCAATGCAAAACTTGAATGCTTGAATGGTTGAATGTGAATTCTTGATCATAGAAAGTTATCTCCAAATTGTCTCCTTATAAAAAGTAAGTACTCACTCATAGTCTATGGATGATGAATGTCAAAATGAGAGAAGAAAGCTTTCTTATATAGAAATCTAGGGCAAAAACTTCTAGAGAAGGCCGACATGGAAGCATTAAATATCAATTAAACTTAAAAGAAATGAACCTACATCAAATTAAATTTAAGAGTTTACCACTCTCAAACCTAAAATAGCTAACCTAGAAGCAAGAAAATGAAACTTTCTGAAGCCTAATATCTCGAAACTCTTAGAACTTGAAAATTGTACCTAAGGTTAGGGATGAGATCGACCTTGCCCTAGGTTAGGGTCAAGGTTATCCTTGACCTAGGTCAAGGTTGAGGTGGACCTTGACCCTTTAGGTTAGTCTTGACTTAGAAAGTCAAATTTTTTAGTTTCATAAAGAAAATTATATGAAAGAGGTTGGAGAGAGAGAGAGAGAGAGAGAGAGAGAGAGAGAGAGAGAGAGAGAGAGAGAGAGAGAGAGAGAGAGAGAGAAGCATAACATGGGGAAAACAACCAAATCCATGTAAAGACTTATTCAAGGCACTTGGCATGACCCTAGATCACTTACTGAAGGGGCTAAATTCTCTTAACATGGAAGTGCTTCCATTTTAAGATGATATAATTATATATTAACTCTAGGATTCTAACAAGGAAATTGACATGGACACTAGAAATAATAATGAGGGTAAAGTCCCTATCATGAAAGAGCACAACCTGAGTAAGGAGAATAAAGAGGATCTCAATGAGAAGTAGGATGGAAACACTAAGATCTAGGTCAATATAGAAAATAAGGATACTACTATTGACACAACAAATAGAGCTAATGAAGGGTGCAGGGATGAGTCTCATCAAGAAAAGTTATATTCCCTTCATACTACCCAACTTAAAGTAAATTCATCCCTCCAAGGCAACTCATGGATCTACAATGAGATCATGGTGCTCAAGAAAAAATTTGGGGTTATTCAGAAAGAATTGGAACATAAACATGCTATGAGAGCCCATCTAGAAAGACAAGTTGGTAACATTCCTAAAAAACTTAAGGAGTGCGAGTTGGAACTCTATTAATTAATAAAGGATAGTAGGAAAAGAATTGAATAGTTTACCTCTAGCTTGTGTGTTGTGGTGGTCACTCTAGGAAAGAAAAGCAATGAGGAGATCATGTCTCCATATATAGTTGGGGTGAGGAGTCAAAAGCGCCAAGTAAGAGAATGAGGCAGAGTATGAGGAAAAAGATTACTAAACCACTTGAGGTTCCTAGTTCTACCACAATTGATATTATCTAGAGTACTATAGAAGTAGGAAATGAGGTAGAGAAAATAATTAAAGATTTTTTGTAGGTATTGGTCATGGTTTCTGGTGTGTTGGTTACTAGTCCAAGTGGTTTTGTTGGTTCTATTTTTTATTTTTTTCCAGCTTTTGTTTAAACTTTAGGTTCCAAGTCCTTGTAAAACCTAGGTTTGTTTGGTTTAAACTTGTAGTTTTAGATCCATGTAAAACTTGGTTTTTTATTTTTTGATAAACTTTAGGTTTTTGGTCCTTGTAAAACTTGGTGGTGCTTAATGTTGATCTTTTTCTTATATTAAATGGTTTCAAGTCCCTTCAAAACCTTTTTTTACCTTAGCCTAAAACTCTAGGACGTAGAGGTAAAACTATAAGATAAAATAAAAATAAATTAATTTTTAAAGATTTGATCTAGGTAAATGACTTAATAATTTAGGAAAAATGGTGAGAAGGGGCTAATGGTCTAGATGGCAATTTTTGGGTGATTAAAAGTACCACACTTTAAAAGCACAAGTCTATATCATGAACATGAGAGCTTAAAACATCCATGAGAGAGATACATCCATGAACATATAAACATAAAACATAAGCATACATAGCAATATTACATGGAAATTTAAACAAAAGTGTTGAAGTATCCATTAAACATCCATCACATGAGCAAGAAAAGAGACAAGTTCACGAATTCATAAATCAAATCTAGTATCTCATGCATATAACGATCAATCAAATACAATATGGTATCCAAAATCTAGATAACTATCTCAAAATATACATCAAAAGTGCCAAAGGGGAATCAAAATCTAGATCTAATTCAAGACTTATGACTAGGTCCCTCCCTTATGAGTAGCTTGTGGTGGTTGTGGAGGGGGTTCTTGTGTCCTATATGTGGGTTGTACTGCTCCCTTGGATCTTCTTTCTCTCTTTGAATAGAGAGACATGTGTTGCCCTATCATAACCACCACTATGTACACCCCATGATAGTATGCAACCTGTGCTTCTTCTCTCTTTGAATCCCACTATGCCTCTATTAGATCCTCTCATAGGGTTCTCTCCCACTTTTCTACCTCTACCCAGCCATCCACCAACTAATTGTCTCTTATTGGGACTATCATCCCCAACTATTATACCTCTACCTTTAGAGCCTAGATTTGAGCATCTTGAGGATCATCTCCCTCTCCTTGCATTGGTTTCTCTGTCCTCTTTTCTACTCTCAACTCCCTAGCCCTCTCCACCCATAGCCACCTAATTAGTCTCTCATCCTCCTTCACCTCATCCATGTCCACCTAACTCCATGCTTGCATCTTGCTACTCAATGCACTTGTAGAGCTATTACCTCTCTCCCTCTGCACATTCCCATTACCAATACCCCTAGGTAATGCATCCATAATAGTGAACCTTGGAAATATGTACCTTTTCCTCTCCCATACATAAGCATGATCTACTCCAACATCTTTGACATCTTGGAAGTAATCCTATCTCTCTCACTATAACCATACCATCTCCTCTACCACTACAAAATAATCCAAAATCAGGAGCCATCTAAGGCTCTTCTCTCCCCTGAACCTTGCAAAGGTGGTCATCTCTATCAACACCATTTTGGATAGCTCAAACTACCTCCATACTTATGGAATAAAAAATCTCTCCACAATCTCTAAGTGTTGGCTGAGTAATGACTTGTTCTAGAACATGTAGTTGAGCCCATTTGTTGCCTCCTATCACCCCTCTCATCCCCTATATAGCCTGCGCTCAAAGGTTGATAACTCATCAAAGAGTCATTGATAATATGTGATATCCCCATTATGAGGTTGTGCTATGAAGCCCAAGTATTTGTAAACATATGGGTATCTCTGATCTTGGGGTTACACTCTTGGTCAGATCACTACAATATGAGCCCACACCCATATCCAAGCTAGCACAACTCTGCATGCACATGCCATCCCCTCCCAGTAGATGATTGGTGTATCTCATGGTACATGTTTACAAGGATAGTTGGCCCCCATGCCATCTATCCTAGTCACCCCACTAAGTCCATCACTAGTCTCCCCTTGCCCAATGGGAATCCCTTTTGTCTCTTGTCATTCACCAAGTCCTACACTACAAGAGAAGACACTATGCAAGCTACTAGGTATTGATCCCCATACACATCCACAAATATCTCCCAACTCAGATGTCTATCCAAGATAGTGACATCCTAAAATAGCTCATGTATCGTAGTCTTCCCATCCATTAGGGTATGATCATAGTACATCTTTAACACAAAAAGTTTATTTCAGCACTCATGATAATTATTGGAATCAAGTAAAGGAAAACATCTAAACATGCTCATCACACTCAACGAATCTCTTTGATATGGAACTTGAAAGATGTGATACACATCCTCTAGGGTAATCATTTCCTCTCTAGTAGGAAGATGGAAGGTGTTATGCTTGGCATACCACCTCTCTATGAGCATTGTTAGTAAGCCATGGTTCACCCAAATATGGGGCATCCATAGCAACCATTCAAATCCCATGGTTGCTAGTGCTCTCCCCTTCTCAACATCAAAAAAAATGTACTAATCTCTACCCCAAAACCTTGGGGGCTCTAATGGTCAAACTTATGAAAACCATATGTGCAAAAAAACCATGAAAAAATATATTATTACCTATCATGACGTATCAGAACATGCTCATACATGCTTCTACTCTAATGTGCAAGTGAAAAAACTAAATTAAAGAACCAAAAACATGGAAAAAATAATCAAAACTGCACTCTATGATATTTCCTCCTAATAGTATGTAATAATTCTAGCTATTTTGTATCGTGCAATACTTTACAAGTACTTGTGCAATACTTTTCAGTCATGCAACACTTCACACAACCTCATGCGACTAAAGACTGGTGTTCATACGATGGAGTTTCCTATACTTACATGATATTATATTATATCACATAATAGTTCATACAACTTTCATGAGATATTTTTAAAGTATCACATGAGAATTTACAAGAAACCTATGAAACCCTAAAATAATGGCTTAAATTCTTAACAAAATGACCTAAAAATCTTAGAAAAGAAAAAACTGACCAGGGCACCATACTCGACAGGTTGGTTATGCAACTGGTTATGTTCAAAATGATTTCTATTGGTCAAAATCCCTACCTACACCATCACTATATCTCTTAAAATTCTCAAAAGCTCTCAAAATCACAAGAAGAAAAATGAATTGAAAATGACACTTGGACCCCTTATTTAATCTTCTGACCCAATTTTGACCTAATTTTTGAACTCCTTGGAATTGCACAAAAATTGCACCCCTAGCTAATTTTAACATCCTAGATCCATTTTTGAGATCAACATCAAAATCCAAGTTCATCTTGATTGTCAAAATCACATTTTAAAATTCCTTCCTTCTTCTACATAGTTGGTTGACCTGTTGAGGCCTAATCTTTGAATCTCACTAGGGCATGATAATTTATTCATTCCTTCATCATTTATACTCTCTTCCATGATTCTTACTTACTCCAATACATTTCATTTCACTCACATATCATCTTCCTCCTTGATTTGACCTAGTCCCAATGCTTTATCTTCCTTGTTCAAACTTAATCAAGTTGGGGCATACTTTTACTTCTTAGTGGCCATGCTTAGATTTTAATTACTTATATGTCATCATAGACATTTATTTCTCTTTATTTTATCATTTTTTTAAACTATGACTATCTACTTCTTAGGAGCATATTCTTGACCTTTTCCTTTTCTCTTGATCTATACACTTTTCTTAATAGATGGGTCATCATCTCAAGTTTTGACATGGTCTCTATCCCCTAGTGTCAAGTACCATCACAACTAGGTTGTGCACTCAGCATTTGCAATCTCCCTTTGCACTTCATTCTTCAAAGCCAAACCTCTATATCTATTGTTTCTTTCTTGGATTCATCTTTGATGTAATGTGTTCCTAGACTGATCACACATTAGTCAAAGAGGATAAAATGTAATTACCCAAAAATGGTCACCTAGACTATTAGCCCCCTTCTCAACATTTTTTTCTAAATTATTAAATCATTTATCTAGACCAAATATTTAAGAATTAATTTATTTGATTTTATCCTTTAGTTTGGTTACTATATCCTAAGTTCATATTTAAATGGAACATGTCCCACTAGTACATTTGAGGCCATTTTTTGACCAAAATTGGTCAAAATTTTGACCCAATTTTCAACCAAATTTGACCAACCCATTGGTCAACGTTTTTCTCATCAAAATTTTGACCAACCTACTAGTTGGTCAAAATTTTGACCAATACATTGGTCGAAAACTGTCAAACATGTTGGCCCAAGTTCTACCAAGCATTGGTCAAAATTTTAACTAATGCTTGGTAGTTCTCGACCAAACATTTGTCAAAATTTTGACCAACACTTGGTAGTTCTTGACCAAACATTGGTCAAAATTTTGACCAATACTTGGTAGTTCTTGACTAGACATTGGTCGAGAACTATCAAACATGTTGGCCAAAATTCTGCCAAGCATTGGTCAAAATTTTTACCAATGCTTGGATGTTCTCGACCAAACATTGGTTGAAATTTTGACCAATACTTGTTCAAAAACTCCAAGTATTGGTCAAAATTTTGACCAATGTTTGGTTGAGAACATCCAAGCATTGGTTGAAATTTTGACCAATGCTTGGTCAAATTTTTTTTCAGGCTCACACTTGTTGAGGTCCACTTTAGCAATGGCCCTTCCTCTGAAATTGTTGTCTAAAACCTTTCTAATGAGATAATGTGTTATGAGCTCTTCATCAGTGGGATGGAATGTGAATCTAGGAGGTAGTTGTACATCACCCATATCATGACTATAACTAAAGTTAAGAGCCTCTATTATTGAATTATCTTCCCTATCACCCATATTCATTTCCTTTGCTATGGGAAATAAGAAAGAGAATTCAATAATAGAGGCTCTTAACTTTAGTTACAGTCATGATATGGGTGATGCAAAACTACCTCCTAGATTCATGTTCCATCCCACTAATGAAGAACTCATAACACATTATCTCATTAGAAAGGTTTTAGAAAGAAATTTCATAATAAGGGCCATTGCTGAAGTGGACCTCCACAAGTGTGAGCCTCAGGTAGGGTTCAATTCCCTCCTTTATTATTGACACTGGGTATAATCCCACACACCCATTTGATCTCAAATGATGATGTATTGAATGCTAAGTGTTTGTGCTGAGTGCTCCAAAACCATCCATTTTGTTGGTGTTTGAAACTACTGAGCAACAAAATGCTCAATATCATAGTGAAATTACTTACACAATCTAAGGATTAGCCAATTCCTAGTAGCAATTACATG
Source organism: Cupressus sempervirens (assembly GCA_028749045.1). NCBI lineage: Eukaryota > Viridiplantae > Streptophyta > Pinopsida > Cupressales > Cupressaceae > Cupressus > Cupressus sempervirens. The sequence continues at coordinate 502,473,716 of CM053786.1, forward strand.
AATAAACCACTTTGACTCAACTTCAACAAAACCAAAAATGGTTTTCTACTCTTTAGGCTATGCTAAACTAAGGCAAGTATACCTAGGGATGATTCTAATGCAAACTATGGTATGAAATTATCTTAGTCTCATTCTTATTCTCATCTTTTACCCTCAAGCACATACATAGTTTATCAATTTTCTCTAAAAGCTTCTCAAATCTATATGCATCCCCTATAAGCAGATCTGGTTATAAATCTCCTATTATTTTACAAGTATTCTTGGAATTAGTGGCTATCTAAGACTCAGAAAACTATATACAAACAAGTGGTAACCAACATTTCTAACTTTAAATAAAATGGAATGAAATAATTTCAATTTTTTTAAAAAGATTTGATATGTAGCAACAAAATTCACCCTTGCCCATTTCTAACTCATGTGACTAGTGCCTTATCCATTAGGCAAAAAATTGACTATTGGTGGGAGATCTAATTCAAATAACTTGCAAATGAATAAATCAATTGTAATCACCCATTTCCCTTCTTATGAAATATCCGTTTTATAAGCTCACAAACCCTACTAATTCACTGAAGAATTTCCATAATTCCTTGAATTATAAGCAACAATAAAACTAGCATACAACCCATCCAGATTGTATTCAACCAATTAAACCATATTTAAGTGACTTCAAAGTAAAAAAACTCATAAAATGGAGACAGAAATTGGTGACACAAATATAGTGTCAATACCCCTTTGTATTATCCTTTTGAATGACTAATACAATAACCAATAGAATTCAAAGAAAAGCCCAGAACATCTTGTTGATTCTGTCATTTCAATATCACTAGAGAGTACAAGTGGAAGAAAACTCAAAACAACTACATACTATTGGCCCAACTATCTATACTTTTCTTAAGAAACAAAAAAATTACACAAGTTTTGGACCATCACATTTCCTTGAAAACTCATTTATATAGACATGAGTTGCAACAAGAAACAAAACATCATAACAAGAGACAAAAATGAGCATAATAGAATACCAAGCACATCAAAAAATCTTTGGGTAGGCCCATTTCTATTATTGCTACAAATCATCAACTTTTGATTTGTCCCCTACTATTTCGAATCTTCAAATATGTGGCTACCAAACTAGCTAATGAAGGGTTATCCTGTGGTGTGTCCAAATCATTTTTTTCCTATGGATTTTTACTGCTTTCACCTTGAACAAGCAATATTAATTTTTCACCTTCTTCTTCTGTTAGATCTGGTGCTGATGTGTCAATGATCTGCACCTCACCTTTTAGGTTCTTCATCATCATCTATACAACCTTCTTTTAACTACTCATCAGGAGCAATATCTGCAATCCAAGTGTTAAACTGTGCATCATCAGGCTAGTTGAATTGCATGATATCATATTTCTTCTTTAATATATAGTTAGCCTCATTTTCAAAAGCAACAAACTCTTGTCTCAAATAATAATAAAATAACTGAACTTTAACAAAAATTTCTTTCTCGTGATGGCCCACCAAGCATGCCCCTTTTCATTTACAACTTTGTTTATCCTTATGTAGAATAGGTCATCTAATTATTTTCTCCATTCATCCTTATTTTTCAATTTATTCTTTATATCCAAGGCATAAGGAAATAAATCAAATTTTTTATTCTTATACTTTCTTAAATAAGAAACAATTTTCAGTTGCAAAGCAATACTCCTGTTATCAAAATCTGACAAGTCATTAGCAACATCATACACTTTTTCAATATGGTCATGCGAAGACCTTATAATTGAATAACATAAAAGGGTGATTTCTTTCTCCCTTTTTCCCCATTTATTAACAATAGTCTTGAGGGTTTCATCATGGGTTTTCAGTTCCTCCCATACACTTGTCACTCTTGTCAACTGATCATAAAACAAGGGCCATTCAATTTTATCTACTAAATACATTAGAGCCTTTCTAAGCTTATCCTCATATTGCATATTTAGCTCTATATGTAAGGCCCATAGCTTGCTTTTCTCTTCTTCAAAATCCTCAGCTATGTAATATTCTGGCCTTTGAGGTCTGTTTGGTATTTCTACAAGGGGGGTGGATTTAAAAGGTTCCACTAGAGGATGGGGGTATGTTATTCTTGGCTTGGTGGACTTCCCCATTAGCTTGTCTTAAAGCTCAATTCTCTTTTTTACCTCTTTATTATAGGCCTCAATAATTCTCTCATATTTATTCTGCAACTCAAACATAGCTTGTTCTTCCTTCGTAGTAGTGGCCAAAAGAAACTCGGATGAATCCACATTCTAGTGTGCTACCTGCACATGTGAGGTATCAACAACCCTTCTTACAATTATGTTTCCCATCAATCCAGACTCATTTAACTTTGATGGTGTGGCTCTAGATCCTCTTGTTAATAACCAACTGACCAATGCAGCTTGATCCTCAACAAATGCAGTGCCCCTGAAATCCTTTTTATTATGGTCTTGCAAATTCAATTTTTTTGAAACAAAACTGAACACTAAAGCATCAACAATATCCCAATTTGGTAACAATAAAATGTTAGAGGCCTTTACCATTTTCTCAGGGCTTATATTCTGAAATTCTTTTATCATTTCCTCTTTTATTTTCTTCTGGATGGAAGTTTCATCCATTTTTAGATGCTCTTTTTTCAAGCTTTTGCATCTCTCTTCAAAAATATCCATGTTTGCCCTCCATGCAAACTACTAGAAAGCCCTAGATCTCACGAAGCTGTCATTAACCAAAAATTGATGACTTGTTTGTTCTAATATGGGGTCCAACTCTCTGCCTCTATAGTCTACTATTGTTAGATCCAAACTTGGTAGGGGAGGTTCTGGAGGGTTGCCCTCATCTAATTACGCTTGAGTAATAAAGATACCTCCCTATGATCCCATCTATTCAATCTACTTTCCAGTGAGCTATTCTTCTCCAATCCTCAAAGGGGATTGAGTGGGTGAATATTCCTCAACTTGAGGCCTTTCTTCTTTCATTACCTTCTACCTCTTGGGACTAGGTTCATTAGGTCTCTCCTCTTGGGCTACACTAGTGGATCCCATTATTTGCTTGCCCTTATCTATAGGAGCCCTTTTATTTTGAATGATAGTATAACCATGCTTCTTTTGTAAAATTATCTGACTAGCCCTAAATTAGGAGTGAAAGCCAACCTCCTCATGACCTCTTTGGCCTTATCAGCATAAGAATCAATAAAAAATTGTTTCTTCTCATTCATAGCTTACATTATTTTAGGGAAGTTATTCATGAGCTTATTTATTCTATTAGCCTCTGTATTAACATTATCTAAAGGACTATATTTCTAATCAAAACAATGAATGAATTCTAGGACTTAGGAATAAACTCTCCATTTTTCATTTTTAGTTTCCTACTCCTGTAATGAGAATTCATTCCTTATAATGTCTTATGGATAATATGAATCATGTTTGACCTATCCCTGCTTAATTCTATGCCTCAAAGTTTGATTAAAAAATCCCTCAGAATCATAAAAATGGGGATGGGAGACAACCATCATATACTGATCCAAAATCTTATGCAAAAAGAGCCAACCCCCTTTGGTAATCACAAACTAATGGGCCACTGTACAGGTAGGGAAAATTGACCCTAGTTGCCTTTTCAATAGAAACATTTCTTCTACTCCTCCTAATTGCCACAAAACTTCAGCCATTCCTACCTTGAAAGGTACTTGGTAAGGAAAGACATGAGGACTCCCTTTAAAACCATAGATTCTAAAAATTGTAGAAATCGAGTAAGGAATGATATCTCCCCAATTATGTGAAACTTTCAAGTTATGGGGTTCTTCCATAGGTTTGAGGAGGTCCATTAATACCTTAGGGATTCTGGGATTGTCTGGCATCTCAATTTAGAAGCAAATACCTATCAAATCTGACAAAACTAGCATTATTTGCATCTCAGGTCATATCCGCACTCCACAACTGGACTGGCAGTGCTTCCCCATTCTCTTCTCTATTCAATTCCATCTCATTACCAAAATATGTCACCCCCTTGAACAAGAACATATGCATCAATAGAGAATAGTGGCCAAAAATTTTCTCCACTTTGCTCATCGCAATTCCAACTAAACCAATATGAATTTCCTCAGCTAAAAAGGAGGCAAAATCAAAGATAACATCTACACCAAAAGAAGAAATCTGAACCATCATATACATAAGGCCAATGGGCATCAAATCTTGCTCATCCTCACCAAAAACATGACACAGGGTTTTGTATATTTCTATAGCCTAGGAAGTGAAAAGATTCTTCTTAAAAGGTTCCCTAGAGGCTGCGGTAATTACTGGAAGAGTTCCTATTGTACCAATGTGTGCCCTCAATGCACCTCCCCTAATCACATCCTTCTTTGCTTTGTATTCATTTTCTAGTTTTGGAAGATTTATTGGCACATGGTAATCTGACAATGGTTCTAGGTGAAAAACCTCTCTAATTTCTTCAGGACTAATTGAGATCAGAGGTGCACCATCATTTCTTCTTACCACCCTAATAGCTTGGTCATAATTCTTGGCAATGGCTTCAAGCAAATCATAATCCATGAAAACACTTGGGGTTACTAGCTTTCCCAAATCAAAATTCCAGACATTAGCATGTGGGGCAAACAAATTCCTCTCTAAAAACCACTTTTTAAGCAAGACAAGACTAGTTTGCATAGTTGTTGCATCCCTAACCCAGTTCCCCTTGTCATATAAGCCATCAGCAATCTTAAGCCTAGGGTTTAAGGAAATTAATCTTTTGACTTATGTAGGCTCGGTGGTGGATTCTGGGAGTAATTCTAGCAAATCATCATGGACATTTCTATCCATATAATTAATTTGCCCAGAAAATGCTTTCTTAGGAGGCATCTTGATTGTAATAATAGGAACTAGAATACTATAGAGGTTGTATGTGAATACTTACTTGACTTTCTAGACTTGTTCTTCTCTAAACCTCTTCAATTGCTCTTGAACAAATGAGGAATTGCTTCACATTTTTACCAGGCTTAACACAATACAATCAACAAGTTCTTGTGCTCAGAAAATGCAAAATCTTTGTTTGAATGAGATTGGAAGTGATGAAATCTCCTATATTATAATCTATTTTTCTCACACACGAAGCTTTCATTCATCATAAATTCACAAAATAGAGAAATAGAGTGGCACCATACTTCCTTTTAAATTTGCGTTGTCGATCTTCGAAAACTCCTACGATCACAAAATGAAAACTAGGCTGACTCACATTTCTTCTTAACACACTGGTGGTCAACCCAATAAAATAACTCCATTTGTACCTTTCCTCTAATACTGACATTTCAAACTAGGCCCACAGATGACTGAGGACACATGTCATCAATTCGCTACTTCACTATACATAACTTTTACACATCTTTCCATAGCGAGTTAGCGAGTATCATCAATTTATGCTTGATCTAACGATTTATAATCATTTACATATTCTATGTATGGGAAGTGGGTCCAAGATACTACTTTCACCGAGCTGGCTTAACATGCTAGCACACATATATATTATTTAATTTCTAATGACATCATTTTTCCTTGACTCTACCGTGTTTTTCATTTTCAAGCATGTCGCTACTTCGCTACTGGCGAAAGAAACAAACTTCTTGGTAGCGACAAAGCAAGCTCTGGTGGAGTCAAAACTTTTGGCCTATAAATGCTAAGTAGGATGCCACCCTATCATTTAATCTGCACAATTCATTTCTAATGAATCACTTGTTTGGGGCCCATCTCTTTAAAAATTTTCACTACATCACAACTCTTTGACTAGTCGCTACCTCACTATTGGTGAAAATACCAACTTCTCGGCTAGCGAGATAGAAACTTCCGACAGAGTCAAAACTCTAGTGATAGAGAACAAAAATACATTGATTGAAAATTTGTCAATTAATATCGGTGTTAGAGAAGCTGGTCACGCATATTTATGAACTTGCATGGGAATTTCTGCGATCACATTAGTTTTAAAAAAAATTGCCACTTCCTTTAAAATTTGGGCACTGGCTATGTTGCTACAGATAGGTCGCATAGATTTTTTGATAGCGACTTAGTGAGTCACTGGAGAAACTTCAATTCTGATGACACCATTTTTGAATTCCTCCTTGTGCATCCTTTCTGACACTGACAATCCTTGGAGATAGTATGTGACCATAATGCCTTCATATTAATATAGTTTTATCAGTGCCAAACTTCACTTTCAGCACTAGGACATAGTTCTTCGATGGTTGCTACATCACTATAGGAAACAACCTTGCAACTTTTTATAGTGAGTACGTGACATCTGTTGATTCTAACAAGATCCAATGGCAGGATAAGATTTTTCAAAAGGACTCAACAATGACCTCAACGTAGGTAGGAAAGAGTATTCAGTTGCTATCAAGACTTTCGCGCCAAATTAAGATTTAAAAGGAAAGACCTAGGGTTTTACATAGATTTTAAAAGATATCAAAATATAAGACCAAAACCTAAAACCCTGGGACCTAACAAAAGAACTCACATCTAATTTTTTCGACATGATTCTAAGAAAAATTAATATGTAAAAAATCAGACCAACACATTTCATGCTCTCATCTATACACAATGTCTTTCTAGTTTCTTTCTACTTGCACACCCATTTCATTTCATGTGATCATCTAAAAATTGTGTCACTCTAAGCTCTCAACTATTTCCTCTTGATTGATCATCTCATAACTATTGAATGAGAGCTTTAGGATAAGCTATAGGCATCCATCAAAGCATAAAGGATTTTGTCAGATAGCATAGATGAAGTAGTAGCATTTTCCTTGGGAGACATGCTTGCAAAATAGAAGCATATATAAGTCATGTGAACTATTTGACATGATGCCTAAACGTAATATGGTCATCAAAAGCCATGGTTTCTAGATATGCACAAAATAGATATATTGAGAGAATATATTTGTTTAAGTTGCAACTGCCCTGGTAGACATGCATGCAAAATGTGGAATCCTAGATGAATAGCTCAATTGAATCCTCCTCCTAGAGGATGGCTACAAAAAATACATAGTTCAATTGAATGGTCTATAGATACCTATAGGATAAATCACAACTATGGATAAATCATCATATTAGAGAATCACAACTATGGATAAATCGTCATTTAGAACTATTTTCACTAGTAGCTAAGATATCAATTTGCATCATACATGGAAGAAGTTGAAGAGCAGTCAATGCACATCAACATCATGAGAAGAAGTGATTTGGTTAATGAACCAATTACTAAATCAATATGGAGTGATACAGAATAGAAAATGAGGAATTCATAATGGGTATTCTAATTCCCAAGTGTTGATAAGGATGATAGCTACTATGAAGACCAAAAACCAAGTGATAATTGATCAATGATCATATGTATATCCAATGATGGTCCATGATTACTATGTAATAGGATGATACACAAATTAGGAGAAGTTGTATCAATAAACATAAATAATCAAGATGCCATCAATCAACATATGATTGAGCAATAATAAGCATACAACACTCATAACCGATACCGATATGGAGGAACAACAATATGTTTTAGATTATGGTAAAAGAAAGTTTTGAAGGGGCCCTAAAACCCTTATAAAAAAAACAAGAAAGATAGGCAATTAAGACCACCTGGAACAGTCCTAAAACCTACTAAAAAGTAGAATGAAAATCAGGTTTTATAGGGACCTGAAACCACAAGCAAAGTTCTATAAAAGTATCCAGGTTTTACAAGGACCTGGAACCTGAAATAAAGTTTTACCAAAAAATAGAACTAGAACTAGTTACTAGAACCAAAAATATAGACCAGAAAAAGGACCTATACATAAATAGAAACAACACAAAGGATCCAAAGCTTCTATTGCAGTTCTGTAATCATCTTGACAGCCTCCTTCCATATCATAACAATATTTTGAATGGAGTTGGTAGCTAAAGTTGCAGCAACTTGCAAGGCTTTCTTCCTTGAACTCTGCCTTGTCCTCTTACTCGGGCCCTCTGAAGAAATAGTATCTTCATTAACTCTTTTTCCAAGGCTAGCTATAGTGGCACAAATGTTTGATGTTATCTACTCCATTTTTGTACCACTTTCCTTGATGAGAATTCTAAGATTTAACTCATAATCTTTAATTTTTTTAGGGATATCTCTCATTTGCACCTCCAAGTGATTAATTATGGCCTGATCAGCATCTTGTTTGTGTTGCATAATTTCCACTTTCTTCTTCAGGCCCATAATTTCATTATAGATCCAAGAATCAACTTGGATAATAGAGTTCGCTTTGAGCTTGGCAGAATGTAAGAAGGAAAGCTTGTTGTCCCTCTACAGAGAGTCACGAATGTCATCAGTACTCTCTTGTAGAGGGGAACTAACCATGTCCATTTGTTCCTCCCTATCCATTTGGACCTCCTCTCTATTCTTAACAGGGGCATCTTGCTGGATTGGATCCTCCTTTTGTTGTTCCCCAGTCTCTGTAGCATGAGTCAAAGCCTGAACCATATGATCCACATCCTTCATAGTAACTGGGTCATTAGTTAATTTATCTTTGTCTTTAACACCCCCCCCAGACACAATCTGATTACCTACATTTTCAGAGATGCTTTGTTCTGAGTTACCCTCTGATGTATCCTCCTCTTTTTCTTTATCGAATTTTCCTTTTGTTTTTGGATATCCCTCCAAATTTGAGCTGAATTCCCCAACATATGTCCCCTCCTCTTCCTCTGAGATATCCTTCTTAGAACCCTCAGAACTCTCAGACTTAGACTTAGTTTCAATAATATGTTTCTGAGAACTAGAGGGTTTAGGTTTTTCCTTTTCTTTCCCTTTAACATTCTCATCCTTCTTACACTTCTTGGACTGAGAACCTTTTGATTGTTAGAAGAAGGAGTCGAAGCAATGGACTTATTTTTACAAAAGCCCTCAATAAGAAGTATTAGACCTTGATGTAAGATAGGTCGAGACTCCTTCCTATGGGCAAATAAACTTTGAAGCAACAAAAAACACAGATAGAAAAGGAAATAAATTGTATCCTTGTATCTAAAGTGGTTGAGAAAAACAAAATGAAATTTATGAGCTCTTTTGTTCCTACCATCCAGGATGCACAAATGCAAAAAAGTACATCATGCCAGATACCTTTAATCTGCTCCACATCAAAGAAGTCTCCACTCTTTTCAAGTCGCTTCTCCTCATCATCCATCTTTGGAAATTTTTTATAGGTCACATTGGAGATATTGGTCTATTTTGAGAACTTTATGCCACCCGTGGGGAGCCCTGTGACCTCAGCAATGAAGTCCTCAATAAGCTTCACAGTGACTCCATGGAGAGTGACTCTATCATCAGCCCAATTTTTAAAGAAAGTGGTATGATATGGGGTTTGAAGCCATGCAAATGCTCCAGATAACTAACCACCTTCTCTTTCTAAAGAATCTTCCAAATATCCTAATGAGCCTTCCAGTCATCACATTTTTTGGGTTCTTGTTTCTGCGGCTCACCCCACATTCTGCTAAGCAAACACAAAACTAGAAACACCCAGATATAGTACACAAAGAGGTTGGGAGGAAACCAGTTATTAGTTGCATGATTTGGAGATTGCCTTTTAGAAGATATGTACTGAGACCACATTACATTCACATGAATGTACCTCCTCGAGAAAGGTAATCTAACAGTCGTAAGGCCACTCCACCAAATCATTAAACTGCTAATCCAAACAAATCTTTCCCACTTTGGAGTAAAAGGCTTCATAATTAATAGTCATTTTAAGATCAGCATGCTTTTTTAATTCCTCATGCCACCTCACCTTATTCCCCATTTGAACAGCACAGTTGGCTATCTAGTCAACAACACCATTGGCCTCGCGGTAAGTATGGGAAATGACCACCTTTTCAAATTTTTGAATTAAGGTTTTGATTTCCATAACTATAGCTTCAATAGACCATGAGATTGTATTTTTATTATTTAGGGTATTTATAATGTTCAAAGAATCACCTTTCAACCATAATTTGGAATACACCAAATTGACAGGAACAACGATATGTTATGATAATGATTAAGTGAAAAAATGAAAAACTTTGAGATTTATTGAACCAATGAATCATATTTTTATACTAGCTCATGCACACTGACTAGTGAGATTATTACTATTGGCATCCAATAAGGAGAATATCATAATCAATAACTAAAGGTTGATTAATTATTGAATGAAAGGATGCAAATCTAATGAGGAAAATGTGCATCTAGAAATGATCATGAAGGGATACAATCTTCATTATTAAAAATTATTATACTAACTGATCTTATTGTTAGAAGAATTGTAATGGAAAGGTGCGATTAGTAAAGGAAATGAAGGGACACAAGACATGTCTCATACAATGTCACTCCTCACTTAAGGATGCAGATATAAGAAAGCTTTTCCATTGATCATTCAGAAATAAAATACAAATTATTCAAAACACAAAATAATTTAACACAAATGTCTTATATTCATTTAAAGAGGTTCTTCAAAATCTATTTCTTCTTTCGATCATTTTATCTTTATTATTCCTAGCTAAAAGAAATGAATATTTCTAAGTTTTGAATCTACATGAATAGTGCACAACTTTTATTAAATAGAGGTATGAAGAATACTAATGATAGATAGTCATTGTCAGTACGCTCCAGAATACTATCAAGTGGCTTGTTCTCATATGTTTTGATTGTCTCCAAGTAATGAGCACACTCTTCCACACTACAATCTCCAAACAACAATCCTAATTAAAGACAAAAAAATTCTCCCATTTAAAAGAAAAGAAAATAGTTTCTCATGCATGTTTGATCCTATGTTCTGAGTGTTCCTTGGTGCGGTAGTACAAAGGATCCATGGTGTCTTCCTAGGCAAGTTTGCAAGAGGTTGGAACACAATAAATTAGAAGAAAATCCTAGTAACAAATGTATAATGTATAGTAATATTAAAACCTGGAAGGATTGCTACCAAAGAGGCAAAATTGATGTTAAAGATAACAATTTGATTTTGGAAGGTGAAGTAAAAGTGATTGCAATAGATGATCTAGTACTCAATTATGATGTATTTGCCAAGACTTCAAAAATTATGGCAAAACATTCATGTGATCTAGTATTTTAAGAAAGAAGCCCCATTTTATACATTTGTGAAGTTGTATAGTAAAAGTGTTACTCAGCATTTTGTCTTTTACTAGCTTTGAGGATGAGTCTCTTTAAGGAAAAGGGCATGTTGTGTGCCTAGACACAAAATAACATTATACTTGTGTTGGTATGATTTTTTGCATGAAATTTTTTTCTTTGTCCAGATATAAAAAGTAGGTTGGAATCCATTAGTGGTGACTAGGGTTTTTGATTTAATCATCCATTTGTTAGCCTTTGAAATTTTTTGTTAAAACCCTATGTCTCAATCCTTTTAAAATTTTTGGGTGCAAAATCTTTTAAAAAGGGAACTTGGGAAAATATTCCATTTTCCTTTTATTTCATGCCCCCTGAGTAGCCTTTTCTCTCATGTGCCCCACCATTCGATTTGGAAAGATCCACAGTTATCGCTATCTTGCTATAAAAAGATGTACACTTTTATGCATAGCGAAGTAGCGAGCACTGAAAATTCTAAAAGAATAGGACCGTAAAATAAAGGGACAATGGTTGTGGATTTGTGTTGTGGCCAAAAATTTAGTCATATGCATCGTGTTAGTACCGTCAGGCAGGAAAAGGGACCCAGTAAAAGATAGCCAGAAAACAACGCCAGAACAAAAAAATTTCGATGCCTCGCTACCTCGCTATCAAAAAAAAAAAGCATTCCACCGTTAGTGAAGTAGCAAGCAGTTGTGAAATCAAAGAGCATGGTGACCTTCAAGTTTCTCGATAACCATAATTTTTCCAAGTGGCATGATGAGTAATAACTGCTATTGTCAGAAGCAGTTAATAAAGGCGATAGTAATTTGATTGGTTTTTATTCTTCTGGTGTCAAGTTTTGTTGAAATCACCGGAGCTCACTACCTCACTATCAAAAAATTTTGGCATCTCATCGTTAGAGACATAGTGAGACACTATGAAATGAACACATGGTGGGACCTCAAGCAATGTGGAAAGGTGACTAAGATTTAAGAAAGGTTTGGCTTGTTGCCAGCAATGCAGATTTTCGTACGTCACTAGTGCCCCAGACCCATGCCCCATTCATAAAGCATATAAGGGATTTTGATTTTCAGATCAAACTAGAATCAACAATCCTCACTATCTCACTATGGAAAGTTTTAAGTTGTTTACTCTATGTGACATAGTGAGTATGGGACCCACCACTCTTCAGGGTACTTTATGCAATTTCTCTACCTTTGATTTGGTCTTAGATCAACGGTCGTCACTATCTCACCATGAAGAATAGCTCAGAGGATATGTATAGCGAGGTAGTGAATAAGGGCCCACCACTATTCTTCAAAGCAATGCAATAATATGTCATCCACAAGATCAAGATCGAATCAATGGCTATCTCTACTTCGCTATGGCAAGGTGCTCGTTCTTTATGTATAGCGAAGTAGCAACCTATTGACATGTATCCTCAATCACTAGTGGGTCTAGACAAAAATTCCATCAAGGAAAAAACTATGTATGTGGTCAGTTTTCATTGGATTAACTAGCCAACTTGTCAAGTGGAATGCCAAGTTGTCTTTTTTTGCATCCCTTGATCGTAGGATTTTCAAAGATCGACAACACAGATTTAAATGCAAAAGGTGGTGCCACTCTATGTATTAATTAGACATGAAAGCTTCACATGTGAGGAAAGATAGAGTATAATACATAAGATTTTCTCATTTCCACCTTACATGAACAAAGATTTTGAGCCTTTCTAAGTAGAAGTATTTACTAAGAAGACCGTGCTGAAATTGGCAAGATTGTGAAACAACTAATTTGCATAGAAATTGTAGAAATACAGAGAGAACGAGAGCTAAATTCAAGTAAGTAGTTACACTATCATCTCTGTAATTTTTTTCAGTACTGCAAAGCATAATCCAAGATGCCTCTGAAGAAGGAATTTTTAGGTCAGGAAAATTATTTGGATAGAAATGTACATGATGATCTGCTTGAGTTACTTCCTGAGTCTACTATTGAAACAGTACAAGTTAAGAAGTTGACCTCATTAAAACCTAAGTTGAGGATAGTAGATGGATTGTTCAATATGGATAATTGGGTCCGGGATGCTCATACCTCATAAATTGGTTTAAATTTTTTTAAGAAATGATTTGTAGAGAGAAAACTATTTGCTCCACATGCCAATATATGGAATTTTAACCTAGGAAAGCTAGTGGTCCCCAGTTTTTTTATGGATTATGATCTTCTTAAGGTTGTGGCAAATAATTATGATCAAGACACTAGGGTAGTGAGAAGAGTAGATGGTGAAATTCTAATCACCATCAATCTAGAAGAGATTAGGGAAGTTTTTCATTTGGGACCTCTCACTAGGTATCATGTGCCAATTAATTTGATAGATTTAGAAAAAGAGTATATGTCTAGGAAGGATATAGTTAGAAAAGGTACACTGAAGGCCCACATTGGCAAAATTGGGACCCTACCAACAATAACATCATCCTCTAAAGAACCTTTCAAGAAAACATGCTTCAATGCCAGGGTAGTAGAGATATACAAGACCCTGTGCAGAGTTTTTGGAGAGGGTGAAGAAGATTTTATCCTTGTGAGTTTCATGTATATGATTACTCAAATCTCCTCTTTCCACGTAGAAATAATTTTTGATTTTGCTTCTTACTTGGCTGATGAGATTCATAGTGGATTGGTTGGGATTGCTAAGGGCAAGGTGGAAAAGGCTTGGGGCCATTACTCTCTACTGATGCACATGTTTCTATTTAAGGGGGTTACGTACTTTAGTAAAGAAATGGTTTCAAATAGAGAACAAGAAGGAGAAGCATTGCCAGTTCAGTTATGGAGTGTAGATATGACTGGGGAAGTGGAAAATGCTAGTTTTGTTAGATTTGATAGGTACTTTGCCTCCAAACTGAGGTTCCTCATATTGACTAACAATCCCAGGATCTCTAAGACACTAATGCACCTTTTTAGGCCTATGGATAAACCCCATAATTTGAAGCTTTCACATAATTGGGGAGATGTCATCCAATATTCAGTTTCAACTGTTATCAGAATGTATGGATTCAAAGGGACACCCCATGTACTACCTTAATAGGTGCCCCTAAAGGTAGGAGTAGCTAAATTCTTGTGGCAATTGGGAGGAGTAGAAGAAGCTTTTTTATACAAAAGAGGGACGGGATCAATTTTTTCCACTTGCATAGTAGCCCACCAGTTTGTGATAACCAAGGAAGGATGGGTTTCTCTTTACAAATTTTTGGACCTGTATAAGATGGCTATATCTCACCCTCATTTTTTTGATGTAGAGGGTTTCTTTAATCTGGCTCTTAGGCATAGGATAAAGCTTCATCCAGTTGAGCATGAGTTTTATTTCCCTGAAGATGTAATGACGAATGAGTACTCTCTGTAGGAGCAAGAGACAAAGAAAGAAAAATGGAGAGTCTATTCAAAAGTTTTGAATTTTATTAATTGTTTTGATGAAGATTATAGTCCTCTTAGTAATGTTGTAACTACTACAGATAAATTTAATAAGCTTATGAATACATTCCCTAAAATAATGGAGGTAATGAATGAGAAAAAGTAATATTTCATTAATTATTTTCCAGATAAAGCCAAGGAAATAATGAGGAGATTGGGCTTCACTCCTAATATAGGGATAGGTCCATTAATTTTTCAAAGGAAGCTAGGATATACTATCATTCATAATCAAAGGCCCATGGTGGATAAAGGAAAATAGATAGTTGCATCTACTAGTGTTGTTTTTGAGGAAAGGCCTCCTAAACCTTCTCTTAAGAGGAGAAGGATAATAAGGGAAGAGGAATCTCAAGATGAGGGTTACTCACCTTCCTAAACCCTTATGAGAATTGAGGAGTGGCTCACTGATGAGCAGATTGAACAAATTGGATCACAAGGGGGAGTTTTTGTTACCCAAGTAGAGATTGATGAAGGGAACCACCAGGAGCCTCCTATGCCAAGTTTTGAGTTGACTGTAGCAGATTTCAGGGGAAGGGAATTGGACCCTATTTTGGAACAAGCTAGTAAGAAATTTTTATCTGACGATAGTTTTATAAATTCTAGGGCTTTCCATCAGTTTTCTTGGAGGGAAAACATGCACAATTTTGAGGAAAGATGTAAGAATATGAAAATAGAGCATCTAGAAATGGATGAAGCCTCCATTCAAAATTGAATAAAGGAAAAAATGATTTAGGAGTTCTAGAATATAACCCCTGAAGAAGGGAGACTGATGGTAAAGGCTGCAAATATTTTATTATTGCCCAATTGGGACATTGTTGATGCCTTGATTTTCAATTCTATGTCAAATAATTTGGGATTGCAAGTTCCAAATAAAAAAGAATTCTTGGGAACTACATTTAGTAATGACCAAGCTGCTCTTGTCATGTGGTCATTAGGAAGAGGATCCAGGGCTGCTCCATCATAGCCTGATGATTTAGGACTAACGGGAAGTATCATTGTGAGGAGAGTTGCCAATACCTCACATGTCTAGGCAGCTCACATGAATGTAGATTACTCTCAATTTTCCTTGGCTATTGCAGAGAGGGAGGAAAAGTAAATGATTGAGCTGTAGAGCAAGTATGAGGTAGTTGTGGATGCCTACAATAAAGAGGTAAAGAGGAGAATTAAGCTTGATAATAAGCTAATGGGGAGATCCACAAGACCAAGAATAACATACCCTCACCCTCCAGTTGAACCTTTTAAATCCACTCCCTTCATAGAGGTACCATATACACCCCAAAGGCTAGAATATTATACTGTTGAGGACTTTGAAGAAGAAAAGAATAAACTGTGGGCCTGTGGAATTGAATGTGAAATATGAAGAAATATTAAGAAAGGCTCTTACATATTTGGGGGATAAAATTGAATGGCCACTAGTTTATGATCAGTTGGCTAGGGTGATCAGTATCTGGGACGAAATGAAAGCAAGTGATGAGGATTTTAAGCCTATTATAAATAAGTGGGTAAGAAGGAGGAAAGGGGTGACATTTTTGTGTTATTCTGTTATAATAGTTTCTTGCGATCAAATCAAGAAAACTTTTGATATTGTTTCTGATCTTACTGACTTTGACAATAAGAGAATTCATTTGCAAAGAATAATAGTTGGATACTTAGATAAGTACAAGAGCCAAAAGTTTAGTTTGTTTCCTTGTGCCCTAGATAAGAAAAATAATTTGAAAAGAAAAGATGAATGGGCTAAGGAGCTTGATGATTTATTTTGTTTAAGAATGAATCAAGTTATCAATGAAACAGGGCATGTAGGGTGGGCCACAACAACTGAAGAAATAGTAAAATCCCAAATATTCTTTGATTCTTTGAAACATAAATTTGTTACCATTGATAATGAGGCTAAGTATGTGCTCAATAGGCAGAGTGATATTTTGCAATTCAATTGTCTAGATGACACACTATTAGCCAAGTGGATGGTGGAAATAGCTCCTGGTGAACAGTTTGAGGAAATAGAAACTGACAGTGATGAGGTTCAAGGTGATGAGATCCAAATCATTGACACCATCACTAGACAAGGCCAATAGGGAGAAGAAGACAAGAATGATCAGTCACTTTCAGTTGCAGACCTAAGCCCACATGACATTGATATAACCAAAGAAGAGGGAAAAGTAGAAGTTATTCCCACCATGCAGGATAAAGATGGTGAAAGCCCACAGGTGGAGACTAACTTGCAATCATCAGAACAAACTTCATCATTAGTTAGCTTGGCAATTGCATATAAAGAGGGATCAGAATAGTTACCAAATCAACAATAATAGAGAATGTAACAGAAGCAGACCCACTAAAAGGAATGTTTGATCTAGGCATCTTATGTTATCCATATTTTTGTCATTTTCTAATAGGTGTATGTAATTATCTCTTGAAAAGGACACCTATCAATTTCTCTTAGCCTATAGCTTGTTGCATCTCACATTATATAAGTGAGATTCTAGGGCTAGAGAACAGTTTGATTTTCTAATGCTTAAATTTGGGATCTATTCTTTATATTTTTCCATTTTGGTAATGGCTATTATAGAGAATGGATAGAGGAGAGGAGTCAGTTAGCCTCTAGCCTTCCTAAAGTTCCTTAGATTCTTGATGGGCCAAAGACGTGGAATTTGTTAACCTATAAACTTCCTAAAGTTCCTTGGATTCTTGATGGGCCAGAGACATGGAATTTGTTAATGTATAAACTTCCTAAAGTTCCTTGGATTCTGTTGAGGACATCAATATGATAGGAAAATAAAGTTACATCTTTTTGTAACTAAATACACTTAATTTTTAGACAAAAATGAAAAGCGTCCTTAGCTTGTCTGACCCTCTTGAAGATAATGAAAAAGGGTTCTTAGTTTGAGCTTCACTTGGTTTCAAGAATACTATAATATTCTCTACTGAACAAGGCCAACCACATGAAGGTGGAAGCTCATCTGGCCTCACCCCCCTCCCTCTAACATCAATCTAAAGTACTCATTATCATCTAATTACATACTTCATTCATTCATTCATCCATTTATGAACTATAACATTGAATCAATACAATCACATAACATTCATTAATACAATATAAAATTCTTTAATACACAATACTAATCAAGACTTCATTAACACATAAAAATATTCATTAACATAAAATAAAAATATGTATTAATATGCATCATTCATATATAATTACTTAAAACAAAGTTCTTTCATTATCCAACAAGGTTTATCAAAGAAGATTTTTAAAACATCATTTCTTTTTTTTTGTTTTTCTGAGCTCTCTTAAGAAAAGTGCTCATAGGAGAATTTATATTTGCATCATTCTCCTCCTCTTCTAGCATGTGTAATGTCAAATTATGATGGCTCTTTCTCTTTGGAGGAGCAGGAGGCTGCTGCACTAAAGGGGGCTCTGTTGCAAGAACAATTGAATGGGATAAATTGGCATACTCTTTTTCTTTTTCTAACTGTTACAAGTCTGTAATTAAGTACAAATACAAAATAACATGCATTTTTCTTACTTAACAATGCCACATCATGTACATTAACATTTTGATCTGCCACCGCGTCAACATGTTGAACACTTGCAACATGGTCCACTCCTTTAGCATGATGTTCAACATGCTCTGAAATATTCAAAAAAAGGATACACGTCAAATTGCAATTGAAGATGTTAAATTGTATTAATAATTGCATAATTAATTTCCAATAGAAAATTAATACCTCCACCACTATAATGCACATCATGGCCTTTGTCACGAGCAAGTTCTGTGGTAGGATATGAAGGCAACAATAAAATGTTATGCACATTGTTATGTAGTCAATTTACATTTAAAACTAATACCAAAAAAGAATCTTCTCAACTATTTAGTTTCATTTACTTTTCATCTAACCAATTTACCTATGAGATATCATTTGGTGCACTAGATTCTTGGGCAAGGCTTATAGATTCTTTATGTAGGCATGCAGCCACAACTTTATAGCCTTCCTTCAAAACAATTTTTCTATCTTCATCTGTGACCTCCACATTGAATTCTATGCCCTATATTTTTTCTTGATAACGTTATTTTTCCATGTATGGTTTCATTAAACAAAACTGTTTACAACATTATATTTTTAAAAAAAATGAAATTTCATCGCTCTACTTACAAGTCAAGACTAGAGATTCATATAGCCACCAGAGCCAAGTTTGTGTTGGCCAACCTTTTCTACTCTCGCTTTTGTAGCCATAGATGTGTCCTGCAATCTATGAAAAATATTTCAAACATCTTAGATTATATATTTAAAAATATCAATAATTAGTGCATGACTACAATGTACTTAATACTATAATGACATACCTCTTTTTTCCCTATGTTGCTTCATTATCTCTATCTTCACATAGCCTTTTCTCCTTTGCATATTCTCTTATTTCATTCCACTACATCAGTGGAATCATAGGAGGACAGTCATACTTTGGGTTATCCTTAAGAGCCCTTCTATATTGATCCATCATAGTCTTTATATTCTTTGCTACTCTTTTTAGAAGTAGGCCAGTGTCAAAAATGTTTTTCCCAAATTTCTCCTCAAAAGATGCAACAGCTGATTTTTTAATTCTACAGCTTGTAGATTCCACCTTTAAAAAAATAAATAGAATTTTAGATCAATAACTTTAACATATTAAAATAAATGGAAGAAAATAAAAATTATGTAGCAATGATATGAAACTAGGTACTTTTACATATGGTGGGTCCAAATAGTCTCAATGTCATATGAAAAAGATGTTCAAAGAAAGTATTATTACCTACAAAAACATAAAGGATTTATCAGTCCAAAATGAGTAATGTAAAAGTAAACTAAATTTACACTTTAAATAATAACAATTTTAAAGCCCCTGAAAGCTTTCTTTCTTTTAACAGAAACATAGTTTTCTTATTCAGCAATAATGTCCCTTCATACGAACCAGTACTAATCACATGAACTGCTCCAAGAAATGGATCAGCTTTAGTAGTATTGCTCTCTATTGGTCTATCAATTGAAACATCATGACAATTAAATAAAAATTCTAGTACTGCTCTCTGTTGGTCTACCTCTCTGCCTACATCCATGTCTCTCTATCTGTGGGTATATATATATGTATGTATTTATGTATGTGTGGTGTGTGTATGCATGTGTTTGTGTATATGTAGGCTTCTGTAGACATCATTTAAGAACTGATATGCTACTTCATTGTTCATCAACTTGTAGAAATACATTACAAATAAAACATTACAAAATATAGCAAAACAAGGTTTTACCAGTTCTAGTGGTCATAGACAAGGATGTTTGCATGGTCCTTGTTGCTGACAATTCACTAGGCAATATTGGACTGCCAACCAAAGGAGGAGTCGACACTTCATCATGAGCTGAAGAATAGAATATTGTTAGCAAAGAAATTTTCAATGGATAAAGATCAAATGGGATACTAGTGGGAAATGTCCACAAAAAAAAATGTAAGTGTTATAATGTTGATCAAAATGAACAAAGTGTTACTTACACGAAGGTTGTGCGCAACAACCCTCACCATGTTCACCATGTGATGTCACAAATGGTACATGTGTCTATACAAGAACACATAAAATTGGAGATCATGATCCATAAGATACTATAAAATATTAATATCTATTGAACTTCTATTACTACTTTAGTCGAATTACTGCTTACCTTCAAAGATTGGATTCTATGGTCCAATTCTATTCTCAGTGCCTCTTTCTCCTCACTTCTATCACCCTTGATGATAATGTTAACAAGTTCATCAATGTATCTTTGCTTAATTTTTTGGGTGATGAATATAGGATCAATACTAAGGGCAATGACATGTAGATATGATGCTCATATTTCAGATCGCATTTGATCAGTGATCATTCTAGCTTTTTCCTATCATTTGTGACATCAAATATCAATATAATTTCATCAAAATAAATCCAAAGCCATAAAGAAAAGAGCATAATAATATGACATTTTTTTCTATATTAACATTAAAATTTACAATAATTAATCTTTACCTCTATTGAAGGTATCTGAGATGGTGCATCCATATTGCCTTGTGAAAAAAATTAGTAAGTCTTAGAAATCAGTAGCGAAATTAAAGTAGTAGACTTACCAAAAAAAAAATTAATAATAAAGTAGATTGTCTATGTAAATCATTTGTCTGAAGTTAAAAATTTAGTGTAACTAATGTTTATATCTAAAAAAAATTTGACATGTTCTACTTAATGTTTATATGTGCACATATGGTTTGGAAAGAAAAAATTGGTCATACAAGACCCCATCATAGTTGACATTGATCCTACCTAGACATTTCATTGATCATCATGATCTTCATCCATATCATCATCATCATCATCATCACCATCATTGTGCTTGTCAATTTGATCATCGTCGTCACCACCACCATCTTCATCACCATCATCATCATCTTGATCACTATCATCACCATGACCATCATCGCCATGATCATCACCATCTTCATCACCATGATCATGATCATCATAATCATCATCATCATCATCATCATTATCACCATTATCATTAGCATGACCAAAATCATCACCATCTTCTTCTTCTTCATCACTGGGTAACTGTCGTTCCTGATAATCATTTACTTCCTCTTGTGCTTTTTCAATATCTTCTTCTTTGATCATATTATACTTTATTGACCTTCCTCTTGGGTCATGTCTAACAACAAATGACCAACCCGGTTTGTGTGGAACACCAAAGTAAAACATGTTCTCGCATTGGCTTGGAAGAACATAGGGCTCATCTCCGACTAGCTCAAATGACCTTGTATTAATCATATTAAATCCACTATCATGTTCAATAATAGTCCTATTAGGATCATTTTGATTCAGTCATAACCTGAACCATTTGATGAAAAATAGAACTATTTTAAATGAATTAAAGTTGCACTCAAGTATATCATCCAAAATGCCATAGTATCAATTTTTAGATTGTTGAGGATGTATATCAGTTCTAGATGAAATATTGGTGACCGTAAAGACAACACTTACCTCGAAATCACATGTTTTCTTCGTTTCATCTAACTTTTTTGCATAGAATTTATAGCCATGGTAGTACATAGCTTTGTGGTGTTTGATCTACAATTATTCAAACATGTCAAGAATCTTATCATTGATCTGTGAGTTGATATTAAACTTATGTCTTATGATTAGTAATCTTATGCATACCTTTGTATCTCTTAAACCATATATTAGATCAAGTACCATTGGTATAACATTGGGATCTCCATTACAATGAGCTTATTTAACCAATTATGCAAAACCATCCCATGTTAATGAGTAACCATTTTCTTGAGACTGTTCAATCTATACTGTCATCCAATCAAGATTGTTTGCAATATACAAGTGTAGTACATCCCACTCATGACCAACTATAAAGAAGACAATTACACCAGTTAGAAATAACTTATATATATATATATATATATATATATATATATATATATATATATATATATATATATATATATATATATATATATATATATATATATATATATATATATATATATATATATATATATATATATATATATATATATATATATATTGATGATAGATAAGAATTAATAAATTACAAAAAAAAACTTATAATTACCTCTCACCCTCCTCAATCTACCTTTCTCCATCAAGTACTCCGCTTTTAATTTGTCATTATAATTGGGATCCCAAATGCGATCTACATGGATATCTACTACAAACTTTGGAAGATATTCATTAATATACACCATTTTCTGGTATATCATATATCCCTCTATCATAGAACCCTTAGGATGTGCTCTTTTTTGAACCAAGACCTTCATAAATTTCAAGTGCCTCTCAACCATCCACATTTATCTAGCTTGTACAGTCCACACAATTCAATCTCTTCAACTTAATGTATGAGGTAGTGTTCTTGAGCATTGAAAATTTTTGGAGGTAAACACTTTTTCATTTCACACATAAGTTGTGAAATTTTTCTCTTCCAATATTTTATATCTTTTTTATCAATTTTTTTAGATGATAACTACCTAAAAGAGATTCAACACGCAAAAACACATAAAGGAGATTTCAAATAAAATTATACAATAGATTTTAAATAAAAAGCTTCAAATCTAAGAAAAAACTCTTCTAACCTCATATGTTTTCCAAGATCATATATAACTTGTTTAATAATGTTGTCAAACTATTGTGGAAAGGATAGAGGTAGGACGAACTGCAATTATTAAAAAATGATCATTTCAATATATTTAAATAATGTAATTGGTACTACATTCAATCTTACAAATATACTGTAAATAGAGAACATGACTTACCTTGAGGAAGGTCTTCCAATCATGTGTTTTCAACCTTGGCCCAAAATCACCTTTCTTTGATAGAAGAGTGCTTATATTTGCAGCAAATCTTGTTGGAAATTTTGTTTTTTTATGACTTCTTTTAATGCATCACTTTGTTTCTCTTTTAATAACCAAGGAAGGGCACTTGTATTTATACAGTCTCCATTGCTATTTGATTCAATGAAAAATTTTAGTGCATGATTGGATTCATGAATGTCAGTACAAATTTAAAAAAAAAATTCTATATTACGCCTTCTATCCAACATTTTCCATAGTGTCTCTATTAAATTCTTTACAATATGCATAGCATCAAACAAATGTGCGATTGCGAGATCCTTGTAGTATTGTAACCTACTAAATTGAGTAGGATAACTTTTCATTCCTTTAGGAAGTTGGTCATTGATGCCTTAACGACCTTCACGAGCATCAATTATAGCATTAGCAAATATAAGACAATATCAAAATACAAATTTTAAACTTCAGACGACAAATTGGACATTACCTTGATGATTTAGTTGATCGTATTCCAACTTCCATAAATGAGGTTTCATTCTTTGTGGCCTTGATTATGTCTCTTCTTTCCCATTGAAAAGATGTTTTTTGGTAATTTGATACCTGTGATTATTGTGGAGAAAGTGTCTAAACTCATCAAACTCCTGCTTTCCTAAACTTTTTGAATGACAACATTTCATCTTCGGACCACAAACTAGACATGCAAATTTTTCCTTTGTTTGAAGACCTAAAACATCATGTATAATTGGATCATGTAAAATTACCATGCACAACTTAAAGATTCAATAGTAATGTGTAAGCACTATAACAGACCAAAAATATGTGATCTTAACAATATAACATACCACAAAAATGAGTTAGCCCAAGGGCATCATGTATTGTCCATACAAGCATTGCATGGAATTGAAAATTTTGATGTCTTATCGGTCTAGAGATGTCATACATAGTGATGCCATTCTATAACTTCAAGAACTCATCAATTAGGGGCTCAATATACACGTTCATATCTTTAACTTGGTATTTACCTAGCAATTGAATGAACATAAATATTACATAATTATTATAACCATTTTCATGTACTATTTATAAATTAATTTAGATAACTATATAATAATAAAAATACCTGGCACAATCATTGACAACATTATGTGCTCCCTCTTTATGGACATTCAAGGAGGAATGTTATTGTTAATAACAAAAATAGGCCACACTGAGTAAACAGATCTCATATCTCCATATGGATTGACACCGTCTGCCGCCAATGAAAGCTTCAGATTATGAGGTTCTTCTTTAAAGTGTGACCATGTTTCTTCTATCTCTTTAAATGCAGAACCATCGGCAAGCATTCACATAATGTCATCCTAACTTTTATTTCCTGCATGGTAATCCATAAATTGTGCCAAGCTAGCGCACCTGAATAATCGTTGAAGATGTGGAATAATAGGAATGTACCTAAGAACCTTGTGAGGCACTTTTTTTGTTATTTGATTTGATTGATATCTACTAACATGAAAATCAGGGCATTCTATTGCAAATTCATGTTGTTTATGATATAGAATGTAATCATTAGGACATGCATGTATTGCCTAATACTTCATTCCAATCTGATCCATAATGTTAGATAATTCTCGATACGAATGAGGCAAAATGTTTGATGGTGGTAACAAAAACTCACTAATCAACCTACAACAACAAATATGCATTGTTAATATAATAAATAGTAATTGTATGTTAACATTGAAGATGACAAAAATGACATACCTTAGCATATGTGACATTGCTACATTGGATATACCATTCATAACCTTTAAGTTCACCAACAACACTATAGCCGAGAGTAGAGTTATTTGGGAGCCTTTGTATAATGGCTCGTGTGCCTTCTCAAGTAAAGGTATATCAAGACAATCTTCATCATAATTATTTGATTTTCTAGTACCATCATTGTGAGCCTCTTCATCACCTACCCCAATACCAGCTTCTTCAATCATGTCCTCTGGCACATTATCATCTTCTTCCATGGGAGTGTTATCCTTAGCTTGGATATTCACACTTCCATGTTCCTCCAGTAGGAAATCCACATTCAACAATTGATGGGGACACGACCCAAGAACAGAATGGACACAATAGAAAAGGGAAATTATATTAACTGAGAAAATAAGCTAGTATAAATAGTACATAGAAAATAAACTTAAGAACATGCCCTAAGGGCTTACAATAGCATAAATTTGGAGAATATTTCTCCTTTTAGCACCTCCTCTCAAACTCCACTCCGAACTGCCTTTTACAATGCCAAAAATCTCCTTAAATAGACCTCGGAGGGTTAAGGACTAGGAGTACATTCTAGAAAGTGCTAGTAGGCATCCACCGACAAAATAGAAGGTTCCAGAAGCTGCATTAGAAGTCGGTACAAATCTAGAAGAATCCAGAAACGGTAGCCGAACTTCTGGGAGGCATAACTTTTGAACCGTAGCTCCGATTGACGAACCGTTTACATTTTCAGAAAGCTCTCAAAGCGCTCTATAGCCCTATGGACAAGATTTTCTCATCCTCCATTTTTTTACCCTTTTTGAGGTCATTTAATGCCCCAAACCTAACTTTGAAGCATTCTTAGGAGGTCTCCAAAACTCAAAAAACTGCAATAACTTTCAAACCGTGGGGCCTATTGACCTGATTCTTTTTTTGGAATGCTCTAAATCATGATTACATTCATCTGGCCAATTCACACCTTCTAGTTTACCAAAATGATGGCCCAAATACATGCTCCTATTTTTTTGGGATTTTCAAATGCACTGATAGTTGAACTATGAGAGTTGGAACCTTTATTTGAGCCAAATGGGTATCCAAAAATGTAAAGACATGAAACAGAAACTAAGTCTAAGTACATTTTTTTGGGTGACACAGGATTGCCCTTATACCTCTGGATGCTCTTGCATCAGCAATGGACAAAAATCATGGCCACCTTCAACATGACCATATTGCCTACAATGACTCTCGACTATTGTGATTAGAATTATTCAATTCTTTAAATCCTTACACTTTTTGCAAGGACAATAACATTTATTAGGTTTTCTTTGAAACTGAGCCCACAATGTAGCCATTGTCTCATTATTTTGTTCTGGGTTCATATTGTCAGGTGTGGTCTTTCTTCATAGGAAAATATACCTGCAAATAAATTGGACATGTTGTATTTAATGTTTATATTTGCACATATGAAAATTTTTTATTAATGTTTTCAAATGTAACTAAAATGATCCTATAATTTCTAGAAGGCCTAGATGTTTGCAAAATGTGGATTTATAAACAATGTATCTTAGTTATTTGCAAAATGCCTCAAGGAGATGTCACAAGGTGAAAGTTACTTAGGTGCTAATAGTAGCATGCCATGACTAATCCTGATAGCAATGACTAATGTGATTAATGCATCAACTAATGAAGATGAATAAAAGATTGAAACATATTAATGCAATCTTCAATCAAGAACATGTGAGTTCAAAAGATGGGTAAATCTCAAATACTCATGAGCCTACGATCATTACAATTTCAGCCATGAAATAATTGCAATTGAAATTTTTTGAAAAATAGGCCTAAGTGGGTTGGCCTAAGGGTCAAAAGAAGAAATCAGATTTCACTTAATTAGAAATCATTTAGCTTATGCAAGTTTGGCCTCATGGTGGTTGTACAATTTTAAAAAACTTAATCCTTAGACCATTTGGGCCTAACATCAAGGGACATGAATTTAGGAATCAAATTTCTATAAAGGTTGGATGTTGAAATTCTTTGGAACATCCAAAACAATTCTATAAGCATATAAGAAGAGCAGATTGGTGAGTTCCACCTTGGAGGATGATTTTGGAAAAGAAATTAGAGATCAAGATATCTAAACTCAAATGGATTTAGTGTTTAACTTAGAGTTTATTAAGGAATATTATATTTGGAGGGTTCAAATTCTTGTAGATCTGAGTTTAGAAATGCAACATTTTGTTACAAGCAACAAGGTAAGTGTTGATAAATATTTTATGGGAATCATAGGTCTGGAGGTGTTACTAGGTGTTGGGACAGTCATAGGTCTGGAGGTTCCATCAAAAGGAGGATTATATTTTATGATAAGGAAGGTCATGTTAGGGCTATATGAAGGTGTTGTATCCATTGGAAGGATCAAGAAACATTTGGAAAGGTGAGTTTGGTAAAACCCTTGGTTTAGGCACCTAGGAAGGAGGGTTTGTTGGTTGGGTGTGTAAAACTTGATGGAATCTCCTATGAATTTTAAAATCCTTTATTTTGGATGACAAGACAACTCTATTTGAGGTCAAGTGGTTTGTGAGATGAGATATGTTAGTGGTTGCTTTGTAACAAAAGGGCTAAAAGAGGGTTTATTGTGGGGCAACAGTGTTGGTTTGGGCATTTGGTCCAAGGGAGTAGCATGTGCATTTGAATTATGTTGTGTAGAATCCAAAACGGTATATAGATATGGTCTTAGTTTTCTAAGAGTTTTGGGAAAAGTGAGAGAAAAGTGTGAAAAACTGATTAGGCAGGGCTAATTGGGAAATTGGCCTAGTGAAGGGCTTGTAGTGGGTTTTTGGTATTAGATAATAAGATGAGAATTTGGTAACCTTGGAAATAGGTTAGTTAAAGTTGTTTGAGATGTGTGAAGGTGACAGAAACACCTAGTTGAAGTGAAGTCAAGATTGGAGTCTATTGAGGCATTGCGGGCATTTGATGGTTGTTGAACAAGATTGCTTGGTGAATCCATTTGAGGGACATGGGATGATTTTTGATATCTAGAGCCTATGGTGGCATGAGAGAATGGTATGTGCACTTTGATAAGGTTTGGAGTTGATTGGATCAAGGAGAGTGGTCCTATGAAGAAGTTTGATTGTGTTATGAGAACACTAGGAAAATCCCTCTTATTGTGAATAACTGAAAGTCCACCCAGGTCTCTACATCAATGTCGAGAGCTAAAGGTGGAATAATTTCAAGGTAGGAAAAAAAGCTCCAATAATTCCTCTTTAGAATTGTAGCTAGAGTCCTAAGCATTCCAATCCAAATGATTGTGTATCAATAAGATTTAACACAAAATAATCCTAAGAACATTAAGTAAGTTAAGTTGAAACATATAAGAAAATGAATGAGATAAATTTTGTTATGTGTTACCTAAAAATAAAACTAGTTGAGGAGGCAAGGTGATGTAGGGGCATCATATGATCATCTTAGGTACCTTGAGGGTCCAGGTCATCACAGAGGACATGGAGAATCTCATGGTATCAATTCGTCCATTTTGTAGCCAATCATCGCCTTTGAAAGCATAAAGAGTCATAATATTGTATAATGTCTTGAAAGACTTTCATATTGAAAAGTTGTAATTGGGCATGGAATAGGATCTAGAGGTTGTCTAAGGTAGAGGAGTCATGTGATATGGTCTAGTATGATGTCATAATAATCTCAAGTCCTTAAATAAGTTAAAACATTCAATAAGTCCCTTAAAAACATAGTTTATTGCTTTAGAAAATTTAAATCTTGAATGTAATGACTAGATGGGCATTTTGGAGGGAAACTCCATAGTTTAAATTTTATGAAGGAATAGGAAGTGAAAGGAGTTGGAGTCAGTAAGGTACAGAGAACCCTTCAATCAAGCCCCACCATAGTGAATACCCTGAAAATCACATGGCAACAACAACACCAATGACAAGAGAACCACCACAAAAATACTCACTGCAACTTATAAGAAGTGAAAGACTAGTCAATCAAATTTAATATTGGTAAAGGATGTGAATATTTGGAACTCCACCAATCAAATCACCCAACTCCAAATGTCCTATATTGGGAACTCATGGCACAATGCTAGCAATTTTCTTTCAAGCTAGAGGACCTGCTCTTGCATCCTACTCAAATATTGTTGTGATGCAAGCTCTATGGACTGGAAATGAATGATTTGTGATTTCTCCTTGTGAATTATTCACTTTAAAGAAAACCTTAGTAGAACTAAACAAGAAGAATCAATCATCTTCTCCATGAGTAGTGAAGTAATTGCTCAGTGAGATAAATGAACTTCTACACTGAACCTAGCAAACTTATAACTTCAATAGTTCTCTTTTATTTCAATGCCAAAATCTCATCCATTGAAATGATAATTAATAAATCAAACTTAGCACACAATCATTATTTGAAGCAAAATGATAGCCCACAAATAATATTTATCAATCATCAGATAACTTGCAATAATTTCACCCACCATACCACATTTCATATTGTTTGGCAATATATAATGTTACTTAACTTCTAACTTATCAACAGTCCAACAATGAAGCACATTGGTGAACCTTGAAATGAATCTAGACCAAAGATGAATTTGGGTTTCCATCCAATCCACTAAGAAATCTTGAAGGTTTCTGCTCTCAGGTTTCAAATAGGCAAGCCAAATGCTTGCAAACTTTTCCAAATAAAGATATCAAACCAAGTATAATCAAGCATGAACCTCTCATTCTTTAGTAGTATATCTTGGTGACTTTTTATTTTCCCTCTATTTGTCTCTTAATATTCTTTTTTTTTGTCTCTTTATTATTCATCTCTTGAAAATTAAAATGACTATTAGTTTTTTTCACTAAACTCAATTGAAGTCCTTTTATTACTTTATTAAATGATTGATTTAAGTTGTCATCAAATTTTCTATAATTTGACAACTTAAAGCTTAATTATCTAATTGATTTATAATGTCCCAAGAAGGGGACATAATAGTGGTACTACACAAATTAACTTGTAAGGGATCTTTTAATGTTCATAGTTTCACACCTCTATTATGGGGTTTTTTTTTTTCTTTATAATCTTAAATTCACTTACATGTTGTGAGGTGCATGCCCAAGAATTTGAAAGGGAGCTTTTGTTTGAAATTGATTTTCTTAGATAGGAACAACCTTTAATAGGGAAATTCTAGGTTAGAATCAAAATGGAAGTGCCTCTTTTACATGCATATCTTAATGAGATGATAAAATTAGAGTCTAAATTGCATGGACTCTACTATGTGCTTCAACGAGAGCATGGCTTTCAAATTTCACATTTTCAAATTTGTTGTTCCAAATTAGATTTTCATATTAAAACTTTTGCAATATACGTTAAATTTCAATGTTACATTTCAATGCTTATGCTATGTGAATAAATGTTTATAGTTTGTGAATCAACGCATATTGATCAGCACTTCCATGCTATCATTTAATCGTTTTGTGCTTAGGGATTTTTTCTATATCTTTTATTCTATTGGTTTTTCTTTCTTTTTTTAATTTTTAATTTGTATAAGCTAACATGCTATAATAACCCTATTTCATAAGTTAAGAGAAATAAGGCCAAAGGCCACTAAATTTTACAAGAAGTCACAGAAAATAAATTTCAAGAAGGAAATTGAGAGGAGAAATCAAATATTGGCAATATCAATGAATATTCAAGCAACATCAATTTGTTTTCCAACCTAAACATAAAAAAATTACAAAGAGAAGTGATTGGTGTTTTACAAAGGAAGCAATTAAAGAAAGTTTAAATTAAAGATTTAAACTATATTGTTAGCCGACTACCTTTGGCATCTCATTGCCCAAGTTTTTAGATACATCAACAGTAAGGTGATAATGATTATGTGAAGGTCGAGTGAGTATTTAAACAATATGTTGGTCCAAACATAATAGTGATTGCACTTTATTAAGGAATAGCATTATTGAGGCAGCAACATATGATTACTTGTTAAGGTAGTAGTTAACTAAAAGTAGCAACCTTTATTAATTGAAGTTAAAAAAATTGGTAGGCAGAATTTGTGTTTACAGTGGCAGTGTTTCCAAAGGGGCTTGGATTATGACTAGCGATTAGTATAGATGGTTTAGTAACTATCCTCAATCTGAAAATATCAAAATTCTGATTTTATTGGAAGTTTTTTTGTACTTAAATTATATTTTTTGATTTTTTAGTATTCTAAAATTTTAAGTTTCAATTGAGTACTTTGCAAAATAATGGAAACATAATAAACTAATGTTGATAATTACATAATAGAAAATACATGCAAAAAGTAAGTTTTTTAAAATTTTATTTAGATTAGTTATATGGATTCAGTATGAAATTCTATTTAGATTAGTTATATGGATTCAGTACGTACCATGACTTATCAGCACAGATCTGATTTATTAAGTATTTCCTAAGTTTAACTCTGAAAGTTACAGTTCTGATATCCTCTCTTGAACAACAATGGACAACTATTTTCTTTTATTGCCTAGTATTTTCGGGCAACTCAAATCCCACTAAAATTAAAATATTAACACAAGACTAACTAAACTAATAACAAAACATAACTCCTCTTATTAGTTAGGTTTTTTGTTCATGCAGAAGATTCAAAAATACCATAGGCATGCAACTTAATCAATTAATTTGTTTGTGCAGTTAAGAAGCAACTTTGCACTGAGACATAAATCTTTTTCTAGTATGACCTTAAAAGCTAAAAGTTAGAATTGTGACAGTCCTAAGCACATGAAAATGATTACGCTAAGTTATTAGATGGTAAAATGATGATTTCTTTAGTTAATGCTTCATGCTCAAAGACTGTAGAGATCTCAATGCCCTTTTTATGCCCAAAATATGGCTTTCTGTAGTTTATAATTATTATCAAAAAACAATATTTTTTTTTTCCATATTTCATGATGATGTATGTAGCCATGTGATCAAGAAATGTACAGCTCTGATATGAAGGCTTTAAAAGGATTAAAATAGTTTTAAGATAGCAAAACCAGCAAAACAGATGTTTCCTTCTTTGTTGTTTGCAATGTAGGTAAGGAGTAAATTATGTCCACAAAAGATGTTCTACAAAACTGCCAAAAATTAGAATTGATGCTTCTAGGAATGAAGTCCAAACCTGATATATAAAAGAGATTAATTTTAACTTTTGACATCGGGAAAATAGCATAGAAGAGAACATTGTTCCAAGTCATGCAAAGTCCATTAAGGATTGTTCAGAGGGAGGCATATTCTCAAGCATGAAATATCATAGAATTCGTTGAGGAGAGGGCATCGCCAGCCAAATAATACCATACGAGGAAAGTAAAGAATGGGTCCCTTACACTTGCTACCAAGTTCAAAAGATAAGAAAGAACAAGGGAAAAAAATTCCCATCAAAGAAAGAACAAGGAAAAAATGCCCATCAAACCGATCGAAGAGAATTGGACGTAATGATTCCTTGGATTGAAAAGAAGCAGCCATGTACAAGTTATACAATTGCATTGAACACAATCATGGAACAAATGATAATGAAGAGATGAAAGAATAAGAAATCGCTTTTGGCATATGTAAAGGAAATAAATCTAAAGAGAAAACAATTGAAACTCTACCTTATACATTCGACCTTGCTGTTTCCAAATCTAAACTTCCAAAAGACCAATCACCTCCTTTTCAAATTATCAAGTTTCCAACTCCAACCGTGAGCAAGCTAGGGTAGAACTAGGGCATCCAAGTTTTTGTCTGGTGATGGTGCATCAAGTATCCAACTCCAAAAAAAATCCCATGTGTGCGAAGAAAAACAAACATGAAATGTTTTTATTTTTTACATCTAAGCCCCCCATTTTGACCAACACGAGGCTTAGTTTTTTTAAAAATAATTTTTTGCCTTCTACATTCTAACCAAACTAAAAAATTTTAGTTGATGGTCGAAAATTTTGGTAGAAAAATAATGTCAAATGTAGTAGTGTCCCCCTTCAATTAAATAAAATACCCCTTTCACATTTTATCATAAGTTACTCACATAAAGTCATTTTACCATTTTTAAAATAAAAGAAAAGACTTTATATTGTCTCACATGGAGATACAAAAGTCAACTCATTTTGATTGGTGTAAATGATCCTGCACATGGATCTTGAAAAATTCAACTCCCCACCCTTGATTATATCTTCTTGTGTTGTGATCTCCATCATCCATACTTCTTTAAAATGGAAAGCTCTCTCCTAATCCAAGGATCCATTTTCTTTGCATTAGTGTGATGCTACAAGTTTTTCTATATGTACTCTTGGAGCTCTTGGAGGATCTTGTGGCTTCACATTCATTCTTGCATAGTATATTAGTATAATCCCATAATGCATTAGTATAGGTTCTTTTATGCAATAGAGTAGTACATTTTGTTTAATTAGGATGTTTGTAACACCATCATATTGCTAGTTAGTTTGCATTCTCTATATTTCTTATAGTTTAGTTGCATCTTAATAGCATTTCATGGTAGTTCTTGGACACTAGCATCCTTTCTCTTGTCTTAGAATCCTCAATTTTATGGTGTACATTCAAGGGGATTCATTTTTTAGGCTTAGCTAAGAGCCATTTTCATTTCTAATTGAATTCCTTTCCAATCCATGACTAGGGAGCTCTAGGTCTCTATTTAGGATTCTCAATCCACGAGATCTCTCAAATAGAAGGAATTAGAGAAGTGCACATTTTGTGTATACATAGGAGTTACAAATCTCATTATCATGAAGCTAGATCACAGGTGACAGGAAATGGGAGATCTTCTTTACAAGTATGGTGTTGATGTCCTAAGTTCATACTTATTTAAAAGGAACATGCCCCCCTTTAATTAAATAAAATACCCCTTCACCTTTTATCCTAAGTTGCTCACATAAAGTCATTTTCCCATTTTTTAAATAAAAGAAAAGACCTTATATTGTCTCACATGGAGATACAAAAGTGAACTTATTTTGATTGGTGTAAATGATCTTGCACATGGATCTTGAAAAATTCAACTCCCCACCCTTGATTATATCTTATTTTGTTGTGATCTCTATTGTCCATACTTCTTTAAAATGGAAAGTTCTCTCCTAATCTAAGGATCCATCTTCTTTGCATTATGCAATGCTACAATTTTTTCTATACGTACTCTTGGAGCTCTTGGAGGATCTTGTGGCTTCATGTTCATTCTTGCATAGCATATTAGTATAATCCCATAATGCATTAGTATAGTTTCTTTTATGCAATAGAGTAGTACATTTTGTTTAATTAGGATGCTTGTATCATATTGCTAGTTAGTTTGCGTTCTCTGCATTTCTTATAGTTTAGTTGCATTTTTAATAGCATTTCATGGTAGTTCTTGTGTACATTCAAGGGGATGCATTTTTTAGGCTCGGCTAAGAGCCATTTTCATTGCTAATTGAATTCCTTTTCAATCCATGACTAGGGAGCTCTAGGTCTCCATTTAAGATTCTCAATCCATGAGATCTCTCAAATAGAAGGAATTAGAGAAGTGCACATTTTATGTATACATAGCAGTTACAAATCTCATTATCATGAAGTTGGATTACATGTGACAGGAAATGGAAGATCTTCTTTACAAGTATGGCATTGATGTTGCTTTCAATGGCCATGTAAGTTTTTTTATTTTCTATCTATTGTAATCAATGTAAAAAATATGCGTAGACACCTTAATTATTAACATGATATTACTATTGAGCTATTGGGCTACATGATTTTTGACCTCTTGAGGGACATGTTAAATGTAGGGATTTTTATCCTTGATCCTTATGAATGGAAAGGAAACCAATTTTTTTTGAGAATTTATCTAAGGACCAACCTCCTTAAATTGTGATACTTTACCACCAAGTGACTTGTCTTGTATATGATCATTGTTGCTTGAATGAATTCTCATTTCTAGTGGACTTTGCAATGTCTAAGCTACTTGTGCCTTATGTCACACATCTTTAGTTATCTAATATACAAGAATCACTTTCCTATAATTTTATAAAAGTTGAAAAGTTAAGGAATCAAACCAAGGGTTTGTCTTCAAACATAAGTATAACTTTGGCTGGTCACACTTTCATAAACTTGTTGCATAAGTATAAAGCCTAACTTGTGTTACTTGGGCTGATTATGAAGTTATTTATGTTGCTTGCAAGTTCATGATTATGAGAGTGTTGACCTTATGGTAAAATCATTTGCCTATTAGTGACTAAAAACTTAGTTAATTGGTTTCATTTCTAATGATCTCCATAGTTGCTACCAAGTTTATCATTCTTCTAGCAGTGTTAACCAAGTGTTTAGTTGCTACTTAGAAAAAATTGTCAAATTGCAGTTCATGTTGACTTCTATAATGTCTACCCAGATTTCTAGTATAACTAATGAAGATCTTAGTGTTAACTAAGCTTTGTAGTGTTAACCAAGTATATTAGTGTCTACTGAGCTCATAGTGTTATCAAAGTGAATTTAGTGTTGACTAAGCCATGCCTTGTCAACTGAGTGATTTAGTATCTATTGAGTTCCTCAGTGTTCACCAAGTCATCTAGTGATGATCGAGTTCCTTCTACTCAAAATGATCAGTATGGACTGAGCTTCTACATCAACTGAGTGTTAGGGCTTACTAAGTGTTGATAGTGTTTGCTAAGTTTTAGAACATCACCAAGTTGTCTTCAAAACCCAAGTTACAATAGTGGGTTGACTTTGTGAATTATGACCAATTGGGTATTTTAGCCGACTCCAAAAAGTAGTTAAGTGGATTGGTATATACATAATGCATTATATCATATCCAATGTAGGTATGTGAATAAGTAAGAAGGATATGAGTGTGAATTAGAGACCATCATATCCCTTTTTTATCTAGTTGCATAGGACCTATTGTACACTCAAAAGTGTCCCACTCTAAACCCTTCTATCCAAACGATTCCATGAGTTTGGAATGCTCCAATGCCGGCTTAGAGCTCCCTATCCACAGAGTACAAGAGAGTATATTTCAAGAATAAGAAAGCTCTTAGATGAGCCTTAGAGATACTCTTCTTGCTATTAAACCATGCAATGGGAGGTTCCAAAGACAAGATGCAAGAATTCAAATCTCCCAAGGAGTTCCTCAAGGATGCAATGCAAATGAAGATTAAGCTAGAATGAAATGTAAAGTGGAGCTACGCTAAAACATGTATGAGAGTGTTGCAATCTAACTATTAGACTATATGATTTAAGCTACATGTAAAAATGAAAGCTAAGCTAAGCTAGAATGCCATGATGCCATGGATGAGAGAATGTAGACAAGAAATAGAAGTTCTCCACAAAGCTCCAAAGAAACCTATTAGAAAACCTGCAGCATAACAATATTCAAAATGAGGATTCATTTTGAGGGGGAAAGCTCTCTCCCTTTTAAAGTTGTATAGACGGTAGAGATCAAGATGAAGATGGTGGATGATCAATGGTGGAATTTGAAAAGAGGAGTGATCCATGTGCACACACAAGTCAACCAATAGAATATAAGTTAACTTGTCATATAAGACAAAAGTCACAAAGCCTTTTCTTTTAATTGCAAAATAGAAAAAGGACTTTATGTGTGCACTTTAAGTGGGTTAGACGACTGGGGTATTTTATTTAATTAAAAGGGGACATGTTCTTTTAATCAAATAATGAACTTAGGATAGCATAGTCAAACTATAGGTTATAATCAAATAAATTGATTATTAGCAATTTGGTCTAGGTAAATGATTAAATTAATTTAGCCAAAATGCTGAGAAGGGGGCTAATAGTCTAGATGACCATTTTTAGGTGATTACATTTGCCCCTCTTTGACTAATGCGTGATCGATCTGGGAACACATTATGTCAAAGAAAATCGAAGTCAAGTAGGCAGTGGTAGATATAGATGTTTGATTCCGAAGAGTGAAATGCAGAAATAGATAGCAAGTCCTGAATGTACATCCTAATAGTGGTAGTACTGAACACTAGGAAAAGATGATGTCAGAATTCAAGAAGAATGCTAACACTTAGAAAAGCAGATAGAGTGAGAGCAAGTGAGAAGATCAAACAAATGCTCCTAAGCAGTGATAGAGTATTTCTGCCCCCTAGGGATCAAAATTGAAATGAGGTAAGGGGATGCAAAAACTGGCTAGAAATGAGAAAAATAGAATATAGCAATGTCCAAGATGACAGATAGATGATTAGAACCCAAGAATGACTATATAAAAAAATTGATAAAATGCCCTAGTTTGACTAGAGTTGACCTTGAAGGATATAGCATAAAAATTAGGTCAAAACGAGTAGAAAGGTGATTTTAGACATGAAACAGTGAATTGAAGTAGATATGAAGTATGGAAATGATGAAGACATGAAGAAATGAAGATGCCCCAGTGATGATTCAGAGATTAGACCTCAAAAGGTCAGCTAACTGCTCAGAAGAACGTAGAATTTTAAAAGACAATTTTGACCATCAAGATGAACTCAAATTTGGATTTCGATCCCAAAAATGAATCTAGGACGTTGAAATTATTTAAGAGGTCAAAACTTTATATAATGTGATGATAAGATAGAAAAGAGATGAAGTGAAAGATGAAGAAGGTGAAAAGAAATGAACAAGAAGAAAGTAAAGAAATATATGAAAGGAGTTAGCTGATATGTTTGTGAAAAGATGAAGAGAGAGCTCTCCCCATATGCAAGAATGCAAGACTAAGCTAGAAAATGAACCTAAAATGTAAGCTAATATGCAAAGTGGTTTACCAGCAAGAAGCACATAACATTTAGACTCTTAATTTCATCTTTGAGAATTTATTAGGGACATCATGAGATCATACAACCATCACTAGTATAACTATGAGGATATGAATATGATCGATATCAGATAGGTATTTGGAAATCCAATCTAAGCATCAGAGACATGTAAGTCAAGATAACTATGCGATTAGATTCCCTAAGTTTAATTTAGCAAGATTACACCTGTATCAAGGCATAAGCGCTAGGATAAACCCTGAGTGTGGTCTTGCAAAATAGTCAAGGATGATACATTTGTAAGTCAACATGTTGAATAGGACCAGCATAAATGCTTACAACACTATAGAAAAAAAAAAAGTATACCCACAGGCAGAAATCAAGAAAATATGTCCCATGCCCCTAGTCTTCTAGTCAATGACATCCTTGAAAGACTATTAGGGAGGGAACACATGGAAAAGAAATCATCATAGATAGCACACAAAGTAGATAAAGATCATCATAGTTCAATCGTTTAAGTGTTAAAGTGCGTGTGTGCAAGTCACTTGGCCATTTCTTCAAGACTTGATCCTGATAGTGAGAAATATCACGACATTAGAGACCATAGGTAAACTATCTAAAAAGTGTTGAAAAAAACTTGATGTCAAGGTGGGGGAAGTGTTGAGAAACACTATTTTATGAGTTTGTCAAAGAAACCCTAATGCACAAGAATACCTCAATAGGTTAAGCAGTTGTGCCCCCAAGATGAGGACCAGAAACAATTCCAAGTTAGGAAATGTGTAGCAAAATAGGTGATTGAGACTGATAGACAGAGGTGCAAGGGTCTCAAGTAGCACCTCTTTCTAGGTTTTCACCACTTGACAGATTTTTTTCTCAAGACTTTTTTCAAATTTTTTGAATTTTTGAATTTTTTTGGTGATACATCAAAGTGCCTATTCTAGGTTTTCACTAAGATGATCATTTTTTAGGACATTTTTTTATTTTTAGGATTTTTCAAGCATCATATATGATTTTTTGGATTTTTTAGAAGGTTTTAGATATCACTAGTTCTAGAGCAAGATCACATCATTTTCTCCTAATGTATAGCAAGCTATAGGACACGATGGAGAAACAAGCTAGTGGATAAGCAGAGATGGATAAGAAAAGAGTATGAAGCAAGTAAAAGTAATCCTCAAGGACTGACTCCTCAGGAGTACCCAAGCTAGGGAAAGAGGTGAAATAGTCATATGAAGCATATTTTGGATAACCAATGGAAGAAATGAGCAAGATAGCATGTAGGATAAGATATGAAGCCAACAAGTGAGATAGCATGAAGTGTGTAGTCCAAAAGAGTCGCCATGTCAAGAGACCTATGAGAACCATGTTTCATTTATTATGATAAAGACCAAGGGGTCAACTAGATAGTATAGCAATGCGATAGAGAAATAAGAATAAAGCTCAAGATAGAGGCTATGAGTGAATGGGAGAGCACAATAGAAAATCTGGTAGATAAGATAGCCAATATGCAAAGATAGCTCAACATTGTCAAGATCAAAAAGAGAAGAAGG
The DNA here is from genome assembly GCA_028749045.1 of Cupressus sempervirens. Lineage (NCBI taxonomy): Eukaryota > Viridiplantae > Streptophyta > Pinopsida > Cupressales > Cupressaceae > Cupressus > Cupressus sempervirens. Next base: position 502,512,625 of record CM053786.1, read on the forward strand.
GATAGATGGATGATGGAAGAATTATGCATGATGACTGTTTGCCAGGTTTTCATCATGGTACTTATCTAAGGTGCCACAAGAAGTAGTTTTCACCATAGGATAAATTTATTTCTCTTTACTTTTGCTACCAAGGTGCCACAAGAAGTGGTTTTCACCAAGGCACATTTTCATTTTTTTTTTCATTTTTAAATTTTTTTTTTAAATTTTTTTTTTTGAATTTTTAGAAAGAGCTCAAGCTTTTTGAATTTAGATATTGCTCCTATAGGAAAGATAAGCCATGATAAGCCAAGACCATAGAAAGGTATGCTCAAAGATGTTGATAGGGTGATGAAAGAGAAATGATAGTAGGAAGAATATATTGAGGATAAGAGTTCATGTATAGAAAGTAAGTGTAAGTTTTAGAGGATTTCATGAGGGTAGCTGAAATATTGGATAAGATCAACATTGACATACACCTTGAAGGGTATTGGAATGATGGAGGAATCATGGATAAAATAGCTTGAGATTTAGATGTATGAGGTGGTAGAAGAGATTTGGAAAAAAAGGGAGTGGAAGGCTTTGGAATATTTTTAGAAAAAGTTTTGGAAGAAGATGGAATGGAAGTCTTTGGAAGCTTGAATGTCAACTTTGAAGTATTTTCAATATTCAAGTCTTTTAAAAGAGACTTGGGAATCCATATAGCTTTAGATTTTCCTTTGGATACTTCAAAACACATTTCTTTAATAATGGGTTTAGGAACCCATATTTTCTTTGATTTAGCTTTTTGAATAGTGGACCTTTGCAGTCTCTTTTGTGCTTTCTCCTTCTTAGCATTCACATGTCGATTAGATGGGACATAGTGATCTTTCTTTTTCAATGGATTCTTATGTTTATTCTCACTTCCAAAGGACTTGGGACTTGTGGGTGAATAAGGATGATATGACTGGTTTAGATGTATAGATGGGTGAAAAGTCATCAAGGATGAGTGTCTTTGTTGATCTTGAGGTATGATGGGAGAGCTAGGGAATGAGCTAGGAGTGAATGTAGGAGATGGAGGAACATAAGACTCCAAAATGGATGGAAGGTTTGAATACTTTAGCTTAGATGGATAAGGACCAAGGATAGATTTAGAAGATGCAAAGGAATAGTGGGAAGGGATATCAACATCTTTAGAATGAGCAACATGGTCAAAGCCATCAATAGACTCATGAGTACCTTTGATAGGAACAAAAATTTTAATAGTAGCACTTGAAGCTTGAGCACAATTTTGAAGTGGATATGGAGAAGTAGAACATGAGGGGATGCTTTGATCTTGACAAGTAGCCTTGGATAGCATATGAAGAGAAATTTTCTCATAATTTTCAGTAAGCTCAAGGGAGATATTAGAAGTGGTGTCTTCATCATACTTAGGAGATGGAAAAGAAATAGGATACGGAGGGGTGAAATTTTGAAGGAGATGAAAGGGTGCTTGATCTTGATCTTTCTTAACATTTATAGCTTTTTCTTTTTGAGAGCCCTCTTGACATGGATCCACTTCTAAGGACAAGGGAAAATGAAGAGTGAATGGAGTAGTGCTTGGATTAGGCATAGTAGTGCATGAAGGTTGAGGATGTTTAGGATTAGTAGCATGGAAAAGGTTTGCAGCCAAGTGAAGGTTAGCTTGAGTTTCTTTTAGAGGTAGCCCTTGAGGATACACGTAGTCTATGTGGAAAGTATTAAGTTCTTTATTTGATGGAGGCATGTTGGGAAGATTTGAAGTTTTGGGAGATGCACGAATGTTGGAAGAAGTGAAAGATGTAATAGAGTTGCTACTAGACATAGGTTCATTAATGTAATCTTGCTCAAGAAAAGTATCCTCATCGCATGAATCATTAAAGGTATCAATAATTCCATTATCAATAAGATCTTGGATTTTATGTTTTAGCTCAATGCAATCTGAAGTACTATGCTCATTATGTTGATGATAAGCACAATAGATATCCAAGAATGGGTTTCCATATGACCTAGACTTTGGTAACATGATGATCTTATTGCTAAGAAGTTTTTGCAAAGTGTCATCATAAGAATCTTCCAAGGGAGAAAAAGTTCTATTAGAACTATGTCTAGATTCCTTTTTTTCTTTCTCAAGTGAATGGTATGTATCCATGTATTCATCATTATCTTGTTCAAAGATAGGTCCATCGTGAAATTTTAGCATAGGCTCAAAGGAGGTATCACTTGCTTGTTCTCTAAAGAGGTCTTTAGATCTAGAAGATGAAGACATTTGATGTCTTGAAGTAGAGCATGTAGACCTAGAAGAAGAGGATGACCTCAAAGAAGGTGACTCTATTGCATGTAAAGACCTTAAGGAAGATTCATGTAGTGATGCAATCTTTTCCTCTAACCTTTTCTCAAGTTTAGACTTCATTTCTCTCATGCGCTTAGAGAGATGAAGGTAAGAAAGATCATTTGTCTCTTCTAGTTCTTTGTATTGTGCATATAGATCTTGAAACTCTTTAGTGACATGGAAGATATCATGATCATCTAGATTCGGTTGAAGTTTGGTAGCACAAGGTTTAGATCCCATAGTTTTAGATGCAAAGCCAAGCATAAAATAGTCTAGAAGATAACTTGATGTTGAAACTATAGGAGGTAGAGTGTTCACTTGCCAAGATAGTAGAGAGAGATTAAAGTGACTTGTCAAACAATATGTCCAAGAAACTTACGACATGAATGACTCAAGTCAATAGCTAGGCAAGATGCCAAAATAGACAAATAGATAGAGCAAGCAGGGTGACAAGTGAACAACTCTCCAACCCAAGAGTGTAGTCAAGAAATCAAGGCAACCATTTCAGAAAAAAGATAACTAGCAAGCAAACATAGACCATGAAGATAGGAAGACCATGAGCACTAAGACCAAAGAGTCACTTTAAGCATGTTCAAGCACTAGAGACATATAAAAGAAAAGTCAAATGATGAGACTCCCCTTAACAAGCAACACAAGAAAAAATGTTAAGACTTGGTTGACAAAGTTTGACAATAGTTAATAGCATAGCAAGTTTGATGTTCAAAAATAATTTCTTTCCAAGCAAGATAGTGACACATGAAGTAGTCTTCAAACAATCAAGCAAGGGACAAAGCAACCTTGCATGATACAAGCATATGTGAGGTCTTAAAAGAAATCTCTAAAACTATCGTCATGTGTATGTTCAAAATATTTTCACGGGTATACCACATTCAAGAACACATTAAGCAATATCTACCTAAATGTCATGGTTCATTACTCAACAACTTGGCCCACGCTTGATGCTCCATTGCCTCACACCAAGTGGTTTCCCACAAGAGATATTGGCTTTGTCATGGAAATGCCATAAGCATAACCAAGGGAACACAGATGGTGAGTGTAAAATCTTTGGGTGATCCGGGTAGTCCACTAGGATTGATCCTTGCACCAAGAAGTTGAGCGGCTAAAAAAGGTAGTTAATAACTTAGGGTTTTAGATCAGGCTTCCGTTCATAGTGTTCCTCTTGCTCCCGATTATGGGACACCTCACCTTGCGATGAGTAACCGATCTCGCGATCACAAGAGTACCTTAAGAATTCTTGCCTAGTGATCTCCCTATGGTCGAAATCCCATAAGCGATCACACTAGGCAAAGACAAACACTACATCTACCAAAGTTTTGTGTCCTTGATAGCCTTGAGTTTATAGTGGGTTAGAAGAGCTAGGTAATCTGCTTGTCCCCACTTGGGTCGTTCCTCTTAGGTTTTTCGAGAGCAGGCCCTCTAAAGGATTCTAACCTACACAAAGAGTGGATCAACTTTTGGAAGTCAAGATTTCTGATTCACCACAAGGGTGAAGAGCATACTCTTCTATTCCAATAATTTTCTCCCAAACAAGCCAAGAAGATTTAGTTGCCTCTTACTTTTGAAACCAAATGGTAAGTCAAGATTTTTGATTCACCACAAGGGTGAAGAGCATACTCTCCTATCACCAAAAGATCCCAATTGTAAGTTTTAATGTGCATAAAAATAAGCAACTAGTATATGCCACACATGTAAAAGTAAAGAACAAACAAAATTGGGTTTTTATGCATTGAGCAGCCCTACAAACAATTGTTAGTAGCCCTTGTGCATTTGAAGCTTTGACATGCATTCTTTTTATGCAATGTTTCAATTTTTTTCACAAGGATGGCAACCTGCAATCACAACTTGTTAGTGTAATCACCTAAAAATGGTCATCTAGACTATTAGCCCCCTTCTCAGCATTTTGGCTAAATTAATTTAATCACTTACCTAAGCCAAATTGCTAATAATCAATTTATTTGATTATAATCTATAGTTTGACTATGCTATCCTAAGTTCATTATTTGATTAAAAGAACATGTCCCCTTTTAATTAAATAAAATACCCCATTCTTCTAACCCACTTAAAGTGCACACATAAAGTCCTTTTTCTATTTTACAATTAAAAGAAAAGGCTTTGTGACTTTTGTCTTATATGACAAGTGAACTTATATTCTATTGGTTGACTTGTGTGTGCACATGGATCACTCCTCTTTTTGAATTCCACTGTTGATCATCCACCATCTTCATCTTGATCTCTACCGTTCATATATCTTTAAAAGGGAGAGAGCTTTTCCCCTCAAAGGAATCCATCCTCATTTTGAATATTGTTATGCTGCAGGTTTTCTAACAGGTTTCTTTGGAGCTTTGTGGAGAACTATTTCTTGTCTACATTCTCTCATCCATGGCATCATGACATTCTAGCTTAGCTTAGCTTTCATTTTTACATGTAGCTTAATCTCACATAGCTTAATAATGGTATTGTAACACTCTCATACATATTTTAGCATAGTTTCATCTTGCATTTCCATTCAAGTTTAGTCTTCATTTGCATTGCATTCTTGAGGAACTCCTTGGGACATTTGCATTCTAGCATCTTGTCTTTGGAACCTCCCATTGCATGGTTTACTAGCAAGAAGAGTATCTCTAAGGCTCATCTGAGAGCCTTCTTATACTTAAAATATACTCTCTTGCACTCCGTGGATAGGGAGCTCTAAGCCGGCATCCCACCATTCCGAACTCATGGAATCGTTTGGATAGAAGGGTTTAGAGTGTGACACTTTCGAGTGTACATTTTTGGCGCCCACCGTGGGGGTTGAATCAAGTTTCTAGCTCCGTTTGATTTTATTTTTCATCTTTGATTTTTTACAACAGCATATTGGATCTAATCAAATGCTTTTGTAGAATTATCACTTTGGTTTTAAGGCCAACCCATAAGTAAATTGGTTTGAAGGCCAAAAACTTAGTTGGTTTAAAGATTTAATCATATCTTTTAAACTGCTTGGATTTTGGTTCTGAATTTTTTTTTTCAAGTTTGGTATATGCTCAAAATGTCTCGGTCCAATTTTCAAAGTATTTTGACATTATTTTCGGGAGTTATGAGTTTTTCTTTATTTTTCATAAAAAGCCATTTTTGATCGCAAATCAGCAATTTTTAAAAAAAAACTTATATTTTCAAAAAGCTTTTTCAATTCTAATGAGGGTTCTTTCTTTGTGTTTTGAATTTTGAAGTCGTATTAAAGACCAAAAACTCGATTTGATAAATTTGGTCTGTTTTGACAAAATTGATCTCTAGAGCGCAAATGAAGAGATTTTTAAAATGTCTTGCATTTTTGAAAAGCTCTCTGATTTTTAACAGGGGTCTCTTCTTTTTATTTTCATTTTTGGACACAAAATCATAGTAAACAAGTCCAATCTTGTTGACTAGGTCAAAATCAAAGAGTAAAAATGAGAGCATTTGTGATTAACTTGCACTTTCTTTGCATGCACTTGGTTGGAAGATAAATTGGATATTTGAGGCAACTAACCACTTTTTATTGCAATATTTTATGTTATTTCACACTAACTTGTGGTGCTAACAAGTTGTGATTGTAGGCTTCCATCTTTGTAAAAGAAAATTGAAACATTGCATAAAAAAAAATGCATGTCAAAGCTTCAAATGCACAAGGGCTACTAATGATTGTTTGCAGGGTTTCCCAATGCATAAAAACTCAATTTTTATTGTTCTTTACTTTTACATGTGTGGCATATACTAGTTGTTTATTTTTAGGCACATTAAAACTTACAATTGGGATCTTTTGGTGATAGGAGAGTATGCTCTTCACCCTTGTGGTGAATCAGAAATCTTGACTTACCATTTGGTTTCAAGAGTAAGAGGCAAGTGAATCTTCCTGGTGTGTTTGGGAGAAAATGATTGGAATAGGAGAGTATGCTCTTCACCCTTATGGTGAATCAGAAATCTTGACTTCCGAAAGTTGATCCACACTTTGTGTAGTTAGAATCCTTTAGAGGGCCTGCTCTCGGACAACCTGAGAGGAACGACCCAAGTGGGGACAAGCAGATTACCTGGCTCTTCCAACCCACTATAAACTCAAGGCTATCAAAGACACAAAACCTTGGTAGACACAGTGTTTGTCTTCGCCTAGTGTGATCGCTTATGGGATTTTGACCATAGGGAGATCACTAGGCAAGAATGCTTAAGGTACTCTTGTGATCGCGAGATCGATTACTCATCACAAGGTGAGGTGTCCCGTAATTGGGAGCAAAAGGAACACTATGAATGGAAGCCCTATCTAAACACCCTAAGTTAGTAACTACCCTTTTTTAACTACTCAACTTCTTCGTGCAAGGATCGATCCTAGTGGACTACCCGGATCACCCCAAGATTTTACACTCACCATATGTGTTCCCTTGGTTATGCTTATGGCATTTTCATGAAAAAGCCAGTATCTCTTGTGGGAAACCACTTGGTGTGAGGAAAAGGATCATCAAGCGTGGGCTAAGTTGTTGAGTAATGAACCATAACTTCTAGGTAGATATTGCTTGATGTGTTCTCGAATGTGGTATACCTGTGAAAATCTTTTGAACATACACATGACGATAGTTCTAGGGAATTCTTTTGAGACATCACATATTCTTGTATCATGCAAGGTTGCTTTATCCCTTGCTTGATTGTTTGAAGAATACTCCATGTGTCACTATCTTTCTTGGAAAGAAATTGCTTTTGAACATCAAACTTGCTATGCTATCAACTATTGTCAAACTTTGTCAACCAAGTCAAAACATCAAATGCAAACATTTTCTTGTGTTGCTTGCTAAGGGGAGTCTCATCATTTTATTTTTATTTTCTATGTCTCTAGTTCTTGAACATGCTTAAAGTGACTCTTTGGTCTTGGTGCTCTTGGTCTTTTTATCTTCATGGTCTATGCATGCTTGCTAGTTATCCTTTTACTAAAATGGTTGCCTTGATTTCTTGACTACACTCTTGGGTTGGGAAAGTTTTTCACTTGTCACCCTACTTGCTCTATTTATTTGGCTATTTGGACATCTTGCCTAGCTATTGACGTGATTCATTCATGTCGTAAGTTTCTTGGACATATCGTTTGACAAGTCGCTTTAATCTCTCTCTAATATCTTGGCAAGTGAACACTCTACCTCCTATAGTTTCAACATCAAGTTATCTTCTAGACTATTTTATGCTTGGCTTTGCATCTAAAACTATGGGATCTAAACCTTGTGCTACCAAACTTCAACCAAATCTAGATGATCATGATATCCTCCATGTCACTAAAGAGTTTCAAGATCTATATGCACAATACAAAGAACTAGAAGAGACAAATGATCTTTCTTACCTTCATCTCTCTAAGCGCATGACAGAAATGAAGTCTAAACTTGAGAAAAGGTTAGAGGAGAAGATTGCATCATTACATGAATCTTCCTTAAGGTCTTTATATGCATGTGAGTTACCTTCTTTGAGGTCATCCTCTTCTTCTAGGTCTACATGCTCTACTTCAAGACATCAAATGTCTTCATCTTCTAGATCTAAAGACCTTTGTAGAGAACAAGCACTTGAGCCTATGCTAAAATTTCATGATGGACCTATCTTTGATGAAGATAATGATGAAGACATGAATGCATTCCATTCACTTGAGAAACAACAAGAAGATCCTAGACATGCTTCTAATAGAACTTTTTCTCCCTTGGAAGATTCTTATGATGACACTTTGCAAAAACTTCTTAGCAATAAGATCATCATGTTACTAAAGTCTAGCTCATATGGAAACCCATTCTTGGATATCTATTGTGCTTATCATCAACATAATGAGCATAGTACTTCAGATTGCATTGAACTAAAATATAAAATCCAAGATCTTATTGATAATGGAATAATTGATACCTCTAATGATTCATGCGATGAGGATACTTTTCTTGAGCAAGATTACATTAATGAACCTATGTCTAGTAGCAGCTCTATTACATCTTCCACTTCTTCCAACACTCATGCATCTCCCAACACTTCAAATCTTTCCAACATACCTCCATCAAATAAAGAACCTAATGCTTTCCACATTGACTACATGTATCCTCAAGGGCTACCTATAAAATAAACTCAAGCTAACTTTCATTTGGCTGCAAACCTTTTCCATGCTACTAATCTTAAACATCCTCAACCTTCATACACTACTATGCCTAATCCAAGCACTACTCCATTCACTCTTCATTCTCCCTTGTCCTTAGAAGTGGCTCCATGTCAAGAGGACTCTCAAAAAGAAAAAGCTATAAATGTCAAGAAAGATCAAGATCAAGAACCCTTTCATCTTCAAAATTTCACCCCTCCATATCCTATGTCGTTTCCATCCCCCAAGTATGATGAAGATACCACTTCCATTTCCCTTGAGCTTAGTGAAAATTATGAGAAAAGTTCTCTTCATATGCTATCCAAGGCTACTTGTCAAGATCAAAGCATCCCCTCATGTTCTACTTCTCCACATCCACTTGAAAATTGTGCTCAAGCTTCAAGTGCTTCTATTAAAAATGTTGTTCCTATGAAAGGTACTCATGAGTCTATTGATGGCTTTGACCATGTTGCTCACTCTAAAGATGTTGATATCGCTTCCCACTATTCCTTTGCATCTTCTAGATCTATCCTTGGTCCTTATCCATCTAAGCTAAAGCCTTCAAACCTTCCATCCATATTGGGGCCTTATGTTCCTTCATCTTCTACATTTTCCACTCCTAGCTCATTCCCTAGCTCTCCTATAATACCTCAAGATCAACAAAGACATTCATCCTTGGTGACTTTTCACCCATCTATACATCTAAACCAGTCATATCATCCTTATTCATCCACAAATCCCAAGTCATTTGGAAGTGAGAATAAACATAAGAATCCATTGAAAAATGAAGATCACTATGTCCCATCTAATCGACATGTGAATGCTAAGAAGGAGAATGCACAAAAGAGACCGCAAAGGTCCACTGTTAAGAGAGCTAAATCAAAGAAAATGTGGGTTCCTAAATCCATCATTGAAGAAATGCAATCTCAAGCACCCAAAGAACGAGGAAAATCTAAAGCTATATGGATTCCCAAGTCTCTTTTAAAAGACTTGAAGATTGAAAATATTTCAAAGTTGACATTCAAGCTTCCAAAGGCTTCCATTCCATCTTCTTCCAAAAATCTTCCTAAAAATATTCCAAAGTCTTCCACTCCACTTTTTTCCAAATCTCTTCTACCAGCTCATACATCTAAATCTCAAGCTACTTCATTCATGATTCCTCCATCATTCCAATACCCTTCAAGGTGTGTGTCAATGTTGATCTTGTCCAATATTTCAACTACCCTCATGAAATCTTCTAAAGCTTACACTTACTTTCTATACATGAACTATTATCCTTCATATACTCTTCCTACTACCATTTCTCTTTCATCACCCTATCAACATCTTTGAGCATACCTTTCTATGGTCTTGGCTTATCATGGCTTATCTTTCCTATAGGAGCACTATCTAAATTCAAAAAGCTTGAGCTCTTTCTAAAAATTCAAAAAAAAAATTTAAAAAAATAAATGAAAAAAAGATGAAAATGTGCCTTGGTGAAAACCACTTCTTGTGGCACCTTGGTAGCAAAAGTAAAGAGAAATAAATTCATCCTATGGTGAAAACTACTTCTTGTGGCACCTTGGATAAGTACCATGATGAAAACCTGGCAAACAGGCATCATGCGTAATTCTTCCATCATCCATCTATCCCCTTTTCTCTCTTTGATCTTGACAATGTTGAGCTATCTTTGCATATTGGCTATCTTATCCATGAGATTCTCTATTTTTGCTTTCTCATTCACTCATAGCCTCTATCTTGAGCTTTATTCTTATTGCTCTATCCCATTGCTATACTATCTAGTTGACTCCTTGGTCTTGATCATAATAAATGAAACATGGTTCTCATAGGTCTCTTGACATGGCTACTCTTTTGGACTACACACTTCACGCTATCTCACTTGTTGGCTTCATTTCTTATCCTATATGCTATCTTTCTCATTACTTCCATTGCTTATCCAAAATATGCTTCATATGACTATTTCACCTCTTACCCTAGCTTGGGTACTCTTGAGGAGTCAGTCCTTGAGGATCACTTTCACTTGCTTCATACTCTTTTTTCATCCATCTTTGCTTATCCACTGACTTGTTTCTCCATCATGTCCTATACCTTGCTAGACATTGGGAGAAAATGATGTGATCTTGCTCGAGAACTAGTAATCTCTAAAAACCTTCTAAAAAATTCCAAAAAAAATCATATATGATGTTGAAAAAATCCTAAAAATAAAAAAATGTCCTAAAAAAATGATCATCTTAGTGAAAACCTAGCAATAGGCACTTTGATGTATCACCAAAAAAATTCAAAAAAATTTAAAAATACAAAAAAATTGAAAAAAGTCTTGAGAAAATCTGTCAAGTGGTGAAAACCTGAAAACAGGTGCTACTTGAGACCCTTGCACCTATGTCTATCAATGTCAATCACCTATTTCACTACACATTTCCTAGCTTGGAATTGTTTTTTGTCCTCATCTTGGGGGCATAGCTACTTAGCCTATTGAGGTATTCTTGTGCATTAGGGTTTCTTTGACAACTCACAAAATAGTATTTCTCAACACTTCCCCCACTTTGACATCAAGTGTTTTTCAACACTTTATAGATAGTTTACCTACGGTCTCTGATGTCGCGATATTTCTCACTATCGGAATCAAGTCTGGAAGAAATGGCCAAGTGACTTACACACACGCACTTTAACTCTTAAACGACTGAGCTATGCTGACATTTATCTACTTTGTGTGCCATCTATAATGATTTCTTTGCCATGTGTTCCCTCCCTAATAGTCTTTCGAGGATGTCATTGACTAGAAGACTGGGGGCATGGGGCATGTCTTCTTGATTTCTGCTTGTGGGTATACTTTGTTTGTCTATAGTGTTGTAAGCATTTATGCTGGTCCTATTCAACACGTTGACTTACAAATGTATCATCCTTGACTATTTTGCAAGACCGCACTCAGGGTTTATCCTGGCGCTTATGCCTTGATACAAGTGTAATCTTGCTAAATTAAACTTAGGGAATCTAATCGTGTATTTATCTTGACTTACATGTCTCTGATGCTTAGATTAGATTTCCACATACCTATCTAATATCGATCATATTCATATCCTCATAGTTATACTAGTGATGGTTGTATGATCTCATGATGTCCTTAATAAATGCTCAATGATGAAATTAAGAGTCTAAATGTTATGCACTTCTTGCTGGTAAACCACTTTGCATATTAGCTTGCATTTTAGGTTCATTTTCTAGCTTAGTCTTGCATTCTTGCATATGGGGAGAGCTCTCTCTTCATCTTTTTGTGGACATATCGGCTAACTCCTTTCATATATTTTCTTTACTTTCTTCTTATTCATGTCTTTTCACCTTCTTAATCTATCACTTCATCTCTTTGCTATCTTATCATCACATTATATAAATTTTTGACCTCTTAAATAATTTCAATGTCCTAGATTCATTTTCGGGATCGAAATCCAAATTTAAGTTCATCTTGATGGTCAAAATTGTCTTTTAAAATTCTACTTTCTTCTAAGCAGTTAGCTAACCTTTTGAGGTCTAATCTTTGAATCATCACTGGGGTATCTTCATTTCTTCATGTCTTCATCATTTTCATACTTCATATCTACTTAAATTCACTATTTCATGTCTAAAATCACCTTTCTACTCATTTCAACCTTATTTTTATGCTATATCCTTCAAGGTCAACTCTAGTCAAACTGGGGCATTTTATCAATTTTTTTATATAGTCATTCTTGGGTTCTAATCATCTATCTGTCATCTTGGACATTGCTATATTCTAATTTTTTCATTTCTAGCCAGTTTTTGCATCCCCTTACCTCATTTCAATTTCGATCCTGAGGGGGCAGAAATACTCTATCACTACTTAGGAGCATTTGTTTGATCTTCTCACTTGCTCTCACTCTATCTGCTTTTCTAAGTGTTAGCATTCTTCTTGAATTCTAACATCATCTTTTCCTAGTGTTCAGTACTACCACTATCAGGCTGTACATTTAGGACTTGCTATCTATTTCTGCATTTCACTCTTCAAAATCAGACATCTATATCTACCACTGCCTACTTGGCTTCGATTTTCTTTGACATAATGTGTTCCCAGATCAATCACACATTAGTCAAAGAGGGGCAAATGTAATCACCTAAAAATGGTCATCTAGACTATTAGCCCCCTTCTCAGCATTTTGGCTAAATTAATTTAATCACTTACCTAAGCCAAATTGCTAATAATCAATTTATTTGATTATAATCTATAGTTTGACTATGCTATCCTAAGTTCATTATTTGATTAAAAGAACATGTCCCCTTTTAATTAAATAAAAGAACCCATTCTTCTAACCCACTTAAAGTGCACACATAAAGTCTTTTTTCTATTTTACAATTAAAAGAAAAGGCTTTGTGACTTTTGTCTTATATGACAAGTGAACTTATATTCTATTGGTTGACTTGTGTGTGCACATGGATCACTCCTCTTTTTGAATTCCACCGTTGATCATCCACCATCTTCATCTTGATCTCTACCATCCATATATCTTTAAAAGTGAGAGAGCTTTTCCCCTCAAAGGAATCCATCCTCATTTTGAATATTGTTATGCTGCAGGTTTTCTAACAGGTTTCTTTGGAGCTTTGTGGAGAACTTCTATTTTTTGTCTACATTCTCTCATCCATGGCATCATGACATTCTAGCTTAGCTTAGCTTTCATTTTTACATGTAGCTTAATCTCACATAGCTTAGTAATGGTATTGTAACACTCTTATACATATTTTAGCATAGTTGCATCTTGCATTTCCATTCAAGTTTAGTCTTCATTTGCATTGCATTCTTGAGGAACTCCTTGGGACATTTGCATTCTTGCATCTTGTCTTTGGAACCTCCCATTGCATGGTTTACTAGCAAGAAGAGTATCTCTAAGGCTCATCTAAGAGCCTTCTTATACTTAAAATATACTCTCTTGCACTCCGTGGATAGGGAGCTCTAAGCCAGCATCCCAGCATTCTGAACTCATGGAATCGTTTGGATAGAAGGGTTTAGAGTGTGATACTTTCGAGTGTACAGTTAGCACCAAAATTTAGTGTGAAATAACATAAAAATCTGCAATAAAAAGTGGTTAGTTGCCTCAAAAATCCAATTTATCTTCCAACCAAGTGCATGCAAAGAAAGTGCAAGTTAATCGCAAATGCTCTCATTTTTACTCTTTGATTTTGACCTAGTCAACAAGATTGGACTTGTTTGCTATGATTTCATATCCAAAAATAAAAATGAAAAGAAGAGACCCCTGTTAAAAATCAGAGAGCTTTCCAAAAATGCAAGAAATTTTTAAAAATCTTTTCATTTGCGCTCTAGAGATGTATTTTATCAAAATAGGCCAAATTTATCGAGTTTTTGATCCTTAATACGACCCCAAAATTAAAAACACAAAGAAAGAACCCCCATTAGAATTGAAAACCCTTTCTGAAAATGTAAGTTTTTCTAAAAAAGACAGTAATGTGCAACCATAAACAATTTTTTATGAAAAAAAATAAAAATAACATAACTTTTGCAAATCACGTCACAATGCTCTAAAAATTGGACTGAAACATTTTGGATTCATACCCAACTTACAGACAAAATTTTAGAATCAAAATCCAAGCGGTTTAAAAGATACAATCAAATCTTTAAACCAACTAGATTTTTTTCCTTCAAACCAATCTATTTATGGGTTGGCCTTAAAATCAAAGTGATAATCCTACAAGAGCACTTAATTAGATCTAATATGCTGCTGTAAAAAACTAGAGATAAAAAATGAAAGAAAATGAAGCTAAAAACTTGATTCAAGCCCCACAGTGGGCGCCAAAAATGTACACTTGAAAGTGTCCCACTCTAAACCCTTCTATTCAAATGATTCCATGAGTTTGGAATAGTCCAATGCCGACTTAGAGCTCCCTATCCACAGAGTGCAAGAGAGTATATTTCAAGAATAAGAAAGCTCTCAGATGAGCCTTAGAGATAATCTTCTTGCTAGTAAACCATGCAATGGGAGGTTCCAAAGACAAGATGCAAGAATTCAAATGTCCCAAGGAGTTCCTCAAGGATGCAATGCGAATGAAGATTAAGCTAGAATGAAATGTAAAGTGGAGCTATGGTAAAACATGTATGAGAGTGTTGCAATCTAACTATTAGACTATATGATTTAAGCTACATGTAAAAATGAAAGCTAAGCTAAGCTAGAATGCCATGATGCCATGGATGAGAGAATGTAGACAAGAAATAGAAGTTCTCCACAAAGCTCCAAAGAAACCTGTTAGAAAACCTGCAGCATAACAATATTCAAAATGAGGATTCATTTTGAGGTGGAAAACTCTCTCCCTTTTAAAGTTGTACGGACGGTAGAGATCAAGATGAAGATGGTGGATGATCAACGGTAGAATTTGAAAAGAGGAGTGATCCATGTGCACACACAAGTCAACCAATAGAATATAAGTTAACTTGTCATATAAGACAAAAGTCACAAAGCCTTTTCTTTTAATTGCAAAATAGAAAAAGGACTTTATGTGTGCACTTTAAGTGGGTTAGAAGAATGGGGTATTTTATTTAATTAAAAGGGGACATGTTCTTTTAATCAAATAATGAACTTAGGATAGCATAGTCAAACTATAGGTTATAATCAAATAAGTTGATTATTAGCAATTTGGTCTAGGTAAATGATTAAATTAATTTAGCCAAAATGCTGAGAAGGGGGCTAATAGTCTAGATGACCATTTTTAGGTGATTACACCTATAACACCATTGAAATTAGTTTCCAGTGTTGTCTTACATAATTGTGCCCCTCCTTTCAAGACCATCAAAGTTTCTTGTTCTGAATTATTTCATCTCTTATTTGATAGTGTGTACTATTTTTCAAAAGAGAAATTGCCTCCCTAATTTAGAGAGTTATTGGTAACCCTTTTTACTCTTGTAAATTCAATTTGCTTTCTTGAATTTGGAAAAAAAATGTTTGCAAGCCAATTAACTAGAAGGCGTAAATATAATCTTATCATTAATCTAAATTCCTACACTTGTCTACTTCTCAACACTAGGAACAACATGAGATGATGATGTAAGAATTTCTAGGGCACTTCCACTATAAGAAATAATTGCAAAAGTCTTTTCATTAATTTCCTCCCTGCATTCTTCAAAATTTACATGAAGCTTTGCATCAATTATATTTTGGGCCATTATTCTAGTAAGGTGTTTTGATCTAACAGAATTAGAAGGTCTAGACAATGATGCCATATTGAAAAAAAAACTACTATTACTAAGGAATTCAATGTCTAAAACCAAGAAACTCAAATCAAGAACTGCTTAATCATCTTTTCATTGAATAATTTGAGTTGATATAAATATCTAGAAGGCCTCAAGAATATATTTGAGAATCTTGTACCTTTTAATTTTTTTAAAAATTTCCATGGGGAGGAAGTTAAGTTTGCATTGATAAACATGCCACCCTTAAATAGGAAAAGACTATATATTATTATAGGCCCAAATATGTGCAAGTGCATAGATAAAACTATACCTTTGTAGAATCCAAAGATTATCTAGCTCACTATATTAAGTCCATACATAAAGCTATACATATTACAGATATAAATTCTTATTTAATAGAGAAATAAAATTGTGTCTTCCTATATCAAGAGGTTTTTATTTCTAACCTTAAGTGCTAATTTCCAATCACAAGAACTAAAACATCCTACTCTCCTATCCTACTATAACATTACCATATGAAAAGTTGCTTAAGAAAACATAAGATTCTAGAAATAGAAAAGAAACATTGTGTAGGCTTCCTTCATGATGACAATGTAATTTTTACTTTTAAATACTTATACTACCTAACATGTAAACTACAAGGATGAAAAACCATTGAAAAGAAAAATATCTTAACAACCTTTTGGAAATAGCTTATCTCATAAGTACAAATTGACAGAGCCTTTTTGTTTTCATGATTTGATAATAGACTTGGATTCAAAGGTTCAACTTCTCTCTTAACCTCGTAGGATATTTCAAGAGAGAAAAAATTATCTTTTCATTTCTCATTAGCTAGGATAATAAATTTTTTTACAATATTAGTAGAACTTTTATTGCATATATTAATCTCTCTAAAAATAGTCATTTTACAAAGAATGCATATATTCTTACTATATGTTATAGATTCGTGTGGTATGTTAGTCTCAATAGAAGGGATATCTATATTTTATTTCTCTAACCTCACAATATTCTTATAGTTGTGAGATAAAAAGTGAGAAGAAGAGGTGAACAATTATAGTATAGCTTAAATCAACAAGAATTCATGGGATTCCATAATTATTGCATGCAAAGAATACATTTTTTGAAGGCCAAAATTCACAACTCCTTCTGGCATTCGCTCAAATAGCAATAATAAGTTTGAGGATATAACTTGAACATAGTATGCACAAAATAGATTTGATGAAAATATTCTAAACTAATTTATAATGGAAATAAAATAAGCATTGGAGAGAAATCAAAATGTCTACACTAATTGCAAGGTTGCTCAATAGAAAATAAAGCTTTTGTATGAAGTGTTCAAGGGAAAGACAAATTCTCTCTTAAAAAATATAGATTCTTTTTATATCCATAAACAACATTTGTAAATAAAATGAATGGAATATGATTTTGATCAAAATACATAGATAATGGAAAAACACAAAAAGAATAAAGGATTGGTGGGTTGTTATTAGTCAAACAATTAAGGTGTCTATGGATCAATTATTGATAGATTCTTGGTAAAGAAGAGATAATGAGCATTTTTAGTAGCCAATAATACCAATGGATACTGTGACCAAGGAGACACAATGGAACATATTAGAGATCAATGGCATCCATATGGGAAGAATTCCTTCATTCCTTGATTATGATTTAGGAGCATATCATATTATTGTGTAATGGTCCACAAATGATGAAAGGAAGATAAATAATTTCTTTAAAGCTTTGAATTTCATGGTTTTCTATGATAAGTTCAATAGCACTAATACTCTGGCCTTCTACACCATGACTTAAATTTCCATTAAAGATAGATGAAGACTTCACCAACATAGGGCTAACTAAACACCTTAAAGAAATATTAGAATATGAAGGCATGATATGCCCATCCTCCCTTACAAGTATATTTTCAAGTTTAAGGTTGTAAACAACTCCTAGCATATATAGGTATTTCAAAGTTAGAATAACCTTTGTGACATAAAATCATATTGATTTCTTAGAGAAGTAATTTCCTCATTGTTGTTGGTGAAGAGTGTGTAAATATCATCATGGAAAATACTTCATATTTGGGCATGAGAACTTGTTTGTCTCAAAGTGAGTGTATAATGTACAGAGAAAAGGATGATCTAGAGTTTCCAATATTTCCCTTTTAGTTTGAGCTCTCAACAATTTTTTTTTACTTGCTAAAGGGCCTTTTCCATCACCTTCATTGCAAAGTAGCATCTTGTACCACATAATTATGAAAGCATAAACATTGCATATATCACCCCACCCTATCTTTTTAAGAAATATAGAATGAAATAATCTCAATTTTCCATTCTATATTCTAACTACTCAAATGGCTTCCCATCATGGATTAATTAGAATTCGTGAGGATTGTTGGGTCTTACTACTTAAACTATTGTAGATGCTTTCATCACTAACCTTGTTTTTATTACTACCTTTACAAATACCACTCTTAGCACTTTCAATAAAATCTCCCTTTTCAATAACTTTGAAAATTCCACTAGTTTTTGGTATAGAATTAGCCTCATTGCTAGTACCATCACTTAATTTTTTACTAGAGCTCTTTTTAACACTACTTGGTGTTTTCATAACACTTGTGATGTCAACTATTATTGTGAGGACTAAGATTGCTACTTGTGGGAAGGAAGCATTACAGATGCTTTTTTCATCCCATTTAGACGATCCTTTATGTGACAAGTATTCTTGTGAATGACAAACAACTTAAACTTTCTATGCATTTCAACAAGCTGATAATGTTGAATTAATTGTTATAGATAATGCTTCAATTACCTTGGATATATCCTTGCATCCACTCAACAAATAATTCACCTTATTTGCCTCAAGTGACTAGGTGAAATTTTTACATGACACTTGATCTATATGACCCACTTTTGTATTTTGTGGGATTGTAGACTCATTGAATACATGATTTAGGTTCTATGTTTCCATTACTTCTCTTGATGAATGTCTCATAGTAATTCAAGCAGTTCCTTGAGAAACAATCCCTATTTGACTTCCACTTTTGGAAGTGGTTGATTGCAATGAGCCTTCTTCATACAATGGAGTGTTCACTACACCCTTTGGTGGTGACTTCTAAGTAGCTTCTTCTATGACCCATAAAATACTACCTCCTTAAATGCTTGCTCCAATATAATTTTCTTTGATGGGAGCACATTCCCCCATAGCTTCAACTTTTTTTTCACAAGACCACCATCTTGTATTCTAGAAGTACCAACTTTTTATATTTTCTTCAAGATAGTTGCATCTAGTACTTGATTAATTCTTTTTTTGAATATATTATCGATGGAAGATGATCCAGGTGACTGACTTGAGGCTGACTTGCATGACTATTTGGAATTTTATTTTGATGATATGGATGTTACCATTAATCATAATGTAGTTTTCTCAATGTAATTCATGCATGCAAGGCCATGAATTTGATAACAACTAGAAGATACACTTTTCCAATTTCTTCCACCATAGTCTTCTAATTCCTTTAACCTTGCGACAAATTATAGAGTAGCTTACAAAAAAATTCCTTTATACTAAAATGATCACATTCTTGTGTTGCTGAGATCACATAGAAGAGTAGAGATGGGTGTCCTTGTTTGGTGTTGAATAGGAGCTCTACTATGGATGAAGAGGAGATTAGAAACCTTATGGTTTAATGAGGAAAGCCACCTAGTCAAAGGTAAAGTATGGTTTCTACCTTCATTAAACTAAGAAACTTTCCATCACTATTTATCACTAATATTTGTTGACCTAGAGATGGATTTCTTGCCACAAGTTTTCATGCATACTCGACTATATTTGATGCTTATTAATACTTATTTTCAAAGATTTTTCTAAAAAATATTAATTACCTATGGATCTAATTTAAGGAAAATAATCACCATTTGAAATGATATTAAAATTAATGTTAAAATATCTTGTCATTAATGTCTAATAAGAATTATATTGATATAATATTTAATTTGAATTATTTTTATGTTTGAATGTTGATCACATTATATCACTATTTTAAATTAGGATAAAACATATTTTCCATTGAAACTAATGGAAACCTGATATATTTTTCTTGGATCTCTACATTTGGAATGGTTGATATCTAGGCCATGGCTTGATTTATTATAGAACAATTGATTTCTTTTTAGTAGAGATACATGGGTTTGTGTTTTTGGTTACTAGACACATCTTCTATTTATTAAAAATAATATTGAGGGTTTTTCTTGATATATGCCATGAAATATTAGCTTAATGTGTCTTGATGCTCCATATATTGAGATTCTTGGTTGCAAGTTCTATATGTGTGTTTTTGCATTTTGGCCAAAACCACAAGGTTTTATTTTGTCTCTACTAAAAAAATATGGCCATAAAGTTTTGATTTATAACTTGGATCACCTCATTTTCTTGTAAATATTTTAAGTAATAAATACTCACTTTCCTTCTTTTTTAATAATACCTGGCCATCATTTTTTCCTTGAGGTATGAAGACTTCTAAAAAATAGAAAACTATGTGACTATATTTCCATGCATATGATTCAATTAGTTTATTTTATTTTCAATATTATTGTTGTGTAATCAATGACTTGGTGATTTTGTACTAATACAATTTATATTGGAAGTACCCAATATGCAACATCTATAAGCCACTAGGATGAAGAATTTGTCTCATTTTTTGTTATCCTTTTGATCTAGTTACAAGGCTGAAATAAAGCATCTATGTTTGTTTGTGATGTATTGGTCCCTTGATTTAAATATGTTATATAAAAAGATGAATCCGTGATTCATTAGTATCTCCTCTAAACAAACCTCTTCCTGCTATATCTAAAATTTTTTAATGCCCACTAATAACTATACTTCAATATAAATCAAGCAATCACAAATATTTACACCAGATTGTGTTCCCAAATATGTTATATGGGACACTATTTGCATAAAGAATCTTTCTATTTTCTAATACATCTTTTTTGTGGCGATTGAATGAATAACATTTTTTTTGTAAATTGAACTTCAAGAAACTATGTAAACTCAATATTTCATGTTATTCGATCTTTTTTTTGTGTCCACACCTTGTATCATTGAATTTTTTATTTGTTGAACCTCCTTTAGATGTATATGTTTCTAATCCTTCAAGACATTAGAGTTAATCTTCCCTCCATGCAATAATCACATTGTCGCCTTAAAAGATCACTACTATTTGATATGTAGTCATCTTTCAAATTGATTCAATTTTTTTAATCATTTATTTTGACATTTTGATGTAAGAAAGGAAAGATGAAACTTAATCTACAAATTAAACTATCAAAATGGATAATTAAAAGAGGAAAATTGAACATTGCTCAATACATCCAACCTTGAGTCTTCTTAAAACAAAGAGCTAACAACTTATAATCTGCATATTCAATCTACATGTATAGAATCACAATAACATATTATCCAATTATTCTTGTATTGATCAATCCTACACACACACACACACACACACACAACACACACACACACACACATATTTCCACTTAGTTATACATTTGAAAATCCCACATGATGCATTTGCAACCATCCATTGATTATAAGAGGTTTCCAACCAAATTATTTATAGAGAAAATATTGACTTCTTATTTAAACAATCAAAATAGGGAATCAACATGTATCCCATGACAACACCAAACAAAACTATTGGTAGTTGGATGCAATAGTTCCTTGATCCACTTAAACTGATTTTGAAAACATTAAGAGCTATAATTATAACATGACTTGTAAATCTATATTTATAAAACAAATTTTATTTTTCCAAATTGACTCTTGGAATCTTATTCCAACCAATAAAGAAGAATAATGAATATAATTAGAAGTTGAACGATTTTCCCAAATCAACTCTTGGAATCTTGTTCCAAAGAATAAAGAATAACAATGAATATAATCAAAAGTTGAATAACATCTTCAACCAAACCATTCCCTTAATCAGGATTCCATTCACAAACAAAACTGGATTTCATAGTTTATGAACTAGTCTCATAAATCATCAATGCCATTTAATTCCAAACTGAGACCATATCATTTTGAACCATGATGGAAACAAAATAATATGACATTTAACTTTACCCAATCCTAATATCAACATGAACTACAAAACCAATAAATAATAGGACTCAATCAAATCAAATTGGAATCTAGATGATTTCAACCTCTTGTATAACTGATTATTAGAAATAGGTATTAAATTTATTGTCAATTATCTTGCAAAACTAATATCATGGAAATCCATAACAAGAATGACACCAAATGTAACTTGATAGTGCAAGTGGTGTGACTATTTAATTGAATCCAAATCAATTCAATAACCAAAAGTACACAATATGGATGTCAAAGAGTCATGACAAATAATGTAGAGAGAAATAGTCTTAACATGCTTCATATTTGATACTCAGAGGAGAACAAATAGAAAGAAGTAAAAACCAACTTTAATTTCTCCAAGAAAACAAGAAAACAAATCATGTGGCTTTTGACAGCTAGAGAAAAACATGAATATGCATTTAATCCAAACTCTATTGTATATGTATTTTGTCATGATCGATCATGGCCCTTTATAATGAATTTGGGCAATTACAAAGCTTTTAAATTACACGTCCTTTCAAATTCCATAATATTCATTTTGATTTTTAGTGCAACATTACAAAATAGGATTTTTTGAATATTGCACATTTATAATTTATGAATCTTATGACTAGCATCTAACCATATTGAATTAAAATATATAATTGTGCCCCTACATCTGTCATGCCCAAAATATATGGGCAAAACACACAACAATTTTTTTTTTGAAATTAATAATTAAAAGTATCTAATTTTGATGCATTTAACTCACAGTTAAAGTATAGGTTCTTTGCATAACATCTTAAGTTTAAAATCTTGAGGATGAATAAATCATTAAATTTATGACATTAGACATAATACAACATCTATCGATACTTTTAAACTAACATGCTAATAGAATGACATCTCTCTCTTAATTGCATAATCTTGTTTAGATACAATTTAATTACGAGTAATATACCACTAACCCTAAAATGATCTAATTAACTAGTTCCTTTCATTTACTTGATATTTTGAACATCATTACGATTTTAATCATTTAACATTAAGAGAATATGATACTTTAGAAGATCAATTTAAATCCAACTATTCCATGCATGCTAACTATGTTTTTAAACTTTAATTCTCAAGTTTAAACTAACTTTAAAATCTTCTCTAACACACTTATATCAATCTAATTTACTAACCTATCATATACAATTTAAATTGAAGACTAGACTTATTTCAAATCAATTGTTAAGTAAATCTAAACTTTATTCAAATCTATTATAAAATGTATGCCCAACATTAAAATGCAATTATTGAGATTAGCCTACTTGAACTCACAATAGTATAAAACTAGTTAATGGAACACCAAAATTATTTTAATTAAAATATTCTAATTTCAAGTTAAAACTTTTAAATTAGAACTAATAAATAACCAATTAACTAAGTCACTAACCTAATAACAATTAAAAGCTAATCTTATTTAAACTATTAATAAAATTATCTAAAATTAATAAAGAACAAGTAATAATTAAGATAGTATAACAATTAAATTAGCTTATAATCAAGTTCCTAAAATACTAACACTAAGCAAAAGCCACATTTAAAATAATAACAAATCCTATTCTATCTTAAAAATATTATTCTACTTTCTAATAACACAAAGTATCTACTAATCTAAATTCTAAATTAATGTTAGTCTAAACTAAAACTAACAATAAAATTCAACTTAACAAAATATCCCTACTACTAACCTAGACTGCAAACTACTCATCATCCCTAAAATTAACCTACATACCTACCTAGCCAAGTGGCCTAGCCACCACTTGGCTTCCCCACCAAGCTTTCCATGGCTCTCCATGCAGCTTCACACTGCCCCAGACCTATCAACGCAGGTCTACCCTCCCCACCTTACGTGAGTGATGATCAACAAGTCCCCAAGCGCATATGGGGAAGAGGATTGGTGGGTGAGTATTAAAGTTTATATTTTTTAAAAACACTTACCTTGCTCTTCCTCATGGTAACAAGGTCAATGTGTTCTTAGCCTAGTAAATGACATGGTAGGGTTGGTGGGGTCCACACCTAGCCTCCAAATAGGGAGTGAAAGAAAAAAACAAAAGGTGGGTAAGCAAAGTTTGAATCAAGCATTCCCCTGCGCCATGTGAGCTGCCTAGTTCAAATCAAAATGGGCAAGTGCAAGAACATTTAACCATTGCCTAGTTATATATATACATATATACATATATACATATATACATGTATACATGTATATATGTATATATGTATGTATATATGTATATATATGTATATATGTATATACATATATACATATATATACATATATACATATGTATATATATATATGTATATATATGTATATGTATATGTATAGATATATATATATATATATGTATATGTATATGTATATGTATATGTATATGTATGTATATGTATATGTATATGTATGTGTATGTGTATGTGTATATGTATATGTATATGTCTATATGTATATGTATATGTATATGGATATGTATATATATATATATACATATACATATACACATACACATACACATACACATACACATACACATACACATACATATACATATACATACATATATATGTATATGTATATGTATATGTATATGTATATGTATATGTATATGTATATACATATACATATACATATACATATACATATACATATACATATACATATACATATATATACATATATATATATATATATATATATATATATATATATATATATATATATATATATATATATATATATATATATATATATAAACAAAAGCATGTCCCTTCAATAAAAATGGCACCAGGAGCAAGTAGGGGGGGAGTTATTACAAAAAGTAAAGTTGGTAACCAATATTTGTAAAAGTTTAAATTGTATAAATTTTTGAATTTATTTAATTCATATAGTTTAAAAAGTTGACAAAAGATTTTTTTTTTAAATATTCAAAAGGAAATAATTTAGAGAATATTCTCTGTGACTCGGGGAGGAATTAAAATTTTCCCCATACATTTTCCAAAGAGGTTTTTCACTCCTAGAGATGCACATTTTTATTTTGAAGCCAATTTTCTAAGTGATGATATAACTTGCTTCTTGCCATATATATTTTTATATCAAGAGTGCATTCTAGCCTAATGACAACATATATTTCCTATGAACCATATACTAATCCAAGGATGTTCATAGGATTATACTTTTCTTTTCTCCTATAATTCATGTTTTATCAATCATCATATATTCTAGGTGTGTGTTCTCTCTTTTTTTTTTGCGGAATTCAAGGTGATGCATAATTCTTGATCAACTTGATTTTGTCAATTATGAAACTTAACAAGGAGAGAGACAACTTTGTGATCACAATGTAGGATTTTTATTTTCTCTTAATACTTAAACATCAAATTGGAAACTTCAACATATCAAATTGCTTTTCATTAACATAATTGAAAACTTGAAAGTTCATAATTCAAAGACATTATCTATCATTCTATTTCTCACATACATATGCAAAATTTGAAATCACATGAAAGAAATGCAAGAAGGTTTCCATAATCTTTTTTTTCTCTCTATTATTCATCTTGGTTCAAGGCTCCAATTGGGAAAGAACCAGTAAGAAAACCTGATGTCTTTGCCAATACATCAAAGTTTAAAATACAATTTTATAAATATTACAATTCAATTGAATTCTCTTCAAGGGCTTTCACAAGAGATCTTTACCAAAGTCTTCAATGCATCAAGGGAACCATGGGAGAGACAAGAACCAACATGGAGGTAAAACAACACAATAAGATGAACAATTCAACATGCATTCCCAAACCGATTTTGCACAATCGGTTAAAAAATGAACCAAAATAGGGGGGGAGGTGGATTTTCTCAGTAGGAGATGTCAATCACCATACCATAACATAGCCCTTTCAGGGCCAACATTCAAGAACTTCCATTATTCTATAAATACCCTTTCGGAGCCAATATAACAAGGGTATTCATTTTTCCCTTCTTCAAGAATTCAAAACTTTTATACAAGGTATGAGATGACAAGTAGGAGCCCATACACCCTACCCTCTTTCCCTCCTCTCACCATGAGAGGAGACTCTACACTATTGAGATCCAACTAAGGCCCTTCCCCCATACATGGCCACTTCTTCCTTATCCAAGGGTGAGTGGTGCCAAAACAATCCCCATGAAATCCCCTCAAAACACAAAACATCAAGACAAGCAGAAGAATACATCAAGAAACAAGTTAAAATCCCTCCAAATCAATCTCAACACACAAGCAAGCAAAAACAAAGAACAACCCAATGCCTTATGCAAGATTCAAGCATGAAAAAAATGAATAACAATTCCAATAGAGTGAAGAACTCCTACCTTCACAAAATGTTATGGTAAGATGGTAAGTTGAGAAGAGTTTTTCCCTTTTCTTCCTTCAATCTTCAAACTTTCTCTAAAACTAGAGATTGGGTGACAACCCTAAAACTACTCCAAAATGCCTCTAAGTATGGTCCTTAACTCAACTAGACTTCCAGTAACCTCAAGATGGAGTTTTGGGTCACCAACTCAAGTAAGGAGATAATTAATTTTTGCAATCAACCAAAAGTAGGGTTTTTGAGTGACCCTAAAAGTCAATCAAGGAGGCTAAAAGGTTGGAAAGTAATCCCCACCCACATCCTTACCCATAGGGTACTTAAATTTAATATTTTTAGGCCTTAGAGACTTAATAGAATCCAACAAAAGCTAGGAGAATAATAAGACCAAATAAAAACCTTTAAAGAATTACAATACAAAGATAGCACAAAATTAATAAGTGGTTTAGTTTCGTCTTTCCATTGAGTTTTCCCGGCTAAATTTCCTGCACACTCATTGCACACATCAGTAGATTCAAAAATCACATGCATTATGTAAATTACGTATTTGAAAAATCATATAAATTAAAGCATCCATTTTCTAATAATCAATTGTTTATCTAATTCTACTCATATTTTTGACCATTAGACTTGCATAATCAAAGTGTTAGTTTTGCATTCATTTACTTCATCATTACACATGTTCATAAAGCATTAAATGATGAAATCAAATAACTAAAGTAAAGCATCACACAACATAAAATAACATAATAATGTTCAGACATATCGAGCCATGAGTATCAAAATAATAATGTATCATCGATGCTAGGATGGTTCGGGGCGAGGCCTCACAACATCGCATTTTAAAGAAACATTTGGTGGTATAATGTGGTTCAAACAAAACCTATTGCATATAGAATCTCATCCCTAGTAAGAAATCAAAATATGTTCTCTTAAAAATAATCTTTTAAAATATTTTTACTCCTTCCATTTCAAGGATTCTACCACAAAAGAATGTAATATGGCCAGTTCTCGACAATACCCATGTCTTAGATTTTTTAAATTCCTCTTTATCAGCTAGGAAAATACAACACAAGATTTTTGGACTCATTACATTAATTAGGTTAGTTTCTAAGTTTAGATTATATAAATAAATAAGTTAGATATTTAGTTGTTGGGAAGTGATTCCCATAAGTAGTTTTTAAAGGGAAAATAAAGTTATATAAATTTGTTCAGATATCAATGTGAATCACTCAATTGTACCTAAATGTATCCAATGAAAATTTGAATCAATAAAATCAATCTTTTTTATACTTTAGCACTTTCATTTGGCTGTAGGTTGATCAAGGTGTAGCAAAGTTCTTTTGATGGATTTTGGATGACCTGAACCTAACTTCTACATATGAGATCTCTTACAATTAAATTTATTGAAGAGAGGTTTGATATTTATTATGAAGATGTTTTGTTTTCCAGTCTATGAGTCTGTGAATATGCCATGACTTTTTTTTTATCAGGACTAAAATAGAAATCAGTTGCAAATTACACACATCACTCAAATTTTATTTACTTATTATTTTACAGTGTTGTTTGCTAAACCATATATTAACTACAATTCCTAAATTTGAAGGGCCTAAGTTTTTACACATGGAAAATTAAGATACAATTTCTTTTGATTGAAAAAGATCCATGGGACATTGTTAATGGAACTATTCAAAAACCCCTAGAACTAGATGAAATAAAAAAGTGGATGGCTAAAGATCGTAGGGCCTCCACATTGATTGGACTTGGTCTATCAGATGCATATCTCCTCATATTAATATGTCAAATAATTCAAAATAAATATAAGACATGCTTAACATATTGTTTGGTTCATAGGCTTCTAGTGCAAAACTGTCCATAAAAAAAAAGTTATTTAGGTTGAAGATGAATGAAGGTGATAATATTGTTCAACATATAAGTACTTTTTGTTCACTTCTTAATCAACTTGCAGGTGTGAACTTTAACATTGATGATGATGATGCCAAAGAAATCCTACTTAATAACATGCCTTTAAGCATTGATCATATTATTTTCACTTTGAAAAAAATGAATCCTAGCATAGAAACTATAATTTCCTCTTTAATTTATGAAGGAAGTAAAGTTCATAAGAGTCGTGAATTATCAAGGAATGTACTTTATTTGTTAGAAATAAATCTAGTGTTCTTGCCAGAAGAGAATCAAAATTATTTTATTGTCAGAAAAATGGACATGTACCACTTGAAATTGACTATTGTCATCTAATTTGGTCCTCTCCTCATTTGAGTCAACTGGAGCAACATACTTTCTCCATGGTCTCTTCTTAGGGTCATCCTCCTTTGTAGCTATAATAGCTCTTTTACCTTTAGGCTTTTCAATTTCTTGTTTCTTTTGTGTTGTTTCCCTTGTGCTAGCCTTGGTAGTAGGTACTGCTAGCTTTTGTTGTGTGGGTTTCACAACTTTCTTAGGTTTAGTTACTGTTGGCTCCTTTGATTTCATCTTCTTCTTTTCTTTTTGTTTAGGTGCTTCCTCGACTTCTTTGCCCTCAACACCTTCATCATGTTCTTCTACTTCCTCTACTTGGTCCTCTCGCTAACCTTGTGTAAGTGCTAGTGGGGCTCAGGCTAGTTCTTCCTCTTCTTCTTCTTCCTCTTTTCCCCCTTCCCCAAATATTTCTTTTAATTTCTTAACAATCTTGTTCTTATTTCTTATCATAGAATTAGTCTTCAAGTTAGTTCTGATTCTTGACTTTACTTCTTCATAGTTACCAAATGGGGTTAAAATTTGTTTATCTCCTCTGCTAGTAGTGCTATGATGGTTGCAGATGCCTTGTCTATAGTGATTTCCTAAGGTAGAGCCCTAGACCATCTAACCCTTGGAATAGCTTCTTGCACATAAGTATGATCCACATCAACTAGAAAGAAAACATCATTATAGTACTTCTCCACTAGTGATACTAGAATCCTCAATCTTTCTTTCATAGATTTCTTGAAGACCTCAAGATAACTAGTCATTATTCATTCAAAGTTATCCCCAATTTTCTCTATGAACTCTCTAATCTACATTGCAATAGACCTATTGGTCTTCCAAGCAACTTTCCCAAATGTAGGAAATGTGTTCTACACATAAAAGAATATACAAACTAGAAATAAACCAAATTTGCATTGCACACTCTTTGTTTTTCCTATGGCCTCCAAATTTTTTTATAGTTGTTGGATTTGTAACTTGACAAGGTTATAAGAGTTGTCATTTTTCACTATCTTGTAGCCTAAGTACACTTTCATGCAAGAAACATTATTTAATCTACTAGATTGAAAGAGTTTGTGAGTAATTATTCTCACTACAAATGCAATTAAGGGATCAACAATTGTATCTATAGTCATTCCCCTTTTATTCCATATTTCCCATGTATTCCTCTCAATTACTTCCTTAGCATCACTCCTCATTGTCTTAGGTCTATCAAGGCTAGGATGCCCTATTACTCAGTGAATGATCTATTTTTTGATCTTAATAGGGTCATTTTCCAACCATATGGAGTGATCATGTATTCTATTGAGTACTATCTTAATCCACTATGTTTTGAATACATTTGGAAAATCTAGGGCATGGGTTAACCCTTTTCTCTCAATTATTTCATACTCATCCTTCAAAACTCCATTAATGCATAGTTATATATATATATATATATATATATATATATATATATATATATATAATTTCCATGTCTCCAATGCTTTTTACCTTACAAGCATATTAGCATCAAACATCTTATATCATCAAAACTTGTGGAAGTATCATGGATAACGCACTCGAAGGATCTCCATTATATGTTATCTCAAGAAAAACTTAGAAGGGTGGTTGTTGTAATCACCTAAAAATGGTCATCTAGACTATTAGCCCCTTCTCAACATTTTGGTTAATTTAATTAATCATTTACCTAGACCAAATTGCTAATAATTAATTAATTTTATTATAACCTATAGTTTGGCTATGCTATCCTTAGTTCACTATTTGATTAAAAGAACATGTCCCCTTTTAATTAAATAAAAGACCCCATTCTTCTAACCCACTTTAAGTGCACACATAAAGTCCTTTTCTAATTTTCAAATTAAAAGAAAAGGCTTTGTAACTTTTGTCTTATATAACAAGTCAACTTATATTCTATTGGTTGACTTGTATGTGTACATGGGTCACTCCTCTTTTCAAACTCCACCTTTGATCATCCATCATCTTCACCTTGATCTCTACCATCCATACAACTTTAAAAGGGAGAGAGCTTTCCTCCTCAAAGGATCCATCCACAATTTGAATATTGTTATGCTAAAGGTTTCTTTGGAGCTTTGAGGAAAACTTCCATTTCTTGTCTTCATTCTCTCATTCCATCACATTTAGCATAAGATCATATGGAATTTTTAGTATAGTTCCATGTTAATGTAGTTTCTTTGCAATAGTTCAAATCACATAGCATAATAGTGGGATTTGTAACACTTGCATATTTCTTAGAATAGCTACATTTTGCATTCTCATTCTACCTTAACTTCCATCTTGCATTGCATCATTGAGGAACTTCTTGTGGGCATTTTTATTCTTGTATCTTATCTTTGGAACCTCCCATTGCATGGTTTACTAGCAAGAAGTGTATTTCTAAGGCTCAACTAACAACCTTCTAATGCTTGAAATATACTCTCTTGCACTTTGTGGATAGGAGCTCTAAGTCAGTATCTAAGCATTCTAAACTAATGGAATCCCTTGGATAGAAGGGTTTAGAATATGACACCTTTTGTGTGTACATTTTTTGGCACCCATCGTGGGGCTAGAACCAAGTTTCTAGCTCCATTTTATTGATTTTATTTTGGTTACATTATCATTTCTGATTTTTTTACAGCAAGTTCTTGGATTTAATCAAGTGGTTTTGTAGGTTTCTTACTTTGGTTTTAAGGATAAGCCTTGTGCAGATTTGTTTGAAAGCCAAAACCTTAGCAAAAATATTTGAGCATATCTTCCAAACCACTTTGATTTTGGATCTAAATTTTCTTTTTTAGGTGGGGTATGCATCACAAATATCTCAAACCAATTGGCAGATTGTTTTGAGTTGATTTGTGTTTGTTATGAATTTTTCTTTTTTTTTCATAAAAAATAATTTTTGGTCACCAAACAAAGATTTTTTCATAACCCTCTAAATTTTTGAAAAGGTCTCTAAATTCTAAAAGGGGTTAGTTCTTTGTGTTTTGACTTTTGAACTAATATTAGGCCTAAAAACCTCGATTTGATAAATCTAGTCTATTTTGAAAAAATGGGTCCCTAGGACACAAATGAAGATTTTTTTTTGAATTTCTCACATTTTTGGAAATATCTCTAGTGTTCAGTAAGGGCCTCTTCTTTTTATTTCTATTTTTGGATCTGAAATCATAGCAAAAAATTCCAATCTTGTTGATTATGTCAAAATCAAAGAATAAAAGTGAGAGCATTTGTGATTAGCTTGCACTTTCTTTGCATACACTTGGTTGGAAGATAATTTGAATTTTTGAGGCAACTAACCACTTTATGTTATAGGTATTACTTGGTTTTTATACCCTAACCTTGGTTTATTTGTAGGGAGTTTCTCATTTCATTGCTAAAAAGAATGCATGTCAAAGCTTCAAATGTGCAAGGGCTACTAACACTTGTTTGCAGGGGCTGCCCAAAGCATATAAAACCAAAATTTCTTGTATTTATTTTATTCCATGTGTGACACTCTACTATTTTCTTTCATTCCATAGGTACATTAAACTTTTCATTGAGGTTCTTTGGTGATAGGAGAGTATGCTCTTCACCCATGTGGTGAATCATAAATCTTGACTCACCTTTGGATTTAGAGAGCAAGATGATTAATTGAAGATTTTTGACATGTTTGGGGGAAATAATCAAGATAAGAGATTATTCTCTCCACATTTTTAGTGAATCATAAATCTTGACTCTTGAAAGTGGATCCATTTTGTCTTAGTTAGAATCCCTTAGAGGGCCTGCTCTTGAACAACCTAAGAGGGATGACTCAAGTGAGGACAAGATAATACCCAACTCTTCCAACCCAATATAAAACTCAAGGCTATCAAGGATACAAAAATTTGGTAGAAATAGTGTTTTTCTTTGCTTAGTGTGATCACTTATGGGATTTTGACTATGAGGAGATCACTAGGCAAGAACACTTAAAGTGCTCTTATAACCATGGGGTTTGTTACCCTCCGCAAGGTGCGGTGTACCTTACTTGGGTGCAAGAGACCTGTATTCCCTTGGTTGTGCTTATGGCACTTCCATGGAAAATCCAATATCTCTTGTGGGAAACCACTTGGTGTGAGGTGAAGCAGCATCAAGCATGGGCCAAGTTGTCGAGTAATGAACCATGACTTTTAGGTAAATATTTCTTGATGTGTTCTCGAATGTGTTAGACCAATAGAAATCTTTTGAACATACACATTAGGATAGTTCTAGGGCTTTCTTTAATACCTCAAATATGCTTGTATCATGCAAGGTTGCCTTGTCCCTTACTTTATTGTTTTAAGACTACTCCATGTGTCACTATCTTGCTTGGAAAGAAATTTCTTTTGAACATCAAATTTGCTATGCTATCAACTATTGTCAAACTTTGGCAACTCAGACAAAGCATCAAGTCTTAACATTTTTCTTGTATTTCTTGCTAAGGGGAGTCTCATCATTTGATTTTTCTCTTCTATATCTCTAGTGTTTGAACATGCTTAAAGTGACTCTTTGGTCTTATTGCTCTTGATCTTTCTATCTTCATGGTCTATGTCTGCTTGTTAGTTATCTTTTTGCTTAAATGGTTACCTTGATTTCTTGACTATACTCTTATGTTGGGAAAATTGTTCACTTGTCACCCTACTTTCTCTATCTACTTGGCTATTTGGCTTCTTTCCTAGATCTTGAATTGAGTCACTAGTGTTGTAAGTTTCTTGGATACTTTCTTCATAAGTCACTTTACTCTATCTTTACTATTTTGGCAAGTGAACACTCTACCTCTCTAGTTTGGACATCAAGTTATCTTGTGTCACCTTCTTAGCTTCCTCTAGTCTCCTTCATGCTTGGTTATCTATCTACTACTATGCCATTCAAACCATGTGTTAACAAACCTCAACCAAAGCTAGATGATAATGATATCCTCTATGCCACTAAAGTGTTTCAAGATCTATATGCTCAATACAAATAACTAGAAGAGACAAATGATCTTTCTTACCTTCATCTCTCTAAGAATATGATAGAAATGAAGTCTAAAATTGAGAAAATATTAGAGGAGAAGATTTCATTCTTAAATGAATCTCCCTTAAGACCTTTACATACATATGGTTCATCTTCTTCAAGGTCTCTATATTCTACTCGAAGACATCAAATGTCTTCATCTTCTATATCTAAAGACCTCCTTAGAAAGAAAGAAAGTGATACCTCCTTTGAGCCTATTCCAAGCTATCATGATGAACCTATCTTTGGCCAAGAAAATGATGAAGACATGGATGCATACCATTCACTTGAGAAATAAAAAAAGGAATCTAGACATACTTTTGATAGAACTTTTTCTCCCTTGGAATATTCTTATGATGACACTTTGCAAACACTTCTTGGAACCAAGCTCATCATGTTACCTATGTCTAGCTCATACGAAAAACCATTCTTGGATATCTATTGTGCTTATCATTGACATAATGAGTATAGTACTTCAGATTGCATTGAGCTAAAACATAAAATCCAGGATCTTATTGATAATGGGATTATTGATACCTCCAATGACTCATGTGATGAGGATACTTTTCTTGAGAAACATCATATAAATAAACCTATGTCTAGTGATGGTTTCCTTGATACCTCCACTTCTTCCAACACTCATGCACCTCCTAATTTTTCAAATCTTTCCAACATTCCTCTGTCAAATAAAGAACCTAATGCTTTTCACGTACACTATGCCTATCCTCAAGGGCTACCTCTAAAAGAAACTCAAGCTAACCTTCATTTGGTTGCAAACCTTTTCCATGCTACTAAGCCTAAAGATCCAAGCACTACTCCATTAACTCTTCATTCTCTCTTGTCCTTAGAAGTGGCTCCATGCCAAGAGGACTCTCAAAAAGAAAAAGCTATAAATTTCAAGAAAGATCAAGATCAAGCACCCTTTAATCTCCTTCAAAATTTCACCCCTTCATATACTATGTCTTTTCCATCCCCCAAGTATGATGAAGATACCACTTCCATTATCTCCCTTGAGCTTACTAAAAATTGTGAGAAAATTTCTCTTCCTATTCTATCCAAAGCTACTTGTCAAGATCAAAGTGTCCCCTCATATTCTACTTCTCCATATCCACTTCAAAATTATGTTCAAGCTTCAAGTGCTCCTATTAAAAATGTTGTTCCTATCAAAGCTATTCATGAGTCTATTTATGGCTTTGACTATGTTGCTCATTCTAAATATGTTGATATCCCATTTCACTATCCATTTGCATATCCAAAGTCTATCCTTGGTCCTTATCCATCAAAGCTAAAGCCTTCAAACCTTCCATATATATTGTGACCTTATGTTCCTTAATCTCCTATATTTTCCACTCCTAGCTCTCCCATCATACCTCAAGATCAACAAAGACACTCATCCTTGATGAATTTCCACCCATCTATCCATCTAAACCAGTCATATCATCCTTATTTATCCACAAATCCCAAGTCTTTTGGAAGTGAGAATAAACATAAGAATCCATTGAAAAATGAATATCACTATGTCCCATCTAATTAACATGTGAATGCAAAGAATAAATTCAAGAGACTACAAAGGTCTACTACCCAAAGAGCTAAATCAAAGAAAATATGGGTTCCTAGATCCATCATTGAAGAAATATATTCTAAAGCATCCAAAGAAAAATAAAACTTTAAAGCCATATGGATTCCCAAGTCTCTCTTGAAATATTTGAACATTGAAAATAAATCAAAGTTGACATTCAAGCTTCCAAAGACTTCTACTCCATCTTCTTCCAGACATCTTCCTCAAATGATTTCAAATCTGTCCACTCCATCTTCTTCTAAAATTGTTCTACCACCTCATACATCTAAACCTCAAGCTATTTAATCCATGATTCCTCCATCATTCCAACACCCTTCAATGTGTGTGTAAATGTTGATCTTGCCCAATAGTTTAGCTACCCTCATGAAACCCTCTAAAGAATACACTTACTTTCTATCCATGCTCCATCAATTCTTTTATTAAATATGACCTCTTATCATCCATATACTTATCCTACAATCTACCTTCCATTACCCTATTAGCATCTTTGATAATAATTATCAATGGTCTTAGATTATCATGACTTATTCTTCCTACAGGAGCACTATCTAAATTGACAAAGCTTGAGCTCTTTCTAAAAATTCAAAAAATCAAAAAAGAAAAAAAAATAAAATGTGCCTTGGTGAAAACCAATCCTTGTGGTACCCCGGTAGTAAAAGTAAAGAGAAATATTTTTTTCCTATGGTGAGAAACCACTTCTTATGGGACCTTGGATAAGTACCATGATGAAAACCTAGTAAACAGGCATCATGCATAATTCTTCCATGATCCATTTATCCCCTTTTCCTCTTCCTTTTTGATCTTGACATTGTTGAGTTATCCTTGCATATTGGCTATCTTATCCATGAGATTATCTATTGTGCTTGCTCATTCATTCATATCCTTCATATCCAACTTCATTCTTATTTCTCTATCCCATTGCTATCCTATCTAGTTGACCCCTTGGTCTTGATCACACAAAGAAAATATGATTCTCATAGGTCTCTTGACATGGCTACTCTTTTAGACTACATGCTTTCATGCTATCTTTCTTATTGTCTTCCACTACTTGTAAGGACCCTTTCCCTAGTACCTTATTATAA
The DNA here is from genome assembly GCA_028749045.1 of Cupressus sempervirens. Classification (NCBI taxonomy): domain Eukaryota; kingdom Viridiplantae; phylum Streptophyta; class Pinopsida; order Cupressales; family Cupressaceae; genus Cupressus; species Cupressus sempervirens. The sequence goes on from CM053786.1 coordinate 502,548,625, forward strand.
ATCTTAAATAAGGTTATATTTAGGAGGAATAAAAGAGATAATATGTTGTGTTCTATCTCTGGTGAATGTTAGACTGTTACTACACACCTTATGATAGAATGATGGTAAGAAGGTCTTGGAATCTAAGTATTCCTTGATTTATAATGAACCTAAAATCTTATTAAGACTAATGCATATTGTAGTCATTGTTGAGCTAATTATCATGTTTGAATTACATTGGGTTGATTAGTTAAGGCCCTTTGGAATAAAGACTTGTCATACCATAACTTAGAAAACTATGTTGATGGTTCTTAGGATTTGATGGCCTATTAGGATAATTAAATTGGATGGCTAGTATGGAAAGATGAATTAACACTTGCCCTTGTGAGTACTAATAATAATTATAGGCAAAAATTGTTATCAATTTAGATAAGGCCTACTTAGTAGAGCTCGACATGATGTAAATATAATAAGTCTATTTGTCGTAGTGAATGATGATTAAGATGAAGATATAATATATGAACTAATAGATATAATGGGCTTACCTAATGACTAATTTTGAACCTATGCAGACATGCTTATGAAAACATCCTGATTCCCTAACATTAGTGATTTTTGAGACATAATCCTTATCATGTAATATCTCATAATGATAATGAGATAGTGTTAGTAATCAAACTATATTACATTGAATCAGGTATACTAAGTTGTGATGATTACATTTTGGTGGTTTTGACCTAAGGTATTGTAATTGGAACTAATTTTCATGTTGGTTGATTAAGCTATATAGATCCAACATTTCATCATTTGGATAGGAAATGGAATAGGATGTTGTTCAGAATGTTAGTTGGATCATTTGATTAGAAAATCAATGTTGATATGCAGATTTTGACATTTCAACATTTAAAAAACTTTATATGGAAATGATTGAGAAATAAAAGTTGATCAAGATAGTTGAGTATGTTAAAATTGATTATGATGATTTAAGATTAAATGTGATATGCAGATTTTGATATCCTAACATTTTGAATGTCTTCTTTGAAATTATTAAGTAAAATAATTCTATTGAATTATGCTAATATGGATCACATAACATTTAAATTCATATGCATTTATGATGTGTATTTTGTATGACCTCCTTGGACTACTGATGCTCGAGTTTTGTGTGTAAGAAGTGGAACCGTGCAAATCTTAGGGGAAAACAAGTTCCAAACTTATGTGAACACAATATAGCCAAGGTGAATCTTTGGAAGATTCAAAAAGCCTTGTTGTGATGTATTTTATTTCATAAATATAAGCTTGCTAGTGTGAAATTGTTAATGTCAAAGATGCATTAGGGACATGTCATGATGATGTGGAATGTGTTTTTATGTGTCACTTGACACTTGTGGATTTTTGTGTGTTAATGACATATCACCTAGGGTTTTGGTCATGGTAGCATTTTTCCCTAAAACTAATTATCTTGTTAATGACTAACTAAACCCACTTGACAAGGGATAGGATGGGTCAAAATCAAAGGAAATTTGAAATTTGACTTGACTAGGGTTTTGAAGGGTCATTAGGTAGTCCCAAAGTGCCTTTGGTGTGAAAATAAGCTACCTATATGATAGTAAAACATGTTAGGGACCTAATTTTGATCATGTTCATGCCTAGGTAGCCTAGTGGGGCCCTTTACCCATGCATTCTTCCACCAATTCGAAAATGGAGTTGTCACATGAGTTATTTTCCATGTTCCCATTAAGTCAAATATAACAAAATCAGGGGAGAAAAGTTTGTTAGAGGGAGTGGCTTGGTGTTTTTTCCAAAATAGTTAGTGGGAAAGCCTTTTTAGAGAGTCTTGGACAATCTAGTGGCTTGTTCATGCACTCTCTAAGTTTAGAGACAGTTAGGGTTTTGGAGAAAGACTAAGGGAGCTCTACAAAAATTATCATTTCCTTTAGCTTGGACCAAGGTTGGTGTTTAGACCATGACCATTTTATTTCTTTTAGCATTGCATAATGAATATGCAAGCATGGAGTAATTGTTATGGGATCATGCATTGTATTATGAATCTTTGCATTGTACATTTGGGTATTGTGTTGTGATGGTGTGAATGTGTATTGTGTTCATGTAATTTTCTTGGTTTTCTTTCTTGATTTTCTTGTTTTGATTTGTATGGCAAGTGTTAATGGGTGTGAAAGCTTCACTCACCCTTGGAAGGGAAGAGAATCCTTGGGTGAAGGGGTTAGTTGGGCTCAACATTGTAGTTGAGAAAATTTACCTCATGATGAGGAGTTATTCTTTCTTTGATGGAGTATGGGCTCCATTTAAGCCATATGCCTTTTGTTGTTTTGGAGGTATAAGTGTATGTGTAAGGAGGAGATTTGATGATAGCCTCGAGAGGAAAAAATACAATTGCAATCTGCTTATGTGTTATGGATATGGCATTCTCCTCTATGAAGAGATTACCTTCAACCAATGTGTTAATGATTTCAATGGTGAATCAATGTACAAACCTTAGAAGGGAGTGTTATGTGTTGTCTTATATGTTTCTCATGCATTATCAAATGTTGTATGTGTGTATCCCATTTGGATTTGTTTCCCCTACTTGGTGGGTGGCTTCATAGAAGCCTACGATGGGAGGTGAGCCTCCATGGTTCCAAGTTTGTGTTATTTTGTAGGTTTTGAAAGGAAGTAGATCCTATGAAGAGAGTAGGGTTTCATCCCTTAGAAATGTTGAGAAATCAAGTATTGTGAAGGGACTACTATGCTCCATGTCACCCCATAATGTGTTATGATGTTAAGATCCATTGTTGTTTCATTGTAACATGAAAGAGATTTACTTCCTATTGCATACTAATGTAAATATGTAAAGTAGAGTTTGAAAATTTGCATAAAGTTGTTTTGCAAGAGAAAAATTGTAGCACTATTATAGTTATGTAGAAAGGGAAAGATCAATTTATGCAAAAGAATATCTAACATGGTGGAGAAACATATTGAAGTTATGTAGATTATCTCATTGTTCTTGCCTATAATTTTGAATTCCATCAATAAGTCCTATGGAATTTTATAGGAGAGAAACTATTGAAAGGAATGTTTATTGTAAACTTGAGTGATTTCATTATAAGATGCTCTATTATGTAGTTTCCATAATGGAATTAAGAATTCTTTCTCTTCAAATAGATCATATGAAATGATTCACTTTGCTTTAAATTACAAGCAATTCTATATGTATTCCAAGTTATAGTAGGGAACATTTTAATTAATTTTGTACATTAGAATGATAAATTTTGAATACCTATCACCAATGGATCTCTAGACTATATAAGTATAAAGAGCCTCATCCACTCATCCTCAAACAAATCACCTTAGCTTCATAGTTGAAATGAAAGAATATAACTCCTTATAGGAATTAGCTTAAAAACCTATAAGAAAGTTGGTTGTAGGTGCTCATCATTTCTCTGGAATTTGTATGAGCATAAATAAAATGGGTTGATATCTTTAGCTTGATATCTTTAACTTGGTACTTACCTAGTAACTTTCTCATCATATCTTTAACTTGGTACTTACCTAGTAATTGAATGAACATAAACATTACATAATTATTATGACCATATTCATGCACTATTTATCAATTAATTTAGATAACTATAAAATGGAAAAATACCTTGCACAATCATTAACAACATTATGTACTCCCTCTTTATGGACATCCAAGGAGGAATGTTATTGTTAATAAAAAAAATAGGTGCACTGAGTAAACATATCTCATATCTCCATATGGATTGACACCATCCACTACCAATGAAAGCTTTAGATTATGACGTTCTTCTTTAAAGTTTGACCATGTTTCTTCTATCTCTTTAAATGTGGAACCATTGGTAGGCATTCACTTAATGTCATCTTGACTTCTATTACATGCATGGTAATCTATAAATTTCCAATCTGGCACACCTGAATAATTGTTCAAGATGTGGAATAATGGGAGTGTACTGAAGAACCTTGTGAGGCATCTTTTTTGTTATTTGATCTAACTAATATCTACTAGTATGGTAACCAGGGCATTTTGTTTCAAACTCATGTTGTTTATGATATAGAATGTGATCAATGGGACATGCATCTATTGTCTGATACTTCATTCCAATCTTATTCATAATGTTAGATAATTCTCAATACGAACGAGGCAAAATGTTTGATGGTGGTAAGAAAAACTCACTAATCAACCTACAACAAAAAATATGCATTTTTAATATAATGAATAGTAATTGTATGCTAACATTGAAGATGAAAAAAATGGCATATCTTAGCATACGTGACATTGCTACATTGGATATACCATTCATAACCTTTAAGTTCACCAACAAAACTATAGCTGAGAGTAGAGTTGTTTGGGAGCCTTCATATAATGGCTTGTGTGCCTTCTCAAGTAAAGTTATATCAAGACCATCTTCATCATCATTATCAGATTTTTTAGTACCATCATTGTGAGCCTCTTCATCACCTATCCCAATACCATCTTCTTCAATCATGTCCTCTGGCACATTATCATCTTCCTCCACGGGAGTGTTATCCTTAGCTTAGATATTCACACCTCCATGTTCCTCCAGTAGGAAATCCACATTCAACAATGGATGAAAATCATGGCCCCCTTCAATGTGACCATGTTGCCTACAATGACTCTGGGCTATTGTGATTAGAAATATTTGATTCTTTAAGCCCTTACACTTTTTGCAAGGACAATAAAATTTATTAGGTTTTCTTCGAAACTAAGCCCACAATGCAACCATTGTCTCATTATTATTTTTTGGGTTCATATTGTCAAATGTGGTCTTTCTTCACAAGAAAATATATCTACAAATAAATAGGACATGTTGTAGTCAATTTTTATATCTGTACATATGGAAATTGTTGATTAATGTTTTCAAATGTAACTAAAATGATCCTATAATTTTTAGAAGGCCTAGATGTTTGCAAAATGTGGAGTTATATACAATCTATCTTAATCGCTCTACAAAAACAACTGGTGGTTTTGATCATCCCACTAAAATAAAGGACCCAAGATGTCAGTATGCAGAACAAGTCTGAAATAATCCCAATTACATTAATTTAGTTTGAAGAAAATTAAATTTGGGTTGAGAAATCTACCTAGCCCTTGTGTCAATATGAAAAATCCTTGAGAAATTTTGTGTAGCTATCCTTTGAGAGGCCTTGTGAGGACAAATAGTTTTAACTATCATTCATATATAAGTGGTACCATATGTGCTCGTCGTAGCTGCAAGATGGAGGCCTCTTCCAAACACAATATCTGTAGCCTTCCTAAAAAAAGATGCTTCAAATCATTGTCTAACAACACTTGTAAATCATTAAACTTTAATTTATTTTCTTAGTCATCATACTTTCATAAAAGAGACTATGTTCCTAATAATGTAGGAAGGACTTTGTAGCTTACACTAAAGTCTGCTTTCAAGAGTTTAGAGATAGAGTGAAACACTGGATCACTTTAAATGAACCTTATGCCTATGCAGCTATGGAACCATTGAAACCATGAACCACAAAGAAAAATAATCATTGATTCCTTTCACTCTCATACTCTATAGGAACCATTGAAACCATTAAATTTTGGTAGTGATTTATACTATTTAAACCATACTATAACATAGAACAAATGGCAAGCTATAACAATAAAATATATAGAACATATGGCAGGCTATAACAATAAAATATATCCATCCCATGACAATTCATGTCAAATGGGATCAAGTAAATTGCATGTTAAGCTTTGAGTTGACTATATAATAATACAACACTCAAATCTGAAAGAAGAATCTCAATATTAGACTAGCCTACATCACAACTCCACAAATCCACCACAACTATTCCTTGAACAATACAATTATACAGACATGATTCCATGAAAGTTGTGAAACTTAGTTGAATAGTATCATAAGTGTATAGCCACAAGCCACAACTAAGACAAGTAGGCATATATACCTTAGATGTCTTAGGTTTAGCATCACAGGAAAATCCCCTTGTACCCCCCCATCCTTTGGTTGCACAAATTCATTCTAAATTTTGTTTGAGCCATAACCCAAAAAGATCAAAAGGATGATTCACAATCCACAATCTTAACAAAACTAAGATCCTTGGAGAAATAGCCCATATTATCTACATGAATGGCAGTTTTCTTTATCATCCCTATATCCTACATGAACCCACAACTACCTTAATAACTACAATCTAAATCAATCAAGGATGACCTCCATCAAGCACACAATAAAAATTCTTCCATCAAAGCCATACCTTTTGTTGTATCAATGGAAAAATTTCTCCAATCATCCACCTTGATTGAACTGGTTCCATAAACAGTTGTGTTCTTATATGTTATTCTTTTGAAAGATTAGAGCACTCAAATATAGTAGCTTAAACCCATACATACATCACATAGACCAATTTTGATCAATCAACGGTAACTCTCATAATCAAACACATCAAAATTTCACCAAGAGATCCCCTATCTATTTGTTTAGCTCATCTTTGTCTAAGTTTCTTGACATCCACTTTATCTTGGGAGCTTAAGTTCCTTTAGAAGAAACCTTGCAGAGAGTGTTGCATTAACCTTTAAACAAATATGTGTAGTGTAGCCTTTACCTATGTAGTGTAGCCTTTACCTTCCCATTTTAATCCTTAAATTAACCGATATCCTAATTTTTGAAGAAAGAACTTATCTTCAAAGTAGTGGGTTAAGGATTTTCCTGATGATAGTCTAACCATAACAAAAATTAGTCTAGATTAAACCACTTAAGTTTCATAGCAACATGGGCAATACAATAGAGGATTTGACATGCCTTTCCCTCAAATCTAAAAAATAATAACTATCTCATAATGGAAACATTTATGCCAACTTGGTTTGTATCTCAATTACAAGCACACCATCCAACATTCTTTCTAATGGTAGGATTTGACAGTATCGAGGGCATAATGAAGCACTTTGCAGCAATCACAAAGGAAATCTTCCAGTTTTCCATATACCAGTTCAAACTTAGATATATCTTGTTGATCTAACAACATCCCATCATTAAAAGTGCCAAAAAGGAAAGAATATGCAAACATTTGTAGATCAGCATAAGATCCATAATATCGAAATATACTTATAATATGCACTTGGAGATCATGTATAGAACCTCTATCTGCAAGTCATTCTATGAAAATTCCTACAAAAATAACAAAGTTCCAGATACAAGCAAACAATAATGTGCTATTCATCTTGCATCCTATGCCTTCCCATACCTAAGATATTAATATCTTTAATTTATGAAATAGTAAATGTTGCCACCAAAATCTCTTCAAATTCTCAAGCTACCAACTAGTAGCTTGTATAATATTTCTACACTTTGATTCTCATTCAACCACCTCAAGCTACAAGAGCCTCTTCTCATATAAAAAGAATGATGCCTTTAAAAAATTAAGTTATGCCTCTCAAAGCCTGATTCTATTCCATCCTATGGCAACCTCATGATCACATATCTATATGCCATTGAGATGTGTTAAGGAGACATCATACTAAGACAACTTTGTAGTCTACTACTCAAACCCTAGTAAGCTTTCACAAACAAAAGATTAGACTTCACTATTAGAGACTAAAATTTTATAGTAGAAAATTTGACAACTATACTTATACTTTAATAATAGGATGAGCCACTGCCACCTAAGTATCCACCACCCATGCCATGACTCGAATACAAAGATGAGTAAGAACCTCCACCAATCTGAACACAATAGGAGTTAGTTAATATTGTTACAAAATTAAACAAATCAAAATAGAAAGATATCAAGTTACATACATCAACACCGCTAGATGACAAATAGTCATTGCCAAAAACCCCTTGAGATTGAGGGATAAAACCTAGCCACACCAAAAAATATCTCTTTTATTAAATAGAAGAAGTTTGAGTACAATGTTTTCAACTGAATACATGATTATCACACATGAGTACAATGTTAGCAAATTAATACATGAGTACCATTTTCTTAAAAAGCTTATTCTAGAGCCAAACTCTTTCCTTATCTAATAGTTTGATCTTCATGTTTTCATATTTTTCCTATTCTTGGCATTATGAAGCCAATATTCCAAATACATTTTCTTTGTGAGACTCTTATGCCTGTAATTGTATGCATTCAGATTATTTGAAATGGTGCAGAATTAGCAACATCAAGCCAAATTTGTAAAAAGCATATAGAAGGATGGCAATACAGAGTCTCCCCATATTACTACTTCTATTGCAACATTTGAAGGATTATATAAAGCTACTCATAAATTTAGTGTATTTTTCAATTAGTAAACCAATCAAACCTTACTTGTGCAATAGTTTTGGTGACAATAAAGAGATTTTGAATGATAAGCCAACAATGAGCTATAGTTTATAGTAAAGTGTCAACTAGGAGCTCAAGGTCAATGACATCCTACACACTCCATTTAAGCAACTCGATAGATTAGTGGAAATGTTATAATATCATATTACAAACTCAATAATTTGGTCCTTGAAGCATCAATTTTCTCATCTATTACATCATTGTGTAGAATATAAATTGGAAGATATTGAGAAGTACCTTGAAAAGTATCAGATGATGGGATGATGTTTCATTTGCTTGGAACTATTAAAAAAATAGAATATCTTAAAAATTATAGGTAATGTCTAATAGATCAATGAGAAGCTCCATCCAGATGAGCATAAGTCCGTTTCCTTATGTTTCCAGAATATTTTCCCCTGATTTTGTTATGGATATTGATTTTCAATGTGGTCATGTGCACTGTTCCACAAAGTACTATTTCCAAGAATCCATAAGGCATATATCCTACTTTATGATGGCAGATGTTTCCCTAGGTGTGTCATCTCTTACACTGCATTTCTTGGTGTGATAATGCAAAAAGGCATTGGCATGACCAAGCTCTAGGATCTCTTAGCTCCCCTTTAGCACACCTCCACAAGCTTTCCCTTTCACACATACTGCTTGATACCTCCCAGTATACTTCACTTTCCCTCCCACCCTACCATCTACATGTGTGACCATGGTCAAACACATCACAACCTCTATTTTCACACTGAGAAGATATAGCATAGGAGATGACCAAATAAAAGAATTAAGTCAATATTTATCTTCATCAAGCAATAGGCATACACATGATAGTTTCTAAATTGTAAATTGTGTTGTCTTCAATTAGAGGTTGATGTGGATTTTGTTTATGGATGCATAAAAATCATTACAACTACCAACAAGAGGAAAAGAGGAGCTCAAGTAGTTCATATATAGGCTTTCATAGCAAAAGTTCAGTGTTAGATCCTTAGAGAGAAATATTAATTGAAAACAAATGGTGAATGATTGAGCTTTTAAAGCAAGAATCCAACTCTAAAACCAAGATCCAATCCTAGAAACAACAAAGCCAAAACAAAAGGGACCAAATGAATTTGGTGCAAAAGAAAACCCTTAATTATGGCAATGAAGCCAAGGGTGTATTACTTTCATGATCAAAAGAAGATCAATTAAAATTTTTAAAACAAAAACACATCTTCAAAATATCAATCTTTTGAGCATGATTTTAGGGTTCAAATCCCCAAGTTAATATGGTAGCATCCTCCATGAATAAAGGTTGATTGCATCACGTGATCAAAAGATAAGTACATTTCCAGCTAGTTCATTTTAGCTCTCACGAGATGATTATGTTGCTTTTCCTGTCTATTCTAAAAACCTCACATTTTAATTCTCCAGAGGCAATTAGATTGATCCTCCTTATTCTAAACTAGTTCACTTTCTAGTTCCACTCATTTCTTTGTATCATCTTCTATTGTAATACTTTGTTTCTTGTTGAAATTATATGAATACAACCTAGGCAAAATTGCCACGTCTTCATTCTTGTAATTTGGTATTTCTTTGAAATGAGTAGCTAAGAGTTACAAGTTTCTTCACACACATTTGTTATGTTTATATTATTATTTTTCATTATTTTCTAACAAATAATACTAATCATTTGTGGATAAAAATGGGAAATACAGGTTTTGCAAGTGGATTATTTAGTAGGATTCAATTTGTGTATGCCATTTACTAGTTGTGTCATTGTAAGTCAACAAAAAAAAACCAAAGGCTTAAGACCACTTGAAATATTTATTTATTATATGAATACTCACCAATCCATCTGATCTAAAACATTCCCCTCAACCCATATATAGCTTCTACAAAAAATCTCAGTGTTGTAATTTATCCTTAATTATTGTACCTTTTCACCACACATATAAAAGTCACAAGGGGAACTAGTTATGCTTGTAATTTCACAAGCCTCATCATAACATATGAATATTTCTATCTACTTTATTCTCTAATTTAATTGCAAAAGCACTTTGACTGATGTATTGCAATAGGTTACCTACCTTGGGCTTGTAGAGTCTATTATTTCCCCATACTTAAACCAATAATACTAAAGCAATTGTGCACTTTGTGATCAAGGGGTGGCAGTCCTTGAACAACAATAGCAGTAGAAGTTAGAATAATTAAAAGTATCTGCAAATATATGTTAGTAGAAGAATAAGATGTGGAATGTTGTGAAGTCTTAAAAGTAAGATGATTTGCCTAATTGCATTAGGAGGAATAAGGGTAAGTTCCATTTGATGATCCCCTTCAAGAAGGATGGTGAATGTTCTATACATCTTCATTTTCATCAACATCAGACACTCTATGTTGTATGGGTAAACCATTGAAAAGTATAGTCAGCATGACATCTTCAAACTAGTCATCATGTAAACTTTAAAGCAATAACCATCACAAGATTATCCATGATCAAATGGTGAAGGATCCTTAGCATGACATCTAGTATTGAGAAATCATTCCTAGATGAAGGAAAGTACTCATATTAGAGAATCACAACTATGGATAAATTTTCATTTAGAACTATTTTCACTAGTAGCTAAGATATCAATCTACATTATACATGGAAGAAGTTGAAGAGTAGTCAATCAGGAAACTCCAATATAAATGTAGGTATATTTGGCCCAATCAGGAACCAAAAAAATGGTAGATAATTTTGTTCATGGTCTCAAGGAAAACAAAGACTACTTGACAATAGAAAGAAACAACATAGATGACTTAGAAATAGCCTATCACAATGAAAAACATATTTTTCCCATCATAACACTAGCAGTGCTCTACTATCTCATTTTTGCTAACAGAGACCAGCACAGACATCAATATGAACCTGAGGTTTATACTGAACAAATGCAAAGTATGTAGTGAACTCTAGCCAAAGTGCACTCAAATATTCAGACTTCCTTGGTATGTAGTGATTAATTTTTTTTATTGTTCGATTGTTTTTTGATTTGTTAGAGGATTCATGTGTAGGAATATATATAATAAAATATGTAGGTTTCTATGCCAAACTAAGTCCAATGTGGACAAATATCTAATAATTGGGATTTAAACTAAGCAAGAAGATAACTGAGAAAAAGAAGCAAATATATTGGCCTAACATTTATTTATTGTAGCACAAATAAATTCTTTACAAGCATGCACAAGTCTAAAACTAGCTCAAAGATTCAAAAATTACACTGATAAGAATATGAAATATGATTTGACAATTACACTAATAAGAATATGAAATATGGAAACATTCTATGTTGTCCAGTTATTGGTTGATGGACAAGACCACAATACACCTATAGAGGGACCAAAATAGACCAAGTATAGCAAGGAGAGGTCTTATTTCTTCTCTCAATAACTTGGCCAACACAAATAAAGAGGTTCAACCATCATAGAAGTCAAGGCAGCTAATGCAAGGAAGAACCATTGATTATCCTCAAACTCTACATTAATAGAGTAATCTCTAGTAGTTAATCATCCAAATATGAGTCCCTCACCTCAAGGCCTAGAAACGAAGTGCTTATGAACTCAAATAGGGATATCATTTTAATCCAAGAGCAATTGGAGTCTTGCTTGTTACAAAAAAATGATGTAGGAGCATCCAGTGGTGTAAGGGCAATCCTATATCACCCAAAAATATGCTTAGAGAGAGTTTCTGTTTAATGTGTTTTCATTTCTAATTACCCATTTGGGTCAAATAAAGGTTCCAACTCTCATAGTTCCACTATTAGTTTTTTGGGTTGGAGTTTTTAAGCACCTTGGGATACATGTAAATGTAGAAAATGGGTTATTTTGTAATTGAACCAAAATTATGATGAGTTAGAGGGTGTGATTTGGAGGAATGATTATACTTGTAATTTAAAGTGCTCCAGGAAAAAGAATTAGGTCAAAAGGCTTTACGGTTAGAAAGTTATTGAAGTTTTAAGTTTCCTAGAGACCTCCTTAGAGCACTTCAAAGTCAGGTTTGAGGCACTAAAAAACCTTTTATAGTCCCAAAAAATGGGGGATGAGAAAATCTGGTCCATAGGGCTATAGATCATTTTGAGAGCTTTTTGGAAATGTAAATAGTTTGTTAATTGAAGTCCCAGTTCAAAAGTTATGCCTCCCGGAAGTTGGGCTACCATTTCTAGATTCTTCTAATTTTACATCAACTTCTAACGAGATTTCTAGAACCTTTTGTTTTGGTGGTGGATGCCAATTGGCATATTCTAGAATTTATTCCTAACCCTAAACCAATTGGGGTCTATTTAAGAACATTTCTGGTATTGTAAAGACAGTTCTTAGTGGAGTTTGGGAGAAGGCATTGTGAGGAGAATTTCTCTCCAAATTCAATCTATTGTAAGCCCATAGGGCATGCCTTTGGATCTATTTTCCTTGTATTTAATGTAGTAGTAGATTTTCATTAGTCAAGAAAAATTTAGATGTTGTTCATTTAGAATTCAATTATAAAGAGAAAACCACCTTCCACCAAGGCTTGTTCCGCCAACATGTTGAAATTTGTCTGAACCATCCATCAAAAAAAAAATTAGCACATAATTTGTGAAGTGCCATACATTTTAGCCAGTTAGATTGGGATACACATTTAAGGAAACAAATGTGTGCTAAGGCCACAAAAAGATTGAAAGAGAAGTTGATGATTTTATGCTAATTTTTTTTCATAAATTTATATGGAAAGCCACACAAAAAAGATTGAGAGAGAGTTGTAACTTTTGATTAGGGAGAAGGGAATGTGTGAATGTTTATGTTTGCATCAAAATGACAATATCCTATAATAAGATTACATTGGCTCCTTGGCAACTAGTTTGGATTCTTATGAAATTTTTATTTATTTGTATTTTAAAACATGTTTGTCAATCAATTTGTTTGTGTTTGATAGAATTGCTTAAACATCACACACTAAAATTTGATTCCTATATTAAAAGTATTAAAGAGTGAAAGTTAATTTATTTTTCCAAATTTATTTCTTCTTCAATATGTGATATTTAAGAGTGGTTGTTTTTTATATATGCATATATTTAGGTGGTCTCTGATTGTAGGGAGGCTTCTTGGGAGAATTGAAAATGAAATAAAGAACTATTGGAACACCCATCTCAGAAAGAAGTATGAAATTGCCAAGAATGGGAGTAGAAAAGCAAGAACATGTGGCTCTAGTGGAGAAGAAAATGATGATATTGTTAAAGCTAAACTTGTGAGAGGTATCATGAATAATGGTATTCAAGATTATGGCTCTAAACCACTTTGCAAGCTTTTTATGGATGATTCAGATCCCATTGCCTTTCATTTAATCCCACATAACTCTGAGATTTTCCAAGGGATTAATATCAACATTGGAGGAGATAATCCATTGAATCTAAATGAGATGCCAAATACACATTCTAATATGTTTTCTGACCCATTTGATTTCAGACTTGAAGATTACGAGGAAGGAATATCAGAGATTTATAATGGTCCACAATAGATAGATTGGATAAATGAATTGTAATACATGTAAGGAAAAATTTAGGGTTTGGACAAATGAACTGAAATACATGTAAGGAAAAATTTAGGGAAGGATCAAATATGCTTCCATACTATTAATGGAGAATAGAAACTATGTGTATCCAATTTTAACAAAATGATATGTTGTGTTGAATGGCTACCATTCTACTTTTAGCTTGTAAACAATTTGTATTCTTGGCAACATGGATATAAAATATAGTAGAAATATCAAATTTTCATAAATGCCAAAAGAAAAGAACTAAATGCATAGAAAGAATAGTTAAAATTGTATGGAACGCAAAACAAGGGTTCTGTCATTGATAGATTATATCATGTAATAAGAAGCTTTCTTCATCAAAGACCATGTGTAGGCTTTATTTCACTTGGTGCATGGCAACTCGTTGGATGATCTCAATTGGCTAATGTATGAGGGCTTTTCAAATTGCAGAAGAAGTGAATAGATGCAAAATTCGAGTGAAATTTGAGTGTTCCCAATCCAATATGCAGAGTGTGCCAAAAAAAACAAAACAAAACAATGTGCACATCTAGAGTGAATTTATAGGAAGAGATAAAAGAAAAATAAAAAATAAAAAACCCAACCTTACTGTGTAAGACAGAAATCTGAGTTTATTTACTTTGCCTCCACCAATGCAGGCTAGATTGAAGACTCGGTCACTTGCAATGTAGGAAATAAGTGGCGTAACAATGAAATTAAGGTGCCAAAAAGACCTTTTTTATTTTGACATAATGAAGCCATGAGCATGTTTTTATTTTGATACAATGAAGCTCATGTTGGTCAAAATTTTGACCAACACGAGCATGTATTTAAAAAAAAAAAAGTTTCCTTGCATATTCTAACCAATTTGGCCCCATTTTATTAGATGGTCAAAAATTTTGGTCTAAAAATAGGGTCAAATGTACTAGTGGCTTGTGGGTATACTTTATTTGTCTATAGTGTTTTAAGCATTCATGCTTGTCCTATTTGAAACTTTGAGATATAAACGTATCATCCTTGACTATTTCACAAGATCGCACTTGACGGTTATCTTGGCACTTATGCCTTGATATAGGTTTAATCTTGTTATACTGAACTTAGGGAATCTAATTGCATAGTCATCTTGACTTATATGTCTTTGATGCTTAGATTAGGTTTCCACATATCTATCTGATATCTATCATATTCATATCCTCATAATTATACTAGTGATGGTTGTATGATCTCATGATGTCCCTAATAAATGCTCAATGATGAAATAAGAGTCTAAATGTTATGCATTTCTTAATAGTAAACCACTTTGCATATTAGCTTGCATTATAGGTTCATTCTCTAGTCTAGTCTTGCATTCTTGCATGTGGGGAGAGCTCTCTCTTCATCCTTTTTATGGACATATTGGCTAGTTGCTTTCACGTCTTCCTTTTCTTTCTTCTTTATCATGTCTTTTAACCCTCTTGATCTTTTGCTTTATCTCTATTTTTCTATCCTATCATCACAAGGGGTTAATCTAAACATCACATTCAATCTATCCAAGTGTCACATATTTTTAGAAACATAAGTCTATATCATACACATGAGAGCTAAAACATCATACATGAGAGTGATAAATGAGCATATTCACATAAACATCAAAGTAATGCATACATGAGCAAGAAACATAAACTAAAACATCACATGAAAACTTAAAATACTAAAACATCCATCAAAATGAGACAAGTACACAAATCTTTCAATCAAAATCTAGTATCTCATATAGATATCTCAATGTGTCATAGTACATATATACAAATATGAGATCCAAAATCTAGATATCCATCTCAAAAATACATGGAGTACAATCAAAACTATCAAAACTATCACAATCAAGCTATAACTGACTTGTACCCTCTCCATCTGGTGGTGGAGCCTATCTCCTATCTAGAGGTTGTACCACACCATTTGACCTACCTACCCACTCTAAGTAGTCAGGAAGCCCCTACTCTGGTGACATCACACCCTTGTAGGTGACATAATAATATGTGATGTGTGCACCATGATGTGACACCTCTCACCTTGCAATATCTCACTACCTATGGAGCTCATCCCTCTATTCTTGCTTATCCATAAGCTATTGATCTTGTACTATGATAGTAACTCGAGTTTCCTTTAGCTCCACCTCTTAAGTATGAATCCCCACATCATGATCATCACCCCCTTGGGCTGGCTGTTCTACCTCCACCTCCACCTATACTGCTCACTGCCACCTCAGTGGCACCTCCTTCTCCTCCCTAGTGACTTGTACCCATGTCCTCCTCCTAGATCAAGAACCCTCTCTAACCTCTATCCATCTCCCTCCATTAACTCTACCTCCTCTATGTCCCCTTGGTGTGGGTAGTGCATCTGACTTTGTAAAACATGGAAACAAATGCCTCTGCATCTCATATAAGTAAGCCATGTCTAATCTTGCATCTACCACATCTAGGAAATAATCCCAAGGACTTTGCACTAGGGTTGTTGTATCTCACACCACTATCTAATAATCTAACATTGGCAGCCATCCTTGTGCCTCATCAGAGTGAAAGTGAGAATAGGTGGTGGTCTCCATTGATATCACCTATTGCTCTACAAACTAACACCATACCCAACTGATCACAATCCTCTCCATGATCTCTAAGTGCCTACCCACCAGTGGCCTACTATATCTCATATAATCTAACTCCTAAAAATCTAACCATCTATGGCACTCTTAGTAGGGCTGCCATGTAAATGTTGTTAGCTCATCGAAAATGTGGCAGTAATATGTCATGTCCCCACTATGAGTCTACAGGACAAATCCTATGTACCCAAAAATGTATGGTTGGCTCTACTCTCATGGTTACACTCATGGTCAGATCATAGCAATGTGCTCCCAGGCCCAGATCTATGCTAGTGTTGAGCCACATGCAGAGGAGTGATCACTATGGTACACTATCTCATGAAGCTCATGGTACATATTTGCCAGTATCACTAGCCCCCATGCCATCTTGTGTGGTCATGCAAACAAATCTACCACCAAATGGCCACATCCTAGTGGGAAACCCTTTTTGCTCCTATCTGTCACCAATGCTTGAGCAACTAGAGAGCACAATAAGCTCAGTAGGGGGTAATCTGGACAATACTCATCAATGAGTCACTCCCAATTTAGATGGTGGTCTAGGATGGTAACATCTTGGAACATATGCTACATCGTTGCTTGCCCCTCTGTCAAGGTTTGATCATAGTACACCTATGACATATAATTAAATTGGACATTAGTACACCTTATATAAAAATCAAATTACTAAAACATGACAGCAATCAAACATACAATGTACCGAATCACCATGACAAGGCACTCAAAGAATGTGATACACATCCTCTAATGTGATCAAGGCCTCTCTAGTCAATAAGTGAAAGGTGTTATACTCACTATGCCACCACTCAGCAAGTGTAGTCAATAGCCTATGGTTTGCTCGTATATGGGGCATCTATATAACCCATCTCAACCCCATAGTCAATATAGTGGCAAGCTCATCATTAGTAAAATGCTAAACAACTCACAACCCCACCACTCTGAGGGGCTCTAATGAAAAGTGTTGGAAACACCTCCTATAAGCATATGATATGCAAACATTAATAATATATCACAAACATAATCACAACACAAAAATCAATGAAAATGCTCAGAAATAGGCCATGCAACACTTCTTTCTACATGAAAGTGACATAAAATGTTGGAGTGATATTGTATGATACTTTTTCTAAAATGGTGCGATATAATTGTGTTGTGCAATATTTCACACCAGTCTAGGTGGCAAATGGGTGTGTCCCATATGACATACCTAAAACTACTCATGCGACACTTTTTTTGATGTGAAATATCGTGTGATATTTGGTAAATTACTTGTGTGATACTTTTAAAATATTATCCAATATTATGTATTCTACCTCTAAAAATGTGCAAAAAAGTACACAAAAGCTCAAAAAACTGACAAAAAGGTATTAACTTACCAGTGCCCCATAGTGGTCTAGCTAGTTGTACAACTGGTTATGCTCAAAATAGTGTCGATGAGTTAGAATGTTCACCAAAGTCATGATTCTCTCTCTTAACCACTCACAAGCTCTCAAAAATCACAAAAGACAAAATGATTTGAAAATGACACTTGGGCCCCTTTTATAGCCTCTGGCCTCATTTTGACCTAATTTTCAAACTCCTCAAAAATTCATGAAAATTGCACCCCTAGCTAATTTTGACATTTTCAATCCATTTTTTGGATTAAAATTAAAATCCAAGTTTATCTTGATGGTCAAATTTTCATTTTAAAATTTTACCTTCTTCTAAGCAATTAGTTGACCTTTTGAGGTCTAATCTCTAAATCATCACTGGGGCATCTTCATTTCTTCATGACTTCATCATTTCCATGCTTCATATCTACTCAAAATTACCATATCATGTCTAAAATCAACTTTTTACTTGATTTGACATAAATTTTTATTATGTATCCTTCGTGGTCAACTCTAGTCCAATTGGGGCATATCTTCATTGCTTGGTGGTCACTCTTTGGTTCTAATCATCTATCTGTCATCCTAGAAATTGCTATATTCTAATTTACTCATATGATCATGCTTGTTTCTACATCCCCTTACCTCATTTTGATTTTGATCCCAAGGGGGCAGAAATACTCTATCATCGCTTGCTACAACTATCTATTTCTTAGGAGCATTTGTTTGATCTTTTTACTTGATCTTGATATATCTAATTTTATAGGTATTAGAATTCTTCTTGAATTCTAACATCATCTTTTTCCTAGTTTTTAGTACTACTATACTATTAGGCTATACATTTAGGATTTGTTGTCTCTTTCTACATTTCATTCTTCGAAATCAGGTATCTATATCTATTGTTGCCTACTTGGCTTCTATTTTCTTTGATGTAATGTGTTCCCAGATTGATCACACATTAGTCAAAAAAGGGAAAATGTAATCACCTATAAATGGTCATCTAGACTATTAGCCCCCTTCTTAGCATTTTAGTTAGTTTAATTAATCATTTACCTAGACCAAATTGCTAATAACCAATTAATTTGATTATAACCTATAGTTTCACTATGCTATTCTAAGTTCATTATTTGATTAAAATAACATGTCCCCTTTTAATTAAATAAAAGACCCCATTCTTCCAACCAACTTTAAGTGCACACATAAAGTCCTTTTCTAATTTTCAAATTAAAAGAAAAGGCTTTGTGACTTTTGTCTTATATGACAAGTCAACTTATATTCTATTGGTTGACTTGTGTGTGCACATGGATCACTCCTCTTTTCAAACTCCACCATTGATCATCCATCATCTTCACCTTGATCTCTACCATTTGTATGACTTTAAAATGGAGAGAGCTTTCCCCTTAAAGGATCCATCCACCATTTGAATGTTGTTATTCTACAGGTTTTCTAACAAGTTTCTTTGGAGCTTTGAGGAGAACTTCCATTTCTTGTCTTCATTCTCTCATTCCATCACATTTAGCATAAGATCATATGGAATTCTTAGTATAGTTGCATGTTAATGTAGTTTCTTTGCAAAAGTTTAAATTGCATAGCATAATAGTGGGGTCTATAACACTTGCATATTACTTAGAATAGCTGTATTTTACATTCTCATTCTAGCTTAGCTTCCATCTTGCATTGCATTATTGAGGAACTCCTTGTGGAGATTTTCATTCTTGAATCTCATCTTTGGAACCTCCCATTGCATGTTTTACTAGCAAGAAGTATATTTTTAAGGCTTAGTTGAGAGCCTTCTTATGCTTGAAATATACTCTCTTACACTCCATGGATAAGGAGCTCTAAGCTGGCATCCAAGCATTTTGAACTAATGGAATCCCTTGGATAGAAGGGTTTAGAGTGTGACACCTTTTGAGTGTACAGTTGTCTCACCTCATTGCTTATAAATTGCACATTTAAAACTTATTTTCCCTCCCTCCTAATAGTAGTATAAGAGCTAGATGCCATATTGATACCTAGGGTTTACAAAAACTTAAACAATGAAACTCAACACCAGTAAAATACCTTTCCAATCTGATGAATATGTCAAGTTGTAGTTGAAATCAATTCACAAATGTAAGAATCTGCTATTTCAATTTTCCTTGTTGCTCTTTGCACTCTCTTTGATCTTGAATGAATGCAAATGAGTTGAAAATTGACTATATAACCTGTTTGATATATGACATTGAATTCTTAGTGCTTATATCTATATCCTAGCTATCATAGCAATTTTAACTCATCAGCTTACACATGAATTACACTATGCTCAAAAACAATAGAAAGCTTGGCCAATACTATTACCCATAATAGCTCAGTATTAACTAAAATTTCAAGCTCACTTGATATGGTTGGCAGCAACATGAACACTAACAAAAGTTATAGATTTCTTCCAAGTTCTAACCAATACATTGCATCTTATTTCATGCTTATATGATCTTTTCAGAACTTGGACTTTTGGAACTAATGTAAAGTATATCATTGTGATATTAGTCCCACATACCTTTGATTTCCTAGTTGGAGGTGATATGATCACTTGATTACTAGGATTAAACCTCAAATAAAAATAAAAATTACATGCAAACATAACCAATAACAGAAACTAATAGATCGCACAGAAGAGAACACAAGACACTAAGATTTAACGTGGTTCACCTAATCCCTAGGCTATGTCTACCAAACAAAAAGTCCAATATTATTATGATCCAATTATTACAACCTGATTACAATCCATAATCCCTTACAACTCAATAACACCACAAGAAGTAATTTTTGCATCACACCTTATTGAAGATCCCTAATCCTAAGCCCTTTTATACAAGTATTTTTTCCACTTTAGGGTTAAAATTAGTTACAAAATGTCAGCCATAAATTGGTGAATAAATAATAGTCAATTGGAAAATAAGAGCCAAATTCTTTTCCTATGAAGTATTACAATTTTTCCCTAATCAGTCACCACAAACTAACAATCTCCCACTTAGAGATTGATCATGTAGAAATATCACTACCACATGGGGCTCCCACTGGATCAAACCACCCTAGACTCTATTGTTATTTTATTTTGTTTTGTCTAGAAGACCAATCAAATATGAAAAAGAATTCAAATTCTCCCTTGTCACTACCTTTGTAAACATATCCATTAGATTGTCATGTGTATGGATCTTTTTTAGCTTTAACTATCCATCATCCAAAACTGATCGAATGAAATGGTATCGCAACTAGATGTATTTTTTTCTTTGAATTCAAAGCATAATTCTTCACAAGATGAATGGAACTCTTACTATTTATAAAAAAATAAGTATCATTTTGTGGACGTCCTAATTCTTCCAAGAAGAACTAAAGCCATATCATCTCCTTGGTTGTCTTTGTAGTAGCAACATACTCTACCTCTATAGTGTATAAAACATTAACCTTTTGTAACCTAGAATCCTAGCTCACTATTGCCCCACCAATAGTAAATACATAACCTATAGTACTCTACTTGGTATCAATATCCCCTACCAAATTTGAGTTAACATAGCCCTATAAAGTAGTAGTAGAGCCCGCAAAGTGTAAAAATTTATTGGATGTTCCTCTCTAATATCTGAGAATCCATTTAATTGCATTCCAATGCATAATTACTGGATGACCCATATACCTCCTAACAACTTCCACTGCATGTGTAATAATTAGCCTAGTACATACCATAGCATACATCAAGCTTCATATAGCTAAAGCATAGGGTACCTTGGACGTCTTATCCTCCTTTTCTTATGTCTTTAGACACATCTCCTTAATCAACTTCAAATGACCAAGTAATGGTGTGTTGATAGCTTTAGAATTCACCATAGAGAAATGTTGCAACCTCTTCACAATATAATCAGTCTAAGATAATGTTAATTTCATGCTCTTTCTATCTCTACAAATCTTCATATCAAGGATTTGTTTTGCTGCCCCTAAATCCGTCATAGCAAATGTATGTGCTAACTAACTTTTTAGCCCCTTAATGTGATCGATGTTAGAACCAACTGCAAGCATATCATAAACATATAAATATAAAATAATGTATTTTTCATCATCGAATATCTTAAAATAAACACAATGATCTAAATGACACCTATTATATCCATGCAAATGCATAAAACTATCAAATTTTAGATACCATTGCCTAGGTGCTTGCTTCAAGCTATATAAACTTTTCTTCAATCTGCACACTAAGTTCTCCTTACTTTTACCTAAAATCCCTATGGCTAAGCCATATATATCTCTTCATCCAAATCACCATGAAGGTTGTTTTAACATCAAGCTACTCCAAATGCAAATCTTTAGTAGCCACAATACTTAAAATAGTACCGATAGAAGTCATTTTAATAACATGAGAGAATATCTCATCAAAATCAATGCCTTTTTTCTATGCAAATCGTTTTACAACTAACTTGGCTTCAAAAAATTTCTTACCTCCATCCTCCTCTTAATCTAGAAACTCATTTATTTTGTAAATCCATTTTACCTGTAGGCAACTTGCATAAATCCCATGTCTTATTTTTTAGCAAAGAGTCTATTTCGTCTTTCATTGTAGACTCCCATTGAATCTTAGTATCCACCTACATAGCTTCATCATAACATACAGGTTCACCAACATCTGTTAGTAAAATAGAATACAAAGAGGGATAAAATCTTTCTGGAGGTCTAATTAGCCTTGTTGACCATCTAACATTCACTGATGTGGGTGGTATTTTTTGTTGCAGTTGTTGCACATCATGAGGAATTGTTGGAACATCATCAAATTTTGGAATATAATCCAACACTACATAAGCATCTTCTTTCTTCTCATGTTGCTGCAATAGATCTTCATTCAACACTTTCTCATTGAATATGACATCCTTGCTTCTTACAATTTTATGATTTTTAAAATCCCAAAGCCTATAACCAAATTCATTAATTTCATATCCAAAAAATACATATTTCTTTGACTTAGCTTCTAGCTTGGCTCTTTTTTTAGAATCTATATGAGCAAATACTTCACAATTGAAGGTTTTGATAAAAGAATAACTCACCTTCTTACTAGTCCATGCTTCCTCTGAAATAAAAAATTCCAAAGTATTAAAGGGACCTCTATTAATAAAATATATAGTAGTATTGATAGCCTCTACCCACATATTTAAGGGCAACCCAACATGTAACCTCATTCTCCTTGCATGCTCCATTATAGTCGTGTTCATGCATTCAGCCACTTCATTTTCTTGTGGAGCCCTTAGAATAGTTTTCTATCTACAAATACCATTAGTGAAGCAATAATCTTCAAATTCATGACTGCAATACTCACCACCATTATCAGATCTGAGACATTTTAATTTCTTACCGGTCTCATTTTCAACCAAGCATTTCCATTTCTTAAAAGTTTGAAATGCATTAAATTTTTGTCTAAGCAAATAAATTCATACTTTTCTAGTTGAATCATCAATAAATGTAACATAATAAAGAGAGCCACCAAAGGAAGATACCTAAGCTGGTTCCCATACATATGTATGCACAAGCTCTAATTTCTCACTTTTATTTTCCTTCCCAATCTTCACAAAACTCACTTTCTTTCCTTTTCCATATGCATAACTTTCACAGAAATCCATATTAACACATTTTAGACCTAGTGGAACTTGCTTTGAATGAAGTACTTTCATATCTTCTCACTCATGTTCCCAAGTCTATTGTGCCACATTGTTGTATCAGAATCTACAATATCAATTTGTTCTGCATACTCAACTATAACAATTGTTCCTAAACATTCATTTTTCTGTGAAATAATCAAAGTAGAAGGAATAGTATGACCTATACAAAGATTTAAGGTTCCTACTTTCACACCTTTTTCGACTACAAGGGAACTATTTGAAATCTTCCAATTTTTATTATTAAAAGTAACTCCACAACCCTCATTAGCAAGTTTCTCTACTAAAATTAAATTCCTACTTAGCCTTGAAACATGTCTTACCTCATGTAGTAGCCAATGATTCTCATTTTGCAACTTAATCTTAACTTTTCCCTTTCCAACAATCTAACAATGTTCATTATCCCACAAATAAACAAGCCCAAAATCCCCTTGGAAATAATCAATAAAATAACCTCTATGAGGTGTAGCATAAAATGAAGCACAAGAATCTAAAACCCATGAATCATCAATACTTTCTAAAGATAGAAGAAAAGCATCCTTTTTAGATTTGTTACTTACTACATTTATCTCCTTATTCCCTTTTGGTTTATCTCCTTCATTTTTCTTTCGAGTCCAACAATCTTTCTTCTTATGCCCTAGTTTCCCATAGTACTAACACTTGTTTGGTCCTCTTGATTGAGACCTTTTCCCCTTTGACTTTCCTCTTGATTTCCCATGATTTCTAGAATTATTTCCTATCTCAATCATTCTGCCTCTACTTTGTGCATTCAAAGTACTTCTTGATGTGGATCCACCTAAGGTTTTCCTACTAGTTTCCTCACTCAAAATAACATTGATTATATCATCATATTTTAGGGTATTAGATCCAGAAATAGAATTACTCACAGCTATTGACAAGTCATTCCAACTTTTAAGAAAAGAACACAAAATCAAGAGAGCTCTAATTTCTTCATCAAAATTAATAACCATAGAAGATAACTTATTAGTAATAGTATTAACCTCATTTAAATGATTTTCAATAGACCCACCTTCTACCATCTTCATATTAAATAAACACTTCATGAGAAATACCTTACTTGAAGTGGAGAGCTTTTCATACAATTTTTTTAGGGTTTCCATCAACTCTCCCATCATCTTTTCTTTTGTAATGTTAAATGTCACTAATGGTGCTAGGCATAATCAAATGCTTTCAAGTGCCTTTCTATCTAAAATCTTTCAGTCCTCATTTGTCATAGTTCCCTGGTTCTTAGTTTTTCATTCCAATGGCTTCCATAAATCCTTCTGATAAAGATAGTCCTCCATTTGCATCTTCCATAATTGAAAGTTCTACCCATTAAGCTTCTCAACCCTTAGCTTACACTTATCTTCCATTGCTCCCACTCAACCATGAGACTCCCACTCAACCGTGAGACTTTCTTATAGATGATAACTAAAATAATAATAACCTTGACCTAATACCACTTTTTAGGATTAAACCTCAGATAAAAATAAAAATTACATGCAAATATAACCAATAATAGAAAATAATAGATTGTATAGAAGAGAAAATAAGACACCAAGAGTTAATGTAGTTCACCCAATCCCTAGGCTATGTCCACCAAACAAAAAGTCCAATATTATTACGATCCAGTGATTACAACTTGATTACAACTTGTAATCCCTCATAGTTCAATACTACTATAAGAAGAAATTTTTGTATCATGCCTTATTGAAAATCCCTAACCCTAAGCCCTTTTATACAAGTTTTTTTTTCTTCTTTAGGGTTAAAATTAGTTACAACATGTCGGCCATAAATTAGAGAATAGATAATAGCCAATTGGTGAATAATAGCCAATTTTTTTACTATGAAGTATTATAGTACTTCCTTGATTAGTCACCACAAACTAACTCTATTCCATTGGATAAAGTGACCTCATCAAAATTTGATGTGCTACAATCTTCCTTTTTCTTTCATGTCTTGTTCATCTACACTTTGAATTTCTCAACATCAACTTTCTCTTTACCATTTTTGAATTCATAGCTTGGTGCCTTTGACATAGTTGGGTAATTTTTTTTGATGTGACCAATTTTCAAACAACTAAAGCATGTAGTTTGAATCAACCATCTACTGTAATCACCTCTAAAATGTGTTCTAATGTAATTTTTAGGAGTATGTACATAATCCTGACAATAGTGTCAACTAATCTAGTTTTATAATCCCAATTGTAAGAGATTCTATTGTAGAACAAGATTTAGTATGCAAAGAACATTAACAAATAAAGTAAACATTCACAAACCAAAAAATAAATTCACATATATGTTTAGACAAAGAAAAGAAAAACAAAAAGTGCAAACCTCATAAGAGAAAACACTCCATGCTTTCTTGATTCTGTAGATGTGTCCTTTTGATGTGGATGTATGCTCAAGATGCTCAAAAGCTACTTCAATGGAGGTGGGTAATGGAAAATTGGTAGCTTTGTGAGCTCTCAATTTGGCATTATAAGGGTAAGATTGATGGCTTTGGTTCTCAAAATAGCATGGTAACTTTAGCTCAAAGATTGTTGATGAAATGGCTTGGGATGGGATTCAATTTATAGGCCAAGGGGTAGAGGGATGGAGGGCTTAGATGCAAGGATGGGGAGATGGTTAAGGAGGGCTAAGATGCACTCAAAGGGGAGCACATGAATTGTGCTTGTTTAGCACCAATGGGAAGGTGACACTTGTCACAAGGAGGATGAGTGTGAGAGGGTAGGGTAAAGGGTTGGTTAAAGGCATGATGAGTGGGTTTGAGTATGTAAGAGAGATGTAAGAGGAATGAGTGTGGAAGAGGGAAGAGTGTGGAAGATGGTTGTAAGAGTCATGAGTGGGCTTGTAAGAGTCTTTTATGGTTTGTAAGAGCACTCATGACTTGGTGGTTGGGATTTTCGAGGGGAGACTTTGGTTTGGATTAGGAAAGTCTTAAAATTGTTTAAGGAATGTGACAACATTAGGGGGTGGATTAGGCTTGGGTTTAGGATTATATTAGAGATGTTAGAGATGTGCAAGTGGATGGCATTAATGAGGTTGGGTGAGTTAGTGGCTAAGCTAGGTTAGTATGGGTGGATGGGGTGGATTAGGCTAAATGGAGGATTAGGGATAAGTTAGGGGTTTTTATATTTGAAGATTTTATTTATCAAATAGATTTATTTAATAAATGGGGATTTTTGGAATTAGATAGAAGAATAGGATTTAATTGATAAATAATAGGTTATTTGATTTATCAATTAGGACTATAGATGATTAATTAAATTAATCAACTAGGGATGGCAAAGGATTAATTAAATAAAAATTTAATTAATGATTCCTTTAGAGATAACTAAATAGGATTACTAAAGCGGTGTAATCAAATTTAGGTGTCTACATTTATTGTGATTTACCTTTTCTCGCTTATTTGATGACCATTTGGACTTGGATCTACACTCATATGCTCTGTGTCCATTATTTTGACAATTAAAATAATATCCTTGAAATATTTGTGTGTCCATAGTCTTGGTCCTACATTCATGTTCCTTATGTCCTTGTTTGTTGGAGTTGTAGCAGTTTCCTTTGTAACTTTGCTTAGGATTTTGATTGGAAGTTTTACTCCTACAGACATTAGTTGTATGACCCAATTTACCACAATTATGATAGGTGGGTTTGTATTTCTTACCTTTGTTTTTACTTTTTTCAATGCTTTTGGATGATTCTCCTTTTTCAATAGAGTTGTATCCCAATCCAATAGTATCATTTTTAGGTCTTGGTGACTCCATCAATTTCTTAAAATACTTTACGGATTTAATAGGCTTGTTAAGCTTTTCTCTTTCTTTTTTTAATTCATTCTGTAGTAGGGCATTTTATGTCTCCAAGGTTTTAACCTCAATGTCTTTCCTATTGAGTTCCTGATTTGCAACCATCAATTGATTCATTGTATCCAATTTCATGTTGGCAAGCTTCTACACATCTGATGTCTTTTCTTCCAATCTGTTAGATAGTGTTTTTGTCTTATTCAATCATGAACTTTTATTCTTCATCTTTCTTTTTATTTTTAGTTGTCTCATACAATAGTATAGCATGTGCTTCTTTTTCCATTTTAAGATTTCCAACCTCTTCAGTTAGGGCTCCATTCTTTTCCATCAGATCTACAAATTTTGCATCAAACTCACTTGAGTTTCCATTCTCAAATAATCTATTGATGTCAACCTCTTTGTATTGTGTGTCATTTTTTTCAATAGCCATCTATTTCCTTCTCTTTAATGAGTGCTCAACTCATATCTTGCTTCATTCAATTGATGTAAAATAAGTTGTATGTTAGTTACCTAATTTTCAATAACTTTTCCCAACTTGTAGACTTCCATCTTCAAGATCTCTCTTCCAAGTTGTAAAGCTTTCCTTTCCAAAGAACAAGGCTTTGATACTAATTATTGGAAACAACAATGTGAAGCTAAATACTAAGACTGGGGGGTGGGGTGTGAATCAACTCTTTAAAACTTTAACTAATAAAACATTCACTACACATCCATGTCATCAATTGCATGTAAACTAAAATAGTAAACTAAACATATCCATAGTTGAATTAATAAACACATATAACGCAAGATATTTTTTACCCAGAAACCTTCAAATGAGAAGGTAAAAATGAGGTGAGGATGACACTCACAAATCTTTACTACTATAGTTCTAAAGTGTGTCCAATAAAGGTTACAAGAAATTTGATCATAAACTATGATCTACCTTATAAAAGTTCTACCATATTAAAGCCTTACGAAGACTATTAGGTCTCACCCTATTAAAGGATTTCAACACCCTACTAGAAGTGTGCTTGGTTAAAGGACTTCAATTTACAATGAAGTAAGCATCATGTTAAAGGATTAACAAAATCCTACTAGGACTACTCTATCAAGATATTTTGACTAATTCACCTGTTAGAATGTTTTAGCATTGATCGTTTGGTTAGCATTGGTCTACTAGATATCAGATCTTCTCTTTCCAAGTATGTCCTTGATCCTCCTAATCAAATATGTCTTCTTTATCCTCTAACTGCTCTATTCTATAAATTGATTATGTAATTCAATCCTTTCACATCTCATTAGTCACCATGAATGCTTTTTCTATGCATGCAAAAATCCTCCTTCGTACTCTTCTCACATGCATTAAATTCTTTAGGGTTTTCCCTTCCTAATAATACTTAGGTGACCTAAGGTTAGATAAGAATCAATGATTGTGATTCATCTATTTTTCTTCTTAATTCATCCCTTTATTTGATTGGTTTCATGTACTGCACAAGGATCATCAACATAGATGCATCCTTATCTTTTTGAATCATAAAACAATCATAAAGTTGGTACAAAAATGGTTTACATAGGAGTTTGTGACATTAAAAACAACTATGTACAAAACTATTTACTCGGCACTTGATGTCTCTAATTCTCAACATACACTATATCCTTAGTGTTGTAACTTGGCATCTGAATCACTCAATATAAATTGACTTTCTCATCACTAGAGTGACTTAGCACTATCTATTTTCATGGAACATATTGGTGCTCATCACTAACTATCTACATTTACTTTACATGCATTATCTAACAACTTATGCTCATCATATACTACTTTCTTGATATGAAGGATGTTCTATTAAGTAATGACTTAAGTGTATTGTCACTCTTATGTCAAAACCACAATGAGATCAACATATCATACATCAATTCCAAAATTAGAATGAAATGATGTCCATGTTAGCATATTGTATGATATACATGGATAACTCATGAAGTTGTGAATGTTATGAAAAAATAGAATATCTCACCATGTTAGTCGATAACTAAAGAAGAAATGTTACCTAAGTAAGTAGAGTTAGAAGTGGAGTTGATATATACCAAGTTTTAGATGATAATCTAATAAAAAATAAGAAAATTTTGGAAGCTAACATGACCAAATTATAGATTGTAACCAAGTATAGTGTATGGAGCAAATTATATGCCCTAACAACACATTGAAGGCAACATTTAACATAAATAGAGTAAAAATAATTCATTTGGTTACCCTATGTTTATGAGAACAACAGAGAGAATTAAGGTGATTTGAGTTAGAATTTGAGAGAAAAAGGATCATTAGTGCAAATCCCTAAAATAATCCAAGTGGAAAGGTTAATTCTAGAGAAAAATGAGCAAACCATAGATATATGTTCATCATAACCCTAGTTCACAATGATGGCTTCAAGCTCTACATCTATGAAGGAAAGTGCTATAAAATTAATTAGGAATGAAGTATGTGAGGAGTAAATGTAATAACTATACCTAGAAATTTTTATACAAATAGAGAAGGTAGGGTATATTGTCTACCATTCCACCTAGTGTTTTACCTATCAATGACATTTGATCATTTTATCATTGTAATATTGGGGAAATTGATGATTATGAACCAAGGGAAGCATATGAGGAACTATACGATGATAGAAATTTGAAGGATGAATTAAAACATTTGGAGACCAATGGTATTACTCATACCTTTCACTTCCCAAAGCTTTTCAAAGTGGATTGGATCTATATTGTTCTTAGTAGAGTACATGACATAAAGATATGGTTAGATGAACCCATTCAAATTACTTGTGATGTTATCGACATAGTCACTGGGTATCCTATAATCAACAAGGTCAAATTTTTTTTTACTACTTCCAAGAATGAAAGTGAAGAGAAAACTAAAGTGCAATGGGTTTGAAGAGGTCTAAAATTAGATACACCAATTAAGAGATAAAATTTAGAGTGTATGCAATTATATACAAATCTTTCAATCCAGCAAGCACAATAGTGTACTGTGCATGTAGTAGACATGGCTTAAAAAATAGTAAAGAAGGATCATGAGTATGACCTTGTCAAGTTGTAGCTACAATAACTATTAGAAAACATGATTACAATTCGGGTTGCTAGAACAAACACATGTAAGTTTGGATCATTGTAATTTTTTGTTTTCTTCCACATGCAAAATTATTTCCCAAGTATTGGTCCAGTGAATTAGAATTCAGATACCCTCATAATATATTAGATAAATGAATATGTTAAAACTCTTGTAAATAATTTCAATAACATAATGAATCATTACTTTGAGAACTTTAAAGAAAGGATCAACAAGAGATACCAAATTACATCATAGTTAAAGGAAAAATATAATGATGATGTTCATTTCTTGGTTGACACTGATAATATTAGGTGAAGGCTTCTATTCCTAGGGTTGCATGGCTTACACCCATGGATTATGAAGTAAACATTAATTAGGCCATTGAGGCCATAGAAGCCTTAAAAAATGATCTTGATAATCTCAAGTTTGGAAATTATGAAACAACCAAGAAAAATATCACTATGGACATTGTAATGCCTAAGACTGGTAGGAAAGAAAAGAAAATAATTAAGAAATTGGAAGGTGCATTAGGTGTGAGCAAGAATGATCAACCATTGCAAATAAATAAAGGAAAAGGTGAAGATTAAGATAAGGAAAAATCCATAGTGTTTGTTGATCCAAAAGATAAGAAAGGGAAGAAGAGACCACTTGCAACACCTACAAGCCCAAAGAACACTAGATCAAGGACACATGCTACTCAAAATGAGAAACACCCATTGAAGAAAGGCACACTTAAGGTGATTAATCCCACACAAGAAGATGTTAAAAAATATTAGAAGAAAAAAGGGGTAGCTAGGTCTTCTACTAAACTAACTCAAATGAGAAGAAAGCTAATTATGAAGGATGATGATGATATCTAGAAGATAGTGAAAGGATAGATTCAAAAGAGGTAGGACACTTTTTTATATCTATAAATGTTAAACCCAAATATGTAGACGACATGGAAAAATTATTTGTGTGAACATGGTGGATTAGGTTCTTTTTAATACTTAAAGTATGAGAAAATTAATGAAGAAGATCAAAGGAAGATATAAGATGTTGTTATAGATATGATGGCTAAATTTAAGAACACTCTAATAGAAATTAGAAACATGATTCCCAAGGATTTGTATAGAAAAGTTAAACATAGATGGCAATATGCCATGATTAACAAGAGATAGATGAGGGAAAGATCATTATCCATAATGATGTCTGACCTACATATTTTAGAATAAAAGAAGCAATAAAAGTGCATAGTAAAATATTTTACCCAAATATAAAGCTTTGAAACTTGTATCTATAAAAATGAAAGATGTTAAAGCCAATGGACAAACCATATGGAGAAAAATTCTTCAAAATTAAGGAATCTAGTGAAACTATTAATATTGAAGATACCGAGAACCAACAAAATGTGAATCTAGACAACCAAGAAGATGATTTTGGTCACATAATTGTACTTGAGGTAAAAGATAAAATAACCATAGAAGATGCACCTAATGAGGATCCTATTGAAAGTTTGAAGAAAGATGGGATGTTTTGGTTGAAACCAAGAAGAAGGATGAAGGACCTACATCTACTGAGAAAGCCTTTTCTCACATACCTAGGTATACACTAGTAATTGAACAAATCAAAACATACCCTACCAATGAGACCAAAGATGATCCAAAAAAGGAGAAAGAAATATCTATTGGTTCATTACATACTCTAGCTAAGAGTAAAAAAAAGGTTGTAGACACTAAGCACCAAGATCAGAGTGCATTGGGGAATACAAGGCCAAACCAAGATAACAAATAGAAAGTTGAAGGTAAACTTGATAGTAATACATGAATATAGGGTGATTCTACCAAATCTCAAGTAGTCAAATCAACTATAGATAAAGAAGCACTAGTCCATGAACCTTTGAGTGAGAGAAAAATTGGGCATGCCATACTGAAAGTAGAAATGTAAGCAAGAGTGAAAACTTATCATTGTCTACATGTACACCTAACTATGTGTACAATTCCACATTTTTATACCCATTCTTTGTACAAAAGTTAGAAGAGTAGAAAAATAGAAAAGAAAAGAATATGACATACCTTAGTTAATCTGAGGAAACTCCACATATAACACATTCAAATAGTCACATTACCAAATGTTAAGCCAGAAGAAAAAATAAAGAGAGAGAAGAAGGAAGATGAAGTCAAGGTAGAAGCTCACCATGTGATTCAAGATTCATCAATTCCACTAATGCTAGAAGTCTCCCTAAGCACTAGTCACATGGAAATAAAAAGAAGAAATTTGAAAAAGAAAAAAGAAGAGAGCACAAGCATTGATATCTAATATGGTTATATTAAATGAGGTTATAATTATACCTTATGGGATCCTAATACCTTAGATGATGAGAAAATAGAAATCTAGACCAAGATCTATGAATAGAAAAGGAGAAAACAAGATTGAGGAAGGAGAAAAAACAAAAGTAGGTTCTAAATGATGTTAAGGATATCTTACTTGAAGCAGTACCTAACATTTCAATCAATGAAAAAGCACCAATATTGGATCAACTTGTGCATATAGTTGATAAACTGAATGATCTAGCTATTAACACTATGTCAAAGTTGATGCAAAGAGAAGAAAAGAAGTTTGAGAGTAAAGTTCTAGAGAAGGTGTCAACAACCATTGCACTTCAACAAGTTGGATTTTCATCTACTTTTATCAAGCTGAAGATAACAATACAGACTTTTATTTCTTTGTTACAAAAAATATGTGATATTTCATCTCTCATGAAAGACATAAAGGACAAAATAAAAAAGGTGAATGAAGACTTGAAGTCTAGTGTTGCTTCTCTTAATATAGAACCAAGTACATCATCTATACACTATTCCAAATGGTTGTTGTGGTTGTGCTTCCTTCCTTTCTGGAGAAATGTGAATTGTAGTGGTTTGAGTTGGTAATTGTTGAAAGGACTATTGGGTGTTAAAAAAGTACAGTAGTCTCTATCCTCTATAGGATTCTTTTACTATCCACTATAGTATCCATGGGGGTTATCTGTTGTTATCCACTCTATTGTTTGTCAATTATCTATGCATTGGGGAGTATACTATGCTTGAATTCTCATCCTAAATCGTATCTATTGCAAAATAGGGGTTATCCACTACTGATGTTTGATTATCGGCTACATTCTAAGGGCCCAATTGTACAGATGTTATTTCTAGAATCTAAAAAGGTCCCCTACTATTTGAATGGCCTAGGGAATGTAAGAAAATATAAGCTATAGGAGATTTTTCCTAGCATCTAAGCCATAGGGTATTGCTCTAAGAATCTAAGTTGTAGGATTTTGCACTAGTTTTCAATATGGTTTGATAGAGGAATACAAAAACTAAGAGAAAAGTAAATGAGATTTAAGGGTTGTTGTTACCTCATTTTGAGGTCATCCAACATCACATTAAGATTTCTAAGGAGTTAGTTACCACCCCAAGACTATTAATAGAATATGAAATGAATACCCTTGTTTCTCAAATATAGGTTGAATATAAATCACTTTAGTTGATAAGAGAAAATTGGGATAAAATGGCTACAATCATGTTGAAGCAACACAAGGAGTTTATTGATCATTTTGGACTGTACACTCGAAAGTGTCTCACTCTAAACCATTCTATCCAAACGATTCCATGAGTTCGGAATGTTCGGATGCCGGCTTAGAGCTCCCTATCCACGGAGTGCAAGAGAGTATATTTTAAGAATAAGAAGGCTCTCAGATGAGCCTTAGAGATACTCTTCTTGCTAGTAAACCATGCAATGGGAGGTTCCAAAGACAAGATGCAAGAATGCAAATGTCCCAAGGAGTTCCTCAAGAACGCAATGCAACTAAAGATTAAACTAGAATGAATATGAAAAATGCAGCTATTCTAAGCATGGATGAGAGTGTTACAATACTATTAATAAGCTATGTGAGATAGATTATTGCAAAATAGAAGCTAAACTAACATGCAACATGAATCTAAGCTAAAATGCTATGGTATGAGAGAATGTAGACAAGAAATAGAAGTTCTCCACAAAGCTCCAAAGAAACCTGTTAGAAAACCTGCAGCATAACAATGTTCAAAAGATGGATCATTGAGGGGGAAAGCTCTCTCCCTTTTAAAGATGTATGGACGGTGGAGATCAAGATGAAGATGGTGGATGATCAACGGTGGAATTTGAAAAGAGGAGTGATCCATGTGCACACACAAATCAACCAATAGAATATAAGTTGACTTGTCATATAAGACAAAAGTCACAAAGCCTTTTCTTTTAATTGCAAAATAGAAAAAAGACTTTATGTGTGCACTTTAAGTGGGTTAGAAGAATGGGGTCTTTTATTTAATTAAAAGGGGACATGTTCTTTTAATCAAATAATGAACTTAGGATAGCATAGTCAAACTATAGGTTATAATCAAATAAATTGATTATTAGCAATTTGGTCTAGGTAAATGATTAAATTAATTTAGCCAAAATGCTGAGAAGGGGGCTAATAGTCTAGATGACCATTTTTAGGTGATTACATGGACTACATTCAAAGTAAGTTACTATTTTTTGTTGATGCTAAACACTTTTTGAAATCAATATCAAAAAATGGGGATAGATAAGGTATATTGTTTTTTCATAATGTTTGTTTACATTATAGTTAATATAGATATCTAAGGAGCAAGTTTTGCAAACAAAACATTTTTTGGAAAATATTTTGAAAAACAATTCATTACCTAATGAGCATGTACATAGGAGATTGTTTATAAGTTTGTATATAACTCCAAGTTATATGAAGCATAAAGTTTTTTCCACCAATGTCAAAGGTGAAGAATGTTACTCCCATAAGTACCCATGAATAATATATTGCCAATTAGTATAAAAAAGATGAATAAGAAGTTATGTACATGATAGGCAGTGCACATATTATTGAGTTATGTAATGCTTGAGCATGAAAGAAGAGAAGGTCAATAATATAATGCATACTCTCTAAGAATAGGTATATACCGAGCTAGATAGAGACAACTAAGCTAAACAAGTATACTTGAGAAGAGAACTCCAGCAAATGATAGTAGAGTGAACATTATACTTACCAAGTAACACATAGGCTACATAAGAGTTAGAATTGGCAAAAATATTGATGTTAATTCGTCATATGGAGTGGGGAAAGAAGATACATGTGTTTCAAAGAAAAGATTTGAAAATATGTCTTGAAATTTGTGACTTAACTATTTTATGATTTCAAGGAATAGGAGACCAATAAGAATACAGTAAAGAAAACAATGGAGCAAAGAATTGATCTCATTTTAATTTTGAGAAATGAGTGACAACACACTTAATTCATACTCAAGCAAAGCACAGTGCATGTCGAGCATCAATTGTTAGACAATACATGCCAAACAATATACTTAGTTAGTGTTGAGCACTAGTGTGTGTCGAGCAGAAAATATGTGCCAAGTCACTCCAATGATGAGAAAGTTAATACATGTTGAGTCATTCAAATATTGAGTAAATAATGAATGTTGAGTCATCCAGAAGTTGAGTTACAACATTGAAGATACAATGAGTGCTAAGCATCAAAGCTTTTAAGTATCGAGTAAATAGGTTTTGGCATAGATGTTTGTAATGGCACAAACTCTATGTGAACCATTTTATGTGGACTAAGGTTTTTTTTACGATCATATAGGATAAATATGGATGTATATTGAGAATCCCTATGCAAAAGCATGCAACCAATCAAATTAAGGGATGAATTTTGAGACAATACAGATGAATCACAATCTTTGATTCCAACACAACCCTAGCCCAACAATGTTCTTATAAGGAGAAAAAACCCTAAAATAATTTAAGGAGGAGAGAGTGTGAATAGTAAGTCTAAGAGTCATTGAAGATGATAAATACTAAGAAGCAAGAGAAAATTCATGGTGACTAAGGAGTTGTAAGAAAGGAATAAATTCTAGAATTAGTTAGAGGAGAATAAAACATAGTAGAGAGAGGACATAGGAGACATATATAATCAGTAAGATCAAGCACACATCAAGAAAGAGAAGATCTAATATGTAGCAAAGAGTTGCTAATTGAAGGATCATGGTGTTGAATCATTTTAATAGGTGAATCAAAGTAAATCTCCTGATAGTGTAACCCTAAAAGGTTTTTTGTAAATCTCTTAATAGAGTGGTTACTTCATTAGGAGTTTAACTCCTCTTACAAGGAACACTTTTAGCAGGGTGTTAAAATTTTATAATAGGGTGAGACTTAACAGTCTTTGTAAGCCTTTAATAGAGTAGACCTTTCACAAGGTATATCATAGTTTGTGATCAAACAATTGTAACCTTAATTGGATAGACTTTATAACTATAGTAGTGAAGATTTTTGGGTGTCATCCCCACCCTAGTTTTACCTTCTCTTTGGAGGGTTTTTGGGTAACCAATATCTTATGCCAAAGTGTTATTTACTTTATATTTTGAATGACATGCATGGATAGTTATTTTAGTTTACATATCTAGATGAATGTATTAGATGGATGTGAGGTGAATATATTTTGGTTAAGTTTTTGAAGTGTTGATTCACCCCCCTCCCACAATTCCCTTTTCCAATAAGTATTTTCAATAATTGGTATTAGAGCATTGGTTCTCTTGGAGGAAAGCTTGACAACTTGAGAAAAAAGATCTAGAAGATGGAAGTCTAAAAATTGGGAAAGGTTATTGAAAACCAAAAGATTGAAATACAACTTATCCTACATTAGTTGAATGAAGCAAGAGATGAGTTGAAGAGCTCATTGAAAAGAAGGAAAGAAATGGCTAATAAACTAAATGACACTCAATAAAAAAAGATTGAAACTACTAGACTATTTGTAGAAGGAAACTCTAGAGAGTTTGATGAAGTCATTACAAATTTGATGGAATAGAATGGTGCCCTAATTGAAGAGGTCAAAAATCTTAAGAGGGAACAAGAAGCACAATCAATATTATTATGTGAGAAAATTGTATTAAGAAACAAAGCTAAAGAAGACAAAGTCATGATAGAAGAAGAAAAAAGGATATTGGCTAACATATTGGAAGGGAAGACATTAGATGTGGAAAAGCTTGCCAACATGCAATTGGATATAATGAATCAACTAATGATTGCTAAAAATGAATTGAATAGAAAGGATATTGATATCACAACCTTGAAGTCACAAAATGACTTATTGTAGAATGAATTGAGAGCTGAAAGAGAAAAGCTTACCAAGTCAAGTGAAGCCATCAAGTATGTTGAGAAATTGATGGAATCACAAAGATCTATTAATTATACTACTAGATTGGGTTACAACTCTATTGAAGAAGGAGAATCATCCAAAAGTGGTGAACAAAGGAGCAAAAAAGGTAAGAAGACCAAACCACTTGTCATAATTGTGGAAAGCTAGGTCATACAACTAATGTTTGTAGGAGTAAAACTGTCAACCAAAGCCCTAAGAAAAAAATTAGACGAGTATGCTACAATTACAAAAAATAAGGACATCAAGCACATGAATGTAGGACCAAGACCATGAATACTCAAATTTTAAGGATATTGCTACAACTATCAAAAATATGGACACAAAGCATATGAGTGTAGATCCAAGCCTAAATGGTCATTAAACAAGCAATCAAAGGTAAATCATAATGGAAACTCTTACAATTGGAATTACAACACAAAGTACAGTTGTCACTATTGTCAAGAGTATGGTCATGTTCTTAATAATTAAATGAGAACACATTTTAGAAGTTATTACAATAGATGGTTGAGTAACACTACATGTTTTAGATGTTTGAAGATTGATCATGCAAGCAGAAACTATTCAACAAGATCACTAGCACCAAGCAGTGAATTCAAAAAGGCTAAAGAGAAAGTTGATGTTGAAAAGGTCAAGTGTAGATGAACAAGACATGAAAGAAGAAAGAATATTTTAATAAATCAAGTGCAAAAGAGGTCACTTCATCCAATAGATCAATTGACCATATCACCCCCATCTAGGTAATCAAAAGGTATATATGGGATTGATATTTCAAAGTTAGATTATGCATCAATTCCAAGAATCTACGATCTAAAGAGTACATATATGCATGAATTAAGATGAAATGGAATGGATGGAACCTAAGGAAAATCTATAGTTTTGTTGTTGTTGCACTGCGCATAGAAAGTTTCATAATAGTTGCCAAGCATGAAGGAAATTTTTGTTGATGTTGAGCTATTTAGTATGATAGTATTGGCTGAGTTTGTTATATTTTTTGAGTGAGGTAGAAATTATGTGTAAGCTAAGTGAGTTGGAAATTCTATGTATGTCGAGCTTATAGTTGTGCAAGCATTCAAATTTTATTGATGAATATTAAGGGTTATATAGTCATTTATGGACTCATTTTCATTCATCTAAAATAGAAGAGTGCACAAAGAGAATGAAAGAAAATTGAGAAAGATGATTGAAGCATTTGTGAACTAGATTTAGCTACTACTTGGCATCAATCATTAGATTCAAAAGGTATTTATTGTGTGTTGAGCTATGTTGTCTAAATTTTTGCAAACCCTAGTCATTGAGATGGTGTCTAGCTCTTCTAGAACTGCTAGGAAGAAATGAAATTAACTTTTTATTGTTTAATTAATTACAAATGATGTTAGACAACTGCCTTTCTAAAAAATATTCAAGATAGCTTATAAGGGAGATCTATCTAGTGCATTATCAATGATAACCTCACAAGTTCTCATGATTTAGGATGTTAGGTGTTGCTACACTTGCAAAGTTGGTAGTATTGGGGACATGCAAATTAAAGAATTGTATAACAGACTATGTGTGGATGGAGTTTTGAGGGAAGAAAAAAAATAGAAAGGAAAGAGTTGATCCGTCCCCTAGATTTCCCCAATATATTCAAAATGGAATGGATAAAGATTTTTCTTAGAAGAATACATGAAAACTTAATATGGTTGGAAAAGGGACTCATCAAGATAATAAAAAGGATCATCAACTAAGTAATAGGGTATCCAACCTTAGATAGACCTAAGTGTTAGAAACAATAGTCCACCAAGATAACTGGGGGGTGGGGGGGTGAATCAGTTATCAAATAATTAAACAACTAATCTTCATTAAAAAAATTTAACCATTCAACCAAAGTAAACATCAACCATACAAAGATGCACACAAACAATTACACCAGACATGTTGACTAGGGAGACCCTTGATTAGAGGGAAAACCATGGTGGGAATGATGCCCACAAGATGATCTAATAATATAAATATTCCTTGTTAGAGGATAGCAGATGTTAGGATTTTGTTATAGCATTTAGTACAATGAATCCCTATTATGAGACTTTGAATCCATATTACAAGATTCCAACCCTATTAGGAGTTGCAGTATAACGTATGCAAGAAGAGCCCATTGTCCAAAAATGGAATTTCAACTACAATAAGAACTCACTACTCAAAAAATCAATTTACTAGAATCTTCTTCTTTCTTCTATACTTTCCTCTATCCTATCAACTAAACCAATCTCTATCAAACCTTGCAG
The DNA here is from genome assembly GCA_028749045.1 of Cupressus sempervirens. NCBI lineage: Eukaryota > Viridiplantae > Streptophyta > Pinopsida > Cupressales > Cupressaceae > Cupressus > Cupressus sempervirens. Next base: position 502,588,506 of record CM053786.1, read on the forward strand.
ACTAGGCCACAAACCTTGGATCACTCAGAAAAACCTCGACAATGAAGTTTCCTTCACTTCTACACTACTCTACTCAACTTCACATTCCATACTACTCTATTGGTTTCTAAACATTCACAAGTCACATATCACCATGCCATGATAAAGGAAAATATCATTCCTTTATACCAAGTCCATAAAATAATTCTTGAGTTGGTTATTAGTCCTTCTCAATTAATCCTTATAGGACCTCACTAAGAACACATTACACTTAGTGATAACATAAATCTTCCACCTTGCAACTTGAATCAATTTTTGTACACACAATATCATGATGAGTGATCTTATCCACATCATCACTAACATGTCTTCTTCATGTCCTCAACCTCAATCCTCAGGATATCAATTTTTCTAGGAGGTATAACAAGTTTACTAGAACATGCCTCTGTAAACTCTATCTCAAAACAAACATCACCAAAACTTACATAATTTCTTCTAGAGTTGTCCTTTTTCCTTTCAACATTAACTATATAATCTAGATACTCCAAAGTATCTCTCATAACCTCAGGTGGTTATTGTGCTCAATTACCTGTCTGTACTAACTTAATCTTTTTGCTATTCTTCTATCAGATACCATAGAAGACATCAAACATGCTATGTTGACATCAATGACAAACTTAGTCATGAATATAACATATCATCATCAAACCAATCTTCCAACAATCTTGCCAATCTTCCAACAATCTCCCCCTTTGGCATTGATGGAAACATAGATGAAAAAATTTTAGTTCCAAGAATACCAACAAATGATAAATATTCTTCAAATCATCTTCATAAATCACACTCCCCCATTAATATACCTCAATGTGCTCAGTACCAAACTATTATTACAAACAAATTCATGCCAAACTTTTCCTTTAGTATAATACTTTCCTGCAATACTTCTCCCCCATAATATAATTTTTTTTATGCCATACTTTCTCCCCCATTGACATTAATGTCAAAGGTTTCTACAACCAACATCTTTGCATCAAACTCTACAACAACTGATACTTTCTCAGCTCAAGTGTCAAAATACACTATTCAAAACAACATCAACAACATCAATAAGAGTCTTGCATGACTCTATCCATCATAGATACTCCCCCATATAGGAAGCATTAGTGTCTAGTCTAGACAAACAATGGTGCTTACTTAGACCAATGCACTCTTTCATCTTCTTATCTGATGTAGGAAGTGACATAACCCCAAGCATGCCTCACAAATACTCAAAAGTCTCTTTGGGAAGAGTCTTAGTGAATATATCTACAATGTGCTCTTTAGTGCTCACATACTCTAATTTAATTTCCTTTTCTGCAACTTTTTCTCTCAACATATGATACTTAATAGAAATATGCTTAGTCTTTGAATGCAATACTAGATTCTTAGACATATTTACCATGCTTGTGTTGTCACAATGTATAACAATAGGTTCACTAATTTCTATCCTTATATCCTACAACATCTACTTCATCCAAATTACTTGATTGCAATTATTTGCTGCTACAACATACTCTTCTTTTTTTGTACTTTGAGATGTATAATCTTGCTTCTTGCTTAACTAAGAAACTAATCTTCCTCCAACAAAGAAAGCTCCTCCACTAGCATTTTTTCTATCATCCATACTGCCTACCCAATCTGCATTAGTATAAGCACTTCAAGTAAAATGATTAGACCTATCATACCATAATCCAACTTCTAAAATTCCTTTTAGATATCTAAATATCCTTTTTATTGCTGCATAATGTGCTTCTTTGGGATCAACCTAGAATCTTGCAAAAATTCCAACTACAGTTGCTATATCTAGCCTTGTGTGAGTCAAATAGTGCAAACCTCCAATCATAGATATGTACTTCTTCTGCTCAATAGTAGGTGTCTCATCCTTTGTAGATAACTTTTGTCTAGTTACCATAGGTGTTCCAATAGGTTTACATGTTTCTAAACCAAACCTTTTCAGTAAATCCTTCAAGTACTTAGTCTAAGAAATAAATATTCCTTCTTTACTCTATACTATCTACAATCCTAAGAAATACTTCATCTCCCCTATCATACTCATTTCAAATTCTTTCTTCATTTCTTTAGAAAATTTCTTACTTTATTCATCATTTCCTCCAAATATGATATCATCAACAAATATTACCAAAATCATCAAACCAATATCAATTTCTTTCCAATACAAATTACTATCTACCATATCTTTGCTATATCTGAGCTTTTTCAGATGCTTATCCAATGTTGCATACCATATTCTAGGTGCTTGCTTCAATCCATACAATGCTTTCCTTAGTCTACATACTATGCCCTTGTCATCTATCAAAGGACATCCTTTAGGCTGCTCAATATATACCTCTCTTCAAGTTCTTCATTCAAAAATATTGACTTGACATCCATTTGATATACTTTGAATTTTTTCTATGCTACATAGGCTAAGAATAATCTTACAACTTCTATTCTAGCCACTAGAGCATAAGTCTCATCATAATCTATTCCTTCTTGCTGTGAATAAACTTTACATACCAATCTTGCTTTATTTTTTACAACTTCTCCTTGCTCATTCATCTTGTTCCTAAATACCCATTTGGTTCCTATCACATTCTTATTTGTTGGTCTAGGGACCAATTCCCATGTCTCATTCATTACTATTTGATCCAATTCCTCTTTCATTGATTTATTTCCAATAATCATCTTTACATGCTTCATCTACCTGTGCAACTAAACATTTAATTTTAATAGGATTCATAGATTTGTTTCCTATTCTAATTACTTTCCTTCTTTGTCTTTGATCATGCATGTCTTTTTGTGAACTGCAACTAATAACCTTTGTCTACTAATTGTCCAACACTCAAAATATTGTGTTTTAAACCATCAACAAAGTATACATCCTTAGTATTAGTTTTACCATCAAGAGTTATAGATCCAATACCTTTTACTTGGCAATGTAATCACCTAAAAATGGTCATCTAGACTATTAGCCCCCTTTTCAACATTTTGGCTAAATTAATTTAATCACTTACCTAAGCCAAATTGCTAATAATCAATTTATTTGATTATAACCTATAGTTTGACTATGCTATCCTAAGTTCATTATTTGATTAAAAGAACATGTCCCCTTTTAATTAAATAAAAGACCCCATTCTTATAACTCACTTAAAGTGCACACATAAAGTCCTTTTCCTATTTTGCAATTAAAAGAAAAGGCTTTGTGACTTTTGTCTTATATGACAAGTCAACTTATATTCTATTGGTTGATTTGTGTGTGCACATGGATCACTCCTATTTTCGAATTCCACCATTGATCATCCACCATCTTCATCTTGATCTCCACCGTCCATACATCTTTAAAAGGGAGAGAGCTTTCCCCATCCATGATCCATCTTTTGAATATTGTTATGCTGCAGGTTTTCTAACAGGTTTCTTTGGAGCTTTGTGGAGAACTTCTATTTCTTGTCTACATTCTCTCATACCATAGCATTTTAGCTTAGATTCATGTTGCATGTTAGTTTAGCTTCTATTTTGAAATAATCTATCTCCCATAGCTTATTAATGGTATTGTAACACTCTCATCCATGCTTAGAATAGCTGCATTTTTCATATTCATTCTAGTTTAATATTTAGTTGCATTGTGTTCTTGAGGAACTCCTTGGGACATTTGCATTCTTGCATCTTGTCTTTGGAACCTCCCATTGCATGGTTTACTAGCAAGAAGAGTATCTCTAAGGCTCATCTGAGAGCCTTCTTATTTTTAAAATATACTCTCTTGCACTTCGTGGATAGGGAGCTCTAAGCCGACATCCGAACATTCCAATCTCATGGAATCGTTTGGATAGAAGGGTTTAGAGTGGGACACTTTCGAGTGTACATTTTTTTGCGCTCACCGTGGGGCTTGAATCAAATTTCTAGCTCCATTTACTTTTATTTTTCATCTCTGGTTTTTTACAGCAGCATATTGGATCTAATCAAATGCTTTTGTAGAATTATCACTTTGATTTTAAGGCCAACCCATAAGTAAATTGGTTTGAAGGTCAAAAACTTAGTTGGTTTAAAGATTTGATTATATCTTTTAAACCGCTTAGAGTTTGGTTCTAAAAAATGTTTTGCAGGTTGGATATATGCTCAAAATATTTCAGTCCAATTTGCAGAGCATTTTGACATTATTTTCAGGAGTTATGAGTTTTTCTTAGTTTTTCATAAAAAGTTGTTTCTGATCGCAAATCAGCGATTTTTTTTTAAAAACTTACATTTTCAGAAATCTTTTTCAATTATAATGGGGGTTTTTTTTTGTTTTTTGAATTTTGAAGTCGTATTAAAGATCAAAAACTCGATTTGATAAATTTGGTCTGTTTTGACAAAATTGATCTCTAGAGCCCAAATGAAGAGATTTTTTAAAATTTCTTGCATTTTTGGAAAGCTCTCTGATTTTTAATAGGGGTCTCTTCTTTTCATTTTCATTTTTGGATACAAAATCATAGTAAGCAAGTCCAATCTTGTTGACTAGGTCAAAATCAAAGAGTAAAAATGAGAGCATTTGTGATTAACTTGCACTTTCTTTGCATGCACTTGGTTGGAAGATAAATTGGATTTTTGAGGCAACTCATCACTTTTTATTGCAGATTTTTATGTTATTTCATACTAACTTTTGGTGCTAACAAGTTGTGATTACAGGTTGCTATCTTTATGAAAAAAAAAATTTGAAATATTGCATAAAAAGAACGCATGTCAAAGCTTCAAATGCACAAGGGCTACTAACGATTGTTTGTAGGGCTGCCCAATGCATAAAAACCCAATTTTTCTTGTTTTTTACTTTTACATGTGCGACACATACTAGTTGTTTATTTTTAGGCACATAAAATTTGTGATTGGAGTCTTTTGGTAATAGGAGAGTATGCTCTTCACCCTTGTGGTGAATCAGAAATCTTGACTTGCCATTTGATTTCAAAAGCAAGGGGTAACTGAATCTTCTTGGCATGTTTGGGAGAAAATGATTGGAATAGGAGAGTATGCTCTTCACCCTTGCAGTGAATCAGAAATCTTGACTTCCAAAAGTTGATCCACTCTTTGTGTAGTTTAGAATCCTTTAGAGGGCCTGCTCTCGGACAACCTGAGAGGAACGACCCAAGTGGGGACAAGCTGATTACCTGGCTCTTCCAACCCACTATAAACTCAAGGCTACCAAGGACACAAAACTTTGGTAGACATAGTGTTTGTCTTCGCCTAGTGTAATTGAGAGCAAGAGGAACACTATGAACGGAAGCCCTATCTAAACACCCTAAGTTAGTAACTACCCTTTTCGAGCCGCTCAACTTCTTGGTGCAAGGATTGATCCTAGTGGACTACCCGGATCACCCCAAGATTTACACTCACCATATGTGTTCCCTTGGTTATGCTTATGGCATTTCAATGACAAAGCCAATATCTCTTATGGGCAACCACTTGGTGTGAGGCAAAGGAGCATCAAGTGTGGGCCAAGTTGTTGAGTAATGAACCATGTCCTTTAGGTAGATATTGCTTGATGTGTTCTCGAATGTGCTAGACCTATGGAAATCTTTGGAACATACACATGATGATAATTTTAGGGAATTCTTTTGAGACCTCAAATATGCTTGTATCATGCAAGGTTGCTTTGTCCCTTGCTTGATTGTTTGAAGACTACTCCATGTGTCACTATCTTTCTTGGAAAGAAATTTCTTTTGAACATCAAATTTGCTATGCTATCAATTATTGTCAAACTTTGTCAACCAAGTCAAAATGTCAAGTGCAAATATTTTCTTGTGTTACTTACTAAGGGAGGTTTCATCATTTGGCTATGATTTGTTATGTCTCTAGTGCTTAAACATGCTTAAAGTGGCTCTTTGGTCTTAGTTCTCTTGGTCTTTTTGTCTTCATGGTCTATGCATGCTTGCTAGTTATCCTTTTGCTAAAATGGTTACCTTGATTTCTTGACTACAATCTTGGGTTGGGAAAGTTGTTCACTTGTCAGCCTGTTTGCTCTATTTATTTGGCTATTTGGGCATCTTGCCTAGCTATTGACTTGAGTCATTCATGTCGTAAGTTTCTTGGACATATTGTTTGACAAGTCATTTTAATCTCTCTGTAATATCTTGGCAAGTGAACACTCTACCTCCTATAGTTTCAACATCAAGTTATCCTCTAGGCTCTTTTATGCTTGACTTTGCATCTAAAACTATGGGATCTAAACCTTGTGCTACCAAACTTCAACAAAATCTAGATGATCATGATATCCTCCATGTCAGTAAAGAGTTTCAAGATCTATATGCACAATACAAAGAACTAGAAGAGACAAATGATCTTCCTTACCTTCATCTCTCTAAATGCATGATAGAAATGAAGTCTAAACTTGAGAAAAGTTTAGAGGAGAAGATTGCATCATTACATGAATCTTCCTTAAGGTCTTTACATGCATGTGAGTCACCTTCTTTGAGGTCATCCTCTTCTTCTAGGTCTACATGCTCTACTTCAAGACATCAAATGTCTTCATCTTCTAGATCTAAAGACCTCTTTAGAGAACAAGCAAGTGATACCTACTTTGAGCCTATGCCAAAATTTCATGATGGACCTATCTTTGACCAAGATAATGATGAAGACATGAATGCATTCTATTCACTTGAGAAACAACCAAAGGACTCTAGACATACTTTTGAGAGAAATTTTACTCCCTTGGGGAACTCTTATGATGACATTTTGAGAACGCTTCTTGGCACCAAGCTCATCATGTTGCCTAAGTCTAGCTCCTATGGAAATCCATTCTTGGATACCTATTGTGCCTATCATCGATCTAATGACCATGCTACTTCAGATTGCATTGAGCTAAAACATAAAATCCAAGATCTTATTGATAATGGAATTATTGATACCTCTAATAATTCATGCGATGAGGATACTTTTCATGAGCAAGATTACATTAATGAACCTATGTCTAGTAGCAGCTCTATTACATCTTCCACTTCTTCCAACACTCGTGCATCTCCCAACACTTCAAAGCTTTCCAACATGCCTTCATAAAATAAAGAACCTAATGCTTTCCACATTGACTACGTATATCCTCAAGGGCTACCTCTAAAATAAACTCAAGCTAACCTTCACTCGGCTACAAACCTTTTCCATGCTACTAATCCTAAACATCCTCAACCTTCATGCACTACTATGCCTAATCCAAGAACTACTCCATTCACTCTTCATTCTCCCTTGTCCTTAGAAGTGGCTCCATGTCAAGAGGACTCTCAAAAAGAAAAATCTATAAATGTCAAGAAAGATCAAGATCAAGCACCCTTTCATCTCTTTCAAGATTTTTCCCCTCCATATTCTATATCTTATCTGCCTCCTAAGTATGATGAAGACACAACTTCCATTATCTCCCTTGAGCTTACTGAAAATTATGAGAAAAGTTCTCTTCATATGCTATCCAAAGCTACTTGTCAAGATCAAAGCATCCCCTCATGTTCTACTTCTCCACATCCACTTCAAAATTGTGCTCAAGCTTCAAGTGCTTCTATTAAAAGTGTTGTTCCTATCAAAGCTACTCATGAGTCTATTGATGGTTTTGACCATGTTGCTCACTCTAAAGATGTTGATATCCCTTCCTACTATCCCTTTCCATCTTCTAAATCTATCCTTGGTCCTCATCCATCAAAGCTAAAGTCTTCAAACCTTCCATCTATATTGGGACCTTATGTTCCTTCATCTTCTACATTTTCCACTCCTAGCTCTCCTATCATACCTCAAGATACACAAAGACACTCATCCTTGATGACTTTTCACCCATCTATCCATCTAAACCAGTCATATCAGCCTTATTCATCCACAAATCCCAAGTCCTTTGGAAGTGAGAATAAACATAAGAATCCATTGAAAAAGAAAGATCACTATGTCCCATCTAATCGACATGTGAATGCTAAGAAGGAGAATGCACAAAAGAGACTGCAAAGGTCCACTATTAAAAAAGCTAAATCAAAGAAAATATGGGTTCCTAAACCTATTATTGAAGAAATGTGTTTTGAAGTATCCGAAGGAAAATCTAAAGCTATATGGATTCCCAAGTCTCTTTTAAAAGACTTGAATATTGAAACTATTTCAAAGTTGACATTCAAGCTTCCAAAGGCTTCCATTCCATCTTCTTCAAAAAATCTTCCTAAAAATATTCCAAAGCCTTCCACTCCACTTTTTTCCAAATCTCTTCTACCACCTCATACATCAAAACCTCAAGCTACTTCATCCATGATTCCTCCATCATTCCAATACCCTTCAAGGTGTGTGTCAATGTTGATCTTGTCCAATATTTTATCTACCCACATGAAATCCTCTAAAGCTTACACCTCCTTTCTATACATGAACTCTTATCCTCCATATATTCTTCCTACTACCATTTCCCTTTCATCACCCTATCAACATCTTTGAGCATACCTTTCTATGGTCTTGGCTTATCATGACTTATCTTTTCTATAGGAGCACTATCTACATTCAAACAGCTTGAGCTCTTTCTAAAAGTGAAAAAAAAAAAAATGAAAAAATGAAAAAAATAAATAAATAAATAAATAAATTTTAAAAAAAGAAAAAATATGAAAATGTGCCTTGGTGAAAACCACTTCTTGTGGCACCTTGGTAGCAAAAGTAAAGAGAAATAAATTTATCCTATGGTGAAAACTACTTCTTGTGGCACCTTGGATAAGTACCATGATGAAAACCTGGCAAATAGGCGTCATGCATAATTCTTCCATCATCCATCTATCCCCTCTTCTCTCTTTGATCTTGACAATGTTGAGCTATCTTTGCATATTGGCTATCTTATCCACTAGATTTTCTATTGTGCTCTCACATTCACTCATAGCCTCTATCTTGAGCTTTATTCTTATTGCTCTATCCCATTGCTATGCTATCTATTTGACCCCTTGGTCTTGATCACAATAAATGAAACATGGTTCTCATAGGTCTCTTGACATGGCTACTCTTTTGGACTACACACTTCATGCTATCTCACTTGTTGGCTTCATTGCTTATCCTACATGCTATCTCTCTCATTGGCTTCCATCGCTTATCTTATATGCTATTGCACTTGTTGGCTTCACTGCTTATCCTACACACTATCTTTCTCATTACTTCCATTGCTTATCCAAAATGTGCTTCATATGACTATTTCACCTCTTTCCCTAGCTTGGGTACTCTTGAGGAGTCAATCCTTGAGGATCACTTTTACTTGCTTCATGCTCCTTTTTCATCCATCTTTGCTTATCCACCAACTTGTTTCTCCATCATGTCCTATACCTTGCTAGACATTGGGAGAAAATGATGTGATCTTGCTTGAGAACTAGTGATCTCTAAATTATTCTAAAAAATTCAAAAAATCATATATGATCCTGAAAAAAATCCTAAAAATCAGAAAATATCTTGAAAAAAAATGATCATCTTAGTGAAAACCTAGCAATAGGCACTTTGATGTATCACCAAAAAAAAAATCAAATATACAAAAATACAAAAAAATTGAAAAAAGTCCTGAAAAAATCTGTCAAGTGGTGAAAACCTGGAAATAGGCACTACTTGAAACCCTTGCACCTATATCTATCAGTCTCAATCATCCACTTCACTACACATTTCCTGACTTGGAATTATTTCTTCTCCTCATCTTGGGGGCATAGCTACTTAGCCTATTGAGGTATTCTTGTGCATTTGGGTTTCTTTGACAACTCACAACATAGTATTTCTCAACACTTCCCCCACCTTGACATCAAGTTTTTTTCGACACTTTATAGATAGTTTACCTATGGTCTCCGATGTCGCGATATTTCTCACTATCAGAATCAAGTCTGGAAGAAATGGCCAAGTGACTTACACACATGCACTTTAACACTTAAACGATTGAGCTATGCTGACATTTATCTACTTTGTGTGCTGTCTATGATGATTTCTTTGCCATGTGTTCCCTCCCTAATAGTCTTTCAAGGATGTCATTGACTAGAAGACTAGGGGCATGGGACATATTTTCCTGATTTCTGCTTGTGGGTATACTTTTCTTTGTCTATAGTGTTGTAAGCATTTATGTTGGTCCTATTCAACATGTTGACTTACAAATGTATCATCCTTGACTATTTTGCAAGACCGTACTTGGGGTTTATCCTGGTGCTTATGCCTTGATACAGGTGTAATCTTGCTAAATTAAACTTAGGGAATCTAATCGCATAGTTATCTTGACTTACATGTCTCTGATGCTTAGATTGGATTTTCACATACCTATCTGATATCGATCATATTCATATCCTCATAGTTATACTAGTGATGGTTGTATGATCTCATGATGTCCCTAATAAATGCTCAATGATGAAATTAAGAGTCTAAATGTTATGCACTTCTTGCTGGTAAACCACTTTGCATATTAGCTTGCATTTTAGGTTCATTTTCTAGCTTAGTCTTGCATTCTTGCATATGGGGAGAGCTCTCTCTTCATCTTTTTGTGGACATATCAGCTAACTCCTTTCATATATTTCTTTACTTTCTTCTTGTTCATGTCTTTTCACCTTCTTAATCTTTCGCTTCATCTCTTTTCTATCTTGTCATCACATTATATAAATTTTTGACCTCTTAAATAATTTTGACGTCCTAGATTCATTTTCAGGATCGAAATCCAAATTCGAGTTCATCTTGATGGTCAAAATTATCTTTTAAAATCTTACTTTCTTCTGATTAGTTAGCTGACCCTTTGAGGTCTAATCTTTGAATCATCGTTGGGGCATCTTCATTTCTTCATGTCTTCATCATTTCTATGCTTCATATCTACTTCAATTCACTATTTCATGTCTAAAATCACCTTTCTACTCATTTCGACCTTATTTTTATGCTATATCCTTCAAGGTCAACTCTAGTCAAACTGGGGCATTTTATCAATTTTTTTATATAGTCATTCTTGGGTTCTAATCATCTATCTGTCATCTTGGACATTGCTATATTCTGATTTTCTCATTTCTAGCCAGTTTTTGCATCCCCTTACCTCATTTCAATTTCGATCCCGAGGGGGCAGAAATAATCTATCACTGCTTAGGAGCATTTGTTTGATCTTCTCACTTGCTCTCACTCTATCTACTTTGCTAAGTGTTAGCATTCTTCTTGAATTCTAACATCATCTTCCTAGTGTTCAGTACTACCGCTATCAGGCTGTACATTTAGGACTTGCTATCTTTTTCTACATTTCGTTCTTCAAAATCAGATATCTATATCTATCATCGCCTACTTGGCTTTCTATTTTCTTTGACATAATGTGTTCCCAGATCGATCACGCATTAGTCAAAGAGGGGCAAATGTAATCACCTAAAAATGGTCATCTAGACTATTAGCCCCCTTTTCAACATTTTGGCTAAATTAATTTAATCACTTACCTAAGCCAAATTGCTAATAATCAATTTATTTGATTATAACCTATAGTTTGACTATGCTATCCTAAGTTCATTATTTGATTAAAAGAACATGTCCCATTTTAATTAAATAAAAGACCCCATTCTTATAACTCACTTAAAGTGCACACATAAAGTCCTTTTCCTATTTTGCAATTAAAAGAAAAGGCTTTGTGACTTTTTTCTTATATGACAAGTCAACTTATATTCTATTGGTTGATTTGTGTGTGCACATGGATCACTCCTATTTTCGAATTCCACTGTTGATCATCCACCATCTTCATCTTGATCTCCACCGTCCATACATCTTTAAAAGGGAGAGAGCTTTCCCCATCCATGATCCATCTTTTGAATATTGTTATGCTGCAGGTTTTCTAACAGGTTTCTTTGGAGCTTTGTGGAGAACTTCTATTTCTTGTCTACATCCTCTCATACCATAGCATTTTAGCTTAGATTCATGTTGCATGTTAGTTTAGCTTCTATTTTGCAATAATCTATCTCACATAGCTTATTAATGGTATTGTAACACTCTCATCCATGCTTAGAATAGCTGCATTTTTCATATTCATTCTAGTTTAATCTTTAGTTGCATTGCGTTCTTGAGGAACTCCTTGGGACATTTGCATTCTTTCATCTTGTCTTTGGAACCTCCCATTGCATGGTTTACTAGCAAGAAGAGTATCTCTAAGGCTCATCTGAGAGCCTTCTTATTCTTAAAATATACTCTCTTGCACTCCGTGGATAGGGAGCTCTAAGCCGGCATCTGAACATTCCAATCTCATGGAATCATTTGGATAGAAGGGTTTAGAGTGGGACACTTTCGAGTGTACAGGCATGCTACATTGTTTCCCACTCTAACAATTCCTCCATCTTGACTTTTGAAATCAACAAACTTGTTCATATCACTAGTCATATGATGTGAACAACCACTGTCAATTATCCAATTAGATTTATTCTCAACCTATGATATCAAAGCTATCTTCTTTGGAATTTCATCTTTAACTTCCATAAATTCAATTTCATGATCACTAGCACTTAATGCTTGATCATCAATATCATTATCTTCATTTGCATACAAACAATCTCTATCTTTTCTAGGTTTATGACTTCCCTTATACTTTTTCTCCCTTTTAGGACACTTCTAGATGCATAATGACCATATTCATTGCAAGTCCAACACTTAAAGATTTTCTTACCTCCATTTTCTCTTCTTACTAGAAGGGCTACTACTTCATCAATCTTTCTTTCTTTTTCAGATATGCTATTGCTAGCAAAATCTCCTCTAGAACTTGTGATCCTTGATAGGTTAGGTCAAATATTCAAGGCACTGAATGTTGTCTCTGTTCTGGTTAATTCTTCAGACTGTCTAAGCTCATTCTCAATTATTTTAGGTCTTCCAAGCAATGTCTCCTTTGTGAAATCTTTAGTACATGATATCAACAACTATATCATCTGAACTATTAGCTTGAATGGTGGTGTTAGAGTTTTCAATATCTTCCATAAAACCTCATCATCTACTTTGTTTCCTTCTTGATATTTAATATCTATAGTAAATTTTGATATCCTACCTATATATGTTCTTAAAAATTCATCTTCCATCATCTTATCAACTTGAAATGCATAAATCCAACTTTGTAGCCTCAACTTCTTAGAATGTGCATCACCTTCAAGACTATTTTCTAAAGCTTTCCAAATCAAATGTGAAGTAGGATGTGTAGTCGATAGTGCTTCTCTAGCTCTCATGTTACACATGAAAAGATCTCTTTCTATCTTGGTGCAAGTTTCCAAATCTCTTTCTTCAATGATTTTCTTCGTTGATTTTGTCAAGATCCAATATCCCAGAGCCATACACAACAAACGTGTCTTCATCTTTTCCTTCTAGCTTTCATAGTTTGTTTCATCAAACTTCATACTATCTTTCTTGAATATGTTTGCCATGGATCTCCCAAAGCTATTAAACTTTTTCTTCAAGGACCTAATGCTCTGATACCAATTGTTAGAAATAATTGTCCACCAAGATAACTTAGAGGGAAGGTGAATCGGTGATACAATAATTAAACCACTTATCTTCATTAAAAAAACTTAACCATTCAACCAAAGTAAAAAACAACTATACAAAGATGCACATATAAAATTATACTAGATATGTTCACTAGGGAAACTCTTGATTAGAGGGAATACCCTAGTGGGAATGATGCCCACAAGATGATGTACTAATATAAATATTCCTTGTTAGAGGATAGACCCTGTTAGGAGTCTATTACAACATTTAATAAAATGATTCCTTGTTAGGAGAATTTGAATCCCTATTAGGAGATTCCAACCCTGTTAAGAGTTTTGGTATAATGTATGCAAGAAGAGCCCACTGCCCAAACATGCAATTTCAACTACAAGAAGAGATCACTACTCAAAAAAGTAATTTACTAGTATCTTCTTCTTTCTTTTGTACTTTCCTCTATCATATCAACCAGACTAATCATTATTAGACCTTGTAGACCAGCTCACAAACCTCAAATCCAAATACCAAACCTTGGATCACTCAAAAAAACCTTGACAATGAAGTTTCCTTCACTTTTGCACTGCTTTGCTCAACTTTGCATTATGTACTACTCTACTACTTTTTGAAATTCAGAAGTCATATATCACCATGCCATGATAAAGAAAAATATCCTTCCTTTATACTAAGTCTATAAAACAATTCCTAAGTCAGCTATTAGTCCTTCTCAATTGATTATTATAGGACCTCATGAAGAACATGTTACACTTAGCAATAACACAAATCTTCTGCCTTACAACTTGAATAATGTTTTGTCCACATAATATCATGATGAGTGAGCCTAGACACATCATCATCAACATGTCTTCTTCATTTTCTCAACCTTGATCCTGAAGATATCAATTATGTTAGGAGATATAACAAGTTTACCAAAACATGCCTTTGTAAACTCTATCTTAGAATAGACATCACCAAAACTTACATAACTTATTCTAGACTTGTCCTTTCTACTTTTTACATTAACTATATATGCCAGATACTCCAAATTATCTCTCATAACCTTGGGTGGTTATTATACTCAACTAGTCATCCATACTAACTTAATCTTTCCATTATTCTTCTGTCAAATACCACAAAAGACATTAAACATGGTATGTTGACATCAATGACAAACTCAATCATGAATGTAACATACCATCATCAAACCAATCTTCCAACAATCTTGCCAATATTTCAACACTAAGAGCATGCAAAGTGATACTAAAGAAATATTTTAGAAGAATACTAGTGTAGTATGGAACAAGAGAGAGATGCTCATTAATTCAATTTTAGACACCCTAATTGCATTTGTAGTGAGAGTGATTTTTCACAAATTCTTTCAATCTAGTAGATTGAATAGTGTATCCTATATGGCAATAGATTTAGGATACAATATTGTCAAAAGAGGCCATACCTATGATCTTGCTAAGTTACAAGTTTAGCAACTATCTGAAAACATGGAGACCATTAGGAAGACAAAAAGTGCATCATGTAAATTTGATTCTCTATTGATTTGTACATTTTCTATGTTTAGAACACATTTCCCACATTTGGAAAGGTAGTGTAGAAGATAAATAGGCTAGTGATAGTGCATATTTCAGAGTCGATTGAGCAACTTGGAGAAAATTTTGAGTCAATAATGACTAATTACTTTGATTATTTCAATAAATATATGAAGCAAAGACTAAGGATCCCTATGTCACTAGTGGAGAAACATTATAAAATGTTTTCTTCTTAGTTGACATCGATTATATCTATGTATAGATTGCTATACCTAAGGTCAGATGGCTCAGGCCCTTGCCTTATGAAATTAATGTGGATGAGGCATATGCAACCATCACATCACTATTGGTAGTAGATATAGACAAAAGTGCCACATAATTTGGTAATTATGAAGAAGCTAGGTCAAGAATAAAAGTGAACTTGAAAACAACTTCTGTGACAAGGAAAAAGAAAAAACTAATCAAGAAGCTAAAAGAAATACCTAGATAAGGAGAGGAAGAAGAAGAAGATGATGATGGTTAAGAGGAACAAGGCCAAGCCCCTTTGGAAATTACTCAAGGACAAGGAGAATACCAAGAAAAGGAAGGAGGTGTCAAGGAAGAAGAAGTTGAGGAAGCACCTATGGTAGAGAAGAAGAAGAAGAGAAAGGAAAAGGAGCCTATAGTAGAGAAGCCAAAGAAAGTTGTGAAACCCACACAAAAAAAGCCAACAGTACCTACTACCAAGGTTAGAACAAGGGCTACTACAAAAATATGTCAAGGAAATAGAAAAGCCTAAAGGAAAAAGAACCATTACTACTCTAGAGCAAAGCCACCTAATAAGAATACAAGAGGATAAGAAGAAAATACACTATTCAAGCCAAGTCATATGAGAATAAAATTGAATCAGATGACATGAGTCAATTCAAGGTGGTAAGTCATAGTCTCTCATTAGACTTAGACAACTTGTGTGATAACATTAAGCATAATGCAAATTTATCAATATTCACAAATGTTGAATTTGATAAGTTAGGAAACATAGATATGATCATAGTAGAGAAAGCTATATATGAGATGATAACCACATTTAAGACCACACCTATTGAGATTTCCAACTCACTTTGAAAGAGTCTCTATGATCGAGTTGAGAAAAAGTGGCAATTTAGTCTATAGACTAAAAGGCAAATTAGAGAAACCACACTTGCTCAAGTTATGCCTAATTTACTAAAGGAAATGATTAATGAGGCCATGGAAATGTATAAGGGAAAATTCACTCCTAAAGATAGGGCATTCAATATTTTGCAAAAGAACATAGAGGATGTGGTAACCAAAAGTAAAGGAATTTGGAAGTTAATATATGGGTTATCCACTAAAGCTATTATAGAGAAAGGTGAGCAAGAAAAGGAAGATCCTAAGAAAAATGGTCAAGAGGAAACATGGACTACAAAATATGTAAATGTTAAGGATGGTCATGAGGAAGGGACCGAGAAGAAAGAAGATGATGCAGCCACAAGTAAGGATGAGGAGTAGGATGATCAAAATGTATCTGAGGTATAAGTGTCGAGTGCTAGTCCCCCTCATGTGGACCAAGCAAGTTAGAAGGACACAATAAAGATCAAGGATGTTTTTGACACCTCAACATAGAACATCAATCCTCTGATAGAGGAAGATTTGAAAAATAAATTAAAGGATTCTACTTTATCTACACAACTTTGCACAAGTCTTGTACTGGTGAATACAAATGAAATTGATAAAGCATTAGTAGGGGAGAAACAAAAAAATGCAACTATAATGTTCCTACTAGCTACAAAGGTCAAAGTCTAAAGAACAATAGGGTGTCACCATTGACACACAAGTTTCAATGCCCATTGTGGTAGATCAAGTGAAGGATGCAGTGATATCAGATGGAAGCACTACAAAACCAAATATATCGTCACAATAGCCTATGTTAATAGTTGAGAAAGATGGGATAGAAGTTCACATAGGTTAGGCAGCTAGTCCTGCACCTATCTCAAAGATGCAAGGTGAAGACAAGAAAGAAGAGAAGGAGGAAAATAGGATTGAAGAGTCAATTTTTCCAAAGAAGCCAAAGGAACAAATAGTTATACAGACATTGGTTACCCTACCAGTCTTTGTATCTTATCTTCCTAGTCAAACTCTTCAAAGGCTAACTATAGATGCTACACCCTTACAAATATCAAGGCCTAGTCCTAGTACATCCAAGATTTTTGAAGACACATCTTATGGAAATGTAAACTTAGATGAGGTGATTGAACTTCAAAAGTTTTATCTTATAACAACCATCATTGAGAAAATGAGCATTTTGTAGGAAGCTCTTCATAGGAAGAAAGAACAAGAGTTTCTCAGAAGAGAATATAAGCAAAAGAAAGTGCTTCATAATATCAAAGATATATTCCTTGATGCTTTTAGTCTTCCCAAGCCAAATGAAGACAAACCAATTCTTAAGAAACTAGTTAAAATTATTGACAAGATAAGAGATGAAGACCTAGATCACAATGTAAAACTTCTTGAATGGTCAGAAACAAATTTTTGCTTAAGAAGATATCTAGTGTCATTCCATTAAGATAGGTTGATCTAGAAACTAAAGTTGAGAGTATGAAGAAGGTGCTAGAAAAGATATTATCTCTTTACACCAACCTAAGTGATGTGAATTTATTCACACAGGATGTTCAGAGGCATATTGACCAGCTGCAAGGAGATCTATGATTAATAGGTACAACATTGAAGCTATCTCCCAGTCAAACCCAATCTCATTTCCAAAGACTATTGTCTACTCAAGGCAAGCTAGTCAAGCTCCAAACCTAAGATGCAAACATAAGGGTTGTTGAAGAAGGAGATTATTGAGAATAGATTGATACAAGTATAATCAATATGTTTCAATCAATGTTTTGTCACTAATGTCAAACCTACTATTTTCTGGTAAGATAACTACTTATATGATTTAAGTACTATCACTTGTTTGATTGATGAAAAGGATTTGATCAAAATATGTAACAATAGAACCTAGATGAAAGGTTGAGTTATGATATGTAAAGGAGTACAAGAATTATTTAAGATAGTGATAACATGATGTATTGATAATCTACTTAAGGTTACAAAGGTTGGTTACACTAAGAAAGTATAGAAGAACAAGTTAAAAAAAGCTTGTTTGTCAAGTTTGATCGAGTCAATAGTAGGTGCCAAGCAAGGTCAGTGCAAGTTGAGCAAAAATTAGTTAGAGCAGAGTAAAATTCTATTCTAGTGTATGCTGAGAAAAATAGTGGATGCTGAGTAAAGTTTAGTTGATGTCAAGCACTAGTAAACTTTAGTTCATTGCAAGTGATTTTATAGAGGATGCTAAGAAATGCAATATGTGCTAAGCATCAAAAGAAAGTTAATGTTGAGTTGTTGTATCGTTTGAAAGATCGTGAATTTGATGGATCTAAGCTAACAAGTTTGTTTTCTTGGATTGCATGAACCAGGTGGAAGATAAGATTGATGAGCTGATGGCACAAAATTCGAGGTAAACTATTTTGAGGTGAATTCAAAGAGAATTGAAGGAGAAATTTCTAGATGAGATATGAAATATGAGGTAGATTCATTATATTCTACTTAATCTATCATAACCCTAAATTGGATGATGGAGAATGAGTGGCAAAAGATCTTAATTTCCTATTTATAGAAATGGTTGGTCAAGAGCAAGGGTTTTCATATGCGAGAACCTAAGGAAGACAAGGAGTCAAGGGTTTATCTTCATCAAGTGACCTAGTGAAGAGTCTGCATTGGCATGTTAAGCAAGAAGGCTTAAGGGTATGAATGCTTGAAAGGTGAACAAGCTATTAGAGCTGAAATGTGTTTAGGCCAAGTAGAATGGAGGACTAAAATGAAGACCTATAATCTAAAAATGGAGTAATAAATTGTTATTAGATCAAGCCTTACTATTACTCTCTAATAATTGTATTAGTCTAGGGTAAATCCTTTGGATTAAGGTTGACCTAACAGTCATTTTTAAATCCTTTAACCAAGTGACATTCCAAGTGAATGGTCTAAAGTCCTCTAACAAGGCTCACTCCTAATAGGTTGATTGAAATCCTTTAATAGGATCACATTTAATAGTTCACATTATAGCCTTTAACAGGGTTGGCCTTTCATAGGGCATCACTTCAGATGAGTGAAAAAGGGTAGCATGTTATTGGTGGTTTTTCCCAAACTGGGTTTTCATGTAAATCATTGTGTCAAATGTGTTGTTGAATCTATTATGTTTCATGTTTACATTTTTGCAAATTTATTTGATAGTAATGTACAAGTTTTAAGTGATTGCATAATCTTATGGATGCATGCATGATGATACATGTTATATGGGTTCACTAAGCTATGTAAAATTTTATTTATACATCTGGACCTTGGATAGCTGATTCACCCCCCTCAGTTATTCTAAAGTATTCCAAAAATAGCTATTAGAGCCATCTACTTAAGAGGAATAGTTTGAAGGTACTACAAGCATGAAGATCAAGATCTAAAAAAGAGAAGTACCCAAGCTAAATAGAGGTAACTTTCTTGAATGTAAAAGCTTGATGAAGCTACATCTTGGAGAACTTGGAGATAATTCACAATCTATGATTACTACTAAGCATGTTGATCTTGGTAGAGCCTCAACTACTAAAGATATGAAAAAGAAGAAAGAACATAACTAGGCAATGTTGGAGATTACCTCTACCCTAAGTTATGCTAAATTTGATGATATCAAATGTCTTGACAGTGCAAAAAAATGTTGGATTCCTTAACTACCATCTATGGAGGAGAGACTAATATTCTAAGATCCAAAACTAAAAGTCTCAGAAGTAAGTTTGATGATATATGAATGGAGGAAGGTGAAAATATTGTTCAATATGTTGGAAGGATAAAAGAAGTTGTCAATGCAATAAGAGGAGCTACTAGCACAATATATGATGATACTATGGTAAGAAAAGTTTTAAGAACACTACTACCCATATATGCTATTAGAGTTTCTACAATTCAAGAACTGGGATGTATACTAGGGAATAATTTATCACTTGAAGGTCTGGTAGGTAGGCTCACAACTTTGGAGCTATCTAAATTTGATAATTACAAACCTAAAAACATTGAATCTACTTTCAAAGCTAAGCTTCATTGAAGTAACTTGATGAAAAGAAGGAGAAGAAGAAAAAGATAAAGTATGTGTCTAGTGACAATGATATAGATGAGGAGGATGTAGAACAACTTGAAGCACTACTGGCAAGAAGATTCCACAGAGGTAAAGGAAAGTTCAAAGGTAAATTACCTATCATTTGTTGCAATTGCAATAAGGTTGGTCATATTTCTACTAGATGTCCAAAGAAGAAGAACTATAAAGATGGTGACAAGTGCAAAAGTAAAAGAGATGAAGACAACAAGGACTAAAAAGATAAAGGCAAGAAGTCTTGCTAGATGTTGAAAATGAAACAAAAGATGAATTTGATGAACATCATGATAAAGTGGTGTATGTTGTAATGAAGGATAGATTTGATGAAGATGAGGCAACTGCACTTGTGACTTGTGTGAACAAGAATGACAAATGGATCATTGATAGTGGGTGTTCACATCACATGATTGGAGACAAAAGTAAGTTCATTGCCCTGAATTATTATGATGGAAATAGTCTAAGATTTGGTAATGATGCACCCACCATGTTTGATAAAAAGAAAAAGTTCTATCAAACTCACAAATAAGATTTTATGTGACAATGCTTATTGTGTTGAAGGACTTAACTATAATTTGTTCAGTGTGTCACAACTGAATAATTTAGGATGTAAGGTTGAGTTTGAAAACAAGATTGCTAAAATATGTGACACAAATAGAAAATTGATTGGAAAGGGTTATCAACTAGGAGTTATCTATTCTACCTTGACATAGAGGATGCTACTTGTCTAGTTGTAAAATTTGATGATGTATGACTATGGCACAAAAGGTTATGTTAATTTTGATAACTTGGTTAGTATTAGTAACATGAGAAAAGTTATAGGTTTTTCTACGTTGAAGAAACCTATTAATATAATGTGCAAACAATATCAATTAGGCAAAATGACAAAGTCAAGTTTTAAGAGTAAAGCTCATACCTCTAATGAAATACTAGAGATTGTTCATACTAACTTATGTGGACCAATTGAAGTACAAAGCTACAAAGGAGATAAGTACATTATGTTGTTTATTGATGATTATTCTAGAATGATGACATTTATGTTTCTAAAATAGAAATTTGATGCTTTCAAAATGTTTAAGTGGTACTTAGCAAGATTTGAGAAGGAAATAGGTAAAAGTCTTAAATGTTTGAGATTTGATAAAGGAGGAGAATTTACATCACATGAGTTTGAGATATCCTGTAGTGAAAGAGGATTCAAAAGATAGACATTTACCCCTAGAACCCCTCCACAAAATGGAAAAGCTAAAAGAAGGAACAAATCTATAATGGACTGTGCTAGAATAGTCATGATGGAAAAAAATATTGCTTTAAAATACTAGAGAGAAGCTATAAGTATAGTTGTCTATACTTTGAACCATGTACAATTCAAGAAATGTACTCATTCAACACCTTTTGAGGTATGGTATGGATACTCACCCAATGTACAATAGTTTAAGGTATCTAGAAGCAAATGTGATATTCTCAAAGACTTTAGGAATGGTAAACTAGATGCAAAAAGTGAAGGAGGTATATTTCTACGATATTCCACAAGAAGTAAAGCTTATAAGTGTTTAAATACTAACACTAACAAAGTTGTGGAAAGTGAAAATGTAAATTTTGATGAATATAAAGAAGTATATGAGACTAAACCTAATAAAGAGCTAGAAGAATAAAACTCATTTGTATACTTTTATGAAGGTATGCCTACTAAAGAAGATGCTATGAATCAAGCTATAAATCAACATCATGTTTTAGTGATTGTTGAGTCACATACTATGAATGTCAAGTTACATTCAAGAACTGAGGTACATTCAGATTCCAAGTTATAATATGAAGTTGAAGCACATTTTGATTCTAAAATTAGTAGAGATGTTGAGCTACCTGATAGAGATGTACAGAGTGACTCTAAATTTGAAAGATCAAATAAAGAAACTAGAATTGAACCAAAATTGTCTAAATATGTCAAGAGACATCATCCTGCTACACAAATTATTGGAGATAAAAATGCTATACTGGTGACAAGAAACAAATTGAGAAATGATACATGTTTACTGAGCATGAAAGTGCATAAATCAGTTAGACATGCCTTAGGAGATGTGGACTAGAGTAAAGCCATGGAAGAAGAGATTGAACAAATTGAGAAAAATAAAACATGGACTCTAGTTCCTAGACCAGAAGACAAAAATGTGATTGGCACCAAGTGGGTATTTAGAAACAAGCTAGATAAAAATGGTGAAGTCACAAGAAAAAAGGAAAGATTAGTTTGCAAATGATATGTACATGAAGAAGGAATTGATTATGGAGAGACATTTGCTCCAATTACTAGATTGGAAGGAGTAAGAACTTTACTTGCTTATTCTACATACAAATATTTTAAAGTTTATCAAATGGATGTTAAATCTACATTTCTAAACGACATATTAGAGGAAGAAGTTTACATAGAACAAGTAGAAGGTTTTGTTGATATTAACAATAAGAACATGGTATGTAGATTACACAAATCTCTATATGGTTTGAAACAAGCACCAAGAGCATGGTATGAGAGACTTCATAATTATCTTGTGAAAATTGGATTTGAAAGAACTCTAAAGATGGAAAATGGAAAAAATATTTTTTTAATCTGAAATTTTAGTTGATGATATCATATTTGGAGGTCAAGATGCTTTATGTAAGGCTTTTGCAAATGAAATGAAGCAAGAATTTGAGATGTCTATGTTTGGAGAGATCAAGATCTTTGTAGGTTTGCAAGTGTATTAGATGAAATATGGTATATACATCACTCAATCAAAATATGTCAAAGAAATATCGAATTTTTTTAAATTGGAGGATTCAAAACTAGTAAGTATAGCTATGGTGATAGAAAACAAATTGTCAAAGAATAATGATTTAGCTAAGGTGAATTAGACATTGTATAGGTCTATGATTGTAAAATTACAATATGTAGTACATAGTAGACCTAACATTGCATTATCTATAGGGATAGTTGCATGATTCTCTGCTAATCCTAGGGAGAATCATTTGATGGTTGTAAAGAGAATAATGAGATATCTAAAAGGAATAGAGGAGTATGATCTATACTCTAAGAAAAATGAGAAATTTGAATTAAGAGCCTATACTGATGTTGATTGGGCTAGAAACATTCATGATAAAAAGAGCACTAGTGGAGGAGCATTTTTCTTAGGCAAGAAGTTGGTCACATGGACTAGAAAGAAACAAAATTGCACTTCACAATCTATTGCTGAAACTGAATGTGTTGTTGTAAATTGTACAAACATTGTATGGATCAAACAATTACTCAAAGGTATGAAGAAAGAGATCATGGAACTAGTGACTCTTTATTATGATAATACAAGTGTTGCAAACATATCAAAGAATCTTGTGATGCACACAAAAACTAAGCACATTGCAATCAAATATCATTACTTGAGAGAATTAGTTCAAGATAATGAGGTGAAGATGGAATATGTTAACACATAAGAGAAAATTGTTGATATCTTCACAAAAGCATTATCTAAGGATGCTCGTGAGTATCAAAGAGGTAAACTAGGGGTGATACCCCTATCAAAGGCTAACTAAGTAACAAAAGGTGTGCCTTGCATCAAATAAGCTAATTTTCATATGTTACAAATTGATGCAGAGGGTCTTACTTCAGGGTCTGCCTAAAGTAATTAAAGAGTTGACATTACAAATTAGTCACAAGTAAGGTGACAAAGGAAGAAATTGAAGAATATCTGCAAGTTAAGATGACAAGTATTTGGCATTGTTGTCAAAGAGGGATATAGTTACTAATCAACATAAATATAAGAAAGAGCGAGATAGTTATTGATCAAGAGATATACAAGAGATTGGAGACTTAACAAAGAGGGAGAAATCCTAAACATTTACCTAGTAAGAAGGAGATATAAGAAGAAATTCAGAGGAAGTCATAATGATGACACGATAAGAAGAAATTCAGAGGGATAAGGATGACACAACAAAGTTTTGTAACCTATTTAGAAGATGGAAGTTTCCAAGGTATGTTTTAGTGGCTAATATTCATAAATTGACTAATTTTAGAATTTTTTGGCTAGTAATTTAGCTAATAATTTAAGATTTGATACAACCTAAATTGCCATAGTTTTATAAAATTTAGTTATAGAATATTTAAAATCGCTCAATAATTTATTTTATTGAAAAAATTAAACTCAAATATTTGCCACAATATTCATTACATGATTAGATTTGGGTCACCTAAATATAATATATTAATGGATAAATTAAATTAAACTAACCAATAATTATCATAATTACTAGTTACTTTACAGATATAACACTGATACTTAGTCTTCACTATTGATTTAAAGTATATGTAATGATTCTCATAATATTCCACGAGGTAAAAAAAAATGTTCAATTTTGATTTGTAATATTCCATGATGATTAATGAACTTCCTATTATTATTGAGATTCATCAATATTTTATACAAAAAAAATTATGATTCAAAAATAATCACCAATATTAATCATATGTAGAATAAAAATTGAGAGATTCGACAATAGAACTAAATATATTTTTTCAAAATAATGAAAGATTCACCAATATTTTATATCTTTTTTTGGAGGCAACTTTCTTAAATTTTACCCTGGAAGTTTTCGATAGAGGGAGAGATTTCAATACAAGGAATTATTTTCTTTTATGTATTTTGTTGGTCTTACTATTTTAAACTAGTCAATTTGGTTGATCACTTTGGTTTGCCATCAATGCTAAAAAGGGAAATTGTTGAAGAAATAGATTGTTGAGAATAGATTGATACAAGTATAATCAATATGTTTCAATCATTGTTTTGTCACTAATGTCAAACCTTCTATTTGCTAGTAAGACAATTGCTTATATGATTTAAGTATGATCACTTATTTGATTGATGAAGAGGATTTGATCAAAAGATCTAACAATAACACCTAAAGGAAAGGTTGAGTTATGATATGTAAAGGAGTACAAGAATTAGTTAAGATAGTGATAACATGATGTATTGATAATCTACTTAAGGTTACAAAGGTTGGTTACACTAAGCAAGTATAGAAGAACAAGTTAAACAAAGTTTGTCTGCCAAGCTTGACCGAGTGGATAGTAGGTGCTGAACAAAGTCAGTGTAAGCCAAGTAGAAAATTAGTTGGAGTTGAGTAAAAGTCTATTCTAGTGTATGTTGAGAAGAATAGTGGATGTTGAGTAAAGTTTAGTTGATGCTGAGTACCCGTAAACTTTAGTTTGTACCAAGTGAATTTATAGAGGATGCTGAGAAATGCAGTATGTGTTGAGCATCAAAAGAAAGTTAGTGTCAAGTGGTTGCATTATTTGAAAGATCACGAATTTGATGGATTTGAGCTGACAAGTTTATTTTCTTGGATTGTGTAAACTAGGTGGAAGATAAGATTGATGAGTTGGTGGCACAAAATTCAAGGTAAACCATTTTGAGGTGAATTCAAAGAGAATGAGCAACAAAAGATCTTAATTTCCTATTTATAGGAATGGTTGGTTAAAAGAAAGGGTTGTCATATACGAGAACTTAAGGAAGACAAGGAGTCAAGGGCTTTTCTTCATCAAGTGACCTAGAGAAGAATCTGCATTGGCATGTTAAGCAAGAAGGCTTAAGGGTATGAATGTGTGAAGGGTGAACAAGCTATTAGAGCTAAAATGTGTGAAGTAGAATGAAAGACTAAAACATAGATCTTTAATCTACAAATGGAGTTGTAAGTTTTTATCAGATCAAGCCTTACCATTACTCTCTAATAATTGTATTAGTTTAGGGTAAATCCTTTGGATTAAGGTTGACCTAACAGTCATTTTTAATTCCTTTAATTGGGTAGCATTCCAATTTAATGGTCTAAAGTCCCCTAACAAGGCTCACTCCTAATAGGGTGATTGAAATCATTTAACATGATCACATTTAATTGTGTGTATTATAACCTTTAACAGGGTTGGCCTTTCATAGGGCATCACTTTAGAAGAGTGAAAAAGGGTATCATGTTACTGGTGGTTTTCTCCAATTGGGTTTCCATGCAAATCATTGTATCAAATGTGTTGTCGAATCTATTATGTTTCATGTTTACATTTCTACAAATTGATTTGACAGTAACCTACAAGTTTTAAGTGATTGCATAATCTTATGGGTGCATGCATGATGATAAATGTTATATGGGTTCACTAAGTTGAGAAAAGTTTTATTTATACATCTAGACCTTGGATAACTGATTCACCCCCCCAGTTATTCTAAAGTATTTGAACAAGGGCTACCTTGATTAGTATCCATTCCATGTTGACCCCACACATGGAATTATTACATAAGGAACTAGCCTTTTCTAAAACATTGGTGAAGAAAGATAATCAATTTTCAACACATGATGGCTTAGTTGACCTTACTACCCGGCTTAACATTCAATATCAATCTCTAGAGGTAGCATGCAATAATTGGGATGCTGCTTTGAAAATTGTAATGGAGATCCACAAAACCTTTTTGGATAAACACACTATTAGTGTACCACCCAGAACATAAATGTCAAATAAGGGGGAAAGAGAATGAAAGGGGGAGAATATAGAAAGAGAATGGGAAAGAGAGTAAAGAAAAAAGAGCTAAGCATAGTACAATTTTGAATAAGGAGGAGTACTCATGAAAAAATAGGGGACAACCAAAGAACACACATTCACTTAGCAGGAGTATAAAATTTAGCTACAAAAAGGAAACACAACTCAGGGGGAGTTATGGAATTTTGGAAAAATAAGGTATGACAATCAAGTCATTAGTTTTTGCAATTTTGCAAATTTTGTAATTTTGTATGGGAGTTGAGTAATGTACACAGATTGTCTAACTTATGCTCATAGTGAGGTGACATATACATGACTAAGTGTTTTTGCCACTAATGTCAAAGGGGGAGATTTTTTATCTCATTTTGGTTTTGACAAATGAGTGACAACACACTTCAGTCATACTCAAGTAGATCATAGTGCATGTCAAGCATTAGTGCATGTTAAGCATCAATTATTAGACAATACATGTCAAACAATATACTCAATAAGTTTCAAGCACTAGTGTGTGCCAAGTGGACCATATGTGTGGATTCACTCTAGTGACAAGCAAGTTAATGCATGCCAAGTGATTGAGATGCCAAGAAAATAATGGATGTCGAATAATTTAGAAGTCAAGTTACAACATTGAAGATACAATGAGTGTCGAGTACCAGAGCTTTTAAGTGTCGAGTAAATAGTTTTT
This sequence comes from Cupressus sempervirens, assembly GCA_028749045.1. Classification (NCBI taxonomy): domain Eukaryota; kingdom Viridiplantae; phylum Streptophyta; class Pinopsida; order Cupressales; family Cupressaceae; genus Cupressus; species Cupressus sempervirens. Next base: position 502,615,856 of record CM053786.1, read on the forward strand.
GGCATAGATGTTTGTAATGGAACAAACTTCTATGTGAATAATTTTTGGGCCAACTAAGGAATTTTTTGTGATTATATAGAATAAATATGGATGTATATTGAGAATCCCTATGTAGAAGCATGCAACCACTTAGATTAAGGGATGAATTAAGTGGCAATATGGATGAATCATAGTCCTTGATTCTAACACAAGCCTAGTCCACCAATGTTCTTATAAGGAGAAAAATCCTTAAATAGTTTAAGGAGGAGAGAGAGTATTGTCATTCAAGGAGATGAATGCTAAGAAGAAAGAGAGAATTCATGTTGACTAAGGAGTTGTGAGAAATGAATGAATTGAAAAATCAATTAAAGGAGAACATAATAGAGTAGAAAGAGGATAGAAGAGACATATCTATTCAGTAGGATCAAGCACAGTCAAGAAAGAGAAGATCTGATATGTATCAGAGAGGTGCTAACTGAATTAGAGTAAATCCCCTAACAGAATAACCATCATAGGTTTTTGTAAATCTCCTAACCGAGTGCTTACTTCATTGTGAGTTTAAGTCCTCTTACAAGGAACACTTTTAATAGGGTGTTAAATCCTTTAACATGGTGAGACTTAACAATCTTTCTGAGCCTTTAACAAGATAGATCTTTCACAAGGTAGATCATAATTTGTGATCAAATAATTGTAAAACTTATTTGGATACACTTTACAATTACAATAGTGACAATTTTTGGGTGTCATCCCCACCCCATTTTTACCTTCTCTTTGGAGGGTTTCTAGGAAACCAATATCTTGTGCCAAAGTGTTATTTACTTTATGTTTTGAATGACATTCATAGATAGTTATTTTAGTTTACATATTTAGATGAATGTATGAGATGGATGTGAGGTGAATGTATCTTAGTTAAAGTTTTGAAGTGTAGATTCACCCCGCCCCCCCCCAATCCCCCCACACCCCCCCCCCCCCCCCTGCCCAGAATTCCCTTTTTAAATAAGTATTTCTAATAGAGAAATCATTCTAGATCATTGATTTCAATCTAAGATGCATTCTAGAGGGTTCTCAAACCCTAATTAGGTCAAATATTGTAAAGGCAAAATAAAACTATAAAAGGCCCCATGTGAAACTATTTTTTATGTTGTTTTTAGTTGTAATTGAGAAAGGAATAGAAATAAGAAGAATATCTATGATAGAGGAAAAAGTTAAGCTCATAAAAGGACATAAATATTAAGTAGTAAAAGAGGATTTGAAAGATCAGTCACAAGAGGTGATACAATACATTAAGCAGGAGTGAGATTTGAATAATAAAAGTAAGTTGCTCTTATATAGATCAATTCATGCTACTTTCTTATCATTGTAGTAGTTTTAAATCCTTGTTGAAGGTAGACCTAATAGTATGATGTAAATATCTTAATCAAGTGCACACTTAAAGAGTGTTGTGAAAATCCTTATGAAAGGTGGATCTAACTAATATTATTGTATAGTTTTAATAGAACTTAAGCCACCAAAAGTGATAAAATATTATAGCCCTAACAAGGCACCCCCTCACTACAATAATGATGGATTTGTGGGTGTCATCCCCACCATAATTTTCCCTTTGACCAAGGGTTTCTACATGACCAAAATTTTCCTCCTCTTCACTTCTATCCACCCATATTCATTTAAACTATCACACATACCTACATTCACAAACTTCCACTATCACCTTATAATCCTTAAATATCTCAAGAGAACTCTCTTACACTTAACTATTGAAAACCAAATTCTTCAATATCTTAGGAGAACTCTCTTTCACTTAACTCTTAAGGGAAAAAGACTCTTACATAATTAGGGAATTATGCACAGAGTACTAATCTTCAAGCATGTTTGATAAAGGAAAAGTTTGTGAATAAGTAGGAGGGGATTCCATTTTGTATTTTAGAGAAGCTTGAGAGTGATTGGATTCCTTAAGGGTATTGGGAGGAATATCATAATGTTGAGCTTCAGTACCAATCCACCATGTCTATATGTTCATAGAATGTGTCCCAAAATTTCATTTTTTCTTACATTGGGACTAGAAATGTTCAATCAAGAAACATTTCTTCCATCTTGTAGATTTATCTACCATCATATTAAATCATGGCCATCTTATAAGGAAAATCTTTTTTGCCAAGGATATTATATAGGATTTCAACTAGGTTTAATGTTAAACTTTCCTTCTTTAATATAATGTCACAATTCTCAATTTTTCTCAAAATGTCCAAGGATCACTTTATGATTTTGATTAGAGAGGGAGTCATGTTTATCTATAATGAGGATATCTAGTCAACATACTTATTTGATTCATATAAAGACTAATTGATATCTAAGAGTGTGGGGGGTGAATAAGTTATATCTAGCTATCCTATAGGCCTTAAAAACAATTTAACACAATTTTAACTTTATATACTTTCTAATCATAAGCTCAATAACCACATTCACCATTTCATCTTTAACTTTTAATCATTTTACTTCAAATTGTTATCTCACTGTATATGACTATACCAAGTATCAAAATAACTATTTAGGTTATACCAACTTGTATTATGAAATATAAAACATGAAATAAACTTTGTAATACATAAAAAATCACATAATTAAACACATACTTTTAACTTGGAAACCCAAATATTTCACTCTTTTGAAGTGAGCTCTTCTAGGAGCCAACCTTGTAAAGGGTTTGCATGCACATTTTTAGTATGATGTAGTTAGAGGATTTACAAAATATCATCTAGATCTCATCACTCCTTGAAATTTCTAAACAGTGGTATGATTTAAAGGATTTACAAAAATCTCAAATTGATGTTACCATATAGGATTTTGTTGACTAGTTAGTCCACTTAATTAAGAGATTTTATCTACTACAATAGAAACAAAGTGACAGTTAAATGATCTATTTAGGTTTAGCACAACCATTATCACATCTCTACTTCACTTGTTCTTCTTCCTTTTTATCTATGCCTAGTTGATTCACACTCCTTTTTCACCTTGCACTTCCTCTACTTGATCTTCCTTCCTTTGTTCTTCTCGACTCACCTTATTCTTCATTCTCATCTAGTTTCAATTATAACTCACACTTAATCAACATTCAACCAACAACCTAAAAAAGTCTCAATCATCTCCTTAAATAGTTAATTCTATCCTTCTTGATCCTTCCAAATTTTTCTACTTAATTAGAATCATAGATATCAAATTCATTATATCTGGATAATTGGAAAATATAACTTCTTTGAGATTTTTACTCATCTTCATCTTGATTAAATCCCCTTCTTGAGATATTCATTATATTTTTCTAGCTACAGATCTTATAACAAACTTTGACTTTATCCTTTGAACTTCTTGAACATTCATTTACTTTTATCATAAGTTGGCCTCAAATTCAATCTTTTGTAACTTTTCTTCTAGCTCATACTTAGTAAAATTACAACTAGACTTGAGCAACACAATGCTTGACAAACACTAGAATCACTTGGTTACCACTAAACTCCATCTTTTCTTTTTTAGGTGCTTGATTATTATTTTAGTAGCTTGGGTAACACTAAATTCCTTATTTAACCTTGTAGCTTGGTGAATACATGAGCTTCATTACAAATTTACATGATTACAAAATAATCAAACTAACATTACATTGTTACAGTCCAATTAATTCAAGTACCCACTGAGTACTAATACTTATCAACATTTCCATCATCATACTTCTTCAAATCATCTTCATCATTAATCAAATCACTTCATCATTCAAATGATATGCTACTCTCTGAATCAACAATATGTCTAATTAACTAAGGCTTGACATCAATGAGAACATAATAATTGATATGAATCTTTCATATAAAATAATAGCATTCTCAATTACATTATAAGTTGGGGCTAACAATACCTCCCTTTGGCATTGATGACAACACATAAAATATGATTTTACATAACAAAACATCACATATAAGATAATCAAATGTATGCATTGACAATAATAGAACTTTTTAGCTCTTTGACATCATTTAGGTACTCTACAACATATTTTATATTAACTCGGTTTGTATCTGCAACATTTCTCCCCCTTTGGGTATGCTTCACCTTTCTAATTCTCTCCTACTTTATACCTTCTCTCTCTTTGGTTATCATCATTCTTGTAGATTCTCTCCCCCTTTAGTCATTATCTCCCCCTTTGACAATAATGTCAAAGGTAAATATAAGTCCCAATATCAAAATTATAAAACCTTGCAGTTGCACCTTATACCTTGCATGTACTATTTACATCAGTTTCATTACAAATATTTTCACAACTTTAGAATTGCTTCTAAAGTGTGAACTCTTGCATCAACTCCAAAAAGATATATTTTATTATCCATGAATTGATGCAACATTCATCTTCATTTAGTGAAACTTGGATAGAGGAAGCACCCCTAACTTACCTCATTAATACTCAAAAGCATCCTTAGGAAATGACTTGTTAAATATATCTATAATTTCTTCTTTGGATTTCACATATTCAATCTGTACTTTCTTCTCTTTTACTTTCTCTCTCAAGTAGTGATACTTGATGGATATATTCTTTGTTTTGGTAAGTATCACTAGATTCTTTGATATATTTAATGTACTAGTGTTGTCATAATAGATAATGATAGGCTCAAAAACTTCTTCTTGCATTCCTCCCAATAATTTCTTAATCCACACAATGTTATAACTATTCATTTTTGTGAAATGAAACTTTGTCTCTTGCTCAAACATGTTATCAATCTACCACTTCTCTTCCTTCTATCCTCTAGATTACCAGCCCAATCAGCATTGATGTAAGCCTTCCATTTAGAATCACCATTGTTTATGTACCATAATCCAAAATCTTTATTCCCTTTAAGATATATGGATATTCTCTTAACAATAGTCATGTGTGTTTCCTTAGGTCTACTATGCACAACATATTGTAGCTTTCCAATCATTAGTTTGTGTTTTGTCTCATTTACCTCAGTTGCAGTATCCTCTTTTGATAGTTTTCTTCTAGTCACAATAAGTGTACTGAATGGCCTTGACTCATCCATGCCAAAAAAATTCAATATCTCCTTTATGTACTTAGAATGAGTCACAAATATATCATTCTTTGTTTGATGAACTTGTAAGCCAATGAAAAATTTGATCCCACCAAATATAGACTTTTCAAAAACTTTACTCTTTTGATAAGAAAATTATTTACATAGAAAATCATTAGCACCAAATATAATATCATCCACAAATATTCTAGAAATCAATACCATGTTCTTAGTTTCACATATCAAGTACAAATTATTATTTTCACTAGTTCTTGCAAATCTAATTTTAATCAAGTATGAACGTAACTTTTCATACCATGCTCTCATATCTTTCTTCAATCCATTCAATTTTTTGTTTAATTTGTAAACCATGTGCCTCTGATCAGTTTCAACAAATCTTTCTAGTTGTTCTACATAGACTTTCTCTTGATCAAGTATTCCATTCAAGAATGTAGATTTAACATCCATTTGATACACTTTGAATCTCTTGTAAGTAGCATAAGCCAAAAAAATTCTCTATCCTTCCAATCTTACAAAAGGGAAAAAAGTCTCACCATAATCAATTCCTTCTTCTTGAGCATATCCTTTGCAAACTAATCTTGCCTTGTTCCTAAAAAATTCACCATTTTCATTTTGTTTGTTTTTGAAAATCCATTTTTTCTAATCACATTCTTATCACTTGGTCCTGGTACTAGTATCCATGTGTTTCTTTTCTCAATTTGATCAATCTCTTCATTCATATAATTTAACTAATATTTATTTTCAAGTGTAGTTTTCACAGTTCTTGGTTCAAATTCAATAATTAAACATGCATGGTTCTTCGACTTACTTCTTGTCATGACTCCAACACTTCTATCTCCAATGATTTTTTTACCTAAATGGTTATTTCTCACATACTTGGCTAGGATAGGTTTAGTTCTCTAATCTCCAACATTATCTCCACTTGGTTAGGACTCTTCATTTTTCTTGAGTTGTACTATATGTGGCTCAAGTGGAATAGGTATTTTCTCAATATCATTTTGAAGATACTCAATAACACTATACTTTATTTTGGGTATCACATGTTGTCACTTAGGTACTACATCAGGTGTACCATCATAGGTATAGATAAAATTACCATAATCATTGGGTTCCTTGTTTCTATCCTCGTCATTCTTTTTTGCAAACTCATCAATTGTAATATTCTTACTTTCAATCATTGTGTTAGTAGTTTTTTTCAAGCATTTATAATCTTTCCTCTTAGAGGAATACAAAGGAAAATAATTCCATCACTTTTAGAATCAAATTTACCATTTCCTACATCCTTGTAAATGTAGAATCTACTTCCAAATACTTTGAAACAACTTACATTAGGTGTATGACCATACCATAGTTCATAAGGTGTCTCGTTTGTTCCTTTATTTAGTTAAACTTGGCTGAGAGTATAGAGTATAGTACTGACTACTTCTCTCCAAAATATTTTAGCAATCCCTTTTTCAATCATTAGCATGCTTGCAAAATTAACAATAAACCCATTCCTTCTTTCACCAACTCCATTTTATTGTGGTGTCCTAATGAAAGATAACTATCTCTTAATTCTAGTTTCAGTGTAGAGGTTAGTTAAATAAACAAACTCATCACCTTTATTAGATCTTAAACATTTGAGTATTTTTCTAGTCTTCTTTTCAACTCTTTCTTTGTACCACTTAAAAATATTAAAAGTATGTGATTTAACTTTCATGAATGTGACAATAATGATCTTAGAATGGTCATCAACAAATAATATGAAATATCTATCACCATAATAACTTCCCACTCTCATTGGTCCACACAAATCTATATGCACAACTTCCAAGATATCATTAGAAGTATATGTGTTACTTTCAAAACTTGACTTTGTCATCTTATAGAGATGAAATTCGTTGTACATAGAATTCTCATTTTTTTGTAGACTTGGTGAGCCTCTAACTCTTTTATTTCTACTCACCTTAATTATGTTCTCAAAGTTAACATGGCATAACCATTTTTGCTACAACCACACATCTTCAACTTTGGAAAACAAGAAAGTATAAATTGAAGGATCAAGGTAGAATTGATTACTTTTAGCATGCTTTCTAGTGCTAACCAAATTTCCATCTTCATCAAATATTTTTACTTTCCTATTTTTAAATTCAAGCTTATGACCTATATTATTCAATTGTGCAACACTCAACAAATTATATATTTATCCTTGCACTCAACATGCATCATTACATTGCATTTTTTTATTAAATGTTAATGATACTCTACCTTTCATTGGATATAAAATATTATTCCCCAGTTTAATAGTTCCACCATCACATTCTTCAAACTTTTTAAACGTAGTAAGATCACCAATCATATGATGTGGCAATCCATTTTCAATGATCTAAGTATCATTCTTACTAACATGTGAAATAAGAGTTCCTCATTCTAGGATCTTCTTCAATAACATACATAATTTCTACTCTTATCTTTTTCATATTTAGTATCTAACTTGATGTGCTCCTCCACAACAATATAGCATGATTTCTTCCCTTTCTCTTTTTAGTCTTTTTTCTTCCTATACTTGTGATCCTTCTTGTCATTTATGCATTCTTCTTTAATATATGTAGTTTTTAGGGAATCTAGCTAAAAATATCCTACTTCATTACATTTTAAATAGATTAGAGGTAATTTATATTTGAATTTACTTTTGGCTCTAGGTAGCCTCCTAGAAAGAAATACTTTACTCTCAACTATGTTGTCTTTTGATTCTGACTCACTTTCATCTTTACTTCTCTTTTCCTTCTTTGAATTACCAATGGTTAGTCAAGACTTGAAAGAATTCCCAAGTGTAGGCATACTATTATCACAATTTATTAATTCAAATAAAGTCAACTGACCATCTAAACCATCGTGTGAAAGCATTATAAAGTATAGCTTTAACTTCTTGAATTGCAAAAAAATTATCGCATAGATAGGTAAGAGTGTTCTAAGAACATTTCTTACAATTTCACTATTAGTTATAACACCTCCAACAACTTGATTGAACTCACAATTTCCTTTAGTTGGTTCACATATTGTGCAACATTTCACCTTCCTATTGAAAATATAAGAGGATTAATTGAGAGGGGAGGGGCGAATTAGTTACTACAAAAACAAATCCAAGTCCCTTAAGATTTCAATAATACAAAACCATAACTCTATTGAAACTGTTGTAACTGGGTTAGCATAGAATCACTTAGTTAACATAGTATAGCTTGGTTTACACTAAGAATTGATGTTACTCTATAAATACTTGATTAATACTGAAAGTATAGAACTTAAGATATTAAGATTGATTAACCTTAATTAATTTAGTTACAAAAATATAAATCAAATAATATGAACACTTGAGACACTAAGATTTAATGTGGAAACCCAATTTGGGAAAACTACCAATTATGAATTGTTACTATTTTTCACTCTTCTAAAGTGAGCTTTTTAGGAGCCAACTCTATTAAAGGTTACAAAACACACTATTAGGTGTGACCCTATTAAAGGATTTAGATCACCCTATTAGGAGTGGCCTTGTTAGAGGTCTCTAGACACTTTAATAGAAATGTCACCTTGTTAGAGTATTTGGAAAATAGCTATTAGGATAAATTTTTTAAGAGATTTGATTCACTACTACAATTATTAGGGAGTAACAATGACTTGACCTAATTGGCGATGCAGCTAACTTTTCTAATTTTAGATCTATATTCTAGCTTGATTACTTAATCCTCCTTAATCAGAATGTTCTTTATAGCTTGGTTAACTTGGATACTCTGATGTCCTTCAATTCACTTCATTTATTCATCTTCTTCAATTACACTCCCACATTCAATCATCAACTTGACCTTATACTTATATGAATTACTTTTTCAAGTAGACTTGAATATACTTTTAAATAATCAATAATCAACCCTTAAGCTAGCTAGAATTAACAAATAAATCCATCAGCCTCAATATGTTGTAACAAGAAAATCCTTTGTTAGCCAACCCAACTTGATCAACACTAACTTAGAAAAGACTTTCCTTTGGTAACCAAGTGAACTCAGTTAATACTAGATTTTTCCAAATCTTCTCTGGTAACTGAGTGAGATTGGTTAACACTGGATTTTGCCAACTCTTCTTTGGTAACTGAGTGAGCTTAGTTAATACTAGTCCCATGTTAACTTTTCTTTGGTAACCAAGTGAACTTGCTTAACATTGGATTCCCTTCAATGTTTGAGTGAGCTTGAAAGATACTAAATCTAAACTTGGTTATTATTAGAATGCTCGACATACACAAGAAACTATGTTCATCACCCAAGTGAGCTTGATTGATATTGACTTCTTAGTAAAGACTTGAGATCTTATGTAACATCAAAGACAATATACAATTGAACAATTATTTTCAACAATCTCCCTCTTTGACATTGATGTCAAAACAACATGTCATAATACAATAAAATTTTAGAGAAAAATAAAAGGATAATATACTTAGTTTGATTATGATTCTCATCCATGAGAACTCCCTCTATCAATGTGAACTCCCTCTGACATCAATCTCTTCCTCTAGAATGATTCTTTGATTATTTTGATTGCAATTTCTCCCTTTGTTAGCAAACTCTCCTTCTTTGATATGACAACATAAACTCTCCCTCTTTCACATATTATGCCAAAGACAAAATTCAATGGACTTTCCATGTACTTGATGTACTAATTCAAATGTAATCTATTCTAACAATACTGCATCAACCTTGACTAATCTTCAAATGCTTGGTTGATGCATCACTAAACTCCTTTTAGTGAGCTTTAGATAGGGGAATGACCCCTAGCTTACCTCTTAGATACAAGAATGCATCCTTATGCAATGGATTGGTGAATATGTCTACAATTTTTTCTTTTATATTCACATATTCCAATCTCATTTCTTTATCTTGCACTAATTCTCTCAAAAAATGATATTTTCTTGTAATGAGTTTAGTCTAAGTATGCATCATAGGATTCTTGGAAATGTTGATTGCACTAGTGTTATGATAGAAAATAACTTCCAGATCCTTGATTTCTTCCTTCATACCTGACAATAGTTATTTGAACCAAAAAATGTTGGAACAATTGTCTACTACTACAACATATTTTGCTTCTACTAAATATTGAGAGATGCAACTCTGCTTTTTGCTTGTCTAGGATACTAGCATCTTTCCAAGAAAGAATGCTCCACTGCTAGTGATCTTCCTGTCATTGATACTTCCTACTCAATCAACATTAGTGAAGGCTTTCAATTCAAAGTTGTCTCCTTTGTTATACCACAGTCCATAATCTCTAGTACCTTTTAGATACCTCATGATTATTTTTATTGTCAGCATATGATTTTCTTTTGCATTAGTAAAAAATCTTGCCACTATACCAACTGCTAATGCAATATCAAGTCTTGTATGCACTACATACTTAAGTTTTCTAATCATTACTCTATATGTAGTCTAATCACATCTTTGGAATCGTCATTTTTGGAAATTTTATTTCCATTAGGCATGAGTGTTCCAATTGGTCTAGAATCCTCTATTCCAAACTTCTTCAATATCAACTTGATGTACTTTGATTAATTGATCTAGATACTGTTCTTCTATTGAATCTACATGTCAACAAAGAATTTGGTCTCTCCAAACATTGACATTTAAAATTCCTTAATCATTTTCTTAGAAAAGGATTTGCACAAGTCATCATGTCCAGTGAATAATACATCATCTGCAAAAAATTCTACTGGCAATATCTTCTTTTCTGGTCCTTCTTTGATGTATAAGTTGTTGTTGTCATTTGTCCTTTGAAAACCATTTTTTACCAAATAACTATGCAATCTTTCATACTAGGCTCTAGGGGCTTGTTTGAGACCATATAAAGCTTTGTGTAATTTGTAGACCATATTCCTTATGTTGGGATCTATGAAACCTTTAGGTTTCTCAATATAGACTTCTTATAATAGGATACCATTCAAGAAAGATGACTTTACATCTATCTAATATACTTTGAATACTTTATGTGCATCATAAGAAATTAGTGTTCTAACACCTTCTAGTCTAGAAATAGGAACAAAAGTTTCTCCTTAGTGAATACCTTCCTCTTGAGCATAACCTTTGCATACAACTCTTGCCTTATTCCTTGACACTTCTCCATTTTCATTCAACTTATTTTTGAATACCAATTTTGTGCCAATTACATTTTTATCCTTGGGTTTAGGAATAAGAGACCAAGTCCTATTTCTTTCAATTTGTTCCATCTCTTCATTCATAGCCTCAATCCAACTTTCATTATCTAATGCATCTTTAATAGTTCTAGGTTCAAATTTAGTAAGCAAACATGTACCTTTTATTTTGTTTCTTGTCATTGTTCCTTTTGACTAATCTCCACTAATTTTCTTAGGTGTGTGATGCCTTCTAACATATCTAGCAAGTATAGGTATTTTCTCTTTGGATTTTGGACTTGAATGACTCAGTTTACCATTCTCAAAATGATTTTATAAATCATGATTAGGTCCCACTATCTATGACTTGGGTCCTTCTGATAGAGACTCAGATCCTTCTGATTGTTATTCAGGTCCTACTAGCTACAACTCAAGTTGAACTAGAGATTTTGGGGACTTGGGCGGTGAAGATTGTTGATTCCCAAATGCATTAGTTTGAACTTGAGATAAAGTATCAAGTTCATAGTAGACAAAGTTTCTATAATTTTCAGGTTCTTTATTGCTTTCTTCTTCACTCTTTTCTACAAACTCATCAATCTTTACATGTGCACTTTCTATAACCTTGTGAGTAGTTAGATTTAGACATTTATATGCTTTGCTTTTGTTGGATTATACTAGGAATATGCCTTCATCATTTTTCACATATAATTTTCCTTTCCTTATCTCTTTTAAGATATAACATTTACTTCCAAATACTTTGAAATGATAGACATTAGTTTTATATACATACAATAATTCATAAGGTGTTTTCTCTAAATCTTTCTTTAGCTAAACTCAGTTCAAGGTATGAACTATTGTGCTGATTGCTTCCTTCCAATATTTGATTGTAACATTTTTCTCTATCATCAATTTCCTAGCACAATCCATTTTAGATCTATTTCTTCTTTCTATTATATCATTCTTCTAAGGTGTACCAAGTTCAAATACATGTCTTTTGATTCCTCTTTTATTACAAAATTAATTGAATTAATTAGAGATGAATTCTCCTCCTTTGTATGTCTTAAACATTTCAGTTTCTTTCATGTTTCTTTCTCTACTCTAGCTAGATACCACATGAATTGTTGAAAAGATTTAGATTTATCTTTCAAGTACATTACTATCATCATCCTAGAATAATCATGAACAAATAAAACAAAGTACTTATCTCCACTATAGCTTTCTACACCAATAGGTCCACAAAGGTCTATATGTATCGTCTTCATAACTTCTTCAGAGTGGTAATTCTTGCTTTTGAGCTTGTTTTTGCCATCATACCATTTTGAAAATTCTTGCACATGCCCATATTAGATTTCTTGAGGCCTAGAATGCCTATCACTCTTCTATTCTTGCTTATGTTGACCAGGTTATCAAAATTCACATGACACAATCTTTTATACCATAACCAACTTTCTTCTACTTAAGCCAAGAAGCATGAACTTCCAATTAGATCTAGCTAGAATAGATTATCTTTAGTTTGATTGTTAGTACCAACCAAATTTACTTTCCCATCTAGTAGCTTGGCCTTTCCATTCATGAATTCTACCTTGAATCCAGTGGTGTTCAATTCTGTCACACTAAATAGATTATGTTTTAGTCCTTCAACCCAGTAAGCATTGTCACATCTGAGTTCATTGGTTAATGTAATTCATTATTTTCCTTTTACATAAAAAGGATCACCATGTTTTCAAATCTAACATGTCCACTATCATAGTGTACCAAATTCTCAAACTTTAATTTATCACTAGTCATCTAGTGAGAACAACCACTATCTATGATCCATCTATCATTCTTGCTAATATGAGAAATGAGAGCCATCTTATCATTTTCATCATCTAATTCATCTTTATTAGCAATACAAACCATTTCATCTTCATCACTACTATAAAAGTCTTTAGCCATGTAACAAGATTTCTTACCGTTTTCTTTGTTATCTTTGTAGCTTTTGAAATCTTTCTTGCCTTTGTACATTTTCTACTTCTTTTCTTCTTTTCCTTCTTTGTTTGGACACCTTGCAGCAATGTGACCAACTTCTTCACAAGAAAAATAGATTAGAGATATTTTGCCTTTGTATTTTCCTTTTCCTTTAGACAAGTCTTCTTGCAAGTTGGGCTTCAATCGTTTCAAGGTCATTCTCAAAATATTCATCTTCACTTTCAAACTATTTTTTAAAAAGATTTTTCCCCTTTATTTTTGAGTGATAGCTTAGCTTGAAATGAAAACTCAATGTTACCAAAGTTAGGAACATAGTTATTAAAGTTATCTAGCTCATAGACTATCAATCTTCCCACTAGTGCATCCAAAGTTATATTATTTTTGGGATCACATCTCATCTCTTGATTTGTTGAAACTCTAGTCACATAAATATGAAGAAGAGTTTTGAGTACCTTTCTTACCACTATCATATCATCAATTTTCCCTTCCGAGGCTCTAATTGCACTTACACTTGCTTTGATTCTTTCACTATATTTTGCAATGTTTTCATATTCTCTCATCTTTATTTGATCAAATTGACCTCTTAGGCTTTCTGACTTATCTCTCCTTACATTTTCATCTCCTCCATAGATATATTTTAGCTTGATCAACATCTCATGAGTAGTAGGAAAATATTTGGCTTCATCAAATTCAACATATTTGAGAGTAGAGGCAAAGCCAATCATCATTATGTTGTGATTCTTCTTTTCTATAATTTTTTCCATAGTCAAAGTTCCAGTAGGTGCAACATACTTACTATCTAGGTATTTTAGGATTGAGTCTCCAATGGTTGCCAAATGTAGCCTCATGAGTTCATTTCATGCTTTGAAGTTATCTCTATTCAACTTAGGAATTTCCCTTCTATAAGACATCTTGAACTTTAGCCTAGGCCCTTGAAACCTTATCTACAAACACCAAAAACTCTAATACCAATTATTGTAAATATAAGAGGAGTAATCAATAGGGGAGGGGTGAATTAGTTACCAAAAAATGAAATCCAAGTCATTTAAGATATCAATAATACAAAACTAAAACTCTACTGAAATTATTGTAACTCAATTGGCATAGAATCACTCAATTTACATAGTATAGCTTGGTTTACACTAAGAATTATTGTTACTCCATAAAGACTCGATTAATACTAAAGGTGTAGAAATTAAGATATTAATTGTGATTCACCTTAATAAAGTTAGTTGCAGAAACATAAAACAAATAAAATGAACACTTGAGACACCAAGATTTAACACGAAAACCTAATTGTGGAAAACCACAAATTGCAACTAATTATTGTTTTTTACTCTTCTAAAATGAGCCTTGTTAGGAGCCAATCCTATTAAAGGTTACAAAATACATTGTTAGGTGTGATCCTATTAAAGGATTTAGATTATCTTGTTAGGAGTGGCCTTGTAAGAGGTCTTTAGACACTTCAATAGAAATGTCACCATGTTAGAGGATTTGCAAAATAGTTGTTAGGCTAACTCTATTAGGAGATTTGGTTCACTACTACAATTATTCAAGAGTAACAATGACTTGACATGATTTCTAATGTAACTAACTTTGCTGATTTTAGATCTCTGTTCTAGCTTGATTACTTGATCCTCCTTGATCATAATGTTCATTGCAACTTCATTAACTTGGATGCTTTTCTATCCTTCCAATTCACTTCCTTTATTCATATTTTTCAATTACACTCTCACACATTCAATCCTCAATTTGACCTTATATGAATTACTTTGTCAAGTTGGCTTGAATATACTTCTAAACAATCAATAATCAACCTTTAAGTTAGCTAGAACTAACAAATAAATCCATTAGACTAATATGTTGTAATAGGAAAATCCTTTGTTAGCCAACCCAACTTGGTCAACACTAACTCAAAAAATAATTTCCTTTGGTAACCAAGTGAACTTGATTAACAATATAGTTTTCCAACTCTTCTTTGATAACTGAGTGATCTTGAGTAACACTTGATTTTGCCAACTCTTCATTGGTAACTGGGTGAGCTTGGTTAATATTGGTTTCATGCCAACTTTCTTTGGTAACCAAATGAACTCAGTTAACACTGGATTTCCTTTGATGCCTAAGTGAGATCAAAAGATACTAACTCTAAACTTGGTTATTACTAGAATGCTTGACATACATGAGAAACTATCTTCACTGTCTGAGTGAGCTCGACAGCAACTGACTGCTCAATAAAGACTTGACATTTTATGTAACATCAAAGACAATATACAATTGAATAATTGTTCTCAACACTTCATTCTCATGTCATCATATTTACCTCTTAGACTCTTTGACTTAGCTCTAAATATATTCTCATCTCCATCATGTCTAAGTGCCAACTTGTCCCACATTTCTTTAGCATTGATTTAGTTCTTGATATCATCAAATTCCATATCATTCAAGACATATATAATTTGAATATAAATGGGATAAAAATGTGTTCACCTAAATAGAAAGAATATGTGTAAATAGGAATATAGGACCTATCCTTAACCCAATCTCCCAAAAGGAATGATCCAGATTGATCAATCACAAAGAACTGATCAATGCACAAATGAATCAAACAATGGAGAATATGAAGAAAGGAGGAAATCCTATAATCTACTATAGAAATTATGTACTTGAAATCTTGAATGAATAGAAGAAAAATACTAACCTCAAAGTAGGATAAATCTGAAAAATGTTGATATCTGATGTCTATGCACAATTTTGGGGAATTCTGCAACCTATTCTAGACTAGAAATATTGAAATGGAGAAAACCCAAAAAAAAATTGTCCTTTTGAAGATAGGTCGACCTTGACCTGAATAGTGAGGCACAATCTTACCCTAGGGCACAATTGTACACCAAAAGGTTGACCTTGACCTGCATTACTCTGCCAAAATTTTTGTTTGTAGATCCCACAAGTTTGACAAAAATGGTATACAAATCTACACTTCAATTCATTGTTCCACACCTGTATCTACAAGAAAAATGGTTTAATTTTTTAGATGGCAAGTTTTCCTTGGTTAAACCCTAGTTTTGAATCAACCTTGAAATGTATTTGAAATTGTGTTATGTATAAACAAAGAAAATGAAACTATTCACCTTGCTTGTATTGAAATCCTTGTGGAGGATTCAAATCCTTGAATCCACAAGTATGGATGCTCCAAATGTATGTAGGATGTTTCAAATCAATGACATTAGATCTTCAACACCAATATTGAATAGATCTTTGCATAGGAATCTAATCACCTAAAAATGGTCATCTAGACTATTAGCCCCCTTCTTAACATTTTGGTAATTTAATTAATCATTTACCTAGACCCAAGGTCTAATAAAAAAATAATTTGACTATAACCTATAGTTTGACTATGCTATTCTAAGTTCATTATTTGATTTTAAAAGAGCATGTCCCCTTTTAATTAAATAAAAGCCCTCTTTCTTCTAACCCACTTAAAGTGCACACATAAAGTCCTTTTTCTATTTTTCAAATAAAAAGAAAAGGCTTTGTGACTTTTGTCTTATATGGGGAGCCAACTTCTATTTTATTGGTTGACTTACTTGTGCACATGGATCAACCCTATTTTCAAACTCCACTGTTGATCATCCATCATCTTGATCTTGATCTATACCGCCTGTATGGCTTTAAAAGAAAGAGCTCTCCCCTTGTCAAAGGATCCATCCATCTTTTGAATATTGTTATGTTGCGGGGTTTCTAACAAGTTTCTTTGGAGCTTTGTGGAGAAGAATCTAGCATGGTAGCTTAGCTCTTTTGTTGCAATAGTCTAGCTCACATAGCATAATTAGCTTGGATATTGTAGTACTTTCATCTTGTTAACTTAGCCACACTTTTCATCTCACCTTAGCTTACTTCACATTTGTATTACATTATTGAGGCATCCTTTGTAGACATTTTTACTCTTGCATCTAATCTCTAAGAGAACCTCCCATTGCATGGTTTACTAGCAAGAAGAGAATTTCTAATGCTCAACTGAGAGCCTTCATATTTGAATAATACTCTCTTGCATTCTTTGGATAGGTAGCTTTAAACTGGCATCCAAGCATCCCAACCTCATACAATCCCCTGGATAGAATGGTTTAGAGTGTGAGACATTTATAGTGTACATTTTTTGCACCCATTGTGGGGCAAAATGTCTTAGTTTTGCTCTTCATCTTGCTACATTTCCACATTTTCTACATTCTATTTGCAAATTTTCTTTTTTTACAATCATAGATTTTAGGTGATATTTATCCAATATTTTGTGATGTTTGTTAGTACTATAGTGTGACATTTTCCCTATAAAACTATCACACACTAATATTGAACTTTATCACCTGGGTATAGTAAGTTTTATCACCTAGCTTAGGCAAAAACTTCATACAGAAAGATTTTTTCACATTAGTATACTAAGAAGTATTGTACGATAGTCTTCTAGAAAAAATTGTTGCCTAGTCTAAACTTGCTTGTTGATTGAGTGATTAGATTAGTTTCTTGGTTGTACTTTCTATTTGCTGAATTTTTTTATAGGTCTGTAGTGATTTATAGAGGTCTATTTGTATATTACATGTTATTTTGAAGCTAACTTGTGGGGCTAATGGTTGTGTTTGTAGGTTGTTACCTAGATATATTTTCCTAATTGCTTTTTTTTAAAAAGAATGCATGTCAAATCTTCAAATGTACAAAGGTTACTAACGATTGTTTGCAGGGCTGCCCAAAGCATAAAATCCCAAACTTGCTTGTATTTCTTTTATTCCATGTGCAACATTTACTAGTTGTTTCATTTCCATAGGCACATTAAACTTGCAATTAAGGTCCTTTAGTGATAGGAGAGTATGCTCTTCACCCTTGTGGTGAATCAAAAATCTTGACTTGCCTTTGGGTTTTGAGAGCAAGGGGATAATTGGATCTTCTTGGTGTGTTTGGGGGAAGCAACCAAGATAGGAGATTATGATCTTCACCCTTGTGGTGAATAAGAAATCTTGACCCTTCAGAGTGGATCTAGTCTATGGTAATTAGAATCCTTTAGAGAGCCTATTCTTGGACAACCTAAGAGGAATGACCTAAGTAGGGACAAGCTAATACTTAGCTCTTCCAACCCACTATAAACTCAAGGCTATCAAGGACACAAAACCTTGGTAGACATATTGTTTTTCTTCACTTAGTGTGATCGCTTGTGGGATTTTAACCATGAGGAGATCACTAGTCAAAAATGCTTAAGCTACTCTTTTGACCGCGAGGTCTATTACCCACTACAAAGTGGGGTGTCCCTTAATTAGGTACAAGAGGAACATTACGAATGGAAGCCCTTTCTAAACACTCTAAGTTAGTAGCTACCCTATTTTTTCACTCAACTTCATGGTGCAAGGATCAATCCTAATGGATTAACCAGATCGCCCCAAGATTTTACACTCACCATCTATGTTCCCTTGGTTGTGTTTATGAAACTTTCATGACAAAGCCAATAGCTCTTATGGGCAACCACTTGGTGTGAGGCGAAGGAGCATCAAGTGTGGGCCAAGTTGTTGAGTAATGAACTATGACTCTAAGTTAGATTGCTTGGCTAATGTTTTGGAATGTATTAACCTATGCAAATGTTCCTACATATCAAACATTACAAAAAAATTGGTAGGAAGGTTGTTCAGATATCACAAATGTGTATTAGCAAGGTTTTTTTAACCCTTGTTCAATTGTTTGAGACATGTTAAAAACCCCTACTATTTGCAAACCTTGTTGTTACTCGACACAAATTGAAACCTAAAAATTTTTGGCCCTAAAACTATCTAACTATCAAAATGAAACAACAAAATTGGAGTCAAATTTTTTTTTTAACACAACATTGGCACTTTATCGCACATTCTTTGGAGAAATATCACACAACATTGGTTTTCAAAAATTGTGTCACCCTATTGTTATAGAGTCTATCACCCTGCTATACTAAAATCTATCATCCCACCTTGTATGAATTGTCATCTAGGAGAAAAGTGTTACACGATTACTGTAAACTGTGTTGTACAATAGATTGTGTTGTCTTACTATTGCCTAGGTTTTGAAATAATATTGCCTGAGCCTTTTTTCTATCAAAATAGAGTCTATGTTCCACTTTTTCTGATCTAAGGTCTTGTCACTTGAGCCCTTCTTAGTCCTAGTCACACATCTATATGTTGGGTGTTGTCCAAAGTTGAAAAGATGGGTTTAGTATATCATATGTAAGTCTCAAAATGTCATTGATGATCACTTGTCAATAATCGGTTACTATTCTATGCTAGCTATTTTTTATTGAGCTTCTTGCTCACTTGCTTGGCTCGAGTCACTAGTGCTATAAATTCTTGAGCACCTTTCACAAGCCATCTATTCTACCTTAACAAGTAATTATTCTTGATTGTAAGAACTTCAAATATTAAACACTTCTCTTATCCTATTAAGAAAAGATAGATGCTTACATGTCGGTCACAACAAGGTTCCAAGTTGGTAATGGTAGTCATTCCCTTTTCATTTTCACATAGTTAGAGACTCCACCTAGGCATCCTCATAGAAAACCTTGTGTGGAAGACCCTGATTCCAGTCAAATGTAGATGGCCAACATTTGACATAATCCACTTTATAGTTTTGAAAACCCATTTGGAACACCTTTTGACACACCCACAGGTGAAAACACTTTGACCAACATGCATCTTGACAAAATAAAAAGCTACTTAGAAGAGAAAGCATATGAAAATGAAAGACTTTTGGAAATTATCTATGCTAGGGAAAAATCAAATCAACAAGCTGAAGCTAATTGTCATACATATAATGAGGAAACTCAAGGAAACTATTATCACAATCCTTTTGACCAAATTCTGATCAGTGGCAATAATGGGAATCACACACTACCAAGGACTCCTAGGGTCAATACATGAGCATGTCCATCACCACCTAGACAATCACAATCACATTACAAAAGTGAGGATGAGATCACTAGTGAAGATGTTGTAAGATTTCAGCAAGATGAGCTTGCTCAAAAACTAATGCTAAAAGCTTTAGAGTAAAATGAATATCAATACTTTTGATATATGGTAACAAAAGGATGGAAGCTCCCTCAAGATTTTGATGTGCAACAAATAATCCAAAAATGAGACCCTACTGAGGCTAAAATCTCAAGAGAAGAAATGCAAGAACTAAGGAAACAACTTACACAATTGTGAACTTCCAAAGAGCCACCTAAAACTTCATTTATTAAATAAATATTTCCTCTTCCATTTGATAGGATTTTATACATGCTTCCATTTACTAAGGATATATAGGTTCTTAAGTATGACAAATATGATGGAAATGGTGACCCTCATGATCATGTGAGGCATTTCTATGCTATTAGCATAGATTTCATGCATGAAGACTCCTATCTTATGTGTTTGTTTCCTAGAAGTCTAAGAGGACAAGCTATGGAGTGGTTCACAAAATTGACTCCCCCTCTCAAAATATTTTATGACCTTGCAAAACACTTTATCCAACAATGTTCTTATAAAATTCAACATCCTGTAACTATGTTGGACTTATGCCAAATTAAACAAAAATAGGGAGAACTTTTTGCAACATACCTTCAATGATGGAGATCCCTATACTCTAGGTACCCTTGACAAGTTCCTAAAGTTGAGAAATTTGACATTTTTGTCAACATGCTTGTACCTAACTTATACTTTGACATAAGAAAATAATTGTTCACATCCTTTAACACAATGGTTGAGAGTGCATATTGTATTGAGGATGTTTCTATCAAGAAGGGTGACATTATTGTGAATAAAGACAAAAATAACAATGGAAATGGCAAAGACAAGGGCAAACCTTGGAATAAAACAAGTATGTTGTTAATGACTGAGATAGCTACAAAACAACAAGAAGGTTCAAAACCACAAACATTTGATAAGAGCTCTAAGTTTACCAAAAAATGACGTGTCTATACACCAATGGTTGAGCCTTACGAAGTAGTCTTAAAAACCTTAGTTGCAAATAATCTAGTTACTTTACCAAATAATTCATGTCCCTATGACCCACCCATCAGACCCTCGTGGTGGAGAGAGGATCACATTTGTAGTTATCATGAAAACAAGGGTTACAGTACTAAAAATTATTTTAAGCTCAAAGACATAATTCAAGATCTCATTGAGGCTGATAAAGTTGTCACAAATGGTCTCATTAAAAATTTTGATCACATAGCTTTTAAACAACCATTGCCAAAATATGAGAAAGGTGAAACCTCTAAGGCTCCTTAGAAGAATCATGATGCCAAGACCAGCTATGTCTATGTTGATACTAACAACATTATAGGCATGCTTGAGCCCATTGAGTATTTATGCATGAAAAGTTCTAATGATGAAAACTGACCTAAGGATGAAAGATCCAAAGTTGTCCTAAAAACACAAAATGCTCCCCAACACCATAATAACACTAGACCTAAGGTAATACTCTAAGTGGCCAAATCTTCCTCTTCACAAAGTGAACTTCTTAACGTTGTCACTAAAGGAAATCTAAAGTAGTCCTAAAAGTTGCTCATGATCCTAAGAGTGCATCACCTTCTAAACAACCGACTACTTCTAGGATCTCCAACTATGACCTTGTCAACCAACTACAATGTACCCTAGCTCAAATTTACATTTTTGGGTTGTTATAATTATCCCCTTTGCACAAGGATATCCTTGAAAAAGATTTATGTTATGCCAAAATTCCCATAGATATTGATGCAAAACAATTCCAAGCTATGGTGAACCATATTCTTCACCTCACTACATCACTCTCATTGGTTCACCTTGATCTCATACATTGGTCAATTCAAAATCAAAGACCTAAAATATCATCTCTTCAAAATGACTATGAGATTGCTTTTTACCTAAATGTGTTGAGCCTGTGACTTCTTCCAACAACAAACCTATGATTAATATGATAGAATCATGTATTAAGTACCTCAATTATAAAAGTAAAAGAAAAAACAAGTGGTCAAATGAAAACCACATCGTGATGGTATCTAAACCTAAAAAAAGTAAAAAAAAGATGTATCTAATGGTGAAAACCTCCTTGAGGCAATTGTGTATGAGGTACTTGGTAGTTTGCCAAGCTATTTTTAGGATAAATCTTTAGTTCTCATCGAACCTACACAACCTATCAACTTGGGGATAGAGGAATCTCCTAAAATTATACATGTGGCTCAATCACTATCAACTGTAGAAAAGGAAATTTTTTCCAAATTCTTTCAAGACAAGAAAATCAATTTTGCATGGACATACTCAGATATGCTAGGGCTTGACACAGATCTTATCATGCATCACATTCTATCTCTCTTGGTGTAAAACCTATTAAACAAAAACTAAGAAAGATGCATCCACATGTAGCCCTATTAGTCAAAGTAGAGGTGGAAAAACTCCTAAGTGCAAAATTTACCTAAGCCATTGACTATGCAAAATGGATTTCCAACATTGTAACTATGTCTAAACATGATAAATCCATCTGGGTTTGTACTAATTTTTAGAGATCCAAAAAAAGCATGCCTCAAGGATGAATTTTTGCTACCAAACATAGACATGATAATGGACATGATGGTGGGTTATGAAATCTACTCCCTCATGAATGGATTTTTTGGGTATAACTAAATTAAGATCGCTCCAGCTGATCAAGAGAAGATAGCTTTTACATGTGCGTGGAGTACTTTCTGCTGGAATGTCATGCCCTTTGGACTCAAAAATACTGGTGCTACTTATCAAAGAGCAATAAATTCTATCTTCCATGATATGATGCATAAAAATATGGAAGATTATGTTGATGGCACATTGATTAAATCCAATAAATGATATACACATTTGGAAGACCTTATTTTGATATTGGACCATATGGAACAATTTCAACTTAGACTGAACCCAAAAAAGTGTGCCTTTGGGGTCACATCTAGAAAATTTCTAGGCTAAATTATCTTAGCAGAAGGCATTGAGATTGATCTTGAAAAAGTCCAAGCTATCATGAAAATGCCTCCTCCAAGAAATATCAGTCAACTTAGGAGTCTACAAGGATGTTTGCAATCCATAAGAAGATTCATTTCTCAGTTGGCCAATAAAGCTCAATCTTTTAACAAGAATTTTCATAAAAGACTCTACTCATATCTAGTCTTGACCAAATCAAACAATACTTAGCTAAACCTCCAATTTTGATGCCACCCATTTTGAGAAAACCTTTGATATTGTATATTTCAGCTATAGCTTCTTCTTTAGGAGCATTATTAGCCCAAAGTGATGAGATGGGTAAAGAACGAGCTATATTACATCAGTTAAACTTTGGTAACTTATGAAATGAACTACACCAGTATTGAGAAAGCCTAACTTGCAATAGTCTTTTCTTGTCAAAAAATTTGACATTACATGTTGGCACATACAATTCACCTAATTACCAAAATTGATCCTCTAAAATATTTGTTGAGCAAAGTTGTGCTTACCAGTTATATAGCTAAATGGATGACGATTCTTTCTAAATTTTACATTTAGTACATTAAATGTAAAGCCATCAAGGGGTAGGCCATAGTTAACCAATTGGCTAATTTTCCACTAGAGGATACAACACCTGTGCAAATTGAGTTTCTAGATGCCTCAATTATGTACATCATTGAGAGAACTTGGAAAATATTCTTTGATGGTCCTCATACATAGAATGGGGCTAGAGTAGGTATTTTTTTTATTTCCCATCATGGTTATATGATCCCAAAATCCTACAAAGTCTTATTCCCTTGCACAAACAACATTGCAGAATATGAGGCATTAAAAAATGGGATCAAAAGGGCTCTTGAATGGAGAATCATTGAATTGCACATCTATGGAGATTCTCAACTTGTTATAAACCAAGTGAACAATGAATATTAAATAAAGGATGAGAAGTTGATACCTTATAAGAAGTTGATGTTAGAAATAAATCATAGACAGAAATAACAATTACATGCAAATATAAAACATCCAATGATTACAACTTGATTACAATCTATAATCCCTTATAGCTCAATACAACCATAAGAAGCAATTTTGCATCACAACTACTAAAACAATCCCTAATCCTTAGCTCTTTTATACAATTATTTTACTAATTTTGAGTTATAATTAATAATTACATGTCGGCCCAAAATCCTAATAAAATAGGGCCCAAATTTTTTTTCAGAGTGATGCCCCGAGCCGTAAAGAATTTATGAAGTATGTACAATACTTTCCTGATTAGTCACCACAAACTAAAAATCTCCCACTTGGGGACTGATCAAGCTCCACATTAAATAAAAATATCCCACTTGGAGCCTGATCATGTAGCTATGCTGCTACTCCATGAGGCTCCAACTAGATCAAACCACCCTGGACTCTGTTGTTCTTTTATTTATGTTCAGTCGAGAAGACCAATAGAAGCTGAAGAGGAGTTTAGCTTCTCCCTTGTTACTATCTTTATAAACATATTTCTTGCATTTTCATGTATATTTATCTTGTCCAAATTTAACTATCCATCCTCCAAAACTAACTGAATGAAATGGTACTGCAACTGTATGTGTTTGGTCTTTGAATGCAAAGCTGAATTCTTTGCAAGATGAACGACACTCTGACTATCTGTAAACAAATAATAATCCTTCTAAGGATGTCACAATTCTTCCAAGAACAACTGAAGCCATATCATCTCCTTGGTTGCCTCTGTAGTAGCTACATACTCTACCTCTATAGTGGATAAAGCTTTAACCTTTTGTAACTTAGAAACCCAACTCATGGCTACCCCACCAACAATAAAGACATAACCTATAGTACTCTACCTAGTATCAATATCCCCTACCAAATCTAAGTCAAAATAGCCCTATAAATCAGTAGTAGAGCCCCCAAAGTGTAAACACTTATTGAATGTTCCTTGCAAATATCTGAGAATTCATTTGACTACATTCCAATGCTCAATTCTTGGATGTCTCATATACCTACTAACGACTCCCAATGCATGTACAATATCTAGCCTAGTGCATACCATAGCATACATCAAGCTTCCTATAGCTGAAGCATAGGGTATCTTGGACATCTCATCCTCCTCTGCTTGTGTCTTGGGTCTTATCTCCTTAGTCAAGTTCAAATGACTAGATAAAAGTGTGCTGATAGCTTTAGCATTCTCCATAGAGAAATGTTGCAACACCTTCTCAATATAGTCAGCTTGAGATAGCATCAATTTCTTGTTCTTCCTATCTTTGCAAATCTTTATACCAAGGATTTTTTTTTCTACCCCCAAATCCTTCATAGAAAATGCATGTGCTAATTGGCATTTCAGCCCCTTAATATGATCCATGTTAGACCCAGCTACAAGCATATCATCAACATATAAACATAAAATAATGTAGCTATCATCATCCAACCTCTTAAAGTGGACACAATGATCCGAATGAGACCTAATATAACCATGCTCATACATAAACATATCAAATTTTAGATACCATTGCTAAGGTGCTTGCTTTAAGCCATATAAACTTTTCATCAATTTGCACACTAAGTTCTCCTTACCCTCAACCTCAAAACACTATGGCTAAGCCATATCTATCTCTTCATCCAAATCTCCATGAAGAAAGGTTGTTTTAACATCAAGCTACTTTAAATGCAAATCTTCAATAGCCACAATACTTAAAATAGTATTGATAGAAGTCATCTTAACAATAGGAGAAAATATCTCATCAAAATCAATGCCCTTTTTCTGTGTAAATCCTTTTCACAACTAACCTGGCTTTAAATCTTTTCTTACCTTTGTGCTCTTCTTTTAACCTGTAAACCCACATATTCTATAAAGCCTTCTTACCCATAGGCAACTTGCATAAATCCCATGTCTTATTTTTCAGCAAAGAGTCTATTTCATCTTTCATTGCAAACTCCCACTAAATCTTAGTATCCACCTGCATAGCTTCATCATAACATTCAAGTTCACCAGCATCAATAAGTAAAATAGGATACAAAGAGGGAGAAAATATTTCTAGAGGTCTAATTTTCCTTGTTGACCATCTAACATTCACTGGTGTGTGTGATATTTTTTGTTGTGGTTGTTGTACATCATGAGGAATGGCTAAAACATCATCTTTTGGAGTATCATATAGCACTACATTATCATCTTCTTTCTTCTCATGTTGCTGCAATAGATCTTTGTACAATACTTTCTCATTAAATATGACATCCATGCTTCTTACAATTTTATGATTTTCAAAATCCCAAAACCTATAGCCAAATCCATTAATGCCATATCCAACAAATACACATTTCTTTGACTTATCTGCTAGCTTAGTTATATTTTCAAAATCTATGTGAGAAAATGCTTCACAACTGAAGGTTTTGAAAAAAGAATAACTCACCTTCTTACCATTCCATGCTTCCCCTAGAATACCACAACCCAAAGGAGTAGAGGGACCTCTATTAATCAAATATATAGTAGAATTGATATCCTTTTCCCACATGTATAAGGGCAACCCAACATGCAACCTCATGCTCCTTGCATACTCCATTATAGTCCTGTTCATGTGTTTAGCCACTCCATTTTCATGTGGATTTCTTGGAATAGTTTTTTGTCTACTAATACCATTAGTGGAGCAATAATCTTCAAATTCATGACAGTAATACTCACTACCATTATCAGATCTAAGACATTTTAATTTCTTACCAGTCTCATTTTCAACCAAGCATTTCCATTTCTTAAAAGTTTGAAATACATCAGATTTATGTCTAAGGAAATAAACCCATACTTTTCTAGTTGCATCATCAATAAATGTAACATAATAATGAGAACCACCAAGGAAAGATACCTGAGCTAGTCCCCATACATTGGTATGTACAAGCTCTAATTTCTCCTTTTTATTTTCCTTCCCAGTCTTTACAAAACTTACTCTCTTTTGTTTTCCATACACACAACTTCCAAAGAAATCCATATTAACAAATTTCAGACCTGGTAAAACTTTCTTTGAATGAAGTACTTTCATACCTTTCTCACTCATGTACCCAAGTCTATTGTGCCACAATGTTGTATCAGAATTTACAACAACTATTTGTTCTCCCTGCTCAATAGTAGCAACTATTCCTAAACATTCATTTTTCTCTGAAACAATTAAAGTATAAGGAACAATATGACCTGTACAAAGATATAAGGTACCTAATTTCACACCTTTTTCTACTACAAGGGAACCTTTTGAAACCTTCCAATTTTTATCATTAAAAGTAACTACACAACCCTCACCACCGAGTTGCCCTACTAAAATTAAATTCCTACTTAGCCTTGGAACATGTCTTACTTCATGTAGTAGCCAATGATTCCCATTATACAACTTAATATTAATTTTTCCCTTTCCAACAATTTGATAGAGTTCATTATCCCCCAAATAAACAAGTCCAAAATCCCCTTGAACATAATCAATGAAATAACCTCTATAAGGTGTAGCATGAACTGAAGCACCAGAATCTAAAACCCAGAAATCATCAACATTTTCTAAAGACAAAAGTAAAGCATCCTCTTCGGATTTGTTACTTACCAAATTTTCCTCTTTGTCTCCATCTAGTTTATCTCCTTCATTTTTCTTTTGACTCCAACAATCTTTCTTTTTATGCCCTAGTTTCCCATAGTACCAGAAGTTGTTTGGTCCTCTCGATTGAGACCTTCTCCCTTTTGACTTTCCTCTTGATTTCCCATGATTTCTAGAATTACTTCCTCTCTTAGTCATTCTACCCTTGCTTTGTGCATTCAAAGCACTTTTTGACGTAAATCCATTAAGGTTTTCCCATGAGTTTTTTCACTCAAAAGAACACCAATCACATCATCATATTTTAGGGTACTAGATCTAGAAACATAATTACTTATAGCCATTCTAGCTTTTAGCCAAAGGACACAAAATCAAGAGAGCCCTAATTTCTTAATCAAAATTAATACCCATAGAAGATAACTGACTAGTAATAGTATTAAACTAATTTAAATGATCTGCAATAGATCCACCTTCTGCCATTTTCATATTAAATAAATACTTCATGAGAAATACCTTGTTTGAAGTAGAGGGTTTTTCATACAGTGTCGCTAGGGTTTTCATCAACTCTTTTTTTGTCTTTGCTTTTGTAATATTAAATGCCACTAATGGTGCTAAGCATAATCGGATGCTTCCAAGTGCCTTATATCTAAGAGATCTCATTCATCATTTAACATAGATCCCTGATTCTTGGCTTTGCCTTCCAATGACTTAAGTAAATATTTCTGATAAAAATAGTCTTCCATTTGCATCTTCCATAACTAAAAGTTCTGCCCATTAAACCTATCAACCTTTAACTTACCCTCATCTGCCATCACTCCCACTCAACCATGAGACTCCCACTCAACTATGAAACTTTCCTACAAAAGGATAACTAAAAAAACAACCTTTCTCTGATACCACTTGTTTGGAATAAACCATGGACAGAAATAACAATTACATGCAAATATAAACAATATCAAAAAATAATAGATCACACAAAAAAAGAACATAAGATGCCAAGATTTAACGTGGTTCACCCAATCCCTGGGCTACGTCCATAAAAAAACAAGTTTGATATTATTATGATCCAGTGATTACAACCTAATTACAATCTATAATCCCTTACAGCTCAATACTATCGCAAGAAGCAATTTCGCATCAAAACTACTAAAATAATTCCTAACCCTAAGATCATTTATACAAGTATTTTTACCACTTTAGGGTTATAATTAATAATTACATGTTGACCCAAAATCTTGATAAAATAGGGCCCAAATTATTATTATTTTGGGTGATGCCTCAAGCCCCAAAGAATTTATGAAGTATGTATAGTACTTTCCTGATCAGTCACCACAAACTAATAATCTCCCACTTGGGGACTCATTAGGCTCCACACTAAGCAATAATTGATAGATTCTCTAAAGAACTATTTCACTTTTTGTTAGATTATATTGATCGATCAGGAAAGTACTGTACATACTTCATAATTAGTGGGGTTTGAAAAAAATATTTTGGTACTATTCATAGATTTTCCATTCGTAGATTTGCCACTAAAGTTATGGCTAATTTATGGCTGACATGTTATAACCCTAAAGTGGTTTAATACTTGTATAAAAGGGTTTAGGGTTGGGTATTTTCAATATAGTGTGATGCGAAATTGGTTCTTGTGGTGGTATTGACCTGTAAAGGATTATGGATTGTAATCAGGTTGTAATCACTGGATTGTAATAATATCAAACTTGCTATTTGGTGGATGTAGCCCAGGGATTGGATGAACCACGTTAAATCTTCGTGCTTTGTGTTCATTTCTATGTGATCTATTATTTTATGTTATTGGTTATATTTGCATGTAGTTTTTATTTTTATCTATGGTTTATCCTAACAAGTGGTATTAGAGCTAGGTTTTCTTTCAGTTATCCTTTGCAGAAAAGTCTCACAATTAAGTGGGAGTCTCATGGTTGAGTGGGAGCGATGGTAGATGAGGGTAAGCTAAGGGTTGATAGGTTTAATGGGTAGAACTTCTAGTTATAGAAGATGCAAATGGAAGACTATCTATATTAGAAGGATTTATGGAAGCCGTTGGAAGGCAAAGCCAAGAATCAAGGATCTATGTCAGATGTTGAATAGGATCTTTTGGACAGAAAGGCACTTGGAAGCATTTGGTTATGCTTGGCACCATTAGTAGCATTTAATATTACAAAAGAAAAGATGACAAAAGAGTTGATGAAAACTCTAGTGACACTGTATGAAAAGCCCTCCACTTCAAATAAGGTATTTCTCATGAAGCATTTATTTAATATGAAAATGGTAGAAGGTGGGTCTATTGTAGATCATTTAAATGAGTTTAATACTATTACTAGTTAGTTATCTTTTGTGGGTATCAATTTTGATGAAGAAATTAAGGCTCTCTTGATTTTTTGTTCTTTTCCTAAAAGCTAGAATGGCCTGGTAATGGTGGTGAGTAATTATGTTCCTGGATCTAGTACCCTAAAATGTGAAGATGTGATCGGTATTGTTTTGAGTGAGGAAGCTCATAGGAAATCCTTAGGTGGATCTACATTAGGAAGTGCTTTGAATGCACAAAGCAAGGGCAGAATGACTGAGAGAGGAAATAACTCTAGAAATCATGGGAAATCAAGAGAAAAGTCAAAGGGGAAGAGGTCTCAACCGAGAGAACCAAACGATTGTTGGTACTATGGGAAACTAGGGCACAAAAAGAAAGACTGTTGGAATTGAAAGAAAAATGAAGGAGATAAATCAGATGGAGACAAGGAGGCAAATGTGGTAAGTAAAAAATCTGAAGAGGATGCTTTTCTTCTATCTTTAGAAAGTGTTGATGATTCAAGGGTTTTAGATTCAGGTGCTTCATTTCATGCTACACCTCATAGAGGTTATTTCATTGATTATGTCCAAGGGGATTTTGGGCTTGTTTATTTGGGGGATAATGAACCTTGTCAGATTGTTGGAAAGGAAAAAATTAAGATCAAGTTGCAGAATGGGAATCATTGGCTACTACATGAGGTAAGACATGTTCCAAGGCTGAGTAGGAATTTAATTTTAGCGGGGCAACTCGGTGATGAGGGTTGTGTAGTTACTTTTAATGATAAAAATTGGAAGGTTTCAAAAGGTTCCCTTGTAGTAGCAAAAGGTGTGAAAGTAGGCACCTCTTATCTTTGTACAGGTCATATTGTTCCTTCTACTTTGATTGTTTCAGAGAAAAATGAATGTTCATGAATAATTGCTGCAATTGAGCAGGGAGAACAAATAGCTGCTGTAGATTCTGATACAACACTGTGGTACAGTAGACTTGGGCACATGAGTGAGAAAGGTATGAAAGTACTTCATTCAAAGAAAGTTTTACTAGGTCTTAAATGTGTTAATATGAATTTCTGTGAAAGTTGTGTGTATGGAAAATAAAAGAGAGTGAGTTTTGTAAAGACTGGGAAGGAAAACAAAAAGGAGAAATTAGAGCTTGTGCATACAGATGTATGTGGACCAGCTCAGGTATCTTCCCTTGGTGGCTCTCATTATTATGTTACATTTATTGATGATGCAACTAGAAAAATATGGGTTTATTTTCTTAGACAAAAATATGATGTATTTCAAACTTTTAAGAAATGAAAAAGCTTGGTTGGAAATGAGACTAGTAAGAAATTAAAATGTCTTAGATCTAATAATGGTGATGAGTATTGTAGTCATGAATTTGAAGATTATTGCTTCACTAATGGTATTCGTAGATAGAAAACTATTCCAAGGACTCCATAGGAAAATGGAGTGGTTGAATGCATGAACATGACTATAATGGAGCACGCAAGGAGCATGAGGTTGCATGTTGGGTTGCCCTTACACATGTGGGTAGAGGCTATCAATACTACAATATATTTGATTAATAGAGGTCCCTCTACTCCTTTGGGCTGTGGTATTCTAGAGGAGGTATGGACTGGTGAGAAGGAAAGTTATTCTTTTCTCAAGACCTTTGGTTGTGAAGCTTTTGCTTATATAGACTCTAAAAACTAGAACCAAGCTACAAGCTAAATCAAAGAAATGTGTCTTTGTTGGATATGGCATTAATGAATTTGGTTATAGGCTTTGGGATTTTGAAAATCATAAAATTGTTAGAAGTCAAGATTTCATATTCAATGAGAAAGTGTTTTACAAAAATCTATTGCAGCACATGAGAAGAAAGAAGATGATTATGTAGTGCTGGATGATACTCCAAAAGCTGATGTTCCACCCATTCCTCATGATGTGCAACAACTACAAAAACAAATACCACACACACTAGTGAATACTAGACAATAAACGAGGCAAATTAGACCTCCACAAAGATTTTCTCCCTCTTTGTATTCTATTTTACTTACTGATGCCGGTGAACTTGAAAGTTATGATGAAGCTATGCAGGTGGATACTAAGATTCAGTGGGAGTCTGCAATGAAAGATGAAATGGACTCTTTGCTAAAGAGTAAGACATGGGATCTATGCAAGTTGCCTGTAGGTAAAAAGGCTTTACAGAATAAGTGGGTTTACAGGTTGAAAGAAGAGGAAGGAGGTAAGAAAAGATTTAAGGCTAGGTTAGTTGTAAAAAGATTTGCATAGAAAAAGGGAATTAATTTTGATGAGATATTTTCTCTTGTTGTTAAAGTGACTTCTATCCGTACTATTTTAAGTCTTGTGGCTACTGAAGATTTTCATTTAGAGTAGCTAGATGTTAAAACATCCTTCTTTCATGGTGATTTGGATGAAGAAATATATATGGCTCAGCAACAGGGTTTTGAGGTCAAAGGTAAGGAGAACTTAGTGTGCAAATTGAAGAAAAGTTTATATGGCTTGAAGCAAGCACCTCGGCAATGGTATCTGAAATTTGATAGTTTTATGCATAAGCATGGATATAATAGGTGTCATTCAGATTATTGTGTTTATTTTAAGAGCTTGGATGATGATAGCTACATTATTTTATGTTTATATGTTGATGATATTCTTGTAGCTGGGTATAACATGGATCATATTAAGGGGTTGAAATGCCAGTTAGCACATGCATTTGCTATGAAGGATTTGGGGGTAGGAAAAAAAATCCTTGGTATGAATATTTGCAGAGATAGGAAGAACAAAACATTAATACTATCTAAAGCTGATTATGTTGAGAAGGTGTTGCAACGTTTCTCTATGGAGAATGCTAAAGCTATCAGCACACCTTTACCTGGTCATTTGAAGTTGACTAAGGAGATGTTTCCTAAGACATAAGAAGAGGAGGATAAGATGTCCAAGGTACCCTATGCTTCAGCTATAGGAAGCTTGATGTATGCTATGGTATGCATTAGGCCAGATATTGCACATGCAGTGGGAGTCATTAACAAGTATATGAGTCATCCAGGATTTGAGCATTGGAATGCTGTCAAGTGGATTCTCAGATATTTGAGAGGAACATCCAATAAGTGTTTACACTTTGGGGGATCTACTACTGATTTACAGGGCTATGTTGACTCAGATTTGGTAGGAGATATTGATACCAAGCGAAGTACTACAAATTATGTCTTTACTGTGAGCTGGGTTTCTAGGTTACAGAAGATTAATGCTCTATCCACTGCAAAGGTAGAGTTTGTTGCTGCTACAAAGGTAGCCAAAGAGATGATATGGCTTCATTTCTTCTTGGAAGAATTGGGACATCCTCATAAGGATAATTATTTGTTCACAGATAGTTAGAGTGCCATTCATCTTGCAAAGAATTCAGCTCTGCATTCTAAGACCAAACACATACAATTGTAGTACCATTTTATTCGATCAGTTTTGGAGGAAGGATAGTTAAAGCTAGAGAAGATGCATACAAATGACAATCCAATTGATATGCTGACAAAGGCTGTAACAAGTGAGAAGTTGAACCCCTCTTTAGCTTCAGTTGGTCTTTTAGATTGAACATGAATAAAAGAACAGTAGAGTCCAGGGTGGTTTGATCTAGTGGGAGCCCCATGTGGTAGTGGTATTGCTATAGGATCAGTCTCTAAGTGGGAGATTATTGTTTAGTGTGGAGCTTGATCAGTCCCCAAGTGGGAGATTGTTAGATTATGGTGACTGATTAGGAAAGTATTATACATACTTCATAATTTTTTTGGTACTATTCATAGATTTGCCATTAGTAGATTTGCCACTAAAGTTATGGCTGATTTATGGCCGACATGTTATAACCCTAAAGTGGTTTAATACTTGTATAAAATGGTTTAGGGTTGGGTATTTTCAATATAGTGTGACACAAAATTGGTTCTTGTGGTGGTATTGAGCTATAAGGGATTATGGATTGTAATCAGGTTGTAATCACTGGATTGTAATAATATCAGACTTGCTATTTGGTGGACATAGCCTAGGGATTGGGTGAACCACATTAAATCTTGGTGCCTTGTGTTCATTTCTGTGTGATCTATTATTTTATGTTATTGGTTATATTTGCATGTAGTTTTTATTTATGTTCGTGGTTTATCCTAACACTTTTGTGACGTTCTAGCAAATTCCTAGAGAAGAAAATAAGGTTGTCAATGTTATGGACACTCTAGCATCTATGCTCCAACTACAAGAACATGAATCACGATTTTAGTTCTCGGTGGAAGAACTGCATCATCTTGCCTATGATTTCTCAGATAACCAAGTGATCTACACTATTGTAGGTCATGACTCCTCCATCTATGTGGCTATATTTTCTTACTTGTGTGATTAGGTTATTCCTGAAACCCTCATGTGCAACCAAAAATGCCAACTCCTTTGCAATGCTTCACATTATACTTTGGTCTATGGTGACTTCTATAGGAAGAGTCTAGATGGAATGTTGCTTAGGTGTTTAGAGCTAAAAGAGTAAAAAGGCACTTGTTGAAGTCAACAATGACATTTGTGGGGTACATTCTAATTTCCCTACACTTGCTTGGAAATTACTTAGGGTGGGTTGTTACTGGCCAACCACACAAACTAATGTTGTTCATTATGCCAAGTCTTGTCATAAATGTTAACTTCATGGCAACTTAATTCATGTTGCTAGATGTGAGTTGATTCCCTCTGTGACATATTGGAAATTTCAACAATGGGCCTTTGACTTGGTTGGAAAAATTCATCCAAGTTCATCTAGTGGTCACAAGTTCATCATTACAGCAACTAAGTATTTCATCAAATAGGTTGAAGCTATACCATTATCTACTACTACTGGAAAATAGGTTTCCTTGTTTATACTAAACCACATCATTTTTAGTTATGGTATTCCTTCCTCTATTGTTACTAATAATGGAGGATAATTCAAGAACAAGAACCTCAAACAACTATGCAAGAAATTCCAAATCAAACAACATTGGTCCTCTATCTACTACCCTCAAGGGAACGGCCAACATGAGGCATCCAACAAAACATTGTTGAAAATCTTACACCGCATGGTTCACAAGTCTAGGAAAGATTGGCACTTATAGATAAATCCAACAATTTGGGCCTACAAAAAAACCATTTTTACTCCTATAGGGGCCATTCCTTTTTCTCTAGTCTATGGCTTTAAGTTCATCCTCCCATTAGAAGTTGAGATCCCCTCCTTGTGAGTCTCCTTACATGGATTGATAACTGATGAAGACAATCGAGCTATGCAAGGATAGGAACTAGAGACTCTTGATGAATGCTACAAGGTTGTTTTTTATCACATGAGAGATTATCAAAAGTGCATGTCTACTTAGTATAACAAGAAAGTTCACCCTCATGAGTTTCAAGTAGGTAAACTTGTGCTTAGAGAGAATCCAAAAACTTAGCAGCATAGAGAGTAGAAGGGAAAGTTTGAACCTAATTGGTCAAGCCTATACATTATCAACTATCTACTTCTAAAGGGGAAGAACTTGAAAAACCTATCAATGTCCTACATTTGAAGAAGTTCTATGCTTAGAGAATCATTTCTTAGCTATCTTGCACATATTTATGATCCTGAAAAAAATCCTAAAAATTAGAATATGTCCTAGCAAAATGAGCATCTTAATGAAAACCTAGCAATAAACACTTTGATGTATCACCAAAAAAATCAAAAAATAAAAAAAATAGATGAAATTTTGAAAAAATTCCTGCAAAAAAAAAATCTACCAAGTGGTGAAAATCTGGAAATAGGCACTATTTAAGACCCTTACATGTATGACTATCAGTCTCAAACACCCACTTTGCCACACATTTCATAGCTTGGATTGTTTCCTATCCTCATCTCGAGGGCACAATAGCTTAGCTTATTGTGGTGTCCTTGTGCATTAGGGTTTCTTTGACAACTCACAAAATAATGGTTCTTAATAGTATCCCCCAACTTTACGTCAATTGTTTCTCAACACTTTTCAAATAGTTTACCTACAGTCTCTAATGTTGTGATATTTCTCACTATCAGAATCAACTTACACACATGTACTTAAACACTTAAATGACTAACCTATGTTGATCTTTATTTTCTTTGTGTTTTTTCTATGATGATTTCTTTGCTATATGTTCCCTCCCTAATAGTCTTTTGAGGATGTCATTGACTAAAAGCCTGCAGGCATGGGGCGTGTTTTCTTAATTTTTTCTTGTGGGTATACTTTGTTTGTCTAAGGTGTTTTTGAGTGTTCACACTTGTCCATTTTGACACTTTTACTTGCAAATGTATCATCCTTGACTATTTTTTACAAGACCACAATCGGGGGTCATCCTGGTGCTTATGCCTTGATACAAGTGTAATCTTGCTATACTAAACTTAGGAAATCTAATCACCTAGTCATCTTGACTTACATGTCTTTGATTTTTAGATTGGATTTCCACATACCTATCTAATATCAATCATATTCATATCCTTGTAGTTATACTAGTGATGGTTGTATGATCTCATGATGTCTCTAATAAATGCTCAATGATAAAATAAGAGTTGAAATGTCATGCATTTCTTTCTAGTAAACCACTTTGCATATTAATTTGCATTCTAGGTTACTACTTTCATATCTTTCTTTTCTTTCTTTTGAACCATGTCTTTTCATCTTCTTGATCTTTCACTTCACCTCTATTGCTATCCTATCATCACAAGGGGTTAATCTAAAAATCACATTTGATCTATCCAAGTGTTACATGTTTCAAAAAAATAAGTCTATATCATGCACATGAGAGCTAAACATCATACATGAGAGAAATACATGAGAATATCCACATAAGTATCAAAACAACACATACATGTGCAAGAAACTGAAACTAAAACATCACATGAAAACCTCAAATGCTGAAACATCCATCAAAATGAGATAAGTACATAAATATGTTGATCAAATCATGTATCTCATATATATCAATGTATCACAAATACATATATAAATGTGGGATCTAAAATTTGGATATCCATCTCAAAAATATATGGAGTAGAATCAAAACTATTAGAATTAGCCTATGACTAACTCACACCCTCTGCAGCTGGTGGTGGCCCTAGTGATGGAGCCTATCTCTTGTTTGGTGCCTGCATTACACCCTCTAATTCCTAATTCTCTCTGAGTACATAGGCACCCCTCGATCCGTAGGGACTACAACAATATATACCCCATTATAGTACATTGCCCTAGCTATTTGTTGCTCCATCTCTCATCAGGCCTCTGCTAAATTATCTCTTAAGGACCACTCTTATCTATTCACCTCTACTTGTGCATCCACTAGCTACTAATTTCAAATAGCAATGGTCACTTGTGCAGCCTCTAGAGCCTAGATCTTGGCATCTTGGTTTTCTTCCTCCCTAGTTGGCTAATTTTCTTGCACCTCCACTTGAACCACTCACTGTCACCTCAGTGGCACCTCCTCCTTTTCCTCCTCCCTAGTAGCATGTGTCTATTTTCATCTCCTCCCATTTTAGGAACTATCCCTGACCTCCATCTGTCTCCTACCTTTGCCTCCACCTCTACCTCCTACATGTCCCTCTACTAGGGGTAGAGAAGCTAGCTCTATAAATTGAGGAAATAGATGTCTCTACATATTATATAAGTAAGATGGATTTACCCCTACATTAGCTACATTTGGGTGATAATCCCAAGGAGTCAATACCAATGTTGTTATCTCTCAGATAGTCTTTTGATAGTCCAACATGGGTAACTAGCCTCGTGCCTCATCCAAGTCAAAATGAGCATAGATAGTAGTCTCCACTGAGATCACCTATTGCTTTGCAAACTGATGCCATACTCAATTGATCACAAATCTCTCCACAATCTCTAAGTATCTTCCTACTAATGGTCTACTATATACTCTAGCTCCCAGGCATCAAACCATCTATGGCACTCTCGATAGGGCCTCCATGTGAATATCATCAACTCATCAAAATTTTACCAATAATAGGTGACATCCCCACTATGAGTCTGTGGAATGAATCTTGTATATCCAAAAATATATGGCTGGCTCCACTCCTGTGGTTGCACCCATGGTCAAATAATAGCAATGTGCTTCCATGTCCAGATCTATGCTAGCACCACTCTACATGTCCAAGAGTGACCCCTATGGTACACTTTCTCATCTAACTCATGATACATTTTTGTAAGAATAGTTGGCCCATATGCCATCTTGCAAAGCTATACAATCAAATCCACTACAAGTCAACCCCATCCTAGTGGGAAGCCCTTCTAACTCTTATCTATCACCAATGCTTGAGCAACAAGAGAACATAATAAACATGGTAGTGGGTAATCATCCCCATACTCATCACTAAGCTTCTCCTAACTCAAATGATGGTCTAATATGGTGACATCATGAAACATCTCCTACATCACTACTTACCCCTCTATTGAGGTCTAATCATAGCACACCTATGACATATTACCAAACTTGGCATCAGTATACTTCACATCAATATCAAAACCCAAAAGCATAATAGAGAAATCAAACATACAACTAACTAGATCACCATGGAAAGGTACTCAAAGGATGTGATAAACATCCTCTAAAGTGATTGAGGCCTCTCTAGTCATCAAGTGAAAGGTGTTATGCTCACTTTGTCACCACTCAACAAGTGCAATTAGAAATCCGCAATTTTCCCATAAATGGGGCATCTGTGTAACCCATCTCAATCCAATGCTAGCTATGGAAATAGTCTCATCATCTATTAGACATTGTACAACATATAACCCACAAATTTGGGGGCTCTGATAAGAAGGGCTAGAAACACTATTTGCAACACAACACATGCAAACATCAATAACACATCCTAAAAATGATCAACACGCAAAAATTCAATGTAAAATTGCTTCAAAATAGGTTGTGTGACATTCCCTACTATATGCAAGTGATATAAAATGTTGATTAAATGTTGTGCAATATTTCTTGAAATACCCATGTGATACATTTCTATCGTGCAATATTTTGCATTAGTTCATGTGACAAATGGGTATGTCCCATACAACATAGTTTTGACTACTTGTGCGATACATTTTTTTATGCAAAGTATCACGCAATATTTTCTAAAGTAATTGTATAATAATTTTTAAAATATTACACGATGTTCTACATTTTACTTCTAAAACATGTGAACAAAGGTCAAATAAGCTCGAAAATGTGATAAAAAGTTGAAAACTTACCAGCACCTCATAGTCGATTGGCTGGTTGTGCAACCGACTATGCTCAAAATGGTGTTTGTGGGTCAGAATGCTTGATAACACCATTTTCTCTCTCCAAATCTCTCTAAGCTCTCCAAATTCAAAAAAGAAAAAATGAATTTGAAAATGACACTTGGACCCCTTTTATAGCCTTCTGACCTCATTTTGACCTAATTTTCAAACTCCTCAGAATTCTGCAAAAATTGCACCCTTGGCTAATTTTGATGTCTTGGATCCATTTTTGAGATTGAAATTGAAATCCAAGTTCATCTTGATAGTCAAAATAACATTTTAATATTCTACCTTCTTTTGAGCAGTTAGCTGACCTTTTCAAGTCTAATCTTCAAATCTTCATTTCTTCATGTCTTCATCACTTCTACACTTTATATCTACTTAAATTCACATTTTCATGTCTAAAATTACTTTTTTTACTTGATTTGACCTAATTTTTATGCTTTATTCTTCATGGATAATTCTGGTCAAACTAGGGCCTTTTTTCATTCCTTAATAGTCACTCTTTGGTTCTAATCATATATTTTTCATCTCAGACACTAGAATATCTTGATTTTCTTATATCTCACCTATTTCTACATTCCCATTACCTCATTTCAGTTTTGATCCTGAGGGGGTAGAAATACTCTATCATCGCTTGCTACAACTATCTATTTCTCAGGAGCATATGTTTGATCTTTTCATTTGTTCTTGATCTATCTTCTTTGCTAGGTGCTAGAATTCTTTTTGAATTATTAAATCATCTTTTTCCTAGTGTTTAGTACTATTTCTATCAGGCTGCACATCAAGATTTTTTATCTCCTTCTGCATTTCGTTCTTCAAAATTAGATATATCTATCTATTGCTACCTACTTGTCTTATGTTTTCTTTGACATAATGTATTCCCAAATTGATCACACATTAGTTAAAGAGGTGCAAATGTAATCACCTAAAATTGTTCATCTAGACTATTAGCCCCCTTAACATTTTTGCTAATTTAATTAATCATTTACCTAGACCAAATTGCTAATAATCAATTAATTTGATTATAACCTATAGTTTGACTATGCTATCCTAAGTTCATTATTTGATTTTAAAAGAACATGTCCCCTTTTAATTAAATAAAAGCCTCCTTTCTTCTAACCCACTTAAAGTGCACACATAAAGTCCTTTTTCTATTTTTTGAATTAAAAGAAAAGGCTTTGTGACTTTTGTCTTATATGGGGAGTCAAATTATATTTTATTGGTTGACTTATTTGTCAAAATGGATCACTCCTATTTTTGAACTCCACTGTCAATCATCCATCATCTTGACCTCGATCTCTACCATCCATACAACTTTAAAAGAAAGTGCTCTCCCCTTGTCAAAGGATCCATCTACTTTTTGAATATTGTTGTGTTGTAGGTTTTCTAAAAGTTTTCTTTGGATCTTTGTGGAAAACTTCTCATTCCTTGTCTCATTCTATAATCACCATTGCATACTAATTTAGAAGCATCTAGCATGGTATATTAGTTCTTTTGTTGAAATAATTTAGCTCACATAGAATAATTAGCTTAGATATTGTAATATTTTCATTTAGTCAATTTAGCTACACTTTGCATCTCATCTTAGCTTACTTCACATTTGCATTTCATTATTGAGGCATCCTTTGTAGACATTTTCACTCTTTCATCTTGTATCTAAGAGAACATCCCATTGCATGGTTTACTAGTAAGAAGAGAATTTTAAGGCTCAATTGAGAGCCTTCATATTTGAATCATACTCTCTTGCACTTCGTGGATAGGGAGCTCTAAACCATCATCCAAGCATTCCAAACTCATGGAACCCCTTGGATAGAATAGTTTAGAGTGTGACACATTTATAGTATACAATGAAGAGGCTTGGATGAATGTGGATGTAGAAATCTTCAACAAGAGGGCTCCATAGAGATTAAATCCTTCAATGGCTAACAATGGACCCCCTTGGATTGGATCTTGAATGCTTGATGGATAGTAGATCTTCACTTCATAGAATAATGGATGCATAAGATAATGGTTCATTGAGAGTAGATCAAAACTTCATGTAGGTAGCTCCATAATAAAGTTTAGATGTCAAAATGAGGGAAGAAGGCTTCTTTATACAAAAATCTAGGGCACAAACTTCTAGGGAAAGATGACATAGGAGCATTAAATCCCAATTAACCTTAACCCCTAGAAATGGACCTAGATTAAATGTAATTTAAGATTCTACCATTTTGAAACCTAAAATGGCCAAACCTAAAGTAGGAAAAGGAATTTTTGAAGCCCGATATCCCAAAACTCCTAGAAATTAAAAATTGTACCTGAGGTCAAGGATGAGGTTGATCCTTCCATAGGTTAGGGATGACGTTGACCCTGCCCTAGGTTAGGGTTGAGGTCTCCCTTGACCTAGGTTAGGGTCAAGCTCAACCTTGACCCTTCAGGTCATCCTTGACCCAAAAATTCAAAGTCCTTAGTTTCATAGAGAAAATTGTCAAAAAGAGGTTGGAACTAGAGAGAGAGAGAGGGGGGGGGGGGGGGAGAGAGAGAGAGAGAGAGAGAGAGAGAGAGAGAGAGAGAGAGAGAGAGAGAGAGAGAGAGAGAGAGAGAGAAGTAAAATAGGTGGAAAAAAACTAGATCCATGAAAATACCTATTCAAGGAGCTTGACATGACTCCAAACCACTTACTTAGAGGGCTAAATACTCTTAACATGGAAATGCTTCCATTTTAAGATGACATATTTAGCCCCCACTTTAGCAAGAGTATGGACTCGATGCAAAATCTTGGTAAAGTAGATCTTAATGAAAAGATAATCTTATTAAAATCAAAGAGACAAAGAGATCCTCAAGCCCCCAGAGACTCAAGTCTTCATCAAATCCAAGATCACAATATGAGATACAACTCTAGAAAAAGAGAAAAGGAAAGAGAGTGTGATTATCTCTCCCAATGAAAACTTATGTCTCATTGTGAACCACACAAGGAAATTGTGCAACTGGAAAGATGGAATTGAACCGCCTAGTGA
Organism: Cupressus sempervirens; assembly: GCA_028749045.1. Taxonomy (NCBI): domain Eukaryota; kingdom Viridiplantae; phylum Streptophyta; class Pinopsida; order Cupressales; family Cupressaceae; genus Cupressus; species Cupressus sempervirens. Next base: position 502,658,107 of record CM053786.1, read on the forward strand.
ATGTGGCTACTCGCTAGTCAACCCATCAAGGATTCACCCTTAAGAATATTCTATTCCATAAGAGTAAAACCAAAAAGAAAAAGGGATCCAATCTTAAGGACACCTTTGACCTTAAGGGATCAAAAATATTTGAAATTGGCGGGATCAAGAGATCCTAAAATATAAAGCCATGCTTTAAGGATTAGTCACTAATCCATAAAAGGAGAAATGATATCTTGAAAAAAAAAAAAATGTATTCAAAAGTCTATGTGTTTGTGTGTGAAATAGGTGAGCACAGCGTATGCCCCCATGTTAAAGTTAACTAACACTTTAACAGGAGCAAGGGCTTTAACAAAAACATAAACAACTCTATTGATTATGTTTCTACTATGAGATTCCCCTAGATGAAGACAAATAAAGGGAAATACCACATAAATATACAAAGAACACAGAAGGGATCTACCTACTATGGGGTTAATATAATCATAAGATTTTATACGTATATATATATATATATATATATATATATATATATATATATATATATATATATATATATATGATATTATTGCAAATGAATTGACATCATTCCCCAAAGAAAGTAGAACTACAATCACAAAGGAGGAAAGATCACATAAGAGATACAAAGAAGAATCTTTTCAAACTATGATCTAGAAATAAAAAGGAATCAATGCTACCAAGTCATGGATCCAAGAAAATTACACAAGGAAATATGTACAAACAATAGCACAAATACAAAATAACATAGAATAACATATGGAATAATAGAAATACTTATAGAAAAATAATACAATAGGTTTGACTCCTTTATCACCTTGCACCAATAGATAAACATGGATCATATAAAAGAATCTAACAACATTTAGAAAACACATCATGGGAGAAGCACAATATAATAAATAAACACACAACAAAGGATACCATGAAGGACTAACCAATCAAGCATGTTGCCTACTCTCCCCATCTCATTGTATATCATTTAGGGAAGGTGAGTAACTCACAAGAGGGACTATATCCAACATAGTAGGAATAATAGCCAATTCCAAACAAGCATCCCCTTGAGAATCACAATATTCAATACTAGGTGTAAGTATCAATTGTGAGGAAAGCATTTGAAGGTAAATCAATTTCAATGTCAATATTTCCATATTCAATATTAACATCATCAATATCAATAATATTATCTTATTCATCTACATTAATCAAAATAGGATCTAAGATACAAATGGAATCCTTAGAACCATGTATTTGAAAATCATTATTAGTAACAACTTCTTCTAACACATCATGCATAGTTGTATCCAAAGAAGGTAAATATTTTTGAAGAATAGAATTACGAGCTTTAGCTTTAGCACAACACTACTTACAATGTTCATTAGTAGATCAATTACATTTTTTCTTGCTTGAAATGTGTTGAGAACTAGGAAGAACAATTACTAGATCCTTAATAGGTACTATAGGAGGATTAATAGGGTTATCAATAGATTGACAAGCAATAGGAAGAGCTTGATTAACATATGTAGAAGCCATTAAGAAAGGAGGTATAGAAGGTGTAGGCAAAAGACAATGATTAAGATCTATTGGAGGTAAACTTGACTCGAAAATATTACAATGATTATAGGCTTGATACGAATGGAAAAAATGATCAAGTCAAGAAGGACATGAATTAGGTAATGAAGGCCAACAGAAGTCAAGTGTAGCACAATCCTTGGGCCTAGAAGTATGATATAAACCATGATTGACCATCTTCAATTATTCATCATGAATAAATTTAAGACACTTATGAAAAGATGAAGCAATAACATGCATGGTGTTTAACCACAATAGTCCAAGCTTAACTTGAAACTAATCAAAAGTAGGACCAACAACAAAGGTAGTGTTCATAATTTTTCCATAAAGTTCAACAAGTAAATCAAGAGAACCAAATGATGGATAAAGAAAACCATTACAAGTTTGAATCCACACATCAAATGTATCATAAAAATTGCATTTCAATCTTTTCATAAATAAAAAAATCTTTAGTAATAGCATTGACTGGATGTAGGATCAACAAGATAACCATGAGTGGTATCTAAGAAATATTAGCAGCAATATAAAGGGGACCATCAGGAACTTTAACAGTCTTGGAATCATCAAAGGTAATCAAAACTTTCCAAGGTCATTTATTCTTAAGCTGTTGTTGAGATTTAGGCTAAGGCTTCAATTTAGGCTTAAGTTTCAGTTGAGGTTGAGCTAAAACTTGAGATTAAAGTAGAGGTTGAAGTGGAAATAAAGATTGAACAATATGTTCCACCTGATTAACAACATGATTAAGATCATCCATCTTTGTATCATAAAAATAATATCCGTAGAAGATGGTTGAGCAATAGTATTAGTATCATGTGTAGGTAAAGGATTTGTATAGGTTTGAATATTTTGATTAGGAGGAGAAATAGATTTTTTCCCACTACCGTCCAAATTATCAATAGAAATCATTAAAGTCAATTAAGTCATGAACTTTATGTTTTAAAGAATAACATTTCTCAATGTCATGACCATTTTGACGATGATATTGACAAAAAGCTTTAGAATCAAAAGATTTAGACGCCATTGTAGTAGGTAAAAGAGGTCAAATAGGAGGTAAAGTATTCGTATTAGTAGTTAACAACATATTCATAATACAATGTAAAGATTCAGAAAGAGGAGTAAACATATTATTTAATAAAAAACTAGTGGATGTAGAAGTGGCATTGTAAGATGCAACAATAACTTGATCAGCAACCACATTTTCTTTTTTGTTTATCTTGACATAGTTGTTGAATTTTTGAAATTTATTTGGGTTAGGAGAAACATTACTTTTATCAATAGGAACATGAGCCATTGGATTGGTGCACTCAAATTGACTCACTTGTAATTGATAAAAATGAAGCATTGCACGAAGTTGTTGAAAAGAAGTAAATTCAATAAGAAAAATCTTATCTCTAATATCCTTTTGCAAATTTGAAATAAACACACGTTGAATATCAATATTAGGAATATGATAGGAAATTTGAGCATGCAAATGCTTAAATATGTTAAGCTAAATAATTATCATTTATGCTTTTACTTAAGTTCACTTAGGTTAATGCTTTTATTCATTAGTTGTAGTTTAGGAGTTGTTAACAACATGGGAGTTTGTTCCTACCTAAGTCATACTTATCTTCTCACCTTGATCGAGGATATCCCACCTTTTGTGGATGTATTCTTAGTTATCAACCTTATCTCGTAACACTTTCTAGCTTGTTCTACAAGCTTCCTTGAGGTCTTTATATTCGGGCTCTCCTATTGTAATTTCATATCTTTTCATATCATATTGTACAACAATACATTTTTCATTGTTTTAATATTTTCTCTCTCAGTTCATTTAGTTTCTCCAAGCTCCGCCCTTCCTTCTTTGGTTTCCCTTCAATAGGTTATTTGCATGCAAGTGATCTTGGTGAGCTGTGAAGTTGGCTTTCATCAACTTCTACAAAATATTCCAATAAATTCAGTCAATTTTTCCTTAGAACTTTTTTTAAAATGCATCAAATCAATCAAAGGCTATTGTGAGCCAATGTTGTTTTCAATTTGTTGAATAAAATAATTGGCAAGTTGTGGAAATGAATCAATAGAATAAGGAGGCAAGGAAAAAAACCATTGTAAGGCCTTGCCTTGAAAGGTTTGAGCAAATAACTTAGCTAAAATCCTATGATCATGAGCATAATCACTACAAAGGATTTGAAATGTTTTAACATGATGAACAATGTCTCTCATACCATTGTAATTCTCAAGATGAGGCATATCATCTTGCTGAGGAATAGGAGTATGAATGATATCCTGGGACAAAGGACTTCCCATGTCACAAGTAGGAATACTAAAAAAATTTTGAGTCAAGGATGCGAGTTTTTGTTGTAAAGATGACACAGTTTGAGTTAAACTAATAAGTGTTGAATCATTAGAGAAAATAGGAGGAATAGAAACATTAGAAACACTAGGTAAAGTGTATGAAGCTATAGGAATGGAAGAAAAATTGGAGGAACACAAGGAACTATAGTTGGTAAAGGATTAGAATAAGTAAAAGGAACATTATGATAAGAAGGTTGTGATGTAGGAAGGGAGATAGGAGGAACACTCATAGGAATAGAGGGAATCATCACAGTCACCAAAGGAGTATAGGTAGGAATAGTAGAAAAAGGAATAGAAGAAGTTTCTATGCCAGTGATAGGAAGAATTGACCCTAAATCTTGAGATTTTTGAGTTAAACGTTTAAATTTGTAATGAAAAAGGTGAGTAGTACCCCACAAGATATTAACATCTTGATCACTATAACAAAGAACTTTTTTAAGAGCCTCTATGGCTTGAAAAGAATCTTGATTATGGTTTTCTTGAAAAAGCCAATTACCCATTTTATCAAGTTCAATTGAAAGTTTTTGGACTTGTTCAAGAGTAACTCTTAAAGCATCATCCTCATCATGAGATGAGTGCAATGATTTTTTCTCCATAAGAGGATTAGAATTAGGAAGAATCAAATTCTCATCTGGGATTCTAAGGAAAGGAGAAGAAGAATCAAGCTCAAAGGTACCCATGAGTCTATGCTTGTGTCTAACCCGAAGACTAGAAGTAGGAGTAGAAGTAATAAAGCTCATAAAATAACGCAATGTAAATGAACTAAACTAAGAAAACATAAAGCATGAATTTTTTTTATTTTGAAAGAGACTTTGCAAAAAATATTATATTTTTTAATTTTAAAATGTAAGAGCATAAAATAAATCTAATCTTAATGCAAGAAAAAACCTAAATATGAAATGAAATTTAACACCACAAAACACAATAGGGCATATAATTCAACAAAAGAAAAGAGGGTAAGTGAGTTAGGTTCACCAAAATGAATAGGATAAAAAAAATCAGCTAAATAGAAAGAGGTGTGTAAAGAGGAATATATGACCTATCCTTAACCCAGATTCTCAAAAGGAATGATCTAGATCGATCAATCACAAAGAAGTGATTAATACAAAATGAATCAAACAATGAAGAATGTGAAGAAAGGAGGAAATCCTATAATCTACTATAGAAATTATGTACTTGAAATCTTGAATGAATAGAAAAAAAATACTAACCTCAAAGTAGGATAAATCTGGAAAATGTTGATTTCTGATGATTGTGCATAGTTTTGGGGAACCTCTTTTGGATTGGAAACATTGAAATGGAGAATACCTAAAAAACTTTTGTCCTTTTGAAGGTAGGTTGACCTTGACCTAGAGAGCGTGGAACAATCTTACCCTAGGGCACAACTATACCCCAAAAATTTGACCTTGACCTACACTACTCTAATAAAAGTTATGTTTGTGGATCCCACAAGTTTGGCAAAAAAGGTATCCAAATCTGGACTTCAATTCATTGTTCCACATCTATATCTACAAGAAAAAAGGTTTTTTTGTTTAGATGGGGGATTTTCCTTGGTCACACCCTAGTTTGGAATCAACCTTGAAATGTATTTGAAATTGCAATATGTATGAGCAAAGAAAATGGAACTATTCACCTTGCTTATATTAAAATCCTTGTAGAGGATTTGAATCCTTGAATCCACAAGTATAGATGCTCCAAATTGTTGGTAAATAGATTGTTCTTTTGTTCAAACTTTGAATACCCATTATCTATGAAAAATAACTAGTTACAAGAGTTGGGAAATCATAACTGAGTCATTGACTTCCCTCTGAATTTGTAGGTACAACTCCCTTGAGTTTTCAATTTGCAATGAATTTTGTTTGTTCCTAATTCTAAATGGGGTTTGTTCTTGATAAAGAATAGAAGAGGTAAACCAAGTTAGGCCTAAATAGGAACTAACCCAAGCAAATATTTAGGTGTTAATGCTAATCAAATCTATGTACTCACACATCTTATGAACTCACAAAATTTGATGATACATTAATTAATTCTATTTAACAGAATGCTTCTAACTCTAATACACAAGGGACTAACTTAAAGAATAATGCAAGAAAAAATCTCTTTTAACCTTCAATAACACTATTATTATCCTTAGTTTGCTACATTGAAGAAGGGAACAAAGCTCTAGTTATTCCTTAACTCAATTCAACTAAAAGAGATATCTTAAACTATCACAAACAATGGAACAGTAAATAATTGATATGAAACACATTCAACTTGTCTCTGCAACATCAAGTATTTCACATCAAAAATTAGCCGACCTTTCCTTATTGTACCTTCAATTAGGTACATATAGGATTCTGAGATGACTGTTAAAAAAAGGAACTAAACCAATTCATCTCCTCAAAAATGACAAATGGCAAGGAGCTAGTTATCAATTACAACTACTCATCAAAATATGAAAGGGTGAGAGAGATGTCACTTCACCTTATTTCCCTTTTCTAACTTCTCCTTATAGGCCTTGGTGGCAAAAATGATCAGAATAAGATCTTCATGTCGATGAACATGAATGTTTTTGTATCTCAGGAGCCACTTGGAGTGTTCTTAGCCAAGGTCTTTGATAGCATCTAATCATTCTTATGTTGCCTCCATTGCCATGTGTACACACTTGATAAGCTGTTGGAGATCCAACACTCTATTTTGATGATTAGTATATTTCTTTGTTAGATTATCTAGATAACTAGAGAGATTCTTTTGCATGAAAACAACTTCTACTATTCCTTTCCCTTGTCCACTAGTTTGGGAGTCAATGTGTAGGCCTTTTAAAAATTCATAGTTTCTATCCTATTCCTCTTTAACTTTTCTCTCTATTTATTTTAATCTTTCTTCTACCACTAAAATCATTTCAGCTTTGAATTGCATACTATGTTGCCATTCAAATAAGGGCTCATCACCCTTTGGCAGAATCTTTCCCCCCAGTGCTTCCTTAGCCTTCATTTGGATAACCATTTTCAATAAGGAGATACAATCGTCACTCTTGGCATTTTCTATTGATAGGGTAGCCTAGTTAGCCAAGATGTTATCTTTCTCTATTTTGAGCCTCAGCATTGCATTATTGAGTAGCTCTATGACTGCAAGTCCTTTAGACTTTAGTTTTCCACTCCACTCCCTACCAATTTTCCTAAAGTTCTTGTCTTCTTGTAGCTAGGAGATGAAGGCCTGAATGTTTGTGGCTAATAGTGTTGCTGGTGAGTGACACTCCTAAAGTACTTACTAGCAGGGTAATTAGTTTCCTAATGAACCAATTAAGTTCATGGATCTTTTCCTTCATTTTGACTTTGGCCAATTTGAGACCTTCGAGTTATCCCTCTATCACTTCATTTGTCAATTTTGACAAACTCACTTTGGTGTCGTGTATAACTTCTCTGAGGTCCAAAGGCTACAATGTAAATTCATCTACAGTTAGGTCTTCAATTCTCCCCTCCTTGGTGGGCTTAGCATTCCCCATAGTTAAGTGTCATGTATTAGGGTCTTGATCGAGAATTGATAGAGTCTTGTGCTTCTTAACTTTACTCAATGCCAACCCAAAATAGATAGCTAGAGATAAAGTTTCTTTGTTTGGAGCTCCCTCTTCTTTCATTTTCTTCTTTCTATCTAAGGTATTCTCGAGCCACAACTCAGTGCCAATTACCTTAGACATAGTCCTTAGTGTATCCACACTAAACATTTTCCTCCTAATAGGAGCCAATGTCTTTGAAGTTGAAGAGAAAGGATTCTTTGGAGTTGTAGAAATGAGTTTTGGAGCTTCAGACACTTTCTCTACTTTAGAGGCTTTCTTTGCTCTAGATGTTTCCTTTGTTTCTTCATCTAACTCCATAGATTCACTTTCACTACTCCTCCCATCTCCAAGGTCAACCACTTGTATTTGGGGGCTACTCAGTAGGAGTAACGTGACACTTATGGATGAAATTGGACTAATGTGGGGTGATAGAGCCACAGTGGCTACATTTTCCTTCAATTCTTCTACCTTCTTCTTCTCAGACTCTATCTTCATTTGAAACACTAGCACTGAACCATCCTGACAAGTTTTATCAAGTGGTATGTTCTTATTAGGAGGTTGATCACCTCCTCCAGCTAGTTGAGCAAGTCCTTGAGTGATAGGTAGGATTATTCCTGGAGCACCACTTTGAGAAGATGAAGGTGCTACTACATTCAAGGAGGACTGAGTGGGCATGCCTTTTCTCCTACTTCATCATTTTTTGGTCCTCCCAATCCACTTTCTAGTTCTCTTGTAGATTCTAGCCATCATCATATCTAGATTCTCCACAACATCTTCAAAAGGTTATGAACTTACGGGAGTGTTCCTAAACTTTTTCAAATAAGTATTGCTATACATATTTTGACCATCATCTTCAACTCCATCTACATCAATGTTTACCTTATACATCTTCACTTGGTCGACTGTCAACCTTCCAAAAGGCTTGATCATTGCCCTCAAACTTATCTTTGCAGTTGGTCAAATAATCCTCAATAATAGTGATGTGTTTTATCATGCTTCCAATCTACAAGACATCTCTAGCATACCCATTCGGGTCGAACATAGGCCTCAAGAATTCATATATGTCCATCTTATATTTCCTTTTGAACACCTTCATCATGTTCTTGGCATCAAACTGAGTGTCGCAGCTCAAGGCTCCAAATTTTATGGGGAATCCATATCCTTTCTTCTTCAGGCTTCCACTTAGTATGTTCACTTGTAGAGCTTGACATATAATCTCAATCAATATGATCATGTCACTTGGATACCTTTGTAGTTTCAAGGGAAATCCACCAAATGTTGAAAGATGCAAATAAGAAAATGATGAGAACTGAGTAAAGTAACATCTAAACTGATTGATGAAAACCATGACTTTTGGGTTGAATCTCCTTTTTGGGCATCCTTGTAGTTCCTTGCAAATCCTCATGGTAAACACATCATTCACCTTAACATAATCTACATAACTATTCTATAATTGGAGACATGGATAAAACTCATAAGACTTAACACCATCATGAAAATTCTCTAATTTTGGAAGGTTAGACCATAATTGCAATGAGGCCAGCATGTAAATTAAGAATTGAAGACATGTAGAACATATTGTAAACCTTGGTCATCTAGAGAGAATTAGATAGAATTTTGCTTACCTCTTGCACCCAATCAATGTATTAGGTATATGAGCATATGACTAGAAAGAAGTATTTCTCAATGAAATTTAAGGCTTCTACCTAACCTTTCAACCTATGTAGGAGAACCAAAATATCAATGATTTCTAGCTTCAGGTTGGTTCCGAACAAAGCTTTGGGAACTTTTCTCTTATCACTTTGTGGATTCTAGAACCATGTCCTCATGTTTTCCTTCCTCCAAATCATCTTCTTCGCTAAGAATTTTGAAACTGATCCACCAAATGTTAAGTTAGAGAACTCCTCCCACTCTGGCACACAAAGGCAGTTCACCATTGTTTGCCTATAGATTGAGATTAATACTGTATCATTAGGTAGAACAATTTGCCTAGTTCCTAGGTTATAGTGATGAATATATTCATAAATTAGCTCTGGGCCTTCAACTCCAACCAAAAAACCAATGACCTAGACTAAATCATATCCTCAGAGTTTTTTAGTAATGGGGTGAATTCATTCAGATCTCACCCTCCTTTAGAAATCTTCCATGTCATAGAAGTGGAGGGATGTGGCCATGAAATTCTGGAATTGGAACTTGATCCTAGTAAAACCATCGAAACTCACAAACTTGGTTACCATGAGTTTGTTAATAAGATTTTAAATTGAAAGATTGAATGAGACAAAAAATGTAAATATCATAGATTTTTCAAAAGTTATGTGTACTGATAGAATGAGGAATCAAATAACAGATGTAACTCATTCAATTGCTTGTGCATCTTTATATGAGAGCCTCAATTCATCTATTATTCTTTAGTATTCATGCCACACAAATAAAATTTAAGGAAATACTCATTGGATAGTAAATACAAAAGCTCAATGGGAATTTAGGGGTCTTTTCACTATTCTGTTGAGCTTAATGGTAACTTTCTATAAGCCCATTACTTAATTTCTATTTTCCTTTAAGTTTTAGAAAGTGACCATTGGGGGTACCCCATTGGGGAAAATCCACCAAGTGATATTCTAATTATATGTTCTTTCCATAATGGTTTGATCCATTCTAATATCATTCTAGCATACTCTAAATCTAGTATGAGGGCCAAACTCAACCGTTAGCTTTATCTTTCTTGAATAATCAAAAAATTGTTTTCAAAGGTTGGAAACCCACCAAGGATAAGATAGTTTTTGTTTTTCCACCAATGCTACCTTCTAGATTGAATCTTTGGTAATTTCATTTTTGATAGTTGGGAATTCTTAGTTAAGGTGTGAGGACCTATTTGAGAACCATTTAATATCTTATTTTTTACCTCAAACTGCTTTGCAAAGAACTATCTTCAGGGGTTGGAAACCCGGTAATGAGAAGACAATTCTAGGTTTTTCGCCAGGGCTAAATATTTGAGTAATAATGAATCCAAATAATTTTTAGGAGTCGTATCTTGGATTCAAACATCAATTTCTTTGAATTTCTACACCCTTTGGAACTTCTTGAGTTGTATACATCTCGAAATGATCTTTCATAGGAAATTGCCTTCACAGGTTGGAAACCCACTAAGGAGAAAAAAAATTTCTAAATTTCTACAAAGATCCATTTTATCAAGAGATGATATGCCATGAGCAAATAGAGCACATATCTAATCTACAATGAGTAAAATTGATCTCTATTAGACTAGGTACTAACTTACCTAACCAATCACAAGGTAAAACAAACACCCACCCAACTATAGAGAAAGAGAAGGTAAAGTGGGAAAATCTAATAAAGATCACCTACCCTTTAGGGAACTAGAGCTAGACTCCAACAAAAATAAGGACTAGACTCACTTCATTTATTTTACAAAACTAGTTTTTGCCGATAGGTTAGAAAACAAAAAGTGGGGCAAAAAAAATGAATGTAGGATGTCTCAAACCAATGGCATTAAATCTTCAGCACCAATCTTGAATGGATATTTTCATAAGAAGAGGCTTGGATGAATGTGGATGGAGAAATCTTCAACAAGATGGCTCCATAGAGATTGAATCCTTCAATGGCTAACAATGGAGCTCCTTGAATTGGATCTTGAATGCTTGAAATTCTTGAATACTTGATAGTAGATCTTCACTTCATAGAATAATGGATGTTCAAGATAATGGTTTGTAGAAAGTGGATCAAAACTTCATACAGGTAGCTCCTTCATAATAAAGTGTAGATCTGTCAAAATGAGGGAAGAAGGCTTCATTATATAGAAATATAGGGCACAAAATTCTAAAGAAGGTCGAATAGGAGAATTAAATCCCAATTAACCTTAACTCCTAAAAATGGATGTAGACTAAATTCAATTGAAGAGTCTACCATTCTAAAACCCAAAATAGCCAACTCAAAAGTGCGAAATAAAGCCTAATATCCTGAAACTCCTAGAAATTAAAATTTGGACCTAAGGTCAAGGGCAAGGTTAACCCTACCCTAGGTTAGGGTCAAGGTCTTCCTTGACCTAGGTCAAGGTTGAGGTTGACCTTGATCCTTCAGGTCAACCTTGACCCAGAAAGTCAAAGTCCTTAGTTTCACAAAGAAAATTGTCAGAAAGAGGCTAGAAATAGAGAGAGAGAGAGAGAGAGAGAGAGAGAGAGGGGGGGGGGGAGAAGTAGAATAGGGGGAAAACAACTAGATCCATTCAAATACCTATTCAAGGTGCTTGACATGACCCCAAACCACTTACTCAGAAGGCTAAACACACTTAACATAGAAGTGCTTTCATTTTAAGATGATACACAATCTTTATGTTGTTGTTTTATCTTTTATAATTCATTTCATCCATAGTCATATGACCAAAAGGAGAAACTTATAAATTGTCTATCTAGTTTAGAGTAGTATCTCCAACTCCAAGTAAGTGCAACCTTATTCTATTTTTCCATGAGGAAAATTTCTCCTTATTTATCTTAGGTGCCTCTCTCTTTTTCTTTGATACTAATTGTTATATAACTTCAAAGGGGGGGAGGTGAATCAATTATATCTAGCTATCCCATAGGCCTTAAAAAAAATTTAGCATCTTTTCAACTTTATATACTTTCTAATCACAATCTTGGTAACCATATTCAACATTTCATATTTTAATTGTAATCCTTTTACTTCAAACTATTATTTCACTGTTTATAACTATATTGAGTATCATACCAACTATTTAGATTATACTGAGTTGTAGTATGAAACATTAAACATGAAATAAACTTTACAACACATAAGTAATCACATAATTGAACACAAAATTCTAAGGTGAAAACTCTATAAAGGGAAAAACCACCTCAACCTGGAAACCCAAATAATTCACTCTTCTAGTGTGAGCTCTGTTGGGAGACAACCTTGTAAAATGTTCCATGCACATTTTTAGTGTGACTTGGTTAGAGGATTTTAACCAAAGATCATCTAGAGCTTATCATTACTTAAAATTTCTAAAGAGTGGCCTTCTTTAAAGGACTTACAAAGATCACTTATTGATGTTACCACATAGGATTTCATATATTGGTTAGGTCCACTTAGTTAAGATATTTTCTCTACTACAACGAAACAAAGTAACATTCAAATGATCTATTTAGGTTTAGCACTAACTTTCTTTTCCAAATCTATGCTTCACTTAGTTTTCTTCCTTTTGATCTCTGTCTAGCTAATTTAAACTCTTTCTCTTTCACCTTCCACTTCCTCTTCTTGATATTATCTCCTCTATTCTACTCAATTCACCTTTTTCTTCTTTCTCCTTCAGTTTCAATTGTAATTTACACTTGATCAACATTCAACCAGTAACCAAAAATGGTGTCAATCATCTCCTTAAATAATTAACTTTGGCCTTATATATCCTCCCATAATTTTCAACTTAATTATGATCATAGATTTCAAATTGATTATATTTAGACATTTCAAAAATAAAACTTCATTGAACTTTGTGTTCATCTTCATCTTTCTTAAATCTCCTTCATCAATCTTCATTGCATTTTTCTACTTGTAGATCTTGTAAAAAGCTTTGAGATTAGCCTTTTAACTTGGCAACCATATAATTTATTTTTATCATAAGTCATCCTTAGAATAAATCTTTCTTAACTTGTTCTTCTAGCTCCTACTTGATGAACATTGCCACTTGAATCAAGCAACACTATGCTCGGTTAACACTAAACTCTATCTTTGCTTTGCTAGGTGCTCAATTATTACTTTAGTATTGTAGGTAATACTAAATTCCTTCTTTCACCTAGTAGCTTGGTGTATACATGATCTTCATTTCAAGTACCCATTAAATACCAATACTATTGGCTTTGTTATCATCATACTTTCTTCAAATCCTCTTCATCAATCAAATGATATGGTACTCTAGTGAATTAGCATAATATCTAACCAACTAAGGTTTGACATCAATGACAACATAAAAATTGATATGACACTTTCACATACAATAATAGCATTCTTAGTTACATTATTAGTTGGGGCTAACAAAAGACATGTTAAATCAAAAGGAACTTAAAGCTTTGAACTAGTTCACCAAAGAAAAATACATTAACATGGAAAAGGATAATGAATTCATTAAAGATAAGAGAGATTGAGTAGACCCAAAATGAATAGTCAATCCCTATACCCTCGGGGTGTAGATGTTAAGAAGTAAAGTCCACAAAGGTAGATGAGAGGGGAGGGGGTGGGTGGGGAGTGAATTAGTTGTGAACAATTAAACTTAAATCCAACTTGTTATAAAAAAACTTCTAGAATCAAAATAATGAAGTATACTAAGAGATAAATCATGCACAATGACACAAATTTTTCTTAACTAGGTAAACCCTTGATCAAAGGGAAAACCCTAGTTGGGATAGAACCTAAAAAATAGTGTACTAATATATATGTTCCTTATGAAAGGATGTAACCCTCTTAGGAGATAATTGTAGTGAAATTAGTACAATAACCAATATAAAAGGACAAATCCCTATTAGGAGACCTTGAACCCTTACTAGAAGGTTCTAACCATGTTAAAGGATAATAGAGAAATGACTAGACCCACTATCTAAATTACTCCAACAACAATTAAGATCAATACTTCATGATAGCATATCCAAAATACTAAACTGACCAAAATGTAACTTAATTACCAATATAGTTCCTTTGAATCCCAATACCATGTACCAAACCAATCTCTTCTCATCTCTAATTATCTAGAAATAAAACTCACATCCTCTAAGCACATACACAAAATATAGTATATGTGATATCTTCCACCCAAGGAAAGCATCTTTCCTTTATACCCTTCTTAGATAACTAATTATGTCAGTTTGTTACAACTTCCCTAATGTATAATTAATTGCAAAGGACATAAGGTATACATGCCTTATTAAGCATTATTATTATTATTATGATAAGGTTCCCACATATTACAATATAATTAAAAAATTCTACAATGAAGATCAATGTGTTACACCAACAAGGTCAATTGCTAGTAGAATATATCACATGTTTCCCTTCAACAACCTCTTCAAAATAATTTCTAAGACTTGCAAACAAAAAAATAGCATAAAAAACATGTATATAACCATGATCCAAGCTCCCTACCCTTAATGCCATCTCATTGATAAGATATAGCCAAATTCCTAACAAATATCTTTGACAATATTTCTTACATATTTATTTGCTACTAGTCTTCACCAAATAAAATCTTACTTAGATAATAATCATCCTAAGCATAAGTGAACATAGATGTATCCTATCTACTCATCTTTAATCATAATCCTAAGCTTGCATAACTTAACCTATTCTATGTCAACTTTATTGTTCCATGCGATGTACATAATCTCTATGCACTGGGTCATGAACTCTCAAACATATGTTGTCATCAATGAAAAAACTTGTCATCAATAAAACACATAACCACCATATCAAAGTGCCAACTAGACTTGTATTCTTAATTATCTCCCCCTTTGGCACTGATGATATCATATGATGAGAAATCAACAATCAAAAATAATTTTCTAAATATCCTCAACATATACAATTTTCCTAAAAATATACTCATTAGTCAAACTTTTGAATATAATTATCTAAATATCCTCAATATATATAGTCCTTAAAGACTTCTAAAAACCTACTTGACATCAATAGATTCTCCTTTTTTATTTTTTGTTTTAAACTTCTCCCCATTTGACATCAATAAAAAAGGTGTTAGTATGCCAAATATCAATTTGAAATCACTCCCCCTTTGTTGTACATCCTCATAAGGTACCTGTATTAGATCAAGCCATTCTACAACCAAAAATGCATATGTTAAATACCACCAGATAATGTTATATCAGAAATCATTATAAAATAACTCTACATAGTTCTTCCCAATGCAACCACTCCCCATGAGAAGCAGTAAAAAGCATCACATCCAAGTGTAAGAATTGTTTTCTGATTGTATTGGACTAAAGAAATGCCATCATTTACTCTATATCTTGAGAGGACATTATCCCAATCATTCCTTTGAGATACTCAAAGGTGTCCTTAGCTAATGGAATTATAAATATATTTTCTATTTGTTCCTTTGTACATACATATTCTAATTTGATCTATTTTTTACAACTTTCTCTCTCATAACATTATACTTAATATCATTATGTTTATTCTTTGAATGTAAAACTAGATTCTTAACATACTCATAGTACTTGTGTCATCATGGTGTACAATTGTAGATTCTAAAAATATAGTTGCAATATACTTTAACATGTGCTTCATCCACATAATTTGATTATCATTATTTGTTGTTGTAATATATTATATCTCTATCATGGATTTTGAAATAAAATATTATTTATTTCTTATCCAAGAAACTCATTTTCTACCAAGAAATAATTTACCATCACTTGTTCTCTTTCTATCATCAACATTATGTACCCAATCAATATCTGTATATAGACATAATATGAAATCATTAGATCTATCATACCATAAGCCAAAATCTAATGTTCTCTTCAAATATCTAATTATTTTTTTAGCTACTTCTAGATGTGTCTCTTAAGGATCTTGTTGAAATATCAAAACTATACCATCTATATTTTGTGTATTTGGCCTTGTGTGTCTCAAGTATTGTAATCCTTCAATCATGAATATTCATCTAGTTTTCATAGTATTGGGTGTTAAATTAATTAGAAGTGAATTATTCTCCTTTGTTAGACCTTATCATACCAAATTCATTTTCAATTTTAGTCTTGAATATCTTAAATCTATTGAATTTTTTTAATTTCTTTCTTAAAAATACAACCCACATCATTCTTGTATTATTATTGTTACTGTGCTTGTATACCCACATTTTAAACTTCAAATTCGATCCCATGGAATAATCCTCTATGAATTTTATTGCTAATGATGTTGTGGTAATGTACAATTTGTAAAGAATGAAATCTTCTAAAGTTATGTTGAACTTGAACTTTGAACCTCAAGTTTAGAGGTTCAAATTCAAAGTTCAAAATTGAGTTCATTGATCTAGAGTTCAAGTTCGGGTTTGCAAAATCAAAGTTCAAGCTTCAATTTCAAAGGTCCACCTTTCGATGTTTGAAATGTAGATTCATTGGTTCAAACTTCAAGGTTTGAAGTTTTAGATAAATGATTTAGAGTTCAAGCTCATAGGATCAAAATGACAGTTTCAGATTCTCAAGGTGCAAAGGAACCATTCAAAGAATTGATTCAAGATTCAAAAGGCTCTACCTTGGCTCTTCCACTTGAATGTTAGCTATTGGAGGTATTATGTCATGTTCAATTAGTAAATAGAAACTTGAAACTATGCTAATAAAATGCATATATGTTGGAAGTATCATTCATGGTTTCATTAGTTTTGCTCATTACTCCTCCAAAACATTTTATGGATGTATCACATCAGCATTTTTTCAGTCCATCTAAAGTGCGTGTTAAATATAAGAAATATCACAACAATCATAAACCAAGTCCAATAGTTTATATAACATAGAATTTGGACTCATGACAACCATATATGTCTTTAAAGAGGCCTACATACAAGATTGCAGAGGATGTGAAAGTGGCTAGAAACTACATTCTGCTAATTCTAATTTTATAAGAGTCATATAGACCCGCATTCAGTAGCTCATATCTTTTGACTTAGTGATTGTTTTTCTAATCACTTCATTTAGAATACATAGAATTATGTTTGAAAAAACATATCAAAAAATGAGCTCGATCCAACAGTGGAAGAAACATATATATATGCCCCTCAAAACATGACCCATTTTGACTGGTAGCAGTATTTATTGTTCTATCCACCCAGATAAGGAAAGATTAAGATTTTGATTTAACATATTTAAATTTTGATTACTAAAATATAATTTAAATAGGTTATGATATATTATTATTAACTTTAAAGTTAATAAGTATATCAGATTCTAAGAACATGCAAAGGAAAGAGAAAATATAATTCCAAGATTCAATTATAAAGAGAAAAACTTAAAAGTCACAAGGATGATTATTTATTGATATATTTTTCAAGAAGAAGGGGCCTTATTATCTATTATAGATAGAGAGCTAGAGTAGGGGGAAGGAAGATTGCATTTTTTGCATTTCATGTTCATTTGCATTTGGAGTTGAGAGTTCTGGTTTTGTAATAGACTCAACAGAGGTTGTGAGAAAATAAAATCAGAGTATTCTTATTTGTTGTGTTCAATACAAAGAGGGGTTTTATTTTGAATCATATCATTTGTTTATTACTTCTATGTTTATAATTAGTAGTAGTATTGATATATTCAATTTTAAACATTATCTTACATCTTGTGTTAAGTACTGAATGGGCTAAAGATTGTAGTATTTGCAAACATTCCTATTACAGAAATTGGGATTACTTAACCCTCATTTGCATTTTAGTTTCACTGCATTTGCATAAGTAGCATTCATATTGCATTACCAATGTCGAGGAGTCATAGGAAATGTGAATTCTTGGGGTTGGCTAGGTCTAGAACTGAATTTACTACTTGAGTTTGTTCTATCTAGGGCTGACTTGGCTTTCCTCTTCCATTCTCAAGTCAAGAGCATACTTAGTTAATTTAGGAATAATTTTTTTTTATTGAATATCATTCATAAGGGAGATGTATCTTCTAATTCATAGGAAATATATCAACCTAGTGATAGATTATCCAACTATTGGTATCAAATTGTTTCTCACATATTTGGGCATTTAAGAGTTAAATTGAAAAGAAAAAATTGTTTACCAACAATTATCAATGAAAAGAGTAAAGTGCCTTTCAATATAGAAATTTCTAGTCTTTATAAGACCACACAAATATGTATGAACAATCTCCTAGTTATCTAAAGTAGTGAATGTCTTCCTAGGAAATTAACTCTTCATTTTTTAGCTATCACACATTCTTTCTACATCATGGTAGAAGGTTTCACAATATTTGGTGGATCTCTTATAAAATTAGAGTTACTCACATTCATTATATTATCAAATTTTATATGATGAAATCTTCTATGCCATGATCAAATGTCATCCACTTTTGCAACTAAACAAATTATCTTAGTAGATTTTGATTGAAAAAATATTACCTCTAGCTCTTATACCTATATCAATCAATTTCCCATATTTATCCTTGATTGTACATGTTTTCTTAGTGAATCATAGATGATATCCCTTAGATCATCAAGTTGTCCAACACTCAACAAGTTATATTTCTAGTCATTAACAAAATATACATCATGAGTGTTAGCTTTACCATTAAATGTGACAAATATCTTTCCCTTAATAGGACAAGGAGCATTATTTCCAACTCTGGCTATACCAACATCATAGTTGTTAAAATCAACATATTTTTCTATGTCGCCTATCATGTGTTGTTAACATCCACTATCTACTATCCAATAAAATTTCTTTTTCTCAACACATATAAGTTTTTTTTCTTTAACAAGATTTTCTTCCTTGATAGAAACAAATCCTATCTCATCTTCATCATCAGTGTCTAATAAGTTTATTTCATTAAATTCAATTTTACCATCAATTTCATACAAACAATCATTTGGAATATTTGACTTGTAGGGATTTCTAAGTCTTTTGGTTCTCTCTTGGGTCATCTCAAATAAAAATAACCAACTTCCTTACAACTCCAAAAAATAAAATGTGGTTTCTTACTTCTGGGTTCTCTCTTTGCAATCAATGAAACTAGCTCATCAGTATTTATTTCTTCTTCTTTAACTTCTTCCCAATCTCTAGCATAATATCCACTAGTGCTTACAATTTTTTTTAGTTGCCTTTTATCATTATGTACACTTGCTTTGAAATTTGTCTCAACTCTAGGAAAATTATCTCTTAATCCACTACTCTCAAAAGCCTGTAATTTTCCAATCAATGTTTCTCTATTATAATATTTTGTAATAAAGATAAAATTTCAAGAGAATTTACCTTATTATCAAAATAAAGGGTTAAAGATATCAAATTTTTGTGGCATATCTTGTCTTCTGATATGATTCCTCCAAAGCTCATTAAACATATATCAATATCATTGATCCTTTGAATATAAGATAGGTAAAAAATTCACCTTGTTGAATTTTGGCACCTTCAAGCCTAGATTTCCAATTTTGCAACCTCATTGTCTTTGTCTTTCCATTACCTTCACATAATCTCTCTAACCTAGTCCAAAATTATGAGAAATATCAAGACCCTTTACTTCAACAAATTCTAATATAGGAAGTGCAATGATTAGTGCTTCTCTTGCAATCATATTACAAAAGAAAAACTTATTCTCCTCATTTGTACATCAAAGTAGATATTTTTTGGTCTTTACTCTTAGTTTCCTTTGTAATCAATGAGTGGAAAATCCACATGTAGATCAAATGAGTTCACATCGTATCCTCCATCTTGTCATAGCTTTCTCTACCAAATTTTGAACTCTCCTTCTTGTATGTTATGGATCTCCTCAAGTTGTTAATATTTCCTTCAAAGAGGACCTAAAGCTCTGATACCAATTTTTAAGAAGTAAAGTCCACATACACAATTTGAGGGGGTGAATCAGTTAGGAACAATTAAACTTATTTAATACAACTTATTATAGCCAACTTCAATAACCAAAATAATGAAGCATAATAAGAGATTAACCATGCACAATGACACAATGATATGTTGATTGGGGAAACACTTGATTAGATGGGCAACCCTAGTGGGGATGGCACTCATAAAATAGTATACTAATATATATGTTCATTGTAAAAGGATGTAACCCTATTAGGAGCTAGTTATAGTGTAATTAGTACAATAGTCCATGTTAAAGGATAGATCCCTATTAGCAAATATTGAGCCTTTGTTAAAAGGGTCTAACCCTACTAAATATCAATAGAGAAAAAATTAGACCCACTGTCTAAATTTCTCTATCAACTATGAAGACCAATGCTTCAAGATAACATACTCAAAATACTAAACTAACCAAACTACAACTTAATTGCCAATAGAGTTACTTTGAAGATTAACACAATCTACCAAAAAATCTCTTCTTTTATCTTATTTCAGTAATTCAACTCACATCCTTTGACCACATACATGAAACATAGTACATGTGATACCTTCTATCCAAGAAAAATGTATTTCCTTTTATACCCTTCTCAAATGACCAATTAGGTCATCATGTTAAAGCTTGTTGAATGTAAAATTAATTACAAGTATGACCTCACTATGACATACATGCCTTGTTAAGTGTCATTATAATTATTATAATAAGATTCCCACATATTGTACAATACAATTAACACATTCTACAATGAAGATCAATATGTTACGTCAACAAGGTCAATTGACAATAAAATGTATCACATATTTTACTTCAATGGCTTTTCCAAAATAATCTCTAAGACTTTCTAACACAAACATATAGAACACAAACAAGCTTCTTGGAAATTAATATATGAACATACTATGAAGCTTGATATCTAAACCTAAAACATTATGTAGATGAACATAGAAGGAGATTCTCTATAGATTTAGTACAAGTTTCAAACTTCAAATTTCCTCCTCACAAGTTGAGCATTTATGATCTTGCCTCTTTAAGATAAGGAAGAGTATTATATTACCTTTAATAGCTCTAGAAACTAAAAAATGATTTCATGCTAGGTTATACATATTGCAAAAATTACCCTTATAATAATTTTTGCCAAAATTTACCTTTTGGAAATGAAGGTTGTTTCATTGTGGCAAAGCCACCCATTTATGTTATTGATTAGTAGATTTACAACTTATAAGTAATAGAAATAGAATTCCAAATTTGTTTGAATATTTCTTCTACTTAGGGTGTTTTGAGGGTTTTCCATAATAGAAACTAGAATTTAATTACCTTTTTTGAAGTATTACAGTTTAAAGTGGGAAGAAAAAAATTGTAATTGTTATTTCATGTTAAATATAACATATTGAAAGAGAAGAAAAAAATTCTCGCTCAATGGCCCCTGCTCGTCCTGTTCAAAATTTTGGATCTCTTGCGCATAGTTCTCCTGCTCCTTCAGGAAATGTTGCGGTCTCTGCTTCCACCTGTCGTTTGGGTGGAGGTGCTAATAATGGTGGATGTCATGCACGTGTGGGTAGTGTTTTATTTGCCTCATGTTTGTCTACATCTGTGGGTGGGGATAGGGCTTCGTCTACCCCTCGTTCAGCCCTTGTGTCTCCTGCGCCTCGTACAGGGTCTCCTAGTTCTGGATGTAGGTCTTTTGCAAATGTGGCTGCCTATGAAGCTGGTTTACATGGTGCTTCCATTTCATCCGGTCCCTCTCACATTTTGCCTGTAAGTGCTTTAAAGCCTATTAGGGTTTCATTAGATCCAAAATTAGTTAAAGACATTTTTCATACGGCAAAAGACCTTTCTTCCCTTGCTGCCATTTTTCACTTCCGCAGCTATTGGCCCTCTCTTACTGATCTACATGGTTGGATCTCCAAGAACTGGATGCCACTTATAGATAATAAAATACACATCTTCCCGTGTGCTAAAGGCTTTTTTATAGTTAAGTTTCAAAGTACCAATGACAGAAATATTATTTTGTGTCGCAATAATTTTTCTTGGTAGGGAAAATTTCCACTCATGGCCAAACCTTGGCACATGGATTTCGATCCTCTCTCAGAATCCTTTAATAAGTTCCCTATTTGGGTCCGACTCCTTAATCTTCTGTTACATCTTTGGCAAGATTCAATTTTTGAAATTATTGGGAATGCTTTTGGGGATTTCTTATATGTGGATGCTGACACTTCGAATATTCTCCACTCGACCTGTGCTCTCTTTCTTGTAGACTTGGATGTTTCTAAGGGCCTTCCTGAGGCAATTTGCTTGGATTCCTCAAGGGGTTCTTGGACACAATTGTTGGATTTTGAGGGTATTCCTTTTCATTCCAGGAAATGCCACTCGATGGGTCATGTTGTTGCTCATTGTGTTGCTAGGAATTCCAAATCTAGGTGACCACCTTCTTGGTGGTCAAAGGACTCCTCTGAGCACTACACGGTGAAACATTCCTTGGTTTCTCTTGACGATTTTAAGGCTGAGGCTAGCTCTGAGCTGGTGGCTGAGGAGGATGCTTTGGTGGAACTTTCCTTGGATGCTACTGAGGATTTTGTGGCTGAGGTTGGCATTCTTTTTGAGCTAGTGGTGGAGGTGGATGCTCTGGTCTCTACTCCTGGTTCGAATGTCCCTCCTAGGGGTCAAACATCGTCTGATTCTCTCACAGAGGTTGTTGCAGCTTCTGCTTCCCCTAGGCTCCTTGGGTCTTTTTCTTCTTAGGCTTGGGTTGCTGAGGCTATGAAGATTGAGGATGATTGGATTATGGTTAAGCAAAAGAAGTCTAATTCTTCTGCCCAACCTTTAGATAGGGTCCTTCAGTCGGGTAAGGGAAAATTCATATCAAAAGGAAAATCTTTTGTTTCCCTATGATGTCTAGTTTTTTATGATGGTGAACTGGTTGCATTACTAGTTCATTGGAAATTGGTTTGGGAGGTTTTTCAGGTTGTTGTTCCAATCTGTTGACTTTCTAGGTTCCAATATTATTTTGGTTATTTTATTTGGTCTCATCTATTGGTCTCAAGTCCCTGTAAAACTTGATTTAGTTGTTTTGCTAGTTTCAAGTCCTTTTATAACCTGGTCGTGCTTAATGGTTTATCTTTCTCTTAGATGTAAAGGGTTTCGGGGCCCCTTCAAAACCTGCTTTTACCTTAATCTAAAACATATTGAAAGAGAAATTAACACAAGACATAAATATCGAATTTGTACAATATTTCCAATTATCATACAAATCCCAATATTACCCTACTTTTCTAATGACCATGACCATGATCACCTGCACTTTGAAAAAAATTAGTTTTAGAGTGAAAAGTGAAAAGAGAGATCTAAAGGAAGATTATAAAGTTTGTAGGTGAAGTAAAAGGTTTTTTTTTGTAAATATAAGAAAAAATTTATGTGATTTATTCAATAACACTTAAATTATCAAACAATGTATCATGAAAAACCTACATAACCCATTCCTTTTTGTGGGTAACATGGTTCATTCCCAAGAATGCTACTATGGTGTCATCAAACTTCCTTTTCTAATCTCTTGAGTTTGCTCACTTAAACTCAAATAATCTATATACAACCTCAAACCTATGGATTAAACTATTGAAGTGTGACCATTGGTATTGCTTATATTTTGTTTAGAGATAAATGAGATTCATTCTCAAGATTTCATTTTATCTTATTGTCGTAGGGGCATTGGATTTTTTAAATTGGTTGTATTATTTTATTTCTTAGCTTTCAATGCCATAATGAAAGTTGCATCTCACATCTCTCTATCAATTTATCTTAACCTTTAATAGAGGATTTCTTGAAAATAACACAATTGACACTATCATTTGATATTATTCCCTTATACAATTAGCTTCACAAGCTTTGAGAGAGTACTGACACACATATGAAGCTTTTGAAATACTAGTTGTTGAAAATTTTAGACCTGTACTAGTTGTAGAAAACTCCATTCTAGCCTTAAGAGGGTCAAATGAAGATACTGATATGCATTAGTTGGTGTTTTGAGAATGACTGAAATTAAATTACATGTGCATATTTTAATTCTTTAGTGATGGTAATTTTGTTATAAGTTCTTTCGTTATACACAAGAGACTATAGTTGTTACCTTGTTTGTGCTATTAATATTTTTTTGAAGAATCTCAAAATATTAGCAAATTTCAAATGTTTGTAAATATTATTATTAAAATAGATTTTTCATATTTTAATTCTATTTTTTTATTGGTTGTCACTATTTTTGCTAGTGGTTTTAATTTTTTTTAGAATTAAAAACTGCATGAAATTTTTCCATTGGTAATTGGACATTTATTGAACATGAAATGACTTAAATGAAGGACATGTCTCATATTTAATGATTTACTGTTTGGCCAAGTAATTCAGCACTGGTCTTTAATATGTTGTGTTTTGTTTGCTAAAAAAGCTTATAACATGTTTTGATATTATTAATTTCTCTAATTTTAGTATGTAAGGTTAGAACTCTATTTGGTGGTGTGTAGAAATAGAGTTTAGAATTCTATCAACATTTTTCGATTTTAGCATCAAAATCATTGTATGTGCCTCTCCATTTGAACTATTGAATTGTACATCTCTCTAATTTTTATATTTTTTACATTCTTTTTTATTGTGTGTGTGATATATATATATATATATATATATATATATATATATATATATATATATGTACATATATATGTACATATATGTATGTACATATATACATATATATATATGTACATATATATGTATATATGTACATACATATATGTACATATATATGTACATATGTACATATATATACATATCTATATGTATATATGTATATATATATATGTACATATATATATATATGTATATATATATATATACACACACAAACAACTTTGAAGGGTTTGTATTTATTCTCAAACTAAAACAAAAGAGGGTTTATATTCTGTGCAAAATTAATAAAAGTAATGCTTTCCACTTTGTGTATTCCAATTTAACTCAAAATACTCCCTACCTTTTCTGTCTTCAATCATATGTTTGTCTTATTGTTCTCATTGAATTTTTTTTGGGTGCATGACTAGACATTGATTTGGATAAAACTTTTTACTGTTGACATGAACTGGATTGACGAAATTTGGGTTATGTAGACTTAAAAGAAATACTCTAGAATTCTGTATTTTATTTTAATATAGATTATTTGTACTAAAGAAAGTAAAAACCTGTTTTTTACACAAAAGAGGCTACACTATGTCCACATCTGACCATTAAGACTCAAACAATATCTTGCAATACAAGAATTTTCTCACGACATCTCCTCTATGGCCCAAATCAGTCATTCATAATGGAGGAGGAACCGCAAAGGCTACAAGGGGAAGTACTAAAATACATACTTGTCTCAATTTTGGCTCAGGATTACAACTCAACACTCCCAATTCGAGCAATCTCTCCGTCTCTTCCTTCACAGAACAACCACCAAGCTTTGAAGCCTTCCACTTTCGCTCAACTCCCTCACCCATTCCAACAATAAGAAGCAACCTCCAACATCAAAACCACAAAGGTAAAAACGTCTGTGTTGTTATTCGCCTTTCCTGTGGATACCAATTCTGGAGCAATGTAACCAATCATTCCAGCTACAGGAGTGCTTTGGGATTTCTCACCATGCCCATAGAGATGAGCAACTCCAAAATCCCCCTTTAAAATTTTGTACCTTTGAGCCTATCCTACAACTTGACAACGATGCCCAAATATCATCTTATCATCCTCTGGTGGAGGCGACCCATGCATGAAATCCTTCAATTCTTTACTGCTCTCTCGAAACCTGGCTGAAATGCCTGAAACTGCTCTTTAAAGTGTAGTTAGAACTATAAATATAATATCATAGTTGATTTACCATAGTATTGTATATTTAGTTTGTGTGGTAATAATAGAAATCAGATAAGTTTCAGTTCTATTAATTTTGTTGATTTTGTCTTCTCTTGATTGAGTATTAATCACTGATGAATATTATATCTATAGACACGTCAAACTAATGTAGTTTCCTAATTTTTAGTGCATGTACTTATCGCCAATAATCCATTATGGTTTATAATGTAGATCTAGTCTTTTAGTTTACATTCATTATGTATTTGGAACACAGACATTGCCAATTTTCTTTATGAATCTCAGAAATCGGCATTTGTAAACTTTAAAAAGTCCAACTTTAATATTGGTTTTTTAATTTTCTTTATGAAAGAAATCCTACTTTGATATGAAATTTCTAAACTAGTATTTGTACCAAAAAGACATCTTGGCAGGATTTTGTGGGTCTTTTGAGAATGGAGTCATGATAGGATGTTGTGATTAGGAACATAACTATGGTCGAATTTATAGGTAAAAATTTAATTCTAAGAAATAAGCTTCCATATTCTTGAATATAATTGTACTCTGAAAATCCTGTTCATCCACCTATAAAAACCATAACAAGTCAATTAAAATACATTCATACCAAGCCATATAGAACATAGAAAATATATTTGTTTTAAACACAAGTTGTAGCTTCTGTAGCTATAAATCTTCAATGTTTCTCTTTTCTGAAATCACCATTTTTTTCCTTTGCAAGCACAAGCATGTGTAGGAAATTGTAAGCTTGCTTTGATATAATATTTCATCTTTGTAAATTTAATATGTAACTTGAAAAGTTGGCTGATTATTCTAATGTAAAATAGAGCCAAAAAAACATTATTAATCTATTCAATAGAAGAAGTAAAGAAAAATGCAAAATTATTAAAAATTAAAAATTAAAAAATTATATTGTGTGTTACTTATGATTGTCATTTTCATAGTTATATAAGAGTTAAATATTGAACATACTTTATTAAATATTTTACTGTTGTAAAGAGAATATTTAAAATTGTATTTGCCATATTTAAGAGATCTTTTGTCTATAGATCACGAAATTGAAAGAATAGAGGTTTGGTGAGGGTTTGATCAAGTTGAAATCCAAATTTCACAAAATATAATATAAAAATTTTGTCAACGAGGAAAGGGATAAAACAAAATTGATCCAAACCTTTATAGTAGCCGTTCAAAGAACACGAAGAAAATATGACATATCACATGTTGATATAGGGAAAAGCTATGGGGTATAACGGAGCTAAAATTCCATCAAAGTCATCAGCATCTACATCCATGAGATTTGTGGTATTGGGCTTGAATTTGAACATTTTTTTTTTTTCCAACTGTATGATATTTTTCGACCATACGCACAAACAAACCAAAGCAAAATATATCTCAACTTCTCTTCATTAGCAGACAAGAGCTACAGGGCAGCATCGTTCCTACCGTTGTTTGCAGGGAAATTTTGGAAACCAGAAAAGGTTTTCAACAAAAGTGTCTGCGTTGACAAAGTTTATGTGAAGGGTGTAGATTATTGAAGCTATGTGAATGGTGCAGATTATTGAAGTTGATCATATATTATGCATCAAATTGTATACTTCCAATATCTGTAGGCATGCCAAAATTATAGAAATATAGCATTTTGTAATAACTGCTCCTACAGAATTAATGTCCAATCAACATTTTTTATAAAATGTGGAAAATTCAACTATCATGAGTCAAAGTCCATTGAATATTGACTTGTCACCATTAGTTGATTAACTATCATTAACTTTAACAGAATGATACATATACATACATGCTAAAATCTAAAAGAAACCATGGTTTCGTTACCAAGATACCAAGATGTACCAATTATTTAGTTTAAATAATTATCATTAAAACTATAGAAATACTTACACCGTTTACCAGATATTAGATACTAGATACTAAGCTGGTATGAATAGGATGACCAAGTTGTTATGAGCTCCTGGACTTGCTCAAGAAAATAGAAGGGCGAGAATATTGTAGGAGTGCTTTACCACCCTATCACGAAGCTATTAAGCTTCCCTGGTGTAACGCCTCGCCAAGGGATCCAAAAGAATTAACCTAAAGTTTTACTAAGTTTCCCAGAATTTTTTTTTTTTTTTTTTAAAGAAGAATAACATACACATCAAACATAAAGTAGCAGAAGCAAAAACATACAATCAACTATAAGCATACATAACATGTTACATTCTTAAGGATCTCAATACGTTGAACCACATTTAAATTTAAATAATACTAAGTCCATCAAATACCACATCCATATGAAAGAATAATTAAAATGACCAATGTCCATTTAAATAATATACATTTGTTCTAAATGCCACTTGGCAATAAAATTCAGAATGCTCAATAATTGATTGCACATGTCACAAGGTATGAAAGGCTAAAAGAATATACATATGTAGAACTAGAAATACATCATCCTCCTTGAATCCATGATATAAGTACAATAAAATAAATGAAACCATCCACCGTACATAATATATCCAACCATCATAAAAGATATAAACATCCATCATAAAATATAACCATCCATCATAATGATACATAGATAGAATGAAAGGAAATGCAAACAAGAAGCTCCAACTATAGTCACTATGGACAGATCTCAATGGTAAGAGTTAAAAAAGCACTACCACCCGACCACATGGAACCTAAATAGCCCACTCCCACTACACTAAGGAGATAGTCTCAAGTCGCAAATAGGATATCAAACCAAATATCAAAAGTACTCTCTAAGTCCAAGAAATCCTAAAAGTATTCTAACTCTCAAAGGTTCCAAGATAAGTCAACATCTAATTCCTAAAGGCACACAAAGACACGTAAGAAACCTACTATGTAAGCGAGAAGTATCATTGCACAAATCATGCTAGAGTTACCCTGGCAGTCTCTCAGGACCCTAGCCCCATAGTGATCCCTATGTGGTCACTAGTATCCACTCATATTGACAAGGCATACTACGAATGCAAGGTCATTACCAAACGTTCTCTCTACTCCCATCCTAGTCTGTACTAGCACTTGAGGCATGGGCGAAGACATACAAAGGCTCTTATTAGGTTCATTTTATTCTCATTTAGTGTAGTGTTTTGACTTATTAAACAACTTAAAATGGGTTACCCTGGTAGCCACTTAGGGCTCCAACCCCCATTGCAAGCCACTTCTTGACATTACATATAGATTATTTACCCTAGGCTCATAAAAGCACAAATCAATAATCATATAAAAATCACCTCAGTCCTATACAAGTGACTGGAAACCATCGAGAGATAATTCACAATAATCACATCAGTTCTCTACAAGCAATTGGAAAGCATCCCAAAAATAATTGATCACAGACTCAAAATGGTTAAGTCAAGTATCTCATAAGCATACACCTTAGCTTCACACAAGAAGATTGGAAAGAAATTACTAACAGTAAATACATCTCATCATACAGCATGCTAAACACATTACCATGGTTGAGTTTAGAAAGATCGAGAACAAATCATCATATCATCACAAACACAAAACCCCCAAGCCTCTAGTAACATCTTAAGACTGGTCAAAACTAAATCAACCCAAACCCAGAACACAAACAACACACATAAAACAGAGTGTAGGTATCAAAGTTTTCATTTGATTTGAAAACACGTCGTTGAGTTAAAAGTAAGGTTTAAGTCTTCACTTTCAATGTAAGTTCTCAAGTAGATAAGATTCATCGTTTACCCCTATTATTTAACCCATTCTAATAAAAAAAATACAATTACCCTTATACAATTTTAAGTCAATACTTCAATAATTGAGGGGTAATTATTTATTTAAATTATTAAAATATACTTATTGAAAATAAAATAACTCATAATTTTATTAAAATCAAAGTTATTAATAATAATTAAATGAATTTTACAACTTTATTACAAAACCTTCGTTATTAAATAAACTTAATTAAATTACATTAAATCAATTAATAATTATACCAAAACTAATAATATTACCATTCATTATTAATTTATTAAAATTAATAATTAAATTTTATTAATAAAATTAATAATTATCATTAAACAAATTATCAATAAACTTCTTAATAAATAATATTTTAATTAAAGTACATTTTAATTTTAATAAAAATTAATTTAAAATATCATTAAAAAAAAAGGTAACAAGGGAAAGCGATTAATATCATTGTTGCTCATGCCAGCCGCTATCGTGATAGCAGGTCCTAATGTTCATGGTAGAATTTGTCATGACAACAGGTATCGTGATGTACATAATAGGGGTCTACCATGCGGCGGCCTAGGGAAATGAGGAAGGAAGGAGGGGGTGGGGGGTTGGTGGCCCCCACCCACCTCATTTTAAAAAATATATATTTTGTTATAAAAAAAAACAACGAACCCTCCTATTTAAATTAATATAAAAATATATATATTAAGCAGACTTACGACCAAACTCTGATAGGGAAAATTCAGCAAACCAATCGAATTTTCAATATAAAATCTCCATATCATTTCAAACCCTTTCCTCAATAAGATTGAGACTCCAATTCTACAAAATGAGGTTTGTTTTACTATATTTTAAACCTCCACATATACAGAAGACATTGTCATGCATTCAATAATTTACAATATTGAAATAATCACGAGTTCATCACAAAGAAATTCATATTTACAATCTATAGTCATAAAGAAGACATGAAATGAAAAAGTGTAATAAGTTGTGTGAATAATCACAAGCATCTACGTGGATTCTGATGCTAATCATTATGCCTAAGAATATTGTGAGAGAAATTTCTCCTCTCAAGACTTTCTCTCTTCCGAAATTCTTTCCTCTTCCAAAATTTGTGGTTCCTTCCTAAAAATTTTGTTCCTTGAAAATGAACCCTCAATTGGTGATAAGGAGTTCTCTCCTAAAATTGGGGCAATAATTGTGTGTTCACCCAAGAGGACTCCTTGCTCGCCAGACTTTAACTCTTATTAACTTTTCTTTATCTTTTCATTTATGTTTAATAAATTATAAAATAACTTTATTTAAATTTTTACTTGACTTCTCTTTTCAATTAATTTTTTAAATTTAATCTCATGCACACATCATGGAATCATTAAACTTTTAATAAATTAATTTCTTTTTCCACTTCTTAATTTATTTTTGAACGTTTAATTTGATAAAATATTTATTAACTTAAATAATAATAATTTTTAACATTTATTTAAAAATGAACTCTAAATAAATTATTATTAAATTAAATTAATATTATCACATTCTAAAATCAAACTTTTATCTTTAAATTTAATTCTTTTTATTTAATTAACATCTCAATTAATTAAATATTAAAATACCAAAGTAATTTTCATTAAATTAAATCATTCATTTAATCTTTAAATTAGACTTAATTAATAGAAAATTTCACAAAGGCTCATAAAATAAAATACAAAAACCCATCATAGCAAAACACATACAATATCAAACTAAAGGGTTATAATCACGAAGTAATGTCATTTAACGCATTCAGAGGGTAGTCAACTCAAATACTTGTCCTAATTTTCTAGGACAAATGGCTTAAAGGTTTAAGATTTGGACATAAGAATTTATCTCCCCTCTCTTACTATTGAGATAATGGGATAGGGTATGCTCATCCTGGAAATTTAGGGAAGTCAATACTCGGTACCTGCAACTTGCATAAAATCTACGCATGTACAAACACAATATTTTAAACTAAACAGGTAATGGTAGGAAGTGGTACATTGTGTAGATCTCGACTAGCAGGTGACTACGACTCCCTTCCTTAACCACATCAGAAATGCCATACATAAATAAAACATACATGCACACCATACACATGTAGTATGGGGTAAGTATCCATAAGCAATCACATGATAATCCACCTAACTAATCATCACTAATAACTAAAACACTGTAATAATCATCATGCATGCATGAAGTATAGAGTACCAAGTAATCTCATCATAAAATCAACTGAATGTAAAAAAAAATCTGATAATCTCAAAACAATATTACTAATCAACAAGCATAAAATTGGCCTAAAAGAGTTTGGTAATGATAGCAAAAATGTAAACTAGGGGCAGACACTATGCCCAAAATCTTTCCTGACATGAAATATACCCAGCCCAACATCGAGGAAGTCTAACTAGGTAATACCAAGAGCAGTAATGGAATTGCACATGCAGTAAGTACAAAATGTCATCTCTCTAGTACAAATGAACTCATTTTCTTTTGAATGAAATTCCAAGTATATCATCATATCTTGAGCTCATCTCATAAGATATCATTACAAAAGGTGCATATTTAGAGCAATGTAAGGAACATTCTATCAGTTCTCCAAAAATATAATTTTGTAAAAAATATTAATCTAACTTATAAAAGAAAAACAATACATTAATGAAAATAAATTAAATGAAAGTCTAAGAGAAACATCTATCATTATTATTTCTTTTGAGAAAACCTACCCCAACAATAAGATTATAGCATATCATAATAGAACATAATATGCAATGTCTCAATCCTATTAGGCATTTCCACCTCACCATTAGAGCATGGAGTGCAGAAAAATACACATGGAAACCCTAGTTGACAAATCAACCATCATGGAATTGAACACCATAATCAAAGGTTAATAGTAGTTAATTTATGAATGAATGTGAGAACATGACATTTATCCAATGACTTAGACCTGCACGTCATACATCATCCAATGTACATGATTCAAATATAGGCATTCAATGTTCAAGATGAAATAGATACTTTAACTTTAAGTAAACATTTAAGGACATCACTTCCTATTGTCAATCATACAAAAACCTCTCTCATAAACAAAAGAATAATGGAATTCTCATTACTATTTGACTCAATGGATTAGTAATCTATAAATGGAGTTTGCTTGCACATAGTTTTGATTGATTCCATAACTCTTGAATATAATAAATAAATAATAAATAAAACTCTTCTTACAATGTCCTAAATAGATAACCTCTATATGTATTTCCTAGTTTTATTTTATAAATCTTCCATAGTTATAGATAACAATCAAGTTGATAGTGCTTAATTATCAAGAGGATCTGCATTACTAAAAAAACTATCTATTAACCTTCCATTTGAAATTTATATCGAAACAACTTAACATAGCAATCATGAAATGCATTACAATTTCCTCTAATAGCATTTCCTTTACAATTGAGCACATGAATCCATCTAACAGTGATTCTCTTATAATTATAGTGATAATATTTATGAGACAACATCAAAACAATAATTTAAGGTGTGTGTGGGTGTCCATACTCAACACCAATTCTTCACTATGTAGTTAATTTGACTAATAGTGAACATTCCCATATTTGTCCTAACTTTAACAACTTAATACAATTAGAATAGTTCAAAACAAGTTGTTCAACTATATATCACTTTTTTAAGAAAAAATGTTCAAACACTATGTGTTCTTCTAGCATAATCCAAGTGTTTTTAAAGGTGAATTGGAGCTTGTCTATAAGTTTTCTATGAACCTATACAGAGGACTCTATTTCAAATGTTGGAGTAAGGTTTAAACATAATGTAAACACTTGAAAAAGAAAGAGTGGTAGTTATATGTATTGTGGTGATCTAAGTACAAATTTCTTCCTTGATTGGGATGACTCCTAGCCAATAACGTGTTAGATAAAATTTACGATCTAATTCATAACTGTTCCACATATTTGAAAACTATTATAAATGGTTCAAATTAATCTATTTTGAATAATCCCATATGATTACGCATAAAAATTTAAAAAAAAAATTAAAAAAAACTCATTCCTTAAGTCGTAGCTAAGTTCTAGACAGAGGGAAGCTATTAACTAGACTTGGACCTGAAATGCCCAACATGGTATCTCATCTATCCATCAGCTTCAAGGCATTTTGACACACTACTCCCATACTAGTCTTGGATGGTGTTAACAACACATACAATCAATCCAAGAAGTTAAAAGGAACCCGATACAAACATGGTGTCAAAGACCCTTAAATAGATTAGGGCATCATTCCTAGCCAATCTAATAAAGATTTAGAAAATTAATGACACAACTTCTAAGGAACTATTGTATCCAACAAATGCATTCCTACTAGAGATCATAACCTAATCCCGTCTTTTGTATCATTTTACAACAGCGACCACGCTAATCATTTCACATACAATGGCTATGGAAAATA
Organism: Cupressus sempervirens; assembly: GCA_028749045.1. NCBI lineage: Eukaryota > Viridiplantae > Streptophyta > Pinopsida > Cupressales > Cupressaceae > Cupressus > Cupressus sempervirens. Next base: position 502,692,184 of record CM053786.1, read on the forward strand.
TATATCATATGACGACTATGGCAAAACATTTCACATACAAGAAAAATAAAAAAAAACAAGCAACCACACCACTTGCATATTTACTATTAAAAATTAAAAGGTCAAACAAGTATTTAATGATTTTTATTAATGAGAAAAGGAACCTGCGATTTGATGTTGGCTTATTTGCCTTGATGTACTCCCTTCATCCTCCAAGCCTCTCCACTATTACCCAATCTCTAGCTACTAGTCCTTCAAAAAGTCCCCTATTCTATTTTAATTTCAGAATTTCATAACTGACCTCCCTCCTATTTTCCGCAAATTCCCCTTTTAAAGAATGTTTCCTAATTCATAGCCAAACCATTAAAGTGAGATGAGGTAATTTTTCTAATATATATACATATATATTTCATTAATTCAAAAATGATTGCAAGAATCAAAATCCATGATCCATGTGGTAATCAGAATACTAATTTATTCAAGCAAGGAAAGTTGGGTTATGAAATCCTCCCTCCCTTAGCAAACACATCGTCCTTGATGATGATATGTTAAAACTTACAATCATATCCATAGAATTTCAAAACTTCCATATTTGCAATGATCAATAATGTAATTCTACCAATAATATTTACTTTCATCTACTCAAATAAAGTCAAAATTTTGTTTCCTTAAATGAAATCTACATTTCATTAACACATTAACTCTTATGGAACTATCTTTTTAAGATAATATTAACATATAGTTGAAGTAACAAGTTAGAAAAAGTAACACACATTTAATATAAGTGCATGAATAAGTAATCATTTCAAAAACTTTTTTCTATGTGTGAGTGTGTGAATTCCATTACCATTCTATAGACTACCTCTCTCCAACAATATTCCCCCTTTCTTATGATGTGTCGTTCCCTTTTTTGTATTATAGGAACAACAACAAACATTAGTCCAACATATATCACAAAACAAATCAATATCCAATCAAATACTTCCTTATCTCAATGATGTTCAAAGTTAAGTAATATGTTACCTTAAAATTACATGATATCACACACATACCTATACTTACTTATCATACCTTGACATCACATGGATTTGACCCCATTGGTAGGTACTTCCTATGCAGTTCCTATCATACTCATACATGTACAACCACAATATCTTTAGCTCATCCATAATGTCAATAGCTAAAGAAGATAAGTTTTCATTTATAAATATCAAGAGTTGATATTTTTCTTAAAAACTCATCTTTAATCACACCTTGATCATGAGTAGAAAAAATCAATCATACGTACCATACATACCATCTAACATGTGGTACTCTCTAAGTGAGTAAGTGTGCACATTAATAGGTCAATTATCGAGAAAAAAATATATTTCATTAGGATTTGATTCATCATGAAATATAATGACATACTCATATGAAATCATCAATTTAAGTTTATTGATATTTAATCATCATTGTGCATCTAAAATGCTTGCAAAGGTTACAATTTTACATCAAATTGCATCATTTAGTTCAAAATTACTAGCATATATTTAGCTAGTACAATAAAAAGATCAATGATAGAAAGTCACACAATCAAATGTGTCAAGTAACATTGACCCAAGTTATACATCAATAGATAATTCAACCAATTCCCAAACACACATGTCGACCAAAGTAACTCAAGATGACCAAATCATTGATTGTCATTCATTGACCAAGTTGATTGATAAAATGAATCAAGAACTTTCTATAAAGTAGAAGTCACATGCATGGTGAATCATCACATACACATAACACTAATGCAAAAATATTATCAAAAGTAAATAAAAGAGGGATCTATACATACCCTTTTTGCATTCTCATAGGAAGATCGCATTTTCATACACTTGCCACATAGGCCAAAAATTAAACTCAGGTTAGTCAAAATTTTACTAAGAGAAGTTTAATCAACAAGTAGATACACTATCTTCCAATTAATTACTCAACTTCATTCTAATTTCTAACTTACATGTTGAAATCATAGGTGTAATAAAAAAAATTGCATTTCATAAGCCAACTATCTACCAAATTGTCAAGCACAACAAATCATCACATGGATATTCCATACATGAATATATTGAAAAATTTGACCTACATGTCAAACTTTATTTTATCATATGCAAGAATCATGCCCTACTGAACAATTTCCACATCATCAATTGCAAGAAACACAAAAATAATCAATAAAAACCCTGGTTTGAAGAGTCAACAACTATTTCATTACCATAATCAAATATTAACAAATAATTATCCATTTAAGAATGTAACACATGACATTATTTAAGGATGCTAACCTAAAAATCATCTATCCATCAAAATGTAGGATTTAATAAATACTTGTTTAGTATAATTTAAAGCATCATACCTCAATGAGCATCATAGAAAATGTCAGCCAACACATTAGATATGGCATAATAAACACATCATAGAAGTGCAATGTTATCTACCATATATGAGCACTATTAAGTAAATCATCTAGGTATGCTCACCAATCACCTGAAAGGATCAATAAATCCTATTTTTATCAATTCAGTGACCTTAGGCCCTCAAGCCCATCTCATCACCATAGTGTGCTTAACCAAAATTTAAGCACAATTTGTGATGTATGGCCTTCACACCATTCAATTATCACATAAAATATGGTTGAGGTGCTTTTCTATCCAACCATGAAGCCTTACATTTCCTTGGGATCATACCTAACACATAAAATGCCCAACCTTTCAATGCCCAAATAATACAAAATGCACTTCCTTGGGATCCTACCTAACACATAAAATTCCCAATCTTCCAATGCTCTCACAATACCATAGGTACTTTTTGTGGGATCCTACCTAATATGTAGAATTCCCAACCTAGCAATGTCTAGCAATGCAAAAAGCAGGAGTTATATGGTGTAGCCATGAAACATACTACTTCCCACATATGTCCAAGTAGCCATAATCATGGATGTGGTAGGGAGATGAAACAAGGGCAACATAGCTTTAGCCAAAGCATTTTTTAGTGCTAGTATTACACTGGCAGGTAGAGTGGAAAATGAAATCATCACTTCTACCCCTCCCTATTTGTCTACATTTGGCACCCACACCAGAAGGTAAGCTTTCCAAAATAATCAAATAATATTATTTATATATATATATATATATATATATATATATATATATATATATATATATATATATACAACAAAAATGAAAAGGAAGAATGGCATGTTCTTCACAATCTACTCCCTTATAACTCCTATCATTTCTCCACACTAAACAGGATAGATGACATCACTTCAAAACACAAGACCAGCATACTAAAACTACACACCCTAGCCACCTCAAGATCAAAAAATCTTGAAATTAGGATTCACAATTCCCAAATCAAAGTCTAAGAAGGAGGCACAAAACCAATAAAATAAAAGTGAGCAAGAGTCATAGAAGATATTTCACATAAGAAATCGGTGGCTCAATGGTCACAAGAAAAAATTTCAAGCTAGCCCCTCATCACATCAAAGTTCATGAAAATTGAACATAATCAAATGAAAACCCAATTCACATAAAGCACAATGACTCTCACTAGTCACCAAGAGGGAGTAGATGTTTAATGACACCTTGTGTCCAAGGGTTGTTAAGAACATAACCAAAATTCACATGCATCACATGCAATTTATCTTGATAATCACACATTTCTAAATGCATAATGAAACATGCAATACTTTTGCAAATGAAACCCATGTTCTTCCTACTTATCATATTAGCTTACTCAATGAACATCATGAATCTGGCATAAACATAATTCTTGCACCACATGTGCATCACATGCTATTTACAAAATTAAAGACATTTTTCTTTTCTACCTCAAGCCAAGTTTTCATTTGTTAGGCTCTCATAGATGCAAAAGTTAGCCATCTTTTGACTATCTCAATAGTTCAAGTTTAATACAACAATATGCATATTATACCATCACTTAATTTAAATCAAAATATAATTATACCCATATGAGGTAAACAAATTACCAATAATTCCATAAACTTTCCATTTTGACAATCTTTAAATGAATGCAATTTCAACACAAAATCATGACATGCATAAGGAGCACATATCCTTCTATGTCAAAAGTAATCATAATTAAGAGACACAACATGCAACCCATGTCATCAACTCATACAACATAAAGTAACTAGTTGACTTAAAGTTGTGTGTCTAGCATAGTGAACTCAAGGCCCAAGTGTGGAACCAAGAGCTCTATTACCATATGTAATAATTGACCCTACAAAACCAATGCCACATCAGCGTTCTCCATAAAATATGAAAAATTCAACCATCATGAGTCAAAGCCCATTGAATATTGACTCGTCAACATTAGTTGATTATCTAACATTAACTTTAACAAAATGATACATATACATATATGCTCAAATCTAAAAGAAACCATGGTTCTGTTACTAGGATACCAAGATGTACCAATTATTTAGTTTGAATCATTATCATTAAAACTATAGAAATACTTACACCATTTACCAGATCCTATATACTAGATATTGAGCTAGTTTCAATAGGATGACCAAGTTGTTATGAGCTCCAAGACTTGCTTAGGAAAATAGAAGGGCGAGAATATTGTAGGAGTGCTTTACCACCCTACCACAAAACTGTTAAGCCTCTTTGAAATCTTTCTTGACATGAAAGATACCTAGCTTGACATCGAGGAAGTCTAACTAGGTTATTATAACAAGAGAAGTAATGGAATTGTGTACAGTAAGTACAAAATTTCATCTCTCTAGTACATTTGACTATGTAGTTAATTTGACTAATAGTGAACATTCCCATCTTTGTCCTAAATTTAACAACTTAATATGATTAGAATAGTTCAAAACAGGTTGTTCAATTATATATACTTTGTTAAGAAAACATGTTCAAACACTCTGTGTTCTTCTAGCATAATCTAAGTGTTTTTAAAGGTGAATTGGAGTTTGTCTATCAATTTTCTATGAACCTATACAAAGGACTCTGATACTCTATTTCAAATGTTTGAGTAAGGTTCAAACATAACTTAAACACTTGAAAAAGAAACAAGGGTAGTTATATGTATTGTGGTGATCTAAGTACAAATTTCTTCCTTGATTGGGACGACTCCTAGCCAATAAAGTCTTAGATAAAATTCACTATCTAATTGATAACTATTCTGCATCTTTGAAAACTATTATAAATGGTTCAAATTAATCTATTTTAAATAATCCCATATGATTATGCATAAACAAATACAAAAAAAAAAACTCATTCCTTAAGTCACAACTAAGTTCTGGATAGAGGGAAGCTATTAACTGGACTTGGACCTGAAATGCCCATCACAGTATCTCATCTATCCCTCACCTTCAAGGAATTTTAACACGCTACTCCCATACTATTCTTGAATGGCATTAACAACACATACATTCAATGCAAGAAGTTAAAAAGAACCCGATACACACATGGTGCCAAAGACCCCTAAAGAGACAACAGTGTCATTCTTAACCAGTCTAACAAAGATTTATAAAATTAATGAGACAACTTCTATGGAACTATTATATCCAACAAATGCATTCCTACCAGAGATCATAACCTAATCCCCCCTTGTGTATTATTTGATAACAACAACCAAGGTAATCATTTAAAATACAATGGCTATGGAAAATATTTCTCATACAACGACTATGGAAAAACATTTCACATACAAGAATAATACAAAAACAACAAGCAACCACACCACTTGCATATTTATGCTTACGAATTAAAAGGTCAAAAAAGTATTTAATGATTTTTTTAATGAGAAAGGGAACGTTCAATTTGATGCTAGCTTATTTGCCTTCATGTGCTCCCTTCATCCTCCAAACCTCTCCACTATTACACAATCTCCAGCCGTTGGTCCTTCAAAAAGTCCCTTATTCTATTTTAATTTTTGAATTTCATAACAAACCTCCCTCCTATTTTTTTCAAATTCCCCTGTTTAAGAGTGTTTCCCAATTCATAGTCAAATTGTTAAAGTGAGATGAGGTAAGTTTTCCAATACACACACACACACACACACACACACACACATTTCATTAATTAAAAAATAGTTGCAAGAATCAGAATCCCTAATCCATGTGGCAATCAGAATGCCAATTTATTTGGGTGAGGAAAGTTGGGTTATGACACATTTAATAGCTATGCAGCCTACAAAAGGTCAAAGACTTGACCATGGCTTTTTTTTTCAGAGAAGTTGAGAAGTTCCTATGTTCACAAGAATTATGTGAAGGCTGTAGACTATTGAAGTGATCATTAATAAACCTTCTTAGATGCCTAACATTGATTGCCTTTAATTATAGTTATTCATTTTCAAAAGAAATTTCTTTTTGCAAATCAAATTGTATGTTTCTTTTGAATGGCATGAATGTGTAAGATCGTTATGTGATATGTCAAGAAAATGATTTCTCACTCTAATGATGGTTCTCCTTGGAACTTGTAGTGTATCTGGATATGACATTGTAAACCCAATGTATTTTTGTGCTTAGTAGACTATAGAATGGGTCCTTTTATGATGTTAGGCTTTTGCATAGAACCCGCAAGTTTCATTGATAACTAATATGAGTCAGCTGAGGCTTTAGCCTTTATTGTCAACTCCTCAATCAACAATTGGATTATAATTGTCATCAGTAAATCTTGGCTTTTTTATCAATATTTACATGCACATAATCTCTATACAGCTACATCAAAAAATTCACCATAAAAAGAACTAATAACATTCTCTTTCAGTTGATATCCACCAGCTATTAGCTATGCTAATTGAGTTTGAAAGTGTTGTTTGCTGAATTACGATAATTACTTTGATAATTAGAATATAAAGCCCCAATCTCATGTTTCACATGGTTTTGAAGATAAGGGTCTATTATGAAAGCCACAATAATTTTACCACATTGCCTCATTGGATCTCACCAAGAAAGATGAAGCAAGAGTATTCCAATTTTGATCATATTTATTAATTAATAAAAGTTACAAAAGATTGAAAAGATCAATTACTACAAACCCAATAGTGAGGAAATTCATTCAACTCGTTGTTACTACAGATCATCAAAACTCTTTTAAAACTAGTTTAAATCTTGGAGACAATGGAGTAGTAGAAACTACCAAATCTCTGTAAGTGAGAAGATGAAATGTTATTTCTTGCAAAAAGGAAGGATATGGAGGCATAAAAAATTAGAAAAGAGTGGAAATTCCAATTAATTTAAGCCAAATCTCAATTAAATTTATTAAACTCATCATCACTATAGGTATGAGGACATGATTTATAAGTTTTAACTTTGATTTGGTGTATCTCAGACTCATATGCTAATCAATACTAGTGTTCAAAACTTGGTTATGTTGAAAATTTTACATAGTGATAAGCATTTCTTAGATATAATAATGGATTTTCATCCTTGGAATATATTGAGGGTAGGTTTAGTTTCTTGAAATTTTGATTACTTGGTTTTCTTTAAGTCAACCTTGTAATTTACTAAACAATTATCATAGACTATCAAATCCAAACTAAAATAAGTAGTTTCTAAGTGTGCTTCCTAGGCTAACTGAAAATTTCAAACCTAAAATAGGTGAATTGCCTATTTTCAATCCAAATAGGATCATGATCACAATATATTTGATGAAAGTACTTGTTTTGCCCAGCGTATTACTCTTTCATAAAAGGGGTAGCACTACAATATTAATAGAATCAAGGATAGATGTTCATCAATTTTTAATAGTCATTCATATTGATGTATAGATTATTTATTGAATATTCTCTAAAGAGAAATAGTAGATGGCAATGAATTACTTAATTTCTATAGCACCACACTCGCATGTTCTCTTGGTATGAATGGTTTATGTAGCCTTTGGCATGAATGGTTTATGTAGCCTATTCCATTAGCCAACTTGCAATGTATGCATTGTCATTGGCCATGGTTTCTCTTCCAACTTGAAAATGGAAAAGGGATTTACACCATAGTAAGTAGTGAAAAAGAACATGGTTCAATTGAGGCATCAGAGGAGGATTCCCCTAAGGTCAAGAGAGCAATGCTAGTTTGCAAAGTTATAGTAGGTAAGGCTAGTAGGTCTCAAGACCCAAACGAGTTTATTTCCTATCTATTTATGTCAATAGAATTATGAACCATCTCTAGAAAGGAAAAGAAAAGAGAGGAATTCACACCATTAATGCATTGAGTCTTAGGTAGCTTTTCCAAAAACTAGAATCTAAGCCAACAAGGCTCGAAATGGGTCTAGATCTACATAGTGTAAAATCCCAAAACCATATTGTGAATCTAATATCACATAAGTTATCCCCCTTCACTAACATTTTACAATTCCTAACTGAATAAACAGAGCTTATTTTGAGAGCATATTTGCAGCCGAGGAACAACAGATTGATTTGTGTTGGGAAGGAACGTTAACAAAGATGGACCCCAAATAACTGGTAGAATGAACGACTAGCAGCCACTATCAAACAAAAAAAGAGAATAGAGGTAGGGGAACAACATAAAAGATAGATCATACCTCCAAGTGTAACGTGTTCTCTATACCTATCATTTGTTTAATCTTATGATTCACAAGGGAAAGTACTTGTCACAGGGTTTTCTAATTCTACTTATCAATGTCCATTCGAAATATTTGAAAAATAGTCACACGTCTCTTCTGCATGAAAAGGAAGAAGCCCTCTTTGCCAAATGCAACTAGCTATCAAAGCAATCTACAACAATGTTAATCTCAAGACCTTTTTTTTTATTATCTTCCCTTGTGAGCAGTGTTCTACACAATATCTCTTCATCAAATTAAAAAAACAATTATTAGAAGTGAACATCGGTGGAAATATTTTGTTTGCTTGTAAAATCTTATTTATAATAGTTTATGGTAAGAATTAAAAATTTGGGCCTTTGGTCTAGTGGTGAAGTTGAATGGTTCACAAAGAGTCCGTCAAGGATTAAGTCTTGTTGAGTGCAAGGCTCCAGTCTGAACCCTCCATAAAAAAAATTTAAAAATAACTTTAAACAGTACAAGAAGAAATAATTGGGATTATAAGACACTCCTTCTTGAGCTTTAAAAAGATGTAAATGACTTGTGGAGAAATGTTTGACGGGTAAAAGAATATGAGTAAAAGAGATGGGAGGGATTTATCTAAGGCTCAAAAAATAATATTTTTGAACATATACTAATTTAAAATGATTTAAAGGAAATTTAAAACTAATATTAATTAAATGAACATAAAAACAATTAAGACATTTCATAAGAAAAATCTTAGCAACTTGAGGTTTGATTTAGAAATAGTGTGATAAGTTACCTAAGCTGCTTAATAGACAATTACACTCTCTAAGGTGATATACAAAAAGTAAAGAATCATTAGGACTTCAACAAGGTGGAAAAAATTATAAAGGCATTCAGAAGTTGTAAGAGAAATTATGTTCTCAAAAGTGGCTTAAACAAAGGAGGACACATGTTTAATTTGATGTGTTAGGCTTTTATTTTATATTTCATACTCTTTCCTTTTTGAGATATTGTCAATATTTTCCATTCAAATTTGGTATTTTTTTTGTGTTGAGGTTGGGGTTAAATAAAATCAGTGGACTGGTTTTTATCCATTTCAACTATGGTATTGTATGGATCTGTATTTTAACATCATCTTATCATCCTTTGCTGGAGTTGACCCAGACTTGAAACCTATGCTAAACCCAAAAATTATTTCTATCTCACTCCCTTCAACATTTGAAGGCTCCTTAGGCTTCACAGAGCCATGTTTTCTTGCATGCACAACCTTAAAAATTTTCCTCGAAACAATGGAGAGAATGGTCATTTGAAAAATGTCTACAGAGCTGAATTTTCCAGAGAATTTTAAAAAGTGATAGTGTTATTATTCGAAGAGCTCGAACTATAGAAAGAGAAATTTGAAACTGAAAGCCCTCATCTAGAAGCAAAACTACAACATAACTTTGATAATAATAATCATATATGCTAACGAATATTGTGCATAGAATCTTGGAGAATGTCAATAGAAGATAAACTAGGATACATGGGGAAAAGGGTTAACAGGGTATACATACCAGATACAAACCCTGGCTATAAAAATAGATCCATGGAAATGGAAATGTTTCATAATCTGCCAAAAATTCACAAAGAGTTGTAGATTGTAGGAAATGATTAGGTATTCTAAAGAGACAAAAAGGCAGCAACTTTTCATATTTTAAGAAATAAAAAATGAACAAAGGAAGAAAAGGGAAAACCATAGTACATTATCCTTTTTTTGCTTCCTATTTTAATCCACGTGCTTCATTTTCCTTTGTGGTGATTAATATAAAAATGGATTTCTATTGTAATATGTCAATATGAAAGTGCAAATTGGAAAGAATAGAACAACAACAACAAAAAAAAAAGAAAGTACAAACACACATATTTATCATGGTTCACCACAATGGCTACATCCACACTATAGGGAATATCTCTTATTAATGTTAAAGATTGGACTTTACATCATAGTTGTAGCTTCAACTCTTTGAATATGATATACAATAATTAACCTCCAATACATATATAGATAATAATAATAATCAATTGTGAATAATAAATTGAAGACTGTTGGGCTTCACATATACACCCAACAAACCCCCACTTGAATTCCAATTGCTATAATGTATGAGTCTCCTCTAAATTCCCCTACTGTTATTTATTTACAATGCTAAAGATAAGCTCAACAAAACTCAAAGTTCTCTCATGGAACAAGATTAGTGAGTGTATCAGCTGGATTCTCCTTGGTGTTAATCTTCAAGACCTGAAGTTTTCCCTCCTCAAGTTTACCTCAAATGAAATGATAACACACTTCAATATGCTTAGTCCTACTATAAAATACTACATTTTTGGCTAAGTCAATGGCATTTTTACTATCACAATAGAAGGTTGATCCTTGTTGAGGACTGTAAGAGTTTTCCTTAAGGCAAAATTTACCCAAGACCAAGGAACTCAAACACAAGAACAAAATAGACCAGAGTATGATCAAAATAACTATATATTATTCAATTCAATGTACAAGTACACTAGGAGTGCTTGTATATAAAGGCATTTGAGATGCATCTAGAATGCCTAAGAATCAACATCATGATAAATCATACAACCAAGCACATGTCCACCAGATATAAGTTATCCTCCATTAAGCATGGAAGTAAGTGCAATGATGAGAGGATAAGCCTACAATGGTGTAACATACAAAATTATGTTGTAGATAACATGTGCTAAATTAGGAGTGCAAATAACTGTGTTGTCTACATAACAACTTAGTGAATGATGCAAACTCTAGTGTTGTAGACACCATGTGCTAAATTAGAGTTGTACACTTCTGTGTTGTCAACATGGCAACTCATAAAGGTACACAAACTCCTAAGCATCTCACAAAATAAATAATAAAATAATGCACTAACCTAAGCAAACTTAAGTAAAGTGTAAATAGTAAATACCTATTTACACCAACACCCCCCCTTAAGTACAGCTTAAGGGAACACACTTAAGCTCACAAATGCATGATGGGTCCCAGCTATGAGTCCATGTTAGGTACCCATGTACAAAAGTAATGCCCTACATACAATGATGCAATGCAAACTCTCATAAAGAAGAGAAAGAGGGAAAACCTCATCAGAAAAAACCATCCTCCAAAAACATAGATAAATACAATAAAGAAGATGAGAGAGAAGAAGACCTCAGATGAGGAAAAGATCCCTCTCAAAAGAAAGAAGAGAGAAGTCAAGGGACTCCCCTTTCTGTAACATCTTGCACCCCCAAGAGATCTCGCAAATGAATATACTTGACCTCAGTGAAGGGTTTGGTGAAGATATCGATGACTTGCTCTACTATAGGACAATATTGTAGTGCAATGATCTACTCATGTATTAGCTCTCTGATATAGTTCATATGAACTTTGATGTGCTTAGTCCGCTAATGCTGAACTGGATGCTTAGAGATCTCAATAGCACTTTGATTTTCACAATGAATAACTGTAGGTTTAGGTAGATCAAATCCAAAGAGAAACATTATTTTGCTTCTTACTCTACCAACACATAGGGTTGGAACCAAGGTAAAATATGTAACCTATAGTGGACTTGCGAGAATCTAAGTCCCCTGCATAGTCCGAGTCTATGTATCCAACCAACTAAAGTCTTGTACCTATTGCATAATGTATACCATGTGTATGTGTACCTTTTATGTAGTTCAAGATGTACTTGGTGGCCTTCTAATGTAGCTCATGTGGTTCTTGCATGAAGCATGAAACCATGCCAACTGCAAAAGCTATATCAGGGCATGTATGTGTCAAGTAGATAAGGCTCCCAACTAACTGTCTATATAATGTAGCATCAAAAAGTGGAGTGGTATAGTTAGACTCTAACTTGACACCTAATAGAAAGGGAGTAGGAGCAAGCTTGTAGTCACTCATGTGAAATCTAGAAAGCAAGTCAAGAGCATAATTGGGTTGAGAAAGTGTAATCCCTATTGAAGACTTCATGATCTTAATGCCAAGGAAGTAATGTAGCAAACCCAAGTCTATCATAGAAAATTTGTCTTGTAGAGAGGTCTTGACACTAGAAATGATGGATGAATTGCTCCCTGTAATGATCAAGTCATCTACATAAAGCACTAATATCAAGTGTGAGTCATCCTTCTAAAGAATTTAGACATCAAATCAAAATGACACTTGGTGAATCCTGTTAAGAGTAAAAAGAATCCATTTTGGCATACCATGTCTGAGGAGCCTGCTTAATACCATAAATAGATTTCTTCAATTTGCAAACCATAGTAAAATCCTGTACAAACCCCTATGGCTTCTCCATATAATCCTCCTTATGAAGATCACCATTCAAAAAGGCACTCTTAACATCAATCTGGTGTACAACCCAACCATGAGCTATAACAATAGCTAGTGTTAGGCAAATGGAGTTCATCTTGGTGACTAGTGCAAAAGCTTCTATATAGTCAATACCTAGAACCTATGAGAAACCTTTGGCTACTAGTTTTACCTTATGCTTATCCACACTTTCATTTGCTGCAAATTTGGTTTGATAGATCCACTTACATCAAACCACCTTTCTTCCCTTAGGAAGGGGGACTAAGTCCCAAGTGTTGTTGTTCATCAAAGAGTTATATTCTTCCTCCATAGCCTTGTCCCATTCTGGAATCCCTGATGCTTCCTTAAATGATTATGGATCTGAAGCAATGGTTATATATGCATGTAGAAATGACTTGTGTTGTGACCTTGTCCTTTGAGTGTCTGAAGGATTCCCCACCAATGAACTTGTTACATCAAGGGTTTGTTGTGCCCAATGAGGTTTAGTAGAAGAAGAAGGAATGTCTCAACTATTTTTTGACCCTATAAAGGTGGTGTCCTACAAGTCAAAGTTGAAGGAATCTCATCTTCCAAGTCACGGCCATTACTATGATCACTGTCCACAAAGGAGGAAGAAGGAGGAGTTGAAGAAGCCAAACCTAGATAACTTTCCTCAAAGTGAACACTCCTCTCATAAAATATTTCATGTGTCTCTGGATCCATTAGTTTGTATGTCTTGAGATGGTTAGGATATCCCACAAATATGCATGGTTTTCTTTGTGGTTCTAATGCCTTTCACTTTTGTGGAGGTATCATTGCCCATGCTGGACAACCAAAAACTTTGAAGTGCTTTACACTTGGTTTTCTTCCACACCAAGCCTCAAAAGGTGTTATTCCATCTAAGGCCTTATGCAGGCTTATGTTTTGGATGTAGTTTGCACAACACATGGCTTCTGCCCAAAACACTTGATCTAGAGACTTATGTTGAAGCATGCAAGTGGTCATTTCCTTAAGGGTTCTATTCTTCCTTTCAGCGATACCATTCTACTATGGTGTGTATGCAACTAAATGTTGAAGATCAATTCCCTCATGAGTGCAAAAGTCTATAAGCCTAGAGTTGACATATTCCCTACCATTATCTATTCTTAGGATTTTGATGGCTTTCCTTGATTTTTTCTCAACTTGAGCTTTGAAGGTGATGAAGTTATCAAATAATTCACTCTTATGAGAAAGAAAAAAGATCCAAGTGTACCATGAAAATTCATCAATAAAGGTCAGAACATAGCAGGCCTTACCAAATGATGGTACTAGAAATAAGCTAACTACATCTCTATGAAACAATTTAAGAACAATAGTTGCCTTCCAAGACTTCCCATTTTCATATTTTTCTTCGGGATGCTTGCCTGCTTCACAACTTGGACATACACCCTTTCAATACTTGACTTGAGGTAGACCAATGACCATATCCTTGTTGCTGAGTTGTTGAAGGTAGTGATAATTAAGATGTCCAAATCTTTCATGCCATAGTTTACTTTGTGTATTTGAATGAGTTGACAAGGCAAGGGAAGTGAACTTGGGCACAAAATGTGAGAAAGAATAAAGTCTTGTCTCATGATTAGCCTTTCCAACTGCCACCATAGAATCATCTTGGAGATTTTTCACCACAACTATACTAGGGAGGAACTCTACCTTGTTGACACATCCATATTGATTTATTTGATAGATGGAGAGAAGGTTGGTGCTAAGGTTAGAAACATGTAGAAATCCTTGAAGATGCCATTTTCCAACTCAACATTTCCTTTCCCTTCAACTTCCACTTGAGTATCATTGCCCACATAGATGTAAGGTACATTTGATGGTTTCAAAGAGGACAATTGCTCCCTTGAAGCACCCATATGATGTCTTGTTCTTGAATCAAGAACCCATTCCTCAGCATTGTTTGTACTTTCTACCAAAGTTTTTCCCTTACCCTTTGAAGTGGATGAAGATCCCTTATCCTTATATGCATTTGGTACATCAATTTTTTTGTTTCCTCATCATGCTGACTAATTCATCAATCTGCTTATCCTTACACTCATGTTCATCATGACCATTCCTTTTACAATAGGAACTAGTTTACTTCTCCTTTTTGTTGGAATTGTTCTCCTTTTGGTTATTTTTGGAAGAAGACTTTCCTTGTTGTGAAGAAGATTTTGGACTGGAAGAAGATTGATTTGAGGAAGATTATTGTTTTGAGGAGGATTGTTGTGTGTCATCTTGTGGCTTAGCCTTACACTACTTCTAATTCTTGTTGGAGTTTTTACCACTTGAATTACCTTCATTTTCTACCAAGGCTTTGGTCTTGGAAGAATTGAGAATTCTTATACCCACTAGATTTTCATGTTGATGCAAGAAAAATGGTGAATAACTAGGGCCAAAGGCTCACCCAGCCATCCAAACCACCCTACAAGAGTTAACACAATGGAAGCAAACACGAAGAACAATAACCAAAGGAGGAAGAAGAGTGAAATACTTTTATTGATTCATCAAAATATCTTCATACATGCCCAGCTATAAGGCCTTCTATGTTATGGCTAATTACAAATACATTCACATTCAAACAACCAACTACAAATTCACACTTTCAATTATGCTCTCTAATCTTCTTCTCAAAAATTTACCTAACTCTAAGCCTAAACAATCTATATATACTCACCAAAATGGCTTACAGATTATTCTAGAACATTACATAAGAGGAAGGTCAATCCAACAACAATCTAGATGCATCCCAAGAAAATATCTTAACATAAATGTTGTGAACAAAAAAAATCCCACAAGTCAGTTCACAAAAATCACATCCAAATGCTAACATTGGCATACACTAGGTAACTCGGCACTCGGCATACACTAGGTAACTCGGTGAATGAAGAGTTACTTGGCATACACTGGATAACTGGGGTGAATGAAGAGCCACTTGGTGTACATTGGGTAACTTAGTGAATGAAGAGTCACTTGGCATACATTGGGTAACTCGACAAATGAAGAGTCACTTGGCATACATTGGATAACTCATTGAATGAAGAGTCACTTGGCATGCACTGGGTAACTCGATGAATGAAGAGTCACTTGGCATACACTAGGTAACTCGGTTAATGAAGAGTCATTTGGCATACACTAGATAACTCGGTTAATGAAGAGTCACTTGGCATACACTGGGTAACTTGGCAAATAAAGAGTCACTTAGCATACATTGCAGCTACAGTAACTCAACATCAACATGTAAAATGAAAAAAATGAGCAGGATAACAAGGCAACCTAAGATGCTCCTACATCAGACAACCAGGGTTGAAAGGAATGATTCTCTTGAATCATTAAGATGTCACAATCTGAGTGGAATCCAACTTAGATTACAAAATCCATGAAGTATCTTCAATAGGCTTGTTCTTCCACTTTACCAAATATTCATAGTAATATTTTCCTCTTATGCTCCTGCCAACTCTCTGATCCAATATATGTTCAACTTCTTCAATCTGCTTCTTAGGATAATCTTCTAATACAACAACTTCATCATCTAACTCATGATACTTATACAAATCAGCAATATTGAATATAGGAGATACATCCATGTCATTAGGTAACTCAACTTCATAAGCATTACCAATATCAAACTTCTTCAAGATCTTACAAGGTCCAAATTTTTTCATCTTCAGCTTACTGTATGTTCCAACTGGGAATATTCATTTCTTTAAATGAACCATCACCTCATCACCAACTTGAAAATCATGGTGTCTTCTAGACTAATCAACATTCAAATTATACTTTTGATGACTTTGTTCCAACCTCAACTTCACTTCCTTATGCAAAGACTCCATAAAATCAACAAATTCTTCTCCTGCAGCACTTTTCTTTTCTTCACCAACAACATCTCTCAAATATGATATACCTCTAAGATGCATTCTGGTAACAATCTCAAAAGGTTTCTTCCCTGTACTCCTATTCACAAAATTATTATATGCAAATTCAACTTGTGCCAAAACCATCTCCCAATTACTTGGCTTATTCCCAACTAAACATCTTAGCAAATTTCCCAAGCTTCTATTCACAACCTCTATCTTTCCATCTATCTGTGGATGGAATGTAGAATTGAACTTCAACTCAGTACCCATCTTCTTCCACAAGGTATTCCAAACATAACTAACAAACTTACTATCTCTGTATAAAATAACACTTCTTGGTAATCCATGCAATCTCACAATCTCTTTAAAGAAAAGTTCAGCAACATGCTCACCATCTAATGTCTTCTTACATGGTATGAAATGAGCCATCTTCAAAAATCTATCCACTAAAACAAATATAGAATCATAACCCTTCACTATCTTAGGCAATCCAAGAACAAAATCTATAGTGATGTCAGTCCAAGGTTTCTTAGGAATAGTAATAGGTGTATACAAACCAGTATTTTGACTCACTCCCTTTATAACTTGACAGACTCCACAACTCTTTACAAATTTCTAAACATCCTTATACATTTGTGGCCAATAATACTTCTCTTTTAGCAAACTCAATGTCTTATCAATTCCAAAATGTCTAGCTAATACACCACTATGCTTTTCTTTAATCAGATTCAACCTCATAGGACTTCTAGGAATACACAACTGAATACCTTTGAACAACATACCTTCTTGAATGAAATATTCATCATACTTACTTATCTAGTCTATCAGATTTGGTGCTCTGCACTCTATCCATGCCTCAAAAAAATTAGGATCAACATCATACAATTCTTTCATTTCATCAAAACCAAGAACTTCAACCTTCATTTCAGTCCACAAAGAACGTCTTCTACTCAATGCATCAGCAACTCTGTTAGTAACTCTACTCTTATTCTTGATCACAAATGTAAAACTCTACAAGTACTCAACCCACTTCATATGTCTTTGATTCAATTTATGTTGACTTCCCAATTATTTTAAAGCTTTATGATCAATATATAACACAAACTCTTTAGGAATCAAATAATGTCTCCACTTCTTCAAGTCTTGAACAATAGCATAAAACTCTTGATCATACACACAATATTTCCTTTTAGCATCATTCAACTTTTCACTAAAGAAAGCAATGGGTTTACCTTCTTGACTTAATACAACTCCTATTGCATGACCCCTTGCATCACATTCAACTTGAAATACTTTGATGAAATCAAGCAAAGCCAATACAGGTAATTCAACATCCTTTTGTTTCAAAGTCTCAAAACTCTTATCAGCTCCATGTGTCCACTTGAATTCCTTTTTACCTCCCCCTCATTGTTTCAGTCATAGCATTACAAACAACACTAAAATTATTTATAAAATTTCTATAAAAACTAGCCAAACCATGAAATGATCTTACCTTGCCCACATTCTCAGGTGTAGGCCATTCCAAAATTGCTTTAACCTTCTCAGAATCCATCTTCAATCCATCAATTGAAATCACAAATCCCAAATCTCCTCTTGCATAAAAGAACACTTTTTTAGATTAATTAGCAACTTTTCCTCTTTCAACCTCTGCAATACTTGTCTAATATGCTCAAGATGTTCTTCCTTAGTCTTGCTGAATATTAAAAAATCATCTAAATGAAAAATCACAAACTTACCCAAGAATCTTTTTAGAACTTCATTCATCAACCTCATGAAAGTACTAGGTGCATTAGTCAAACCAAAAGGCATAACCAGTACAAACCATCTTTTATCTTGAAAGTAGTCTTCCATTCATCACCTTCTCTGATTCTGATCTGATGATAGCCACTCTTCAAATCAATCTTGGTAAAATACTTTTCTCCACTCAAATAATCCATTATGTCATCGATCCTTGGCATAGGAAACCTATATTTCACTGTGATTTTGTTAATAGCTCTGGAATTAGTACACATTCTCCATTCTCCATTCTTTTTAGGTGCTAATATAGTAGGTACTACACATGGACTTAAAATTTCTCTGATCAAACCTTTATGCAACAACTCATGCACTTGTTTGTTAAGTTCTTTGTTCTCTACAGGTGCCAATCTATATGGTGCTTTTCTTGGCAAACTAGCTCTAGGAATCAGATCCATACAATGACTTATACTTCTTAGTGGAGGTAAACCATTAGGAATATCATCAGCAATAATTTATTTAAACTCATTGATCAATTTGGTAATTTCTACTAGCACTCGGCTATCACTATCTGCTATCACTCGGTCATTACTAACTTCTGCTACTTGGTCATTACTACCAACACTCGGTCCTTTAAGAACTATGGCAAAATAAACTTGATTCTTTTTCATTTCCTTTTCAAATTGTTTCCCATTAACCATGCAAATTTTTACATCAGTACAATTAACCTCATCTAGACTTTCAATCAAAGGTAGCAATGTTTGTTTCTTCCTATTTATCAAAAGAGTATATTGATTCAATCTTCCATCATGTACAACATATCTATCATATTGCCAAGGTCTACCCAACAAAATATGACAACAATCCATGGGCATAATATCACACAAAACTTCATCAAAGTAATGTCCAATTTTGAACTTCACAAGGCATTGCTCACTTACCAATATCTTATGCTCATCTTTGATCCATGAAACATGATAAGGTTTGGGATGTTTCAGCCTCTACAACTACAACTTGGTAACCCGCTCTTCTAATGCCAAATTTGTGAACTTCCACTATCAATAATCATTTTGCAACATTTTTCAACCATCTTGCATCTGGTCTTGAAAAGACTTCTCCTTAAAATAGGTTCCTCATCACTTCCCTTATTACATAAGGTTCTTCTCACCATCAAATTTTCTCTAGCCTCAGGTCCACTTGGTGAACCCTCATCATCTTCTTGAATCATAGCATTTTTGTTACCTTGCCTACTTTCAGAGTATCTACATTCAAAATATCTATGTCCCTCTTTACCACATCTAAAAAAATTACCATGAAATCCACCTCTAGAATAGGAATTACCTCTTCCTCAATAAGAATTACCACTTTTCAATTCAATTTTGCCTTTGTCATCATTCTTCCATTCAAATTTGTCTTTATCCTGCATAGAACTATCAGATCTACCATTTTTTTCATAAGATCTACATCTACCTCTTTGGAATCTACCACCTCTACCTCTTTGTCTTTGTTCATGCTTCTTTGTCAATATCTCCTTAGCTTTTAAGGTATATTGATATGCTTCTTCTACACTTTCCAACTTCACAAAACTTATTTCATCCTAAATTCTAGATCTCAATCAATTAATGTACCTTGCAATTTTCTGAACATCATGATCCACATGTCCAGATCTGACATCCAATCTATAGAATTCCTCAATATATTCTTTGACAGTCATGTCCTTTTGTTTCAAATTTTGCATCTTTTTCAACAAGCTAACTTGGTAATCAATAGGAAGGAATTTGTTCTTTACTTTGTTCACCATCTTTTGCCAAGTGTTTATCTTCTCCTTTCCTCTTCTTTGTCTATCAGTTTGCAAGTGCTCCCACCATAGTGATGCATGACCTTTCAACCTAGTGACTGCAATCTTCACCTTTCTATTATGAGGAGTGTTTTCATAGTAAAAAAAATTCTCCATATCAGAGATCCAATCCAACACAGCATTGGTATCTATTTTTCCATCATAAGGAAAAACTTCTATAGTAGGCTTTGAATTTTTCCTAGACAATATTTGCAACAATCTTTTCTCATCTTGATCTTCTTCAGGTTCTAGATTATGGTTTGGTGTTGTTTCTTTATCATCACTTACATCATCAAGATGTGCTCCTCTCCTCTGGGTTGTCTCCAGAGCATCTAACCTAGCTGCAATTTGTGTCAACTAATCTAATATAGCATTATCAACACTATTTCCTCTACCATGAACCATCTTTACAAATCAAGTTCCCGCAAGATCGTAACCCTCTACAACTTATAGGTCAAATCTACAGATCTTCCACCCTACAACCAAATCTCAAATTAAGGTTCTACATGATTCAATCTCCATGAGGATGAACTTCAAGCTCTGATACCAACTGACATAGGCAAAAGGGTGAATAACTAGGGCCAAAGGCTCACCCATCTATCCAAACCACCCTGCAAGAATTAACACAACAGAAAAAAACATGAAGAACAGAGGAAGAAGAGTGGAATACTTTTATTGATTCATCAAAATATCTTCATACATGCCCAACTGTAAGGCCTTCTAGGTTATGGCCAATTACAAATACATTCACATTCAAATAACCAATTGCAAATATGAACTTTTAGTTCTACTCTCTAATCTTTTTCCCAAAAACTTACCTAACTCTAAGCCTAAAAACTCTTTATATACTTGCCAAAATGGCTTACAGATTATTCTAGAACAACATTACATAAGAGGAAGGCTGACCCAACAATGGTCTAGATGCATCCCAAGAAAATATCTTAACATAAATGTCATGAACAAAATATATCCCACAAGTCGGCTCATAAAAAGCATGTCCAAATGCTAACACTCAACATACACTAGGTAACTTAGCGCTCGGCATCCACTAGGTAACTCATCGAATGAAGAATCACTTGGCATACACTGGGTAACTCAACAAATGAAGAGTCACTTGGCATACACTAGTTAACTCAAGGAATGAAGAATCACTTGGCATACACTAAATAACTCGATGAATGAAGAGTCACTTGGCATACACTGGGTAACTCAGTGAATGAAGAGTCACTTGGAATACACTGGGTAACTTTGGTAATGAAGAGTCACTTGGTGTATACTGGGTAACTCAGTTAATGAAGAGTCACATGGCATACACTGGGTAACTCAGTTAATGAAGAGTCACTTGGCATACACTAAGTAACTTGGTGAATGAAGAGTCACTTAGCATACACTGGGTAACTTGGTGAATGAAGAGTCACTTCACATACATTGGAGCTATAGTAACTTGGCATCAACATGTAAAATGAACAAATAAGTAGGATAACAAGGCAACCCAAGATTCTCCTACATCACATGTTCTAGGATCAACATTTCTAAAAATTTCTCAAATGAAGGCTTAGCATAGGCACTACCCATTGTTAATTTGTGTGTATTAAAACTAGAAACAAAAGGAGCATACTTAGGTGGAAGATGAGTCATGATGTGTTTGATCATCTTTCCATCCTTGATGGGTTCACCACAATCCTTAAGTTGTGCCCTATACATGTCTACTTGGGTAAGATAGTCTTTGATGGTGACAAAATTTCTAAGATCCAACTTGAGAAGTTTTTCCTCTATGGTGTAAGCCATGTCTTCATCTATTGTCCCATACAATGCTTCAAGTTTAGCCCAAACCTCTATTGGATTAGTAAGTTTCCTAATGTGAAATTTGATAGGATCAGAGATATTTTTCAACAAGGTTCCTAGGGCCATCTCTTGTTTGGCATCTGATTCCCAGTCTTCTTTTCGAGC
This sequence comes from Cupressus sempervirens, assembly GCA_028749045.1. NCBI lineage: Eukaryota > Viridiplantae > Streptophyta > Pinopsida > Cupressales > Cupressaceae > Cupressus > Cupressus sempervirens. The sequence goes on from CM053786.1 coordinate 502,714,405, forward strand.
TTCATCAGCATCAGCAAAAGGTTTCTTTGTTGCACCAGTTACATAATGCAGTAAACCTTTTTCTACCAATGGTTCCTTAATTATTTTTTCCAAGTAGCATAATTATGTGGAGTCAACTTTGAAAAAGAACCCATAATGCAAGATCACAAGATCAAGGAGACACAATACATAGTACACACCCCTCTTCTCACTCAATCAAAAAATCCCCCCCCCCCCCCCCCCCAAAATGAATGATTTTGGCACTTTATATATAGTGCATTTACAATAGGCCATCTCTCAAAATGCACAAAGTGGGATTCTGATTTTGCTGATTACAACCTCTGTATAGAGTACAAATCTAGAATTTTACAATGTAGCTAAAAAATACAACAATTATGAAGCAATATAATGCAAACTATGACCTATTTCTAAAAGTGGTTTTTTTTTTCACACAAGCCTACAATCTGACTATAGATAAAAAAAGTAGACGAAAAAATATGCACTTTCAAAAAAAATGAAACCTGAAAAGGAGTCCATATGAGACTATATGATATGTTTGAAGTTGCAAAATGCAAAATTAAATAGGTGCAGTCACCAAAAAATGCTATTTCTAATAAATCCGTGTACCAAAACCAAAAAAAAGTTGCACCACTAAAAACTTTAGGAAATCAAAAAAAATTGCACCTGATTTAGACTGCAGATGACTGAGTTATGGCCTCTCAAAGTTGGGCTGCCAAATCAAAACTACATCCGAAGAGGGGTCTGGAGAGAAAAAACACTATGTTAAATTTGATGGTCAAACAATCATTGCAGCAATTCAAAATTTCCCTAGAGTGATGGTCAGATGGCATGTCAAATTTAGGCTCAGGAAATGATGACATCAATGACTCGAAGCCCTATGATGATGTCAACATATGAATTAAATGGAATATGCAGACGTGGAAACTTGTGTGGCTATATAGAAATGATGTCACTAATGAGTCAGATTGTATGGATGGTGATGTAGCTCTGCTACCAACTTGCTGACTATATTAATGATGTGGCAATATCCACGTGGGCAGTGGTTGCTGCACTATCCATATGTACAATCATCAACTGACTGTACACACTGTCACTATTGCTGGTGTCATCGCGTGGCAACTTACAAATTGGCCTACATGTTGTGATGCTATTGGTGTCATTTGGCCTATTCATAGGCAGCCTTCAGATCCACATATCTTAGTTCAGGGGGAGCCATGTGTCAAGTGCATAGAGAGGGGACTGTCGAAGATTGTAAAAGCGGTGACAGAAAAGGGTTTAAGTGGGACCAAAAATGTGGGTATTAATCCCACATTGAGTGGGAGAGTAGCCATAACATTGTTTAAAAGAAGTCTCAGCTATTTCAAAACCAAAGGTCGCCCCACCGAGAATTAGAGCGTGCCACTGGTATGGATGTTTGGTTCAACCAATGTTGACTATCTGGGCCAGTGAAGGGTTGTTCATTCCACCGAAATGTTGATGGTGGTAAGAGAGAGCTACTTGTCAATTTGGTTGAGGGCCAAAATTATTGAGGTCATTGCCTAGATTTGTGATATTGATGTCACTGATATAATAAAGAATATTCTACAAAATATTCTCTGCATAGGGTCAGGTTGTGACTACCTAGTGCCTATGCTAAAAAAAAAAATTTGCACGCCCAACTAGGCTAAAATCTTTAAAAAAATTGAAAAATATAGAGAAAAATCACAGATCTAAAAATTAATTAAACAGATCGATAAAAGACCATACCAAACTTGCAAATTGGGCCTTTGGGTTCCGATTTGCAAAAAAAATTTTCTCAAATTTGACTTTTGCCTAGGGTAGGCAAATTTATAGTCAATTTTCATAGAATCGTCGCTCCAGATGCAATGGCAAGGTCTGCTTCAACTCTAGATGCTCCCAATTGTTGTAGATGCTCTAGATCTAAATTGGGTCCCTTTGAGAGATGAAACAACAAGCCAATGGCTTTGTGATGAGAATCTCCCTCAGCTCTGATACCATGTAAGAATTTTCCTTAGGAAAAAATTCACCCAAGACTAAGGAACTCAAACACAAGCAAAAAATAGACTAGAGTATGATCAAAATAATTGTATAGTATTCAATTCAATGTACAAGTACACTAGGAGTGCCTGTATATAAAGGCCCCTGAGATGCATCTAGAATGCCCAAGAATTAGCATCATGATAAGTCATACAACTAGGCACATGTCCACCAGATATGGGTTATCCTTCATTAAGCATGGAACTAAGTGTGATGATGAGAGGATAAGCCTACAATGGTGTAACATGCAAATTTACATTGTAGACAACATGTGCTAAATTAGGAGTGTGAATAAATGTGTTGTCTACATGACAACTTAGTGAATGATGCAAACTCCAGTGTTGTAGACACCATGTGTTGTCAACATGACAACTCATAAAGGTACACAAACTCCTAAGTGTCTCACAAAATAAATAATAAAATAATGCAAAATAATAAAATAATGCACTAACCTAAGTAAACTTAAGTAAAGTGTAAATAGTAAATACCTATTTACACCAACAAGGATAATCAAAATCACAAAACAAACATTGCAACCAAATCAACTCTTCTTCTCTTTCAGTGAGAGCAATGTATTCAGCCTCAATCGTAGAAAGGGAGACCACTTGTTGCAACTTTGATACCCAACTGATCGTTGCTCTAGCAAAATTCAAAACATAACCAGTAGTAGATCTTTTATTCTTTGTTTAGTTGTTGCTCATGATCTTGAACTTGAATAGCTAGACATTAAAGTAACATTTCTCCATAGTGTTCTAAATAAAAAAATCTACATGATGTAACCTAAGGGATTCATTAAACATGGTAAGGAAAACTTATATTGCAGATTGAGAAAGAGCTTATATGGTCTCAAGCAAGCTCAAAGGCAATGCTACCTCAAGTTTGATTGATTCATGACTAAAAATAACTTCATTCGGTGTGAATCTAATCCATGTGTCTACTATAAGAAGTTACCTAATGGTTCATTTGTTCTTTTATTGTTATATGTTGATGACATGTTGGTTATCGGTTCATCTATGAAAAGGATTTCAGAATTAAAAGAGAAGATGTCACAAATGTTTGGTATGAAAGACTTAGGGGTAGCAAAATAGATACTTTGTAGTGCCTTCCCTCATTTACATTTTTCTAGATACATTGTTGCTATCATGGCCGAACTTTTTTAGACTAGTTTTATCTTAAGACTATCAGATATTGTGTTACAGATTCAGTTGATATATGATGTGATTTCTTAGACTCTACATTTCATGTATGCATGATGATTATTACATTATTTTCTATTATTGATGATTATTAGTTAGATGACTTATTATCACATGTGTTTTCTTATGGATACTTATCCCATACTTGCATGTGTATGGGGTGTGTGTTTGTTCTCTTATTGTATGGCATTTTTGATGTGGTTAAGGAAGTCATAGTCACTTGCTAGTCAGGATCTACACGATGCACCACTTCCTACCATTGCCTATTTAGCTTAGCATATATATATATATATATATATATATATATATATTGTATGTACATGCATGGATTTTATGCAGGTTGCAGGTACCTAGTATCGAATTCTCTGAATTGCCAGGATGAGTGTACCCTATCGCAATATCTTGATGGTAAGAGAGGGGAGATAAATTCTCAAATCCAAATCTTAAGCCCTTAAATCATTTGTCCTAGAAAGGTAGGACAAGTATCTGAGATATTTTACCTTCCAAAATGTGTCGGATGACATAATTTGTGATTTTAACCCTTTAGACTGATTTTATATGGATTGTTCTATGATGGGTTTTCATATTTTATTTTGGAAATCTATGGTGAATTTTCTATTAATTAAGTCTAAAATTAAAAGATTTAATTAATAATTTAATTATTTTGAGGAAAATTAATATAATGTTATGATATTTTGATATTTTTATTCTAATTAATTAAGTGGGAAATTAATTGAGTAAAAGAATTAAATAAAAGAAAATTAAATTAATAATAATAAAAATAATAAATAAATAATAATAAAAGAATTAAAATAAAAGTTATAAGTCTACCTAGGAGAAAGTGCACCTCTTGATTGCACATATGTCTACAGCACAAGAGTTAGCGCACAAATTAAGCACATGGTGTCTACAACCTTGTGACTCATCTGGAAGGTTGAAAAAAGCTCGTGCTTAGTTGTCAACACTTATCTCATCTTCTGATTGTTTCTAGAGACATTCTAGATGCTTCCTAAGACCTCTTTATATTCAGGCACTCCTAGAAGCTCAAGGAGCGTGTTTGGAGGACCTGAGAATGTTGGAGAAGGAAGGAGCTTTATCTGTAGATTCTAAGGAGAAGTGATTTAGCATCAGTGTCTAGGTAGACACTCCTGATTTTTGCATATGATATTTCACTTCATGCACTTCCTGTCTTCTTTGTGTCTTCTAAATGCTTTCTGAGGATTTCATGTGTTGAATATCTTGGTTGTATACATTCTTGTCATGAATATTTAAATTTCTATATGAGAAAATCCCACAGCCTAGATCTGAGGAATATATGGGGCTAGGGTTTTCAGAGGCTTATGGATAAACCTATTAGAAGGATTAATAGGTAAATTTAGACAATGATCATTTTTGGGAAAAATTCTTAACTTATAAAATTGGAAAGCCCATTTTGTTTAAAAACTATGTATATGCTCATAGGCATTATTGTAAATGTTTTCTTTTAAAAATATACAAATATGTTTACAAATCTACATATATATACATATATGTATATATATGTATGAATGTATGTATGTATATGTTTATTTAAAAATGTTGTTTTTGTTTTAAAAATGTCACAGAGAAAACGATTGAAATGAAATCATTTTAAAAAAGGAAAAATTTTGATGCGCGTTCTGAAAAATGTTTTAGAAAATGTTATAAAAATTTTTTTTATTGAAATGAGAAGGGGGACAAATGGTACCCCCCATACCCCTGCGGGTGGTAGAGACCTACCGTCACAGGGACTACGATGACAGGAGTACTCTGTACCTGCGACCATAGGTACTGTGTACCACGACAGAGGGTTATTATTATGTTTTGTTTTTATTTTAAATTTATATGTGTATATTAATGAATTTTGACTTTAATATTACATTGTTATTAAATTATTAAATGTTAATAACTTTTAAAAAATTAATTATTATATATTATTAAATATTAATTATTATATGATATTAATTATTATATAATATTAATATTAATTAATATATTTATTATAAATAAAAAATTATTAATAGATTATTTCTTTAATAATTTTATAATATTTTAGTTTAATAATAAAAATCTAATTTAAACAGATTTAAGTGAAGGATAGATAAATGAGGATGAATTTTATTTGTTTACACTAAATTTTTCTATGTGTCCTATTGGAACATGATGGGGGTCTTTTTCAAATATTATATATATAATATACTCTTAGAAACATCTTAAAATATTCATTTAATGGGTTATGGGGAAAATACTGTTATCTATCAAACAAATACATGGGTTAGGTAAAATGTACAAATTTCTCCACTTGATATCTAAATTTGAAAAAATGATAAACTAAAACCCCACACTTAATTCAACTATGCAATTTTAGCAAACCAAAACATGTGCTTGTATTTTGTGTTTTCTCTATGCTATCTGTTTTGGGTTTTTTGGGTTGACTAGTTGGTTGACCAATTAGAGGACGTCTACCAAAGGCTCGGGGGTTATGATTGTGATGTCATGAAGATGTCTTTTGATCTCAATCTTTTTAAACCCAACCATGGTTATGTGATGGCATGCTCTATGGTGTGTGTGTGGTTTATTGATTGATATTGTTTCCAATCTTCTTGTGTAAGCTATGACATATATAACCATTTATGAGTATCGATCAGTTGTGTTTGGATTATTTTCCAATCACCTTGAAGGGATTGCATTGTTTATTTGATCTTGATGATGTTATGTTGTGACATTTTTTGACTCGGCCATTTTGGAGTCTTCGATCAGTATTATTATTTGCTTGATATGCATTTTGGTTTCTTGATGAAAACCAATGGATATTGTGATTTTCATTGATACCTTCAGTTACCAATAGAGAACTGTTGAGGTCATGATTATCTATGGATGTATTCTAGTTGCTCATGGAGATTTGATGTTTTTATTGTGGATTATCTTTTGGTTATTTTCCAGTCACTTGTATAGGACTATGGTGATTTTGTGATTTATGATTCCATGAGCTTAGGGTAGGTTATCTACTTATAGTGTCGGGAAGTGGCTTGCGATGGGGGTCGGGGCCCTAAGTGGCTGCCAGGGTAACTCATTGTAAGTTGTTTAAAAAGTGAAAACATTATAGCTAATACTAACTTAAATGAACCTAATAAGATAATTGTTTTTCTCGTCCATGCCTCGAGTGCTAGTACGAACTAGGATGGGAGTAGAGAGAACAATTAGTTGCAACCTTGCATTCCGTAGTATGCCTGGTCAGTATGAGAGGATACTAGTGGTTGCATAGGGATCACTAGGGGGTCAGGGTCTATTGAGAGACTACTAGGGTAACTCTAGTGTGATCCATCCGATGACACTTTCCTACTTACATAGTAGGTTTCCTACATGTCTTTGTGTGCCTCTGGGATTAGATGTCAGTTTGTGATTGGAACCCTTTGAGTTAGTATACTTTTACGATTCTTGGACTTAGAGATTACTTGTGTTATGTGATTTTTTATCTTGTGTTATGTGATTTGATATCATATTTGGGACTTGAGATTATCTCCTCAGCGTGGTGGGAGTGGACCATTTAGGTTCCACGCAGTCGGGTGGTAGTGCTTTTTCACTCTTACCATTTGAGATATGTCTGAGACACTGTGGCTGATGCATTCTTTGTTGACATCTATCTTCATTCTGTTCTTGGATTATGATGGAGGACATGTATCCTTATATTGATGATTAGCATATGATAGTTGATGTTGTTTACTTATCTTACACTTTATTTTGCATGATTAGATTTCTTATGCATATGTTGTAGTATGTTAGATTTCTTTCTACATATGATGTAGTATGTTTTAGAAGTGACATTCCTACTATGATAATCTAGACTATTAGCCCCCTTCTCAGAATTTTGGCTAAATTAATTTAATCATTTACCTAGACCAAATTGCTAATAATCAATTTATTTGATTATAACCTATAGTTTGACTATGCTATCCTAAGTTCATTATTTGATTAAAAGAACATGTCCCCTTTTAATTAAATAAAAGACCCCATTCTTCTAACCCACTTAAAGTGCACACATAAAGACCTTTTTCTATTTTGCAATTAAAAGAAAAGGCTTTGTGACTTTTATCTTATGTGACAAGTCAACTTATATTCTATTGGTTGACTTGTGTGTGCACATGGATCACTCCTCTTTTCAAATTCCACCATTGATCATCCACCATCTTCATCTTGATCTCTATCATCCATACATCTTGAAAAGGGAGAGAGCTTTCCCCCTCAATCCATCCATCTTTTGAATATTGTCATGCTGCAAGTTTTCTAACAGGTTTCTTTGGAGCTTTGTGGAGAACTTCTCATTTCTTGTCTCATTCTCTCATTCCATCATATTAGTCTTAAGATCCTATTGCATGTTAGTGTAGTTTTTTTTTGCAAATAATTAGATCACATAGCTTAATAGTTGGATTTGTAACATTCTCATCTCATTTTAGTATAGCTTGCATTGTGCATCTCATCCTAATATAGTTTCATTTTTGCATTGCATGATCCAAGAGTTCTTTGACACTAGCACTCTTGTTCTTGTCTAAAGAATCTCCCATTTTGTGGTCTACTAGCAAGGGCTGCATTTCTAAAGCTCAGTTGAGAGCTCTTATGTGTTCATTTGTATGCCCCTTGCACTCCATGACTAGGGAGCTCTAAGTCAGCATTCGAGCTTTCCAATCTATGGAGAGAAGTGCACCTTTTCGAGTGTACATTTTTGGCACCCCACAAGGGTGCCAAAAATGTACACTCAAAAAGGTGCACTTCTCTAAACCATTCTATCTGAGGTTCTCCATAGATTGGAAAGCTCGAATGCCGACTTAGAGCTCCCTAGTCATGGAGTGCAAGGGGCATACAAATGAACACATAAGAGCTCTCAGCCGAGCTTTAGAAATGCAGCCCTTACTAGTAGACCACAAAATGGGAGATTCTTTAGACAAGAACAAGAGTGCTAGTGTCAAAGAACTCTTGGATCATGCAATGCAAAAATGAAACTATATTAGGATGAGATGCACAATGCAAGCTATACTAAAATGAGATGAGAATGTTACAAATCCAACTATTAAGCTATGTGATCTAATTATTTGCAAAGAAAAAACTACACTAACATGCAATAGGATCTTAAGACTAATATGATGGAATGAGAGAATGAGACAAGAAATGAGAAGTTCTCCACAAAGCTCCAAAGAAACCTATTAGAAAACCTGCAGCATGACAATATTCAAAAGATGGATGGATTGAGGAGGAAAGCTCTCTCCCTTTTAAAGATGTATGGACGGTAGAGATCAAGATGAAGATGGTGGATGATCAACAGTGGAATTTGAAAAGAGGAGTGATCCATGTGCACACAAAAGTCAACCAATAGAATATAAGTTGACTTGTCACATAAGACAAAAGTCACAAAGCCTTTTCTTTTAATTGCAAAATAGAAAAAGGACTTTATGTGTGCACTTTAAGTGGGTTAGAAGAATGGGGTCTTTTATTTAATTAAAAGGGGACATGTTATTTTAATCAAATAATGAACTTAGGATAGCATAGTCAAACTATAGGTTATAATCAAATAAATTGATTATTAGCAATTTGGTCTAGGTAAATGATTAATTTAATTTAGCCAAAATGTTGAAAAGGGGGCTAATAGTCTAGATGACCATTTTCAGGTGATTACAGGAAGAAGATTATTATGTGTCAGGATGACCAAGGGAATGATGTGAAGATTTTTGGGATACCGAGGCCTATATCTCTACGGATGATTTCTGCTATGCAATTGAAGTAGAGTTTTCGTAAGGGATGTCAGATATTTTCGGTTACAGTTAATGAGCTTGATGAGGAAGTTCCTAGGGGAAAGATTTTAGATCACTCAATTCTACAGGAGTCCGTAGATGTTTTTCCAAGTGAGATTCTAGGCATGCCCCCAAAAAAGAACATCGATTTTAGCATTGATCTTATTCTAGAAGTGAAGCCTATCTCTAAAGCTCATTATCGTATGACTACTCAAGAACTAGGTGACTTGTGTCTTCAAATAGAGGAGCTTTTGGCTAAAGGGAGCATTCGACCTAGTGTGTCACCATGGGGAGCTCCAATGCTCTTTGTGAAAAAGAAAGATGGTTCTTTGCACCTTTTTATTGATTATAGATAGTTGAATAAGGTGACAATAAAGAATAGGTATCCTCTACCAAGCATCAATGACTTATTTGATTAGATCAAGGGAGCTACAGTATTCTCCAAGATTGACCTTAAGTCAGGATACCACTAGCTTTGCATTAAGGAAGCCGACATTCACAAGAATGCCTTTCGAACTTGCTATGGGCATTATGAGTTTACAGTGGTACCTTTTGGGCTAACAAATGCTCCATCAATATTCATGACTTAGATAAATGGGGTGTTTTGATCTTATCTTAATAGGTTTGTACTTTTTTTTCTTAATGACATATTGATATATTCTAAGTCTCAGAAGGAGCATGAGGAACACCTGGGATTGGTTTTACAGTGCTTGAGAGACAATCAACTTTATGCCAATCTAGCTAAGTGTGAATTCTTCAAATCAAAGATTCAGTATTTAGGGCATGTCATATCAGGTGATGGTATTTTGGTAGACCCTACAAAGATCCAAGCAATAGTAGATTGGCCTACACCTACTAATGTGTCAGAGATTCATAGTTTCATGGGTCTAGCTGGTTATTATCGCAGATTTGTCCAAAACTTCTCAAGGATAGCGCATCTTATCACTTCCCTTCAAAGGAAAGGAAAGAAGTTTATTTGGATGGAGAAATGCGAGGAAGCATTTCAGAAGCTCAAGGTGCTATTGACCAATGCACCAATCTTAGCAGTACTTGATCCAAATGGTGATTTCATGTTATGTACAGATGCTTCCCTTGAAGGGATTGGAGTAGTTTTGATGCAGAATGGACGGGTGATTGCATATGAACCACGCAAGCTCAAGGATCATGAGCTAAATTATCCTACACATGATCTTGAGTTAGCAGCGATAGTTCATGCTTTGACAAGGTGGAGAAATTTCTTGTTGGGGCACAAATTTGAGGTATATAGTGATCATCACAATCTTCAGTACATTTTCATGTAGCCTAATTTAAATGCTTGCCAGAGGTGATGGATGGAATTTCTATGTGAGTATGACTTTGAGGTAAAGTACATTTAAGGAAAAGAGAATGTGGTGGTAGATGCTTTGATTTACTGGAGACATGTGATATCATCTATGACTCTTAGTGTTGATTTGAGGAGTCAAATTCTTCAGGCACTTCCTATGGATTCTTGGTACCAGGAGGTGTACAGAGAAATAGATTCAGGAAGGCCTTTGGAGGGTAAGTTTTCAGGCTATGACCTAGAGTCATATGGTCTTTTGAGACTTTTAGGAAGGATTTATGTGTCGCTACTAGATGAGATTCACACCTTGATTCTAGAAGAGGCTCATCGTGCATCTTACTTGGCACATCCAGGTGTCAAGAAGATGCATGCTGATTTGTGATGTTTATTCTATTGGTCTGGGATGAAGCGTGACATTGCTGATTATGTTGCTAGGTGTCTATAGTGTCAGAGAGTCAAGGTAGAACACCAGCATTCGGCAAGACTTTTGCAACCAAATCTCATTCCTTCATGGAAGTGGGACATTATCTCTATGGACTTTATAGAAGGATTACCTATGACTACTCATCATCATGATGCTATCATGGTCACTTTTGATCGATTGAATAAGGTGGCACATTTTACACCAATTATGTCTTCCTACATGGAAGCTTCTGTAGCTAATGTCTTTATGCATGACATTGTGAGACTACATGGTATTCCCCAAAAGATCATTTCTAATAGGGATCCTATATTCACATCCACATTCTAGACATCGTTGTAGCATGAGCTTGGAGCACAATTGAATTTGAGTCTGGCATATCATCTAGAGACAGATGGTCAGACAGAGAGGGTGAATCAGGTTTTGGAAGATATGTTAAGGATGTATGTAATGGATAGGCAGACACGTTGGGAGGACTATCTCTACCTAGTGGAGTTTGCTTACAACAACGGGTATCACAGTTCTATTGGCATGACACCATTCCAAGCTTTATATGGATGTCCTTGCCATACACCTTCGATTTGGGATAGTCTTGATGATCTCATCCTATTGGATTGTAAGATGCTTCGTGATATGGAGCAACAAGTAGTGTGTATCCGCGAGCACTTGACTACGGCACAGGATAGGTAGAAAAAGTATGTTGATGCACATAAGATAGAAAAGTAGTTTGCTATGGGAGATGAGGTATTCTTGAGAGTGCATCTATGAAAGAGTCTGATCCAATACGGAAAGGGTTCAAAGCTAGCACCTCGCTTTGTGGGACCATTTGAGATTCTTGAGAGGATTGGCCCAGTTACTTATCGCCTGGCTTTATTACCCAACCTAGCTCGCATCCATGATGTTTTCCATTTTTTAGTACTTAGGCAATATATCCTTGATGTAGTACATGTTCTTGATTGGAATGTATTGTAGGTAGAGGATGGGAAACTAGCTTTGGAGCTAATTCATATTCTGGAACAATGAGAATTGACCCTCAAGGGTCAAACCATAGAGCAGGTAAGGGTCCAATGGGACCCTACTGATGACTCTTCAGCTACATGGGAGGATGCAGTTAGATTATGGGAGTTATATCCCTACTTTTTTGTAGGCTTCCAGGAGTAAGCCTAATCCTAGGAGGGGTGGATGTAGTGCCTACCCTCATTTACATTTTTCTAGATACATTGTTCCTATCATGGCCGAACTTTATTAGACTAGTTTTATCTTGAGACTATCAGATATTGTGTTACAAATTTAGTTGATATATGATGTGATTACTTAGACTCTACATTCCATGTATGCATGATGATTATTACATCCTTTTTTTTTATTGATGATGATTAGATAGATGGCTTATTATCATGTGTTTTATATGAATACTTACCCCATAATTGCATGTGTATGGTGTGCGTGTGATGTGGTTAAGGAAGGGAGTCGTAGTCACCTGCTAGTCAAGATCTACATGATGTACCACTTCTTGCCATTGCCTATATATATATATAGTATGTACATGCATGGATTTTATGTGGGTTGTAGGTATCGGGTATCGACTTCCCTGAATTGCCAGGATGAGTGTACCCTATCGCACTGTCTTGATGGTAATAAAGGGCAGATAAATTCTCAAGTCCAAATCCTAAGCCCTTAAACCATTTTTCCTAGAAAGGTAGGACAAGTATCCGAGATATTTTACTTTCCGAATGTGTCGAATGACATAATTCGTGATTTTAACCCTTTAGACTAGTTTTTTATGGATTGTTCTATGATGGGTTTTCATATTTTATTTTGGAAATCTATGGCAAATTTTCTATTAATTAAGTCTAAAATTAAAAGATTTAATTAATAATTCAATTATTTTTGGGAAAATTAATATAATATTATGATATTTTGATATTTTGATTCTAATTAATTAAGTGGGAAATTAATTGACTAAAAGAATTAAATAAAAGAAAATTAAATTAATAATAATAAAATAATAATAAATAATAACAATAATAATAATAAAAGAATTAAAATAAAAGTTATAAGTCTACCTCGGAGAAAGCGTACCTCTTGATTGCACATATGTCAACAACATAGGAGTTAGTGCACAAATTAAGCACATGGTGTCTACAACCTTGTGACTCATCTAGAAGGTTGGAAAGAGCTCATGCTTAGTTGTCAATGCTTATCTCATCTTTTGGTTGTTTCTAGACACATTCTAGGTGCTTTCTAAGAGTTCTTTATATTTAGGCACTCCTAGAAGCTCAGGGAGCATGTTTGGAGGACTCGGGAACGTTGGAGAAGGAAGGAGCTTGCTCTGCAGATTCTGAGGAGAAGTGATTTAGCATTAGTGTCCAGGTAGACACTCATCATTTGTGTATACGATATTTCGTTTCATACACTTCCTATCTTCTTCGTGTCTTCTGAATGCTTTCTAAGGATTTCATGTGTTGAATATCTTGGTTGTATGCATTCTTGTCATGGATATTCAAATTTCTATATGAGGAAATTCTACATGTGTAGATTTAAGAAATATATGGGGCTAGGGTTTTCAAATGCTTATGGACAAACCTATTAGAAGGATTAATAGGTAAATTTAGAGAATGATCATTTTAGGAAAAAGTTCTTAACTTATAAAATTGGAAAGCCCTTTTTGTTTAAAAATTATGTATATGCTCATAGGCATTATTGTAAATGTTTTCCTTTAAAAATATACAAATATGTTTACAAATCTGCATAGTACATACATATATATACATACATACATATATATATATATATATATATATATATATATATATATATATATATATATATATATATATATATATATACATATATATACACATATGTATGTATGTATATACATACATATGTATATATATATACATACATACATATGTATATATATATATACATACATATGTATATATATATATATACATATGTATGTATAGATATATATACATATGTATATGTATATATATCTATATATACATATGTATATATATATATATACAAATATGTATATATATATACATATATATATATATATATATATATACATATATATATATATATATATATGTTTATTTAAAAATGTTGTTTTGTTTTAAAAACATCACAAAGAAAATGATTGAAACGAAATCATTTTAGAAAAGGAAAAAATTTGATGCGCATTCCAGAAAAACATTTTAGAAAATGTTATAAATAAAAAAATTATTGAAATGAGAAGGGGGACGAATCGTACCCCCCATACCCTTGCGGGTGGCAGAGACCTGCCACTTAAGCATTTGAGGTCATTGTGCGACCAAAAATTGCGACCAAGTTTTTCAAATGGGAAAATTTTTGTTTTTTTTTAATAACTAGCCCATGTTGGTTGCAATTGCGACCAATTAGTTTTGTCATAATTGCGACACACAAGGAAGCATAAAACAAAAAAAAATGGCAAAACATTTCATTTGGCTTTTGGACGAGGTTCATTTGGCTTTGGTGCGAGCGAGGGTCTCCATCAACATTGGCTCTGCTATAGATAATTGGCTCTACTACATATCATTTTCATCTAGCTTTGGCATGAGGGTCTCCATCAACATTGGCGCAAGGGTCATCAACATTGGCACAAGGGTCTCCATCAACATTGGCACGAGGGCATGTCTTGGTGCGAGGGCACGTCTAATCTGGTGCGTTTGATTGTAGAAATTTTGAGGGCACATCTGAAATTTTGAGGAGTTCCATGTGATTCCATTAGTATCCTACCTACAGAAAGAACTAATATGTTTTAGGATAAAGTTGGATCTTTAACTAATTTATGAAAACCATTGCAATGTGCCTTTAAAATAATGTATTGGGTACTGTCGCCTGATCGTAAAATGGTTAAATTCAATCGCACATATACTTATATATTATATCAGGTGCATTTTTTATACTATTCATTTTACCATGCTACTTACTCAAGGACAAAAGTCATTATATTTGTTATTATTGAATTTAGCTAAATGAAATGAGTTTTGGTGGGTCTACAATCTTACTATTTCCTGTATTTCAATAACTAAAAGGCTAATGAGTGTTGTCATTTAGTTTGGTTTTCTATTTATATTACCATGTTTGTGGTTTGGAGCAGTGGTTAATGGATTCCTAATTTCTAATTAGGAATATCTGTTTGGGTGCATTTCATTTCTATTTCCATTTGAAATTGCTTTCAAATAGTCTATTGCATTATGCTTTGACATCAGTTGATGGGTTTATGATAGTTTGCATTCATATTAATTGGTTATTGTATAAAATTAAAGTTGGCTCAATGTTTTCATTTGTATAGGCATAACATTCCACTTATTCTCATTTGTGAAGGAACTCCAACTGATCACAGTACCATTTTTATCACTAACCATTTATATCAAATAGTGATAAAAATGGTCAGTGGGTCATTCAGAACAGTGGATTTTCAAAGAAACAACTTTTATCTCTGAATTTCTGATATTTTACTTGAATTAGATGGTTGCATAGGCATTTATAGGAAGTCTTTGAAGAGATTGCTTATCATAGTATTGGGGAACAAATGAGTTGGGTGGCAGCCACAACACTCATAGTTGAATGCCATTTACACCGCACATCTTTTTCCAAATCTTTTATTCAACAAGACCACATCACACACCATAATAAAAATGGACCTTCCTGAAACTTATTCAATATCTCAATTATATAGCCCATGCAAGACATTGTTTAACATCACAATCAAAACGGTCATCATGTGGTCAATCTTTCAACTTATTACCATATACTACGGGTATGTCTATTGAGGGAATGATTAGAAAATTGAACAGAAAAATGTAAAAAATTGTATAAAACATGGGTGAATACATAAATCTTAAAATGGTGAAACTAAGGGTAGAGATTTTAGGGAGTCAAAGAGATGTTTAGTGACATGATTAGCTTCCGACATAGATCAGATTACATAATTAGGGATAAGGATTGTAGTCTGTAACTCTTTTTTGGGGAATCCTTTTTATGATATGTAGTGTATCATCTCATTAGATTCTTCACTCATACTATGCGACTTTCCACGAACTGCCTATTTGGATTATGTTCATGATCTCAACTATTAGGGGAAACTCTGCACACTCTGTCTTCTCTCGACTGTGTAGGGTTCTAGAATTTTGAACACTTTTGATCTCCTTACGGCTTGAAGAGCCTTATCTTTATCAAGTCTTCTTCCTTTGAAATGGATGTCGTCTGAATTGACACTAAGTTTCCTATCAAATGCAATTGGCTACTTTTCATAATTCACACTAATAGAAACAACAACACCAACTACTTGTTACTCTGCAAGGAAAAAGTGAGCATCTTCTGCACCCCTTTCACAACTTTCATGCAATCTTTTGTGTCTGTTACAAAGTGCACTCCACATTTAATGATTTGTCTTGATAGAAGTCCTCTCCTTGGAAAATAACAAGCTTTTTCATTCTTGAATAGGGCTTGACTACTATTCTATTTATCCCAGGAATAACATGTAAAACTCTCTGCCATATACTGACATATTCAGGTTGTATTGTGTTTTTTAATGGACACTTTTAATGGATTTCTACCAAGTCACTACTTTAAGAATATGCTCTCTTTTGTCAAGATTACTTTCTAGGACAGTTACTAAACTTTTTATGTCAATACTTTAGTTAGAAATATGCTTTCTTGTTCAGCAACACAAAATCTGCCTTGTCTTCATAATTTTGTAAAGTTCTATGATGCTCATCTTGCAAAATCAACCTTGACATTTTAAAAAATTCATTGAAACATAGTGCATATTCCTTGTTTCTTGTATCATATTTCATTATTCCACAAAGTTTTGTTCATGATCAAATCATACAATTACATAGTCTGACAGTTCCTTAAATCAAATTAGCATACATATAGAAAAAATGCACGGAGATGGCAGGTTGTGAAAGCAATCATATAGGGCTGCAATGTGGGCGGCCTGTATTAATCCTTGAAACTTGCCATCTAATTCTTGTCATTTTATCTAGAGAAATCTTTAATTCCACCACCTTTTCAAAATTTGTAACTGCATGCCAATCAGGACAAAACAAAATTCTTAATAGAAAGTAAGGTCACTATTGTAACATTTTTCAATGCCAATTTTATAAATTCAATTGTGTTTATTTTTAATTTTAAGACTTTAGACTACTCTCTTTTTTTTTCAATTTAAGATTGCCAAACACTTCAGTCATTCAAGTTCCTTAGTATAGCCACCCAACATAGACACAAATCTATAAGTACAATGGACTAGTGAAAATTTGAACCTTGATGACAGCCTCACCTATCTATTTTGACCCAGCTCTAAATAGATCACCACAGTGTCAATTAATATTTACTTTAATATATTTTTATTATAGTAATATATTATAAGAAAAAATTAAATCTTTACAAAAAAAAATTAATACCAAAATATTTCTTATTGAAAAGATATAGGCTAGTGTAAATGTAAAAAAAATAAACTAAATTTTTCAGATGTTAAAACTAGCACATATGTGAATTTAAAAGATTTATTTATATAATCTATTAATATTTTCTTTAAAATTTATCTCGACTCCAAGGAAAAAGCTAAGGAGTGAGCAAACATAAATTTGAGTGGTAAATGGATCCACCTAAGATTCTATTGGAAGCCAAAGTGGATGCTCGTATTGTTGTTCTTTTCACTAAAATAGATTCAAAATTCATAAGCTTGTATTAGATAAAAGGGAAAACTTTATACAAATTGTCAAAAACCTATGACTGTCAAATACAGGGCCTTTGATCATTTTTTCCATAAACATTCAATAGAAAAATCTCTTGTCCATAAGTTTTGGCTTCCTTACACTTACAAACACCTTAATTCTGATTTATATATCTGAATTAAGAATCATGAAAATTAATTATAGTTCATAATTTTTTTCTACTTTCTGAGATCTATATAATTCTGATGATGGGTGTGATTTCAAAAATTGATAAAAGCAATTTGAGACAATCAAATTAAATTGTAAAATTTTCATCTTGGAAATCTTAGATTTGAATCTATTGAAACTTAATACATAATAACAAAAACATTTATAACAAAATCTACCTGAGCTTTGAAGACAAGTGGTTCATAGTAAACTAACAAATCCTCAAAATTGAGTATAGAAAGACTTTTAGGCCACTCTCCAGATAGAATCTCTTCCATAATCTCAATCCTCTCCTCTCCTTCCACTTCCACACTTTTACTTGAACTCACATTGAATGCATACCTCACCTGACCTCTTGATTGCCTTCTCTTCCTTTCACACTGAGATACTTGTGTTGGTAATAATGGCAGTGCAGTAAATGCTACACACTTCAATTTCACTGCATTTACCAAAGACATTGGTTTTTCCTCTCTACTTTATTATACTCAATTCAATATCTCTTACATTTTGACATTTATATAGCAAATTAAATGAGCCATACTGAAATAAATGAAAGCTAAATGGTTTCAAAATTCAGCTTCATTTCGTGCAGATATACATTGAATCTTATCTTATATGTGGGTCCATTTTAAGACACATGTCTATACATTGGCAAAGATTTGGAATGCCTTGGCACATTCCTCTGAATTATTGTGTAGTGGATAAGATGGACTAAGCTATTGAAAGAGATTGATGGTAAATTCTGTGGACTCTGATTTGCATGAAACAACTGCGTATTACAAGTGGCTTCTACAATGGAGGACAAACTATTTTTGACTCTTGTAAAACAATTGGCTTCTATCATGGAAAGTGGGGAAGCTAAATTTTAGGGGCTCCAAATGAAGCCAAATCTTTGAATGAAGGTCCCAAGGGGCTTCACTCGAAGCCTCCATGTCGATATTGGTGTGGGGGCTTTGAATGAATCTTAGGGCTTCATTCGAATTTGACATGCAGACCTCGTTCATACTCCTAATAACTGATCGAAAAAGCTTTTAAATCCAACATTTTTTCTTTTTTGTCCCATGGTTTCATGTATGAGTTGGTGGACTAGGGTGCTAAGAGGGAAGTCAGTAACATCATACCTTGCATCAGCATCTCCATCTATGGTGTAGGAGCACCTAACTCTTATGAAGTACAACTCAGCAACTGTTTGACAAGCTTTAATAGTTGACATGTAATGGGTGATTGGTGTCAGGCTACTACGTATGCATTAATCTCGGTCTTGAATGCAAAAGAAATTGCGAATTCACTAAATAGGTTCAAACTTATTTTTGTTGATTTAATAGTTTTGATTTGAGAATGATGGTCTAATGATTTGAGAGAAAGAGTTGAGAGACAAATGGAGAGAGAGATAATACAAGTGATAGAAAGACTCCTAGATAATATTCTTGAGGACAATGTGTATTATAGTCCTTACCATGTTTTCCTTTGATCTACCAAAAGGATGGTGGCATCTTGCAAATGGCATGGCTCTTTCTACCACTTGTATTATCTCTCTCTCCATCTGTCTATCCATTCTTTCTCTCAGATCATCTGACCAACATTCCCAAATCAAATCTTGACCCTATTTAGTGGATTCACAACATAAACTTCAAATGCTTCTCCTATCAAATATGTAGATTTCACAATAGCTAAGAATTGTAGGCATCATGGTCACATTTTTTTGGAAATGTAATTGGGTTGTGTACCCAAGCAATGCAAAGCAACTTCCACACCTTCGATTCCAAGTCAAATTCATCTGTAAGAATGATCGCTTGCCAACAGTTGCTGAATACATCTGTACCTCATGAATACAAGGTCCTCCAACAAATGTATTCAACAACTGTTGGTAAGCGATCATTCCTAGCTCATGAATACAAGGTCCTCCAACAAATCTATTTAACAGATATTGGCAAGAAATCATTCCTAGTTGCTTTTGTTTTATAAGGTTTGTCTCAATCCCAATAGGCTGTAGTTTCATTTTCTAGATGCACTTCGTCACTTGGGTATACAACTCAATTACATTGATTCCAAAAAAATGTGACCATGATGCTTACAATTATATTTCTTAGTTGTTGTGTCCTAAGATCCCTTATGACCCTTTACAACTGTTTACGATCCCTAAGAATAAATCTTAGAGCTCTTGAAATGTCGTAAAGGGTCATAAGAGACTCCTAGGAGGGGCCATGATGAGCTTCCACCTTCACGTGGTTGGTCCTGTTAAGTAGAGAATGCTATAGTTTTCACAAAACAAAGAGAAGCTCAATAATTTAAGGTCTTAGTCCATAGACAAATTAAATTAGACTTATTATCCAAAACACATAAAAAACATGCACATAAACGTGGTAGGCACTAAATAGAGATAGTTGGAAGAGAATTAAAAAAAAGATTAAGGATTATGTTATTTTAAGAAATATTTAAATAACAATTATAAATTGAGTTAAATCAATAAGTATTCATTTCTACCTTTTCCAATATAAATTTAAATATTGAATGGTCTCTCCTTTATATCTTAATCCTTCAATACTCATAACTCTTTATTGCATTCATTTTGATCATTCACTAAACTTAATTAAATTATAATTATATTACATGTTATTTTAATTTTTTATATTTTTACTTTTTGTTTTTATTATTGAATGTCATGTCAAAAAGGGGACATTATAGTGAGATGCATTACAATATAGAAAAATAACAAGAACATTATTGAAATAAACTAATACAACATTCAGATTATAAAATCAGACTGTTGCAATAACACAAATTAACCTAACAGAAAGCATAGAATACCATTCCCACAATGACCAAACATTTACCCACTGAACTACACCTCCTCTAAATAATGTAAGATGCTGATAAAACGTTGATACTGCCATCACACATGTCAAATTAGACTGATACACACTAAAAGCCACCTCAATCAATTGTAGCTAACATCTGGATGCACACTTATAATTGATGTCAATCAGAATACTGAAGGTCTGGAATAGGGCATAGTGGCTACTGATACAGCAGGTACAAACTCATAGAAAGCTCACCAAATTTGCCAAAGTCTACATAACTAAGACTTAGCATCAAAGGTTCTCCCTAGGCACCTCGAAACCACCAAATATTGGCCCCAAAATAGGAGCCCTTCATCTTCAAGCTCTCACATACTTGCTCCACTTGGTACAACACCCCATAAAGGTCATCTATTCACTTTCAACTTGGACAGCCTTCAATATGGTCTTTGTATACAATTCATTTTTTGTCATTTCATTATATGGTTTGAACAAGTGTGGAAAAAAATCAGATTTTTATTATGAATTTTCTATTCACCAATCTATGTTAAACTAATCAGCAAGGTCACTTTCCTAATACTTTATGAACTGGATGCTATTCACAAGGTCAGTTTCCTAATACTCACTATAGTACTTGCTATTCAAATGAGATAGACACGGCTCATTAGTTTGTTTGTATTCTCTTTGGATTTTGTTAAAGAAGACAGTTGAATGCTATATGATGAACTAAAAGTTCTATGGTGTCAATAGGCGTGTGCATCTCTTGAGCCAAATTACCAGCCCTAGTGACATTTGTTGTTGTTCAAAAGTGGCACCATACTAGACCATGTCTGACGATATCAATGCACAAAAAAATAGGGAGGCAATTGCTAGACTGCGGTCTAACTTTAAAAGAAAAGGTGATGGAAAATTTTATTGTCCTTGCAACATGTGTAAGGGCTTAAAGACTTGAAGATATCTAATCACAACAGCTGAGCAACATTGTAGGCAACATGGTCACATTGAAGGGGGAAATGAGTATCGCCCATTGGTATGTATTTTAATAGTTTATAAATTACATGAGACATGATTTTATGATGACATCATGGTCATGGTTAATATAAGGTCATCATTTTCATATAGGTCAACATCCCTGAGTTTCATGTTATGGACCATGACAATTCAGAGAATGCAATTTTCCAAACGAGGGAACATGGAGGTGTGAATATTGAAGTAGAAGGTAATGATACCATGGAAGAAGATCAGGATGATGAAGATCATGATGATCAAAATGATCACGATGATAATGATGATGATGATGATGGTGATGATGACGTAGAGTTTGATGTACCTTTACTTGAGAAGGTAGAGCAGCCCCTATATGAAGGCTCCAAAACAACTCTTCTTGCCACTGTATTGCTATTGGTGAACTTGAAGGTAATGAATGGTTTATCCAATGTAGCAATGACACGTATGTTAAGGTATTCCATCTTCTTTCATTATTTTACTCGTAGTTCCCTTACAATTAACATTGGGTTCATGTAGCAATTGATATTCTTTAAATTAAGAAATTATATTTTTGGTCGTAGGTTGATAGGTGAGTGTTTGTTACCACCATCAAACATTCTACCTCACTCGTACCAAGAATTATCTGCAATCATGAAAGATATTGGAATGGAGTATCAAAAAATAGATGCATGTCTGAACAATCATATTATATATTATAAACAACATGAATTTGCAACACAATGCCCTACTGGTCATATCAGTAGATATCAATCAGATCAATTAACAATAAAAGGTGCCTCGCAAGGTTCTTTGTCATATTCCCACTATTCCATGTCTGCAACGATTATTCAAGTGCAATAGCTTGGCACAATTTATGGATTACCATGCATGCAATAGAAGTCAAGATGACATTATGCGAATGCCTGTAGATGGTTCGACATTTAAGGAAATAGAGGAAAAATGGCCACACTTTAAAGAAGAACCTCGTAATCTCAAGCTTTCATTGGAAGCAAACGATGTCAATCCTTATGGAGAGATGAGATCTACTTACTCGGTGTGGCCTATTTTTGTTATCAACAATAAAATACCTCCTTGGTTGTCCATAAAGAGAGAGCACATAATGTTGACACTGATTGTTCCAGGTATTTTTTGATTTAGTGGTCATCTAAATTAATTTATTATTACTAATCCATCAAATGGTAAAAATAATTATGTAATGTTTTTGCTCATTCAATTAGGTAAGTACGAAGTCAAAGATATCAACGTATATATTGAACCCCTTATCGACGAGTTGGTGGTGTTATGGAATGGGGTTACTATGTATGAAATTTGTAGACCAATAGGACAAAGAAAATTTCAATTTCATGCAATGCTTGTATGGACAATACATGATGCCCCTGGGCTAACACATTTTTGTGGTATGTTCTCTTCTTGACACCTCTTTTTTGGTATGCCAAAGTTAACACATTTAATCCAATTATACATGATCTTGTAGGTCTTCAGACAAAGGGTAAATTTGCATGTCCAGTTTGTGGTCCAAAGACGAAATCTTGTCATTCAAAAAATTTAAAAAAGCAGGTGTTTGATGAGAATAGACACTTTCTGCATAGAAATCATAAGTACCGAATTACCGAAAAACATTTTTTCAATGGCCTAGAAGAGACTACATCAAAGCCATAGAGAATGACACCTCGCCTATGGAAGTTGGCATACAATAAAATAAATTGTCGAGGTCATGTCATTCCATTTGATGCTTTTTGTTTCAAATTTATATTTTGATATTGTTTCTTGTTTACTGATGATGTGATTGACGGTTGTGAAGGTCGTCAAGACATCAATATCCAAATTCCAAAAGGACTAAAAATTTATCCTACACAATTTACTAGGTTTTCGTACTATGAGAAACTCCCAATTGTGCATTTATTTGATCCTATTCATATTGGAAAGAATGTAGCAGAGACATTATGGAAAATCTTGGATGGAAGGCGTGACAAAGATCAAATTGTCAAAACTTGTAGTGACATTGAATAATCCAACCATGCAATGAAAAATGGTATTCAACCAAATAAAAATGGAGACCAATTGATACAAGTGCCCTTAGTTGGTTATTGTCAGAGCAGGAGAGAAATGCTATAAAAGAAGTCATAAAAAAATACGATTTCCCACAGGATTTGTTGCGAACATAAACAATGTCATATCAAATAAAAGTGAATTTGGGCCAGGGTTGAAAACACACGATTGGCATACATTTATTAAGGTAATTCATGTTATTTTGTATTCACTCTATATTTATATACTGCATGTAGTTTCAATTGCATTCTTTTATAAAATATTGACAAGATCATTTTACAAATATTGCAATACGTTCTACCTCTATCTCTCCCATGCCACTTCGCCAACAATGTCAAACAGGTTATATATGATCTTGGAAAATACATGAGGTGGTTATCATCTAAAGAAATCAATAAAGAAGATATAAAATATTGGAAGAGAAAAATTCCTCTTCTGATGTGTGAAATGCAAAAGTGTCTAGCTCCAAGTTTTTTCAATGCACAAGAACACTACCTCATACATCAAGTTGAGGAGATTGAATTGTGTGGACCTGTACCAACCAGGTCAATGTGGATGGTTGAGAGGCACTTGAAATTTTTGAAAGGCTTGGTTCGACAGAGAGCACATACCAAGGGTTCTATGGTGGAGGGATATATGGTATACCAGACCATGGTGTACATTACTAAATATCTTCCTAAGTTTGCAGCAAACATCCATGTAGATCGTATTTGGGATCCCAACTCAATTAACAAATTTGAAGGAGAGTACTCGATGGGCAAAGGTAGATCGAGGAAAGTGAGAGGTAAATCTAAGATTTTATTGTAGTTAATTCATTCATATAAATCTTCAATATAAGTTATTTTTAATTGGCGTATTTATTTGAAACAGGTGGTCGAGAGTGGGATTCAATACATTTGTATATTAAGAACAATGTTGATTGGATGACGGAATGGATTGAACAATGTCAACAAAATGGTTGCTCATTAACATGGGAAGGTGTTGCTTCATTGGTTACAGAAGCTCATCGTAATGGAGATTCCAATTTTATGTCGATGGTAGTTGATCTAGTAAATGGCTTAAGAGGTGGAGAGGTACATAGAAATTTATTAATGATCATAACTTGACATATGTTTCGTATCAACTCATGATGCAAATAATTTACACAAACTTCAAAAATTACAGGTCAAGCACCAAAAGCTATGTACTATCATGGCCACAAATTCTGCATAAAAAGGTTGGATGACACAAAGAAAACTTGTGATTCTGAGATAATTGTATTTTTTGAGGTTACCAATATATCATCTAGAAGTGACATACATCCTCAACAATCTCAAAATCAATACTATGGTATCTTGGATGATATAATTGAGTGTGAATTTAACACCTTCAAAGTAGTTCTATTCATCGTCAAATGGTACAAGTTATGACTAAATCAAAATGATCTAGATAGAATGGTTATTCAACATGATAATGGATTTACAATGATCAATACAAGGTCATTTGAGCCAGTTGGAGATGAGCCCTATGTTCTTCCAAGCCAATATGAGAAAATGTTTTACTCAGAGGTTCCAAATAAATAGGGTTGGTCATTTGTTGTTAGACATGATCCAAGAGGAAGGCCGATAAAGTATAATGTTATGGAAGAAGATATTGAAGATGATGAAGAAGTAGATGATGAAGATCAAGATGATGGTGATGACGATGATGGTGATGGTGATGGTGATGATGATGATGATGATGGTGATGATGATGATGATGGTGATGGTGATGATGGCGATGATGATGGTGATGTGGCGATGGTGATGGCAATGATGATGGTGATGATGGAGATGATGATGATGATGATGATGATGAAGATAATCAATGACTACAAACGTCGTCACCCCTTCTGTTGATGATCTTGCATTCCATATATAAGGTAAAAGTGTTCATGTTTACGATGTTGCATATTGTTCATGTTGTCTTCTAAGTTATTTGTAGCATACACGTATCATGTAATTTTTAGCAAACTTAAGATAAATTATTAACATATGCAGGAAATTTGATTATATATTTATTGTGTTCATTTCTAATGATTACAACATATGTTATTTATAGCTACCAATTTTTATGTTGTGTCTGATTATGACCCTTTTTGCAAACAGTCAATTGACTACAGGTACATCGTCACCCCTTCTGTTGACATGTTTGCGATGTTTCCTATTTTTCATGTTGTCTTCTAAGTTATTTGTAGCAAACGTGTATCACGTAATTTTTAGCTAACTTAAGGTAAATGATTAACATATTCAAGAAATTTGACTACATATTTATTGTGTTCATTTCTAATGATTACAACATAGGTTATTTATAATTACCAATGTTTATATTGTGTCAAATTGTCACCCTTTTTGCAAATAGTCAATTGACTACAAGAGATTTGACCCGTTTGGCATGGATTGTGCACAGTGACATGGATCAACAGGTATAAGTCAATAAATAGACATAATTTTCTTATAGTCTTCTTGTTTATCATTGAGTACGTATGTTATAAATAGACATTATATAATCATATAATGTATATATAGACAAAGAAGGTCCATATAGAAATATAATTGTATAATCACTTTCAACTTACTACATTTTATATATGTCACTTTCACTTTCCATTTGATGGATTGCAGGACCCACCAAATAGGTACTTGTCAGATCTATCTACATCGAATGAGGGAAATGAAGAAATGGTAGATGAAAGCTCTACATGTAGTACGGCTAAAAGAGGGACGTCAACTAGAGGTCAAAAGAATAGAAAAAAATTTGATAAACGCATGCAATTTTTCCTTGCTAATGGGGGGTCATGTTCTTATGATGATGAGACCAAAGGCGACATCAAGGTGCCCTTTCGGTACTCACACATTGAGAAAGAATGGATACCCAATGAGCTACCTCCAATTAATACAGATTTTTGTGTTAATGAGAGGATATATCGCATTGCTCCATCCTCATTACATGGTTTGGGCCTATTTTCCATGGATGGGATAAAGGTATGTTACAACAAAGTTGTAGAATTGTTCAAGTATGTCTGTCCATGTTACAATTACAATGATTGGATGCAGATTGTTCGATATAAAAAAAGTATGCGTAGGTATGGGGTATCAGCTAATTATATACAACGAAAAGAAAATAATCAAAGTAAAACATTTTATATGTACATTGATGGGACACCAAAAGCAATAGGTAATATTGCAAGTTTTATAAATAGTACACGACCTTCTTCAACTAGTAAGCAACCCAATTGCATATTTGAGGTGCGTGAGGGGAATGAATTTTTTGTTTGTGCAATAAAATCAATAAGTGTAGGGGAAGAACTGCTGATTGATTACCATTTAAATCGCATAGATACAAACAAAGTTAATATCATGAGGGCTATAAGTACTAGTTACCATTTTGTTAATAAGTTTTTTTTTGCTATCTATTTCTTTCAGTTAGCTGAATTTTTTATGTTTAATCTTTGTGGCAGGATGATATGGATCCGACAAATGATAGAGGTCACCAGGATGCTACTCCCACCCCTTCTTCAGCGAGGGTAAACCTTTTTGAAATTGTACAAATTAGATAGTTGAAAAATTTTATATTATTACGTTATTTTATTTACGGTTTTTGATTTTTTATGATAGTTTTACTGATATTCCTCTGACAATTTGATGTTCAGGATAAGGGTAAAGCAACAGCAGTAAGCACAGAGCCACTAGCTATGCATTCTGATGAGGATATTGCTGATACTCCCAATTTCATAAAAATGTTGAAGAAAAAAATCAGGCAAATTAATTTAGAAGCAATGAGAATTTTGGATGAGGCAAATATGGAACCCGGGGAGATGAGGAAGAGGCTATTAGATTTGAAAGCGCAAGCTCAGCGTTATGAAGTAAGCTCCAATGAATATTTAGTTATAACAAAAGCTCAATAATGATTTATATTTTATAATCTTTTATGTTGTGAAGTAAAATATGTAATATGTGCAAAAATACTTTATTGATGCAATTTTTTCAAAGAGTTGTAAGAAACTTTAACTACTAAATTCTTGTTATACAGGAATTTTTGGGAATTGATCCAGAACCTAGTCAAGGACAATGCGGTGAGGGTGGTAGTAGCAAAGCTCCAACTGCCACTGGTAAAATAATCTTTTAGTTGACAAGTTAGAAGGAATTTTTTATTTTGAACATTCAAAACTTCTTAACTCTTACTTTTATTATTTCAGAATGTCTTTGCTAACAACATATTGTTCAAGTCATCTAGTGCAGGAGAATCCTACGAGGTTGACGAATGCCTATACGAGATTGCTGACTGCAATGTTGGCAACAAGGGGACATCTAGCTAGTAAATCCTTGTTTTTCTATATTTGGTTTTGTGTTAACTATGAGTTGATAATATGTACTTTAATCTTGGGATGCATCACATAGTGTATTGTTTTTTTTTTGGTAGGAGATGCACCGTCTGGTATGCTGCCAAATGCGGATCATAGTACATCTATTGGTGATAATTCACTGTTATTTCCTAGAGCTACCCGTGTTTCTAGCAAGGGATCTATGGAGACATCGTTGTTGATTGACGATAATGAATTAATGCTTTTGAAATGTCCTAAGTTTCCAGGTACTTTAAATAATTATTTTTTATATTGTAATAAGGATTTTCTTGCAAGATGTAAACATGATAGGAAGTGATGAATGCAAGGGCTTTTGATGTGGAGTGATGCCTCATGACCTTCTTTAGTGTGTCGTATTGTGCAAGTTGTTTAATTATTCTGGAATTCCTTTTTATTAGGGGTTTGGTAGGATCATCTAAATTATCAATGACCTTTTATCTATACCAGTAATTCTCTAGTTTAGTAATTTGGTACATTGCAATTTCATGCTTTCAGTAGAAGATACTAACCAATTTTTCTACAGAGAACCAAAAGTGGGAGTCTTCTTTCATATGATTCATTTTAATGGTTTTTACTATTAATTATCCCATGACAATTTTTGCAGGAAACAATACACTTTATAGGAGGCTTTATGACCTCACGCTGCGAAGATTCGGGCCCACCATACGTACTAGGTTGTTGTACATCATAACTAAACTAATTTTATCCCACTATTTTTTTTCATATCATTAATTGGTGCAACATTTTTCCTTTCATTCAAGTCTTTTCTTATACTAGCTATATCTAACAATTTTGTGTTTTTTCTTAAAAGGTGGAACTACCAATCTCAAGAATTAAAAGATGAGCTCATCAAAGATATAGAGCATGAGTTTGGTAGAAATATTTTTGATCATAAGAAATTGTTACAAAAAGCTGCCAAACATCTTAAGGTTGTGTGGGACACATATAGAAAGAGCCTCGTCCACAACCCGAAGTATGGGTGTCCTCCCTTTGTTTCAGTGAGGGACTGGAATGAGTTAATTTTGGATGCAATGGAGAAAGGGCAACGTCCAAAAGAAAGTACACCAAAAAATCCAAAAAGGTATGCAATAGTATTAACTACTAGTACATTAATGAGCAAATTTAGGGTTCAACTTTAGTATCAACAATTTCAACTAGCTCAATTTAATCTATCTATTGATGAAAGGTATGTAACTCATATGATGGCACAATTGCTTATAAATCTCAATCTCAATCTAGTTATAAATCCTAAATAAGATATATTGACAAAATGAAGCCCTTTATTCATATTTAGTGACAAATTTTAGAGCCTATGTCTCCTATGGGTTCTTTTCTCAAATTTTATCTTCGTTGAACTCAAACTCGAATTCAACTAATAAATTCCTACTCAAAGTTGTGACAACCGAATCTTGTGATATGATGTACCATGTTAGATTTTGAGTCATAAAAATAGGCAACGCCTTGACCACTATACTTGTTGACTTTCCCTTTCTTTTACAATAATTGCTCACTATCTTGAGTTTCCTATCCCCTATTTTTTTTGGGTCATGTGTGCATCAAATCTGCACTTAATCTGCATGTAAATCCTAATGAAATCCATCATTGAAGATATCAAATCCCATATTCTGTAGTATTCTATTAACTATGATAACAGTATATAATGTTGTCATTAGTGATTGTTATTTTATACTGTCATCAATTCCATTTTGTGCTTTGTTGCATATCAAAAAAAAAGTGCATATACACTATACATCAGATTTAAGTGTGAAGCATCACAAAATCTAATCTCTATCTTTAGATAACAATGTAGTATGAGAATCCTAAAGAATTTAAAGCTGAGCATTTCCACAACATCTGAAATCCATTGTTCTTTTTTAGTATTTTTTGTTGCTACTGAAGCTTTGATCACATGGATTATGTGTCTATACCCAACCAATAGATTATCCTTTTTAGGGAATACCTGCTTTTTCTCCAGTGGAAACTCCAAAGATGGAAACTCATTAAGAGATTTTTCCTGATATCACCCTGCTTCCAATCTTTCTCTTCCATTCCTTAGCTCTTTGCAAGCTCACAAAAGGCATATCAGCTTTGGTAACATGTTAATTATTTGTGTGTAGACTAATTCAAACACATATATTAGTGAAGTAAAGAGACAAAGTACCAAGCCTAACACATCTACCTTGGGGGAGCACTCTTAAAGTACAACATAATGTACAAAAAAATTCACAGTGTGTACAAATGACTTTTCATGTGATTTGAACCTTCACCTGCACCTCTTGTTCCTTCACATTCTCATCCTTTTGAATTCAATATTTCT
This sequence comes from Cupressus sempervirens, assembly GCA_028749045.1. Classification (NCBI taxonomy): domain Eukaryota; kingdom Viridiplantae; phylum Streptophyta; class Pinopsida; order Cupressales; family Cupressaceae; genus Cupressus; species Cupressus sempervirens. Next base: position 502,744,660 of record CM053786.1, read on the forward strand.
CGCTATGTTGTTTTGTCAAAATCCCTAAAATAGGAGTTATTTCTCCAACATAATACTACACATAATCCTCAATTTTGCTATTTAAATTTTGTTATTGTAAATATGAAAGGTATGTAATTCATATGCTGACGCAATTGCTTATAAATCTCAATCTCAATCTGGGCATAAATCCTACCTAAGATATATTGACAAATGAAGCTTATAATATGTTCTCTCTGTGACCAAAGGCACTCACCCTTATAAAACCTTCACCTTTAATTTAATCTATCTATTGATGAAAGTTATGTAATTCATATGCTAACACAATTTCTTATAAATCTCAATATCAATCTGGGCATAAATCCTACATAAGATATATTGACAAATGAAGCTTCTAATATGTTCTCTCTGTGACCAAAGGCACTCACCCTTATAAAACCTTCACCTGTGGGTCCAAACCCACTTCCTGGAGTTGTAACTATATGTGCTTTCTCAAGGATCTCAGTAAAAATATCCCATGAATTTTGACCAGGAAATCGAACCCATACATATGGCGCATTTTTTCCTCCAAAGACATCAAACCCAAGTGAAGTAAATGTTTCCACAATGATTCTAGTATTCTCTTTATATCATCTAACATATTTCAAACTTTTCATAGGTTGCAAGACACATCAAAGGCAACAAAGGTGAGGCTAGAAAAGGTTGGGCAACACAAACTTGGCTCTGGGGGATATTCGAAAATCAAAGCATGTGTTGTAAGTAGCAATAAATGAATTGTAAAGAAAAATTATTTATAAAATGCAAATAATTTTGTTAATTAATAAAAAAATGTAGGCCATTGATTTAAATCTGGAGGCCACAGAAGAACACAAAAAAATTGCCTTCAAGCGAGGCTATGCAACGGTGGCTAAATGCCTACGGCAAGCTTCCATTGCCCCAATCAAACAGTCTCCTACATCATGTGCATAGGTAAATATGCCAAAAAATATATTATAAATTGAATACTTGAGCAACAATTTATTTTATAATAATGTGCATGACATTGCAATGCAGCCTGTTAATCCTGACACAGATCATATGCAGCATCATGAAGCCCCTAATGTGCATCGTACAGTCGATGGAGGTGCTCATTTTTTATTTAAAACTAATTATGTAATTATTAATACAATTTAACATCTTTAATTGAACTTGGTGTAACCTTTTTGTGTTGAGGATATAGAATCATGTCGTGCTGAACGAGTGCCAGAGGATGTTCAGACTGATCAGCAGGTAGATCATGTGGCACATTCAGGTAAAGAAAATCTATGTTTTGTTCTTTTAAATTAATTTTTTTATTTATAGTTCTTTTACTTAAATAAAAACTCATAATTTACTAATATAAAATGGTGGGAATTTAACCTCATGAAGTACTTGTTATTGTAGCAGACCCCCCTTTGGTGCAGCGGCCTCATGGTGTTCCTGAACGGATGAGGAGGAGACATGTGTTAGAACCAGTAGAGGAGGGGGATCCTGTCGAGGACATTGATATTCCTCTTAGAAATTTTATGAAAAAAAGAAATGGCAAGAAAGAAAAAAAGACATGATTATTCATGAATGACTTACTCTTGAATATTGTTAATGAATATTGTGTTAATGAATTATTCATGAATGACTTACTCTTGAATGTTGCGTGTTAATGAATTTTGTGTTAATGAATTATTCGTGAATGTTGTGTGTTTATGAATTTTATGTGTTAATGAATGTTATCATGTGATTATAATGATTGAATGTTATATTTCAAAAATAGATGAATTGAATGTTATTAAATGTTAATGGGGATGACGAGGACATTGATATTCCTCTTAGAAATTTTATGAAAAAAAGAAACGACAAGAAAGCAAAAAATATATGATTATTCATGAATGACTTACTCTTGAATATTGTTAATGAATATTGTGTTAATGAATTATTCATGAATGACTTACCCTTGAATGTTGCGTGTTAATGAATTATTCATGAATGTTGTGTGTTTATGAATTTTATGTGTTAATGAATGTTATCATGTGATTATAATGATTGAATGTTCTATTTCAAAAATGGATGAATTGAATGTTATTAAATGTTAATGGGGAATTTAGAGTGATGTTAGGGGGGGGGGGGAGGGGCCAAATGAGCTTCCACCTTCACGTGGTTGGCCCTGTTAAGTAGAGAATATTTAACTATTCTTGAAACCAAGTGAAGCTCAAACTTTAAAGATAAGCTTATAGTTAATAGAGACAACCAATTAGCAAGTTGAAATGAAGTTCTTTGTTACAGGTACCTTTTTAGTTTTTAAAGCATGACATCATGTTTTAATATTGTATAGTTTTTTTCTCTTAAGTTAAAGTATTCTCTTACTATAACAACATAATTTATGACCATTTTAGTAACTATTCTAACATCACTTTATGACAAATCCTATTTCTCAGATGTTGAGCATGGTTGCAGTTGTGCAATTGGTGTTTCAAAGTATTAGTGTGGTTTATGGGGACATAGGAACATCACCACTTTATGTGTATGCGAGTACTTTTCTTGATGGCATCAAACATCCTAATGACGTTCTTGGGGCTTTGTCTTTGATCATATATTCTCTCACTCTTTTGCCCCTCATCAAATATGTCTTCATTGTATTGTGGGCCAATGATAATGGAGATGGTAAGATTATAATAGCTCTAGTTTCACTTTGTTTTTAGGTCAAAGTTTGATCTTTTTGATGTGAAATCATGTGTTCTAAGTTTAAAGGGATGATTTCTTCTGCAGGTGGAACGTTTGCTCTTTATTCTTTGATTTTTCGCCATGCAAATGTCAGCATGATACCCAATCACCAGGAAGAAGATAGGAAACTCTCCTCATATACACTTGAAGTTGCAGGTAGACAGCCCAATAGAGCCATTAGGATAAAGGAAGCTCTTGAAAAAAGTAACTTTGCCAAGAGATGTTTGTTAATACTAGCCCTTGTGGGGACTTGTATGGTTATAGGAGATGACATCCTCACCCCTTGCATCTCTGGTACATATTATTGTTTTTACAATATGTAATGCTTTTTGTTATTATTTTTCAATATATTGTATGCTTGTTATATCAATGTTTCAATAGTGTGATCTATTATCATATGTTAGAAATCAAATGATCTCGAAGTCTACTTAATTCACAAAAAATCCCTTAGATTGTACAAAAAAATTTAACTTTTCCCTTTCATTTGTTCAAGTAGTTTCACTAAAACTTAATTTTTTGATATATTTTAGTTCTTTCAACAGTGGAGGGAATCAAAAGGGTGGACAAGTCGCTCAACCAAGGTGAGTTTTTGGCATTTTCTCACATTATAATATTTGAGATGGGTAGGAAGAGTGGGTCATTTATTGAAATAGGAAGCACTCAACATATAAATTTGGTGTATAAAAGTTAATTTTATATTGGTGCATCCTAGACATTAGACAAATTGGATAACAATTGCTCATACCTTCCAAAAGTATCTGACTTTATTATGAGATAATTATCTCTTATTATGAAGTCTCGCAGCCCTTGAGTTAGTCATGTAGTTGAGACTTATCTTGTCATCCACTCATACATCCCTAACTACTAGTTAACCTTTTCCACAAGATTTGTATAAGACTCCTCTAGCATTATTCTTTATATCAAGAATCTTTCGGTATATGATAAGGTATGCGACATTTAGAAGTGGGTGTCATTTTGAGATTTGATTCTAGGAATCCTCCATAAAACTATTATTGGGACTTAAACTCATTTCTTTGGCAATGATTTATTGAATTTAATAAAAGATTATTCAATTGCATTCAATAACTGCTCATGTCTAGTGTAAGATAAGACGGCCTCATTAACTGGTTGATCGGCTGTCATTTGGAGGATTAAACCTATCTCAAATTTGACTTAATAAAATATGAAGGGATCCCTTTTTTTTTTTTTTTTTTCCTCCACTTTGCTTGGAAGAGATTTCTTATTCTGTCTTAACTATTAGTGACGAGCAATTTGGAAGGGATGACCTCTAACAAGTCCTATAAACACGATTTTATATCCCTAATCATGGGATTTTTTACTCTTATGATTCTCAATCTATTCCTGGTCATTGGGAAATTTAGGTATTTGTAAAGCATTCCAAAATTTCATTTGGAGTCTTCTTTATCTGGTTTACACAGCTTGTGAGATTTGCATGCCCTGCTTAAGGGGATGTCATTTGTGCTTAAGTTTCAGCAATTTTCTTTGATAAATCTTTGGGTGGGAAATATATGTTTTATTTGCATTAGCTGTTGTGATGGTCTAAAAGCTTAACATTTCATAAAGCCTGAGTGATTAACATTTCATAAATGATTGACAATTTAAGGCTTCTTGTTAGCAAATAGGTGTTTAAAAGTCATGTTTGTTTTTAGGCATGGTGCTTGTTTTGGGGATACCACTAAGTACTTATTACCATTTTGGGAAGTTATGGTGAGCATAAAACATGAACACAAAATTAGATTGATAAACTAATGACATTTCATTCTTTGTCCTATTCCTCAATTTCATGCTTGGGTTTTATAACCCCAATTGATCTTCCTTAAAACATTATTCCATTTCTTTTATGAATTCTGAATCAGGAATCTCTGAAATTGTAATGACTTGCAAGGTATCCCACCAAATCTCAAATTCACATTTTTTTTTTCTATCTTAAAGTCTTTCCTATAGGAAATTGTGATCTTGTGTTGAATACACATGTTAACATGTGAATTTATCTGACTTTTTCTTTGGACCTGCTTTTGGTGTAATCTTAGAACCCATATTCTTGTACTCAAATTTGGAAGGCACGCTGGATATGGCATAGTTGTGAAATGCCTGTGTTTGGAAAGCTGTTTGGTTTTTATCTTGATTGATGAATAGTTTGTTGTCATTATGTGGATAATGGCTTCGGTTACAGGCATCTTATCTTTCCAAAAGCTGTCATACCTAATGATCTGAGAACATCCTAAAATTTTGATGTGTTATATCTAATTTGGAGGAGGAAGAAGTACAAATGATTCAAAAGGTTCTCTAGAATGAGAGAGTAGTGTGCTTCCATAGTTTTCATCTGTCTTATTTTTGTATATTGGAATGACTTGAATATTTTTAAATGCAAGAAGAACTGTGCCAAAAAGAACGTAAAAACCGAGATGAATTTCAAAGATTGCTGGAGGATCATAAAGCAACTGGCCTACTTATAGCAAAGACACACTTCATTTGAAGCAGGCTCTTTGCTTTATGATCCTCCAGTTCTTTGATAAAGCGAAGAACTCGAGGATCATAAAGCAAAGAGCCTAATTCAAATACATCTGGTTCACCACCCAAGGATTTGTTTGAAGATGTTACAAAAGGGATGAAAAAGAAGGTAAGAAAGTTGCACATATATATTAATGATTTGATTGCAGGATTTAATTGCACTTTCACAATCAGGCTTGCAATCATTATTACTCAAGGCAATGTATGTTTGATTCCTTTGATGTAACCATTTTTTGAATATGTATCTTTGGCAGTACCAGGAGGACAAATCAAACATAAAAGATGCTATGGAGTCAAGAAAGGTGTGCCTTTTGTGCTTTAAGATTTTCCATTGGATGTAAAATATATTGTAATCTTTTTTATGTAATGATTGCACCTCGCAGTAACATCAGCATAGACTCTTGACAAGTTCAAAGCCTCCATTGGGGAACTATATGATTTGGCTGCTGCATCTGAAACAAATGTTAAGGTTTGTTCTGGTTACATTTCTAGATTTTTTGTCTTAGCTACAAAAGACTTCACAATAAAAGTATTTGGTATTTGCCTTTGAACAATGTTGTCACATATTGTTATGTTCCTAGTAACTACTATTTATACAAACAAGGATCTTATCCTTATGTTCCATATGACTCTAGTTCCTAACTAATTTGATCATTGCATCAGCTATATTATGTTTTGACTCATTTGCACTGGTAAGTAGTTGTTGGAAGTGAATCACTATCACAAATGCATCAGTCTGTTCTCATTAGTGGATAATGGATTTTTATTAGGTTAAACTGAAACAATTGCAAATGTTGAAAGTAATGCAAGTTGTTTTGGGATATATGATTTTGTTAGGTCTTACTGACATCCTGTGTATTGCTTGTAGCTTGTGTTTGAAGAAGTGATTGAACAAGTAAAGGAAATGAAAGAGAAAGAAGCAAAAAGGAGGGAAAGGCTGGCAGATGATTTCACAACTTTGCTTTATTCTCTGAAGGTTTACATTATTCATTTTGGAAAAAATCCTTCTAATGCAGTCTCTTTTTCCTCTACTACTTTTACACCTAGAGTAAAATTTCACAGAGTTTTGTACATTGAAAATCCTGAATATGAATGAATTTCTATTCTTATCATAAACGAATTTCTATCTATGTAACGATAAATTAGTTATATTTTTTTTTTCTATTTCAGGAAATTGTTGCTTTTTCAGAGTGGGAGGATTGCATACCTTTTCTCAAAGATGCGGAAGCATACAGGTAAAAGAGCCACTATCAGGAATTAATCTTATTGTGAGTAATTAAGGGTAGTTATCATGTACCTTACACTATTAGTAGCTATAAATATATTGGATATGAATATTCAGGGCAATTAGTGATGAAAGCTTCTATCGGGAGATATTTGATAAGTACATTGCAAATCTTCACGAAAAGGTTAAGGAAAACAAGCGCAAATGAGATGAAGAAGAGGTACATGACTTGATTATCATTTCCACTTTCATATCTAATTTTTTCAAGATCTAATTGTTGTTTAAATACCTTTTGAAAGCATATTTGGGTGAGTGTTGTACTAAGAATGCAAATTAGACCTCCTTATGAAGATAATTGCATTACTAACAAGTTATTTTAACTACTTCTACAAAATAGCTATTAGAAGTTAAATTTTTGCAAACTAGCCTTTATCAAGATCTGATATGACCTAGATGAGATGAATTAGGGTTAGTAGACTAACCAACATGAAAGTTCATTCCATGTTGAACTAGAAAAAAATAATTTTAAAATTTAAGATGAGAGGCACCCACCAAAGAAGATTTGGATGTCGTCTACAAGCACAACTCTTAACTATGAAATTGTTATAATATAGTGTGTTAAGATTTGGATGCCTTAGTTCAATTTCCTCTTGGTAGAGTTTCAAACATTAGCTCAATGCAATCCTTTTGGTTTAAAATTTGACAAAAAAAGTTTCTGAAAATTCTTATAAATGAAAAAAAGTTTGTAAAAGAAGCCCTCATATTTCCATACAGTGAAATTTCTTTTTAATTACAAATTAGATTAATTAAAACTATGAACTTCATTGTACTATGACCATTTCTGCCACTTAGGATAGCCCATACATTGTGACCAGTCTTTTTCTTGTATTTGCAGCTTAAGTAGTTCACCGCCAACAATTTTTCTCTTCAGTTTTGCTACTGTTAAGTTAATCCATACGACTAATTTCTTTTTATTCAAGCTTCTCTTCAAGGCTCTCATACATGAGGAAAATGGGGCAAAATTAGTTCCTTGGTTGTATTGATGTTTTCACATATTATTCGCTAGACCTGATTAGAACTAACCTATGAGAACTTTCTACTGCAACAACTTTAGTAAGCACATTATTTGTGGAGTAGATACAAGGTTCTGTCTCCAGCATTGAATGCCTCGTAGATGGAGAAGAAGCCTAGTGCCAAGGTTTGTACATTCCATAGAGATTTTTGTTGTCTTGATCACATGGTACCATCATTTTTTTGTTTGAGGTATAATACAAAATGGCAACATACAAAATGTAAGGTTGCTCAATCAAATTATATTAAGTTCCTCATTTGCAAGAATAATTTAAACATTTAATACTACAATATATTGCATTATTATTGATCAATTTCGGAGGATGATGAAAGATTTTTAGGATAAGCAATCTATGGTTCAGAACATTTTATTGTGCTGTCATAAAAAAATCAACTCTTCAATTGGCAAGTGAACTGCAACAGTTGTCATCCTGACTATAATGATTACAAATATATGTATACATTATGGTTAACTTCAACAAAAGTCATTCTATTTGCACAAGATTCATATCCATCGGCCATTTGTGAAGAAAATATTAGCCCAAAATAGTTGGAACACAGTCATCAATGTTAAAGCCAAAAGAAATACAAAAGTTGTCAACAACACTCTTGACATTCTCTATGTATATCCTAAACAAATGTGCTATCATCAAATGCACTTAATGATGATGTCAGCTATTCCAATATGCATGCAACTTTAATGTTTAATGAAGATAATTCTAATGTAACAATCAATCATTCTAGCGATTCTTTTGGCCACAACTTCTTCTAGGCTAAAATCTCTTCCTCTGTAATTAACTTCTAAATGCCTCCATAAAATCCTTCAACCTCACCTCCTACTTCATGATGATGTTTCCTATTGATTATAGCATGTCTCCATCGAGAACCAGAGGTATATTGATGAAGAGATATTGAATCTTATTAATATAACAACTAACTTGATAGCATTAATATACATTATGGATGAAGAGATATTGAATCTTATTATGGACCTTATCCTTGGTGGCTATGAAATGACATCTAACTTGATAGCATTAATTTTTAAGTTTCTAACTGAATGCCCTAAGGCATTGGAGCATTATTAAAGAAAACATCAAGGGATAATATTTGAATTGTGGATATATGTAAATTATGTTGGTTTTAGACAGTTATAGTTATAGTTATATATGCGCTCTTATGATGATGTGATTGGGACTGTAAGTTTTTTTGTCACGTTTATCTGTTTGAAAAATAGATGAAATTATTGGCTTTCATTCCTGATAAATAATTATTTCCTAATTTTATTCTTCCTTGCAGGAACCAAAATTTAGACATGTTGTGCCAATTATTGCAAAGCCTTTGCTCTCATAGGAGCCTTCTAAACTCCACAAAATTTGAGTTGTAAAGCATAATTGCTTGGTGGAAACAGGATATCGTGCACATTTCTTCCTCCTTCCCATTGTTTTGTCATCAAATAAATCATTTGACGAATGAAACAATGGGGTGGAGGTAGAAATGTGCATGATACCTTGACTCTTATGCATCAAGCAATTACGCTTTATAATCAAGTTTTGTGTAGTTTTGAACGCTCCTATGAGAGCAAAGCTTTCAAAAAAAATGGGACAGCGCGTCTCAATTGCGACACATGTTGGTCTCAATTGCAACAAATATTCGTCACAATTGAGACACCAAACTGGCACCTTTTATGTCGCGAGTATAGCACCGACGTCAAAAGCTAAGGGTTTGTGGTTAGAATTCTGATGAAAAATTGGGCAAGTTTATGTCAGAATTGAGAAAATAACAGTTTAGGTTGACTAGAGAAATCGACAAAATTTGTGTCGGTAAATCCACGTTTATGTGGTCAAAATTTTGACGTGAAATGAATGTGGAAGGAAATCGACCAAATTTGTGTGGCAACGACTTTGGTCACTTTAGCGACCAACTCTTGTCAAAATTAAGACCTTTTCGCATCACAAATTAGGCCTAAATTTACTAGTGTGCCATCTCAGTGACTGTGATGACAGGGCTACTCTGTACCTACTATCAGTGCAGTACCTACGAACGTAGGTACTGTGTACCATAGCAGAGGGTTATTATTATGTTTTGTTTTTATTTAAAATTTATATATATGTGTATATTAATGAATTTTGATTTTAATATTACATTGTTATTAAATTATTAAATGTTAATAACTTTCAAAAAATTAATTATTATATATTATTAAATAATAATTATTATATAATATGAATATTAATAAATATATTTATTATAAATAAAATTTTATTAATAGATTATTTCTCTAATCATTTTATAATATTTTAGTTTAATAATATAAATCTAATTTAATTGGATTTAAATGAAGGATAGATAAATAAGGATGAATTGTATTTGTTTACATTGAATTTTTCTATGTGTCCTATTGGAACACGATGGGGGACTTTTTCAAATATTGTATATATAATATACTCTTAGAAACATCTTAAAATATTGATTTAATGGGTTATGGGGAAAATAATCTTATCTATCAAACAAATACATGGGTTAGGTAAAATGTACAAATTTCTCCACTCGATATCTAAATTTGAAAAAATGAAAGCCAAAACCCCACACTTAATTCAACTATGCAATTTTAGCAAACCAAAAATGTGCTTGTATTTTGTGTTTTCTCTATTGTTGGTTGACTAGTTATAGGACGTGTACCAGAGGCTCAGGGGTTATGATTGTGATGTCATGATGATGTCTTTTGATCTCGATCTTTTTAAACCCAACCATGGTTATGATGGCATGCTCTATGGTTTGTGTGTGGTTTACTGATTGATATTGTTTCTAGTCTTCTTGTGTAAGCTATGACATATGTAACCATTTATGAGTATCGATCAGTTATATTTAGATTATTTTCCAACCACATTGAAGGGATTGAATTGTTTATTTGATCTTGATGATGTCATGTTGTGACATGATCATTTTGACTCGACCATTTTGGAGTCTTCGATCAGTATTATTATTTGCTTGATATGAATTTTGGTTGCTTGATGAGAACCAATGGATATTGTGATTTTCATTGATACCTTCAGTTGCCAATAGAGAACTGTTGAGGTCATGATTATCTATGGATGTATTCCAGTTGCTCATGGAGATTTGATGTTTTTATTGTGGATTATCTTTTGGTATTTTTCCAATCACTTCTATAGGACTGTGGTGATTTTGTGATTTATGATTCCATGAGCTTAGGGTAGGTTATCTACTTATAGTGTGAGGAAGTGGCTTGCGATGGGGGCCGGGGCCCTAAGTGGCTGCCAAGGTAACTCATTGTAAGTTGTTTAAAAAGTGAAAAAATTACAGCTAATACTAAATTAAATGAATCTAATAAGATAATTTTTGTTCTTGTCCATGCCTCGAGTGCTAGTACAAACTAGGATGGGAGTAGAGAGAATGCTTGGTTGCAACCTTGCATTTCGTAGTATGCCTCGTCAGTATGAGAGGATACTAGTGGCTGCATAGGGATCACTAGGGGGTCGGGGTCTATTGAGAGACTACCAAGGTAACTCTAGTATGATCTGTGTGATGACACTTTTCCACTTACATAGTAGGTTTCCTACATGCCTTTGTGTGCCTCTGGGATTAGATGTTAGTTTGTGATTGGAACCCTTTGAGTTAGTATACTTTTAGGATTCCTGGACTTAAAGATTATTTGTGTTATGTCATTTTTTATCTTGTGTTATGTGATTTGATATCCTATTTGGGACTTTAGATTATCTCCTCAGCGCAGTGGGAGTGGACCATTTAGGTTCCACGCGGTCGAGTGGTAGTGCTTTTTCACTTTTACCATTTGACATCCATCTGAGACACCGTGGTTGATGCATTCTTTGTTGAAATATATCTTCATTCTATTCTTGGATAATGATGGAGGACACATATCCTTATATTGATGATTAGCATATGATAGATGATGTTGTTTACTTATCTTACGCTTTATTTTGCATGATTAGATTTCTTATGCATATGTTGTAGTATGTTAGATTTCTTTCTGCATATGATGTAGTATGTTTTAGGAGTGACATTCCTACTATGATAATATCGATGATCTCTTCGATAACTTGGGATTTTACGCACAGAGGGATGGCAAGGACCCATGATGGTCTAATGATGCTATTTATGGTTGGGAGGAACCGTGCACTTAGATAATTATGTGTTGTGATTTTTGGTTATCTGTTATGATGGATGTTCATATCTTCTATGATGATGTATCATGTATGGTATTTGGTTTCATTTACTTTATTGCACTTGCATCATGGATTAGAATAGGATAATGTACTTCATTTTCACACATGTATATTCTTCTATGTCTTTCATACCCTATGACATGTATAGTGGATGATTGAGCATTCTGAACTATAAATTTATTAAGGGACATTTGGAACCAAGTTTACCGTTTAAAGAACGTTGGTTTTTTCATTATTATATCATGTGGATGTGGTATTAGATAGAATCAATATTAGTTAATCTAAAAGTGATTCAATGTTAAGGGATCCTTAAAGAATGTAACCTGTTATGCATATTTATGTACACTTTCAATTGAAATGTTGTTATTGTTTCCGCTACTATGTGTATGTTGTGAAAGGTTTAACTTTCATATTTCAAAAAAAAAAAAAAAAAGCTACCAAACTTAGTGAAACTTTAGGTTAATTCTTAGGATCCCTTGGTAGGGCATTACATACTTGGCATGGAAATTATCATGATAAACACAAGAGAGAAATAAAGCTTTCTCAAGAACATTATGTTCTCAAGGTGTTAGAAAGATTTGGCATGGTGGATTCCAAATTAGTCAACACTCCTCTTGTTGATCATTTCAGATTATGTTTAGCCATGTGTCCCAAGACACAAGAAGAGAAAAACTACCTGAAGAACATCCCATATTCTTCAACAGTGGGTAGTCTTATGTATGCAATGGTTTGCACTTGTCTAGATATTGCCTAAGTAGTGGGGGTTGTCAGCAAATTTATGAGTAATCCAGGTAAATAACATTGGGATGCAGTTAATTGGATCTTAAGATATCTTAAGGGCACTCCTAATTTTGTATTGTGTTTTAGTGGAAAAGATACTTCAGTTAGAGGTTATACTAATTCGAATATGGCTGGATATCTAGATAATAAAAGTTTTTTAGGTGTATATGTGAAGCCCAACAATATGTTGGGTGTACAAGTAAGTGCTTTGGTTGTTGATAATTGATGCTAGAGTTTTTTCTTCAGAAGATTTTAGTTTTTTTTTTAGTTTTATTGTGCATGTAGAATTTACACAAGAATAAATTCTACAGCGGTACACATGCATGCTAACCATGGAAGAACAAAGAGGGCGCATGACTATTTTCCAGATACCAATGAAACCTAGTATTCCCAACTTATTTGAAGGGTAACAATTAGTTTCTCTCCTACATTCCCAACAGAGTATAGTAGCCTCCTATTGATTCAATCTCTAGAACAAGCAAAACCAACGTAAGGCCGAGAAGCTAGGGGGTTAAGGTCAACTCTTGAGCACCCTCATGACCATGTGACCAAGTATGTTCTAATCGAGAAGAATCTAACAATGCTACAAATCACATCACTGATGAATATTATATTTACAGACACAATAAAATGAGAATGCAATATATTGCATAATGGACAAATTATGTTGCACTATCATTTAGAAATAGGAAGACATAGTTTGACACCTAACAAAAGTAATGTAAATAGAATATTTAATCATATTTCCAATGCAAGTTTGTAATATTACTAGAAAATGATAAATACTATGAATTGAAAAGAATCATGTAAGATGGGAGGTTTTTAATTTTCTAAGCTAGGGTTTATTATGAAGCTAGCAGATTACTGACCAAAATTATACTTCAAATATTAATTCAAAAGTACCAACTCTATTTTGTAGAAATTCATATATCAAAAGATGCACACTTACTGGTTCATCCAAATCCTCAAATCTCGATTGAGAATACTTACTCTAGACTTATAGAGTTGTGATTTTAAGTATCATCAAACTTCTAAGAATGGTTGATGAGATGCAAGAATTGCAAGACTAAAATGAAAAGTGTAATAAATAATAAGTCTAGCTAATACAAAGAATATGTCATGAACATTGAGAATCTATTATAAAATGTAAATTATTATAAATATAGAATAAATATAAATGGATGAATAAAAAAAATGAATAAACAATAATTTTTTTTAGATAAAATATTATAATAATTGTTATATATTATAAGCAAACATATTTGTATACAACAACAAAAAAAAAATTCTAATGAAAAAGAAAATGAAACTTTATGAAACTTAATTAAAAGTTTTATATATTTTTTTAAAAATAAATTGATAATTAATTTTAAACATTCAAACATTTTATTATTTTATTATAATTTTATTAGAAGTAATTCAATCATATGAATAAATGATTTTCAAACAAAGATATTTGAGTTAGTCAAATCAATGATTGATTACAACTGCCATTCAAATAAGAATAAAAGACTAATATTTACATGTACAAGTTATTTAGTTTTTTATTCTTTCTTTGATAAAATAGAAAAAAAAAAATTATACTAAAACCTTTGAATTATATAATTAATAAAAAAAAAATTAATTTCAAAATTTGATAATAAGGTCAAACATTAAAAACTAAAAATAAAATAAAATTTGTAAGAAACGTTAAAATGAATTCTTAATTTTATTGAAAAAATAAATTTATAAGGAATTAAGGAATGTTTATATTTATCAAATTTAATTTTCTATTTTATTGATAATTATAAAATATAATCAAATCATTAATACTAATTTTTTTAAAGATGAAATTTAAAAGTATTTTTGTTTATATAAAATATTTTAACAATGGAATGAAACATGTTTATAAAGTCATGTATTCACATTAAAATATTTAGTTATATAACTCCTTGAGAAATTTCATTAAAAAAATAAAAAATTGCTAGCATATGCAAAGTGAATGTGAGGATTCTTTTAGGCTAATTTTTTTATAGCAGTTAAGCATGTGTCTTATTGCTATTTATTACTAGCACTTGACATTTGAATGGTTCAAGGGTTAAGCTAATAGTTACTACCACGTTTCTTGTTATAGTTAAGTTTTATAATTTTAGTAAAATATTTAATAGAACACTTCTATTTTTATTGTTTTGTATAGTCAAAGTAATTACATTTTGTTTGAAGTGCAATATGATTTAGGCAAGTTTCCTCTTTTTCCCATATAACTATATTTAAATTATTTGTTAATTTTGGTGTATTTATCAAAGGTGAAAGTGGGTCCCATCCATTGATTTCACTCTATATATAGCTATAAAGTTTAGACCCTAGCTCTCAGTTGTACCAATGTCCACCATTTCCTTTTGTAGCATAAGCCCTTGGGTTTTATATATAGGGATAACCTAGGACATGGTGATTGGAAGTTTTCTCTAACTACCCAAAGTGATAAGTATTGTTAGTATATGTTTAGGGTCCTAATGGTGTCATGTTGGCCCATTATAATTAACAAAACATGCTACAACATACATTGGCATGTCTAGTGCCCTACAACCTAGCTTGTAAATTATATCATTAGCTTGACTAGAAAAGCTTCATTAACAACTCATGCTTATATCCAAATGTTCATTGTAAGCACAATGCATTGCCCAACCTACAAATTAGCATATGTTTTTCTAATTGTTCATCATGTATCTAATTATTGTCTTTTCACATGTAATTACCATTCTATTTGTTGTGAGTAGGTGATTCAATGATTCTAACATATTTTTATTATGTAATTTTACTGCTTCATTAGTAACAAATAAATATATATATCTATCAAATTCTTTGTTTTCATATGCACTTATTAAGTGTACATCTATATGAGTCATTAGAAGCCCTTAATCATATTGTGTTGGGTTTGCATCTCGTATGTTATATAGTAGTTGGCAGAATTACAGTTGCATGTTTTTTATTAAGTAAAATAGGGTTTTTGCAGGGGCTCCTAAAACCCACCAATTAACTACAAAAAGCTACTAAAAGTTCAAGTCTAGCAACCAAGCAACAAAAAAAATAATAGGTCATACCCAACCATCAAACATAAAATAAAAAAATATGGCCAAAAGCCAGGGTATAGACAAAAAACTAGGAGCAACAATCAAGGCACCAACTCTTTAGCCAGCTTTGCTTTCTTGAGCTCTAGCTCTCCCATGGCCTCAACCTTGTTAGTCTTTGCTTGGCTATTGCCTAGAGAGACCTTCTCTTCCCTCTTCCTCTTTTTGGCTCTCCTTTTTCTCGAGCTCTCACCTTGTAAAGAATCATCCTCATCAGCCACGCAAGTTTCCTCTTTGTCCTTTTCCTCCTTCCCCTTTTTGCTTTCCTCCATCATCGTTTACAAATAAATGATGTTATCATTAAGACCTTTTATTTTTTTGAGGCTCTGGTTAGCTGAGCTATGGAGAGAGCTCTCCATCCTTTCCATCTTTTTTCAATCTAAGAAATCCTTGCATCCAACTTGCTAATTCTGACATTCCTATCCCCCCCTTCTGGCCTTTCCTATCCCTTCATCCTGAACTTAATCTCTTCAATTTCATGGAAGATCCATTTAATGGACTAGAAATTGTCCACCAAACTATTGTGGACATTATTAAAGAGGTTTATCCTTATTTCTTGCGCGTTGTCACTGAGAATCACCAAAGTTAGGTCAATGATTTCTTCCAATTGAATTTTGACATCCCTTCCCTCCAAAACTTCTAGGTGGATATGTTCTCAAACCAAATCCATTTTCACAGTGCTAGCATGAAAGTTCCTCCATGTAGTTTTCCTTCCCTTAGCATCAAGAGTAACAATGGTTTTAGGCAAGCCCTCTTCCTCTTTACTCTCTTCCATAGCTTCAATAGTGCTCTCCTTACCCTTACCAAGTGCCTTCTCAGCATCCTTCTCTCCACCCCTTTTTCTTTTGACTGAGCTATTATCCTTCCTATTTACTTGAGCCTTACTGGTGCCCTCCTCTCTCACTTTTCCCTCCTTATCTATTTTCATCCCCTCTTCCTCATCATTATGATCCTCCTCCAATTTTTCCTCCTACTTTGTCCTTCTCTCCGTTCCTTTCCCTAGTTTCTTTTTAAACTTTAGGGGAAAAGTCCAATCCTACACCCCAGGCTAGCAGAGTAGGTACTTGGCATGAAAGTCTCGTAAGGGAAACTAGCCTACAACTATTCTCCACTATGAAGGGGAGTTGAACCTATGACCTCAAGGAAGTAAATCTCAAGGTACATACCAACTCACCTTACAATTGGCAACTTAAAATTTTGAGGGAAAAGTCTAGCCATATACCCCAGGCCAGCAAAGCAGGTACTTGGCACGAAAGTCTTGTAAGGGAAACTAGCCTACAACCCTTCTCCACTACAAAGGGGAATCAAACTTGTGACCTCAAGGGAGTAAACCTCAAGGTACAAACCAACTCACCTACAAGTGGTAGCTAATTATACTTGTGTGTTACTCTCACCTTTTTGTTGAAAAATTATTTGGAATGTAACAATTATTGTAAACTAGACCCATAGTAACTTGGCATTTGAATGTAATGTGTAAATTATCTTGTCTGTAAAAGGAGGTAGTAATGCTAGGTCACCAAAAAAAATTGATACTCCTCTAAAGTGTAGTTTTTGTTGATGGGGAAATACCTCTCATAAAAGAACTATTAAATTTAAGGAGGATCCTTGTATTTTTCTATTATTTCATATATCCTTATCGTTATATCCCCCATCACTATTCATATTTCTCTCTCACTCACACATTTTTTGTGTCTCCCTTCATAATAATTACCCTCTCTCTCTCTCTCTCTCTCTCTCTCTCTCTCTCTCTCTCTCTCTCTCTCTCTCTCTCTCTCTCTCTCTCTCTCTCTCTCTACCCCCCACTCCCCCCTTCCACATACCATTTTTTTATATAAATAATTATAATCCATTCTATCTCTCTATCCCCCTCTCCATCTCTCTCACTCCTCTTCTCCATTTTTACCTCTACCTCTCTTTTATCTTTTTTCCAAACTATCCTTTCTCTTACTTTAAAACATCATTTATGTCTATAAATGTATTGAAAACTTTGCACTTACATACCTACTAAAAAGTAACATATAAATAT
Organism: Cupressus sempervirens; assembly: GCA_028749045.1. Lineage (NCBI taxonomy): Eukaryota > Viridiplantae > Streptophyta > Pinopsida > Cupressales > Cupressaceae > Cupressus > Cupressus sempervirens. The sequence goes on from CM053786.1 coordinate 502,762,315, forward strand.
AATATTTAATAGAGAAAAAATTGGGTTTTTTTTATTGTGATGGTTTATAGCATACTAGAATGAGTTTGTGTGTCCTCTAAACTCGTCCATTGCTTTGTTCTAGTGTGAAATCTGCCAATGGATCAAGAAATACAAATTTGTCCAAATTTTGTAGGAAAGCATGGTCATAGTATAGAAATTGTACAACAATTAACATTATTTCCAATAAACCCTTACTCTTTACTGCATGAATTGCATAGAAGATATCAATTTTCTTGTAGATGTTGTATTTATACCACAAGGAAATTAGACATAATATTTATATGGTGAGTAAATAAGGCTAAAGGAAAAATGGATTTATTTAGTCTGATAGGAGTTAAAGTCATACTACCTTGCACTAGATGAGACATTCGCCATTCAAATTTTGAGAAAATAACTCAAAAAATATGTCATATAATAATATTGACTTTGGATTTTAATTATTACAAACCGAGACCTCTCTCTCTCTCTCTCTCTCTCTCTCTCTCTCTCTCTCTCTCTCTCTCTCTCTCTCTCTCTCTCTCTCTCTCTCTCTCTCTCTCTCTCTCTCTCTCAATATAAATATTTTCACCATTTCATTTATCTTCCCTCTTTTTAAATTATTCATCTTAAACTCAATCTACCCATGCCTCTATCTACCTCTTTCTCTTTATTTACCCTTATTATCTACCAATCTATCATTTCTTATATGAAATGGACAACCTATTTTATTGAAATAACAATCCAAATTGTCTCTATCTCATCATATCTATATTTGTCTATATTTTTATATCTTCATCTCCATCTTGACTTCTTCGTCTATGATAAATAAAAATCCATGAAAAATCTCTTGGAATAAAAAACAAAGATGGGAACAAATTTACCATTTTATCTTTCTATCTCTTGATTCCCCCTGCTAGCTCTCCCCCTGTCCTATTCTCCCCCACCCCCCTCTCCCTCCTTCTCCCTCCATACACACACACATCCAAATTGCTTACTACCTTCCCCCTCTCTCATCCAACTTTTGGATCAAAATAAATGAAGAACTAATGTTCTTTACAAAAGTTGTATCCAAATATGAGCCTAACCTTAATAACTATCATTGGACTACGTTCAACTAGTTGTATTAAAATATTTATGCACTAATAAATACATTCCAAATGCATATCCAAAAAAAAAAAAAATGTAATTCCTTCAAATGTTGTTAGTTGTTTTCCCTTAGGCATTGATGAAGTATAAATATATTGAAAATGACTCAATTAATGGTTTAATGTTAAAATTTTGTTAGTTTATGTTATTGAATCATGGAGAATATATATGGATTTTGAAAGTAATTACCATACTAAAGAATTTGAAATTTTAAGTCATCTCCATACGATGTCATTTTGCATTATTGACATTTTTAAATTATTTTGTCATGAGAACTCTTGATATAAATACTCTCATATTATTTCATAAAGATATTTGTCTATTGCAATATCTCTTTCACAAATTTAATTTCTAAGCTTACTTTGTACTATTGTTTTTATTTCAACACTTATTATGTATTGTATTTTATGCATGACATGGTTTATCCTTGATAAATTGTTATATATGTTAGGGATTTATCCATTACATTCATTTAGTGGAAATATTTGCAATGGAATTATGACATCACTTATAATGATATTCTAAGATATTATTGATATAGGCTTATAAACTCCTTTTCTGTGGCTTTTACTAAGAGTAATTATTATTGTTGCACTTCAAGTAATTTTGGAGGTTAGCTTTTACTGCTATCAAATACTTATTTAAGAATTCCAAGAAAATTGTAAGGACTTCCTTGATATGCTATTAGGAGCTTCTTGCATTTGAATATCTAGAAGATTTCTTCAACCAATACATGAGTGCTTCTTTTAAGAAAAGTATTGTAATATGTATGAAGACCTTCTAACAAAGTGTCATTTTAAAATTACTTGAAAATTAAGATGGGTTGAATCCAATAAGCTAATAAGATATTTCAATATAATTGAAAATAGAGAAGATATATCCTTCAAAATATATATAGAATAATTAAATGACATACAATGTGATATAATCAAATTAATCTAAATAAAAATTAAGTCTTAACAAAACTACAATAAATAATACATAATATTCCATGTAAATTTAAATTTAATTTAGATATTACATAAAATATATAAGTTAACCTCTAAAATTTTGTATTTAAAAAAAAATAAAAATAATCTAGAACCAATCACTAAAAGATTATTAGGGATTCATCCTTATCCTATATAACAAATTTTAAATAAATCAATACTAATAATTTTTTGTGATAAACCCTTTTTATCTATTCAAAATAACATTATTTGAAATTTACTAAAATTACACAATGATGCCAAACACAAAAACCTTAAAAAATTGGTGGAAGTTGCCCCTTTGATTTTACCCTTTCTACTCTATCATTCCTAGTTGCATCCTATTCCACGCAATTTGCATGGTGTAGTGCAACTCTAGCTAAGAACATTATCTAATTCAATTGTGAAAAGCTATCAGCATAAATAGAAAATGATATCAATCAGTGGAGAGATGGACAAACTCATCTTGAAATAAACATTGTGTATACATTCCCTTTGATCTAGAAGGAGATCAATTCATGTGGAGAGTGCAAGGAAGCCACTAAGGAAAGTACAAGCACTCTTCGTTGATGATTTTTTTTTACAACTTATGCCCTCGATTCATTAATTTATAGTGTCATTTAAAGTTTATCGACATTGTCTCCAAAATTTTGACTGAGTAGTTTATGATGGACCTTTCAACTACACGTTTCTTCTCGCATTTGATGTCTTTACCGGTACTGTGTGGGTAAAAGTACAAGAATGTGTCACTTTTTTATAAAGGAATAGGCTAACATCCAAAAATGTGTTAAACTTTAACAATGTAAAAGTCATATTTTTGTTTTGAATTTTAAGTTGGTGTAAACTGATCAAATGTGTATAAAAGGATGACATTTATGTTTGTTATTATTATTTTTTTTTAAATTTAAAAATACTGGATTTTTATAATTTTCAATGACCTTTTTTTTTACAGTGTTAAAAATCCAACAAATTAGGGGTTATAGTTCCCACCATAGAAATAATTGCAAATAAATATTTTTCCATTTAAATTTGAAGTATGTTGTTGATGACATGTGTACCTCAAACTATAAAAAAAGGAATAATAATAAAATATTGTATATTTTGTCTGTTATAGCTATTTTAAGTTGACCTTTTCATAAATTAACAGTTTTTCGTTCCCACCATATTTTTCCTAGTAAATCCATGTTAACCATTACAAATGTTATATATTATCAAAGAGCACTCTTTCCTCTAGAACAATTCACCATTTCAAATTTTTTTTGTTACCATCTACTAATTTTTATATTTTTCAGAATGTGCATCATCTTCAATGTTAAAATACCTACTTGCATTATTTTGCAATTATTGTAATCAATATTGTGTCAACTATAAAAAAATTATATTAGCATAATTCTTACTACAAGCTCTATCCAATGGTATTTGTTATTTGTTTTGAAACCGTAATTTTAATGACGAAATTGGCCTCTAAATTGTGAAGTTCTTCAAAATTACAAAAAACATGAAAGAAAGTGCCACATCAGATTACAAATAGACAGTTTCAGCTGGCTTCATTCCCGCTGAATTGATATGACCCAAAAGTCGCCTACAAAAGGTCACATGTGACAGCCTAAAAGTTTAATCTAGTTTAAACAACAAAATTATTACTTTATTTTAAAGGTTAAGTTTTATTTTTAAAATTGTTATATTTAATTCATATTTGCATTTGAAGTATTAAAAAAGTTAAGTTTTATGATATTTTATCGAAGAAATATTTGGAAATTAGTTTTTGTTAAAGTTATTTTTGTATTGAAATCAATTAATTAAATTTATTGTTTATTTTAAATTTATTAATTAATTTGATTTAAATCAATTTTTAGAATTAATTTAGGTGTTGTAAAATATTATGAAAACTATTAAAATTATTAAATAGTTAAATTATTTAATTGATTTTATATATTTAATAAATTGCTTAATCTAAATCTAGCAATGCTTTAATGCAACTAGTTGTCTTAAGATTTTCTAGTCTTATAGACAGTCAAATATAATAATCTTCTAAAGTTGAAAGCTTTTTCTATGTTATCTATGATCTACTATTATTTATGTAATTAAATTTGGTAATCTTTTGTATGCAGGTGATTTCAAGCTCTCTATTGAGGTTTTTGTCCAATGGGGAATAAAGTGAAAAGAGCAATTATATATGATCTAGTAAGAGATGACCAGAAGAAAGGATGGACAAAATGTACTATAGAGCCACAAATTGAAGATCCATTGATTGAAGTTGAAGAATATCATGTTGAAGTTATAGAAAGCAATAGGACATTTGGAAAATATGGTTTATGGTTGGAAAATTTGCTAGAGATGGACAAAGACTCTCTTTTTAGATAAATTGAATCATCTAAACACATAATGCTTGAAAGTATAATTAATCTACATTTGAAAAATATGTGGGAGGAATTTTTTGAAAATAAATCTCTAATCGGTAAAGCACAATTATTTGTCAGACTATTTAGGAAAAGAGGAATAAGTCTTGTTCTAGAGTTGTTAGGTGTGAACAATAAGAAAAGCTCAAAAGATAATGTCAAGGCAACAATAGTTCAAAATTTGAAAGATGCATTAAATGTTATTGATAATAGAACTTGAGTGTTGATTTAAGTGTTTAAATGAGAGCATTGATGACTATGATTACAAAAAAAGACTTGTCACAAAAAAAACAAGTTTGGGCAATTTCTAAAATGCTTAATCTATCTAGAAGAACTATTCAAAGATACATAAAAAGAAGAAATTTTTTGAATGAGAATATTGAAAAGAACTAGGTTAATATTTTTCAGCTTCCTCGAAAGGATAGAATTTTTGAAGATGTTAGAAGATAGGTTGTTGAATATTGGACATCTAGTCATGTGTTTCTTCCAATAGAAGAGATAGTATACAGATCAAAGATGAAGAGATGGGTATGAAAATAGCACATCCAAAATACTTTATACACACAACACAAAGTGAATTATTTGAAGCTTTCAAAAAGAATTTCAAAATGTGAAAATTTACCAAATAATGTTTGAGAGGTTGCAACCATGTTTTGTATGCATAAATAAGGTATTTGAAACTTCTTGTCAAAATCATGTCGAGTTTCATCTTTATTTGTAATATTTTAGAAAATATATGGCAACACTTAAGCTAGATGTGATCATTCCTAGAAGCGCAACACAATTTGTCAAGTCTTTGTTATGTGATAATTTTGAAGAGTCGGATGAATTCAATGTACAATGCATAAAACATGCATGTACAAATTGTGAAGAGTTGTAGAAATTTCAATATGAAATAGAAAATATTGATGTTTCAACACCAGTTGTGTGGAATAGATTTGAGTATGAGATATATCGAACAAAGAATGGAGAAGAATTTTTAAAAATAGCTTTGAAGGAGAGAAATTTTCCATATGGTGAGTTAATGGATAAATTTAGAACTATGATTTATCCACACATCTAGCATTGTCATGGTGCAAGATGGCAAGTGAAATAGTTTTGAGATTCAAACAATTGTTTCCCATTAGGATGTATTCTATCAATTGTAGGCTTCTCTGAAAACAAGATACTTTTTCCCCTCAATCTGAAATTCAAGCTAAATATTATCACTCAGATCAAGTTGCAATTTTTGTACAAGTTTCCTATAGACATGCACAATTTGAGGTGGATGGGGTAGAAAGTATTGATCCAGATGAATGCATCATCATCAAGGAGGTCTATTTTTATCTTAGTGATGATAGGGTTCACAATAGGAGCTATGTAGCTCATTGTTTTGGAATGTTGTTTGATGATCTCATGAATCATGAGATAAATACTTCAGAACATTAGATTTGGTCAGATGGTTGTGCTGGTACGTGTATTTGAAAGTTAAGCTTTAAAATTTCATGCACATATTTTATTAAATAAACAATTAATTATATATAGAATTGATTACTCATAAAAATAAAAATAAAATTCATAGGGTAATTTAAGTCTACAAAAGTGTTCAATTGGCTTGTAACACAATATGCGAGACAAAATGTTAAGTTTCTTTGGAACTTATTTGAAAGTGGTCATGGAAAAGGACAGCATGATGGAGCAGGAACATGTGTAAAGTGGCACTTCACCAACATGAACTTTCAGGTATAATATTGTTATGTACTAGAATCAAATTTGATGTATGACCATCTACTAGATAATTCTTTTATGTTTTGTTTAAATTCATACAATTTTCTTTCCTATACAGGTACAAATATAGACAAATCAAGTCAAGTTGTTAAATGCTGCAAATCTCATTTTTCTCCTCATGATACAACCTATAATAAATATTTTTTTCGAAAGTGAAAGGTAAGCTTTCCATTTTTCTTTGATATGATTACTTTAATATTTTGATTATTGACATAGATACTTGCCAATTCAATGTGTTACAAATATTGATTGATCAAATCCTTACAATTGGCAACCCATTGTTGGAATTAGAAGATTGCATCAATTGATGACTATTGGACAACACAAACCTCCAATAATTCAACTAAGAGAAAATCATGTTTGTGTGGTGCCTACATTCAAAACAATGCAATGGGTCAATGCGAGAATATTGTGAATGGGTATGTCTCTGAATGGACATGGACAAAAATAATCAGAAGTACCCCTTATAAAGAAGATGACAATGACATAGACATTTATAATCTTATGTATTCAGATAATTATGAACGTGTTTCTAATTTAGTTGTTGTAGGTGAGTTTGTACCAACATGTTTCATTTTTATATTTAATTATCTTCATTTTTTTTTATTCACAAGTTCCATTATTTTTGTACATTTTTAGGTGACATCTTTGTTGCGTATGCAGATCCTCAAAATGTGGAAGGTGTAGGTTATTATTTACTTAGATGCACATAAGCAAAAATCAAGTTGATCGAACCTTGTACAAATGATGATAACCAAGCATATCCAACTAGCTCAGTTATTATAGAAGGTATAGCTTATCCCCTTATGAGATCTATACAAAGAATTAGGGAGTGAGAGATTAATTGTAAAAATTTATTTCTTTTCTATATTATTAAGAATATTCAATGAAGTACAAATCGTATTTTGTAGGCACTGTTGGAAATGAGAATGGAGTAACTGAGAGGGGGAGTGGGTGAATCAGTTACCAAAAAAACATTTCACAGTCCCTTAGATGTCTAAAAGCTTGATCTTAGTTACAAATTACTGAAACTTGATAATGCAGAAAATAATTATTATTATTAAGAACTAATAACCAAAAACAATTCAGCAATCATGAACACTAGAGACACCAGATTTAACGTGGAAACCCAATATGGGAACAACCACCAATGTAACTAGTTACTTTTTTTCACTCTTCTGAAGTGAGCCCTGTTAGGAGCCAACCCTGTTAAAGCTTACAAAACACACTGTTAGGTGTGACCCTGTTAGAGGATTTAATCACCCTATTAGGAGTGGCCTTGCTAGAGGTCTTTAGAACAATTCAACTAAACTGTTACCTTGTTAAAGGATTTATAGAATGGTTGTTAAACCAACTCTGTTAAGAGATTTTGAGTTCACTGTTATAATGGTTAGAAAACAATAATGAAGTGATCTGATACAATATGCAACTTATCTTTGCTGATTACAAATCTTTGTTATTCTTGACCGAATCCTTACTGATCAAATACAACTTTTCAGCTCCTTCAACGCATCTGATCCTTCATCAGACTTTTCTCAACATTTGCTTCTTCATTTCACACTATAATGCACCTTCATAACTTTTTCACACTTCTCTTTTGATTTACAACTTGAGTGACCATATATACCTTTCAGATTATCTTAGTCGGCTCAAATCACTGACCAATAATCAAACAAATACAATAGTCGGCTAGAAATAATTAAAATTAAAAACTAACAAATCTCTTTACTAGCCAACCCTGCTCGGTTAATACTGTTCAGAAAATAATTCCTGTGTTAACCGACTGAGCTCAGTTAATACAGCGAACTCCGTGACAACCCTTCAATCGCCGAGAGAACTCGGTAAGAGTTTCCATAGATGACCGAGTGAGCTCGGTGGAAACTGTCTTTGCCAAATTCCTTTGTTGACTGAGTGATCTCGGTTAACACTATCTGCCTCATTTTCTTCGATAACCGAGTGAGCTCGGTTAACACTTGTCTGCCTTATTTTCTTTGATGATCGAGTAAGATCGGTTAACACTTGTCTACCTTATTTTCTTTGATGACCGAGTAAGCTCGGTTAATACTGACTGATTCATTTTCTTCAATGACCAAGTGAGCTCGGTTGACACTATCTGCCTGTTTTTCTTCAATGACCGAGTGAGCTCGGTTGATACTGACTGCTTCATTTTCTTCAATGACCAAGTGAGCTCGGTTGACACTATCTACCTCATTTTCTTCGATGATCGAGTGAGCTCGGTTGACACTATAGCTGAGCTCGGCTAGCTGAGACTAATAACTGATATGACATTTGTGTGACATTAAGGACAACATTATCCAACAATCTCCCTCTTTGGCATTGATGGCAACACAACATGTCATAACAGAATGAAATCTTGAAATAAGTCCAACAAGATAATAGACTTCTCCCTCTTTTAATAGTCTCCCTCTTTTAAGGAACTTCATAGCAGATTTTTCAAATTTCAGAAGGATATGATAGTAGATCTCTCCCTCTTTGACAACACATGCCAAAGATAACAGAAGTAAAGTGAATTGCAATGTACCTTTAGTACTGATTCATATGCAATGATTTCTGATTAAACTGCATCAACATATAGATCTTCAATCTTATATGCATTGATGCATCACTAAAACTTATTTTAGTGAACTTCAGATAGGGGAATGACCCCTAACTTACCTCTAAGATACAAAAATGCATCCTTAGATAAGGGCTTTGTGAATATATCGGTAATTTGTTCCTTTGTGTGAACATATTCCAATCTGATCTCCTTGTCTTGCACCAATTCTCTGACAAAATGATATTTGATTGCAATATGCTTGGTCTTGGAATGCATCACTGGATTCTTGGATATGTTGATTGCACTAGTATTGTCACAAAACATAACAACTGGTTCTTTGATTTCCATCTTCATTCCTTGTAATAACTACTTAAACCAAACAATGTTGGAACAGTTTAGTGTTGCAGTAACATACTTTGCCTCTGTTGTAGATTGGGATGTATAATTTTGCTTTTTGCTTGTCCAAGAAACCAATCTCTTTCCAAGAAAGAATGCTCCTCCACTTGTGTTTTTTCTGTCATCAAGATTCCCTGCCCAATCAGCATCAGTAAAAACTTTCAAATCCAAATTACCTCCAAATTTGTACCATAGTCCATAATCTTCAGTTCCTTTCAAATATCTCATTATTCTCTTGATTGCCATTAGGTGAGTTTCTCTTGGTTTTGCTGAAAATCTTGCAACAATACCAACTGCAAGAGCAATATCTGGCCTGGTATGAACTACACACTACAACTTTCCAATCATAGATCTATACAATGTTTGATCTACTTCTTTGGATTCATCATCTTTGGTAAGTTTCAATCCAGTACACATAGGAGTTCCAACAGGTTTACAGTCCTCCATACCAAAATTTTTCAATATCTCCTTGATGTATTTTGATTGAGTAATGAAGATGCCATTCTTATTTTGTTGTATTTGAAGACCAACAAAGAATTTTATTTCACCAAACATAGAAATTTCAAATTCCTTGTTCATTTGTTCTAAAAATTCTTTGCAAAGATCATCATTCCCTGTGAAAACAGTATCATCTACAAATATTTCTGCCAAGACAATCTTATTATCTGGTCCTTCCTTTATATACAAGCTACTATTATCATTAGTTCTTTGAAAACCAATCTGAATAAGATAGTTATGCAATCTTTCATACCATGCTCTAGGGGCTTGTTTCAGACCATACAGTGCCTTGTGTAATTTGCAGACCATGTTCCTTTTATCTGGATCAACAAAACCTTCAGGTTGTTCAATGTAAACCTCTTCATCCAGTATTCCATTGAGGAATGCTGACTTGACATCCATCTGATAAACTTTGAATCCTTTGTGAGTAGCATATGCAAGTAAGGTTCTGACTCCTTCCAATCTTGCAACAGGAGCAAAAGTTTCCCCATAATCTATGTCTTCTTCTTCAGAGTATCCTTTACATACCAATCTAGCTTTGTTTCTGGATACCTTACCATCTTCAGTCAACTTGTTTCTAAATACCCACTTGGTTCCAATTATATTTTTATCTTTAGGCCCGGGTACAAGAGTCCATGTCTTGTTCTTCTCTATCTGTTCTATTTCTTCATTCATTGCCTCAATCCAACTATCATTTGCCAATGCATCTTTAATACTTCTAGGTTCAAAATCAGCAAGTAAACAAGTATTTTTCAACTTACTTCTTGTCAAGGCTCCTTCAGATTTGTCTCCAATGATCTGATCTGGTGTATGATGTCTTCTGACATATTTAGCTAATATAGGTTCTTTACCTCTTGAATGAGTTTCATTGATATCTTCTTGTGCTTCAATTTCATGTTCAGGTTGTTCTAGCTTGGTTGCTTCAGACTCGGTAGATACTTGCTTGGTAGTGTCTGAATGTTGCTATGGCTCGGTTTGAACTATTTGCAACTTGGTTACTGAAGACTCAGGAGTTGAGGATTCTTGAGTGAACAGTATACATGGTATAGTATCTGGTTCAATGTAAACAAATCTCTTGTAGTCTTCAGGTATCTTTTTGCTTTCTTCTTCTGATTTTTTTGCAAACTCATCAACTTTCACATGTGCACTTTCTATAACTTTGTGAGTGGATAGATTTAAACATCTATATGCTTTGCTTTTGCAAGAATATCCCAAAAATATTCCTTCATCACCTTTTACATCAAATTTTCCTTTTCTAGATTCTTTCAAAATATAACATTTGCTTCCAAATACTTTCAGATAACTTACATTGGGTTTGTAGCCATACATAATTCATAGGGAGTCTTGAATGAGTCCTTCTTCAACTATACTCGATTTAAGGTATGAACTGCAGTGCTGATAGCTTCCTTCTAGTATTTGATAGCAATATTTTTTTCTATCATCAGGGTTCTTGCACAATCCATAATAGATTTGTTTCTTCTTTCAGCTATTCCATTTTGTTCTCGAGTTCCTAGTGCTAAAACCTATCTTTTAATACCTCTTTCAATGTAGAAGTTATTGAATTCATGTGAAATGAATTCACCACCTCTGTCTGACCTTAAACATTTCAGCCTTTTCCCTGCTTCTTTTTCTACTCTTGCCAAATACCATTTGAATTTCTCAAATGCTTCTGATTTATTCCTTAGATACATGATAGTCATCATTCTTGAATAGTCATCAACAAAAAGAATGAAAAACTTTTCTCCAGTATAGCTTTCTATTCCAATGGGTCCACATAAATCAATATGCACAATTTCTAATATATCTTCAGACTGATAGTTTTTACCTTTAAAACTAGTCTTTCCCATTTTACCAATTTGACAATTCTTGCATAGACCAACCTCAGGTTTCTTAATGTTAGGAATGCCTCTTACTTTCTTGAATTTTCTTATTTTTACCAAATTATCAAAATTGACATGACATAACCTTTTATGCCATAACCAACTCTTTTCAATTTGAGCAATAAAACATGAGCATTTACCAAGTTCTAGATAGAACAAGTTACCTTTAGTTTGGGTGCTAGATCCTATCAGTTTTTCTTGCTCATTCAATAGTCTTGCCTTTCCATGCATGAATTCCACCTTGAATCTAGTATTTAGTAACTATGCAACACTTAGCAAATTATGTTTGAGACTTTCAACCCAATAGGCATTATTACATATAAGTTCTTTGGATAGACAGATTCTTCCTCTTCCTTTTATGAAATGAGGTTCATTATTACCAAACCTTACACTGCCACCATCATAGTCTTCAAACTGATCAAACTTAGTTTTATCACCAGTCATATGATGTGAGCAACCGCTGTCTATAATTCATGCATCATTCTTACTTACATGAGAGATAAGAGCCATTTTATCTTCATCATCACTATCAGAGTCATCTTTAATAGCAATATAAACAATTTCATCCTCACTATTATCAGAATCCTTAAAATTTTTAGCCATGAAACATGATTTCTTACCTTTGTTCTTGGATGATTTAAAGTCTTTCTTTTCATCATTGTTTTGCTTGTTTGGGCACCTTGCTGCAATATGACCAATTTCATCACAAGAAAAACAGATTAGAGGAACTTTACCTTTGTATTTTCCTCTGCCTCTAGAATATTTCCTTGCTAGTAGAGCTTCAATCACTTCGAGATCACTGTTTGAACTTTGGCTTGATTCGTTTTCACTTTCTGACTGTGATTCTATCTTCTTTCTTTTTTTCTCTTTGAGTGAGAGCTTGGCTTGAAATGTTAATTCAATGTTTTTGGAGGCTGGAACATAGTTGTCAAAGTTATCTAGTTCAAATGCAGTTAGTCTTCCGACTATGGCCTCAAGATTTATCTTATGATTTGCTTCACACCTTCTTTCCTGAATTGCAGAGACTCTGATTGCATAAATGGGAAGCAAGGTTCTGAGAACTTTGCTTACAACTGTTTCTCCTTTGATGTCACCTCCAACTGCCCTGATTGCACTTACACATGCTTTAACTCTTTCAACATACTTTGCAATGTTTTCATCTTCTCTCATCCTCATTTTGTAGTGCCTACCCCTAGTTCACATTTTTCTAACATTGTCGAACTCTTTATAGAGCTAGTTTCATGTTGATGGTTAGTTACATTATTATGAGATTATCAGATATTGTGCTATAGATTCAGTTGATATGTGATGAGATTACTTAGACTCTACATTTCATGTATGTATGATGATTATTTTTAGTGTTCATAATTATTGATGATGATCATTACATTGCTTTCAGTTATTAATGATGATTAGTAAGATGATTTATTATCATATGTATTTTGTTATGGATACTTACCCCATACTTGCATGTGTATGGTGTGTGTGTTTGCTTTGCGTGTTTGCTTTTGTATGACATGTTTGATGTGGTTAAGGAAGGGAGTCGTAGTCACCTGCTAGTCAGAATCTACACGATGCACCACTTCCTGCCATTGTCTATTTAGTTTAGTATATTTGTGCTTGTACATGCATGGTTTTTATGCAGGTTGCAGGTAGCGGGTATCGACTTCCCTGAATTGTCAGGATGAGCGTACCCTATCACATCATCTCAATGATAAGAGAGGGGAGATAAATTCTCAAGTCCAAATCCCAACCCTTTTAAGCCATTTGTTCTAATTGGAATATTAGGATAAGTTTCTGAGTTGAGTACCCTCCGAATGCGTTAGATGACATAATTCGTGATATTAAGCCTTGGTTTAATTTTGTATGTATTTTGGCTATGATGAGTTTTCATATTTTTACCTTGTGAGTCTTTGATGTATTTTCTATTAATTAAGCCTAATTAAAAAGATTTAATTAATGGTTTAATTAAATAAAAAATTAATATGGTATTTTAATATTTATTTTATTTAATTAATTGAGAAATTAATTAAATAAAATAATTAAATTTAAAAATAAAAGTTTAAAGTTTAAATTTGGAATCTGGCAATATTTATTTTAATAATAATATATTTGGAGTTCATTTTTAAATAAATGACTAAATAATATTATTATTAAAGCTAATAAATATTTTAGCAATTAAGTTTTGGAAATGAAATTTAAAAGTGTAAAATATATTTTAAATTATTAAAAGATTCTAGATTTCATGTGATTAAAATATAAATATATTAAGATTGAAAAGTGGAATTATTAAAGCTAGTGCATGAGACTTAATAAATACATTAAATTAAATTGGGAAGAGTAAATTAAATATTAAATTAATTATTGTGCATTATTTTAATATTTTCTCACATAGGAGTTGGCAAATTCTCGAGAGTTGTCATGTAGACAACACAGGAGTTTGCACTCTATGAATGCACAAGTTGTCTACACTTAGAAGTTAGCATTTTATTTGTCATGCTTATCTTCTAGTTGTTCTAGAGACACTCTAGATGCATCTTAGAGGCCTTTAAATTGAGGCTCTCCTAGTGTGTTTGGAGAAGCTGAAGTAGAAGCTGATTGGAAGCTACAAACTACAAGCCTTTATGGAAGCTTCAAAGCTTACATGCATTGGAGAAGCTCATATGCTCATATGTCTCTACATGTTTCTATGTTTCTTCTAGCACTTCTAGTCACTTGGAGGATTCGATTGGCTAGATCTTGGAGGAATTGCGAATGATAGAGAAGGAAGGGATTTTCTATGGACTTCTGAGGCATGGCGGATTAGCATCAGTGTCCAGGTGCACTCGTGATAATCTCATACTCTATTTGCACTATTTCTCTTCCTGTCTTCATCATGTTTGTTATATGTATCTGAATACTCTCTGTGATTAAATCTATAATTGAAATAGGAATCTAGATATGCTATTTGGTTGAGAAGAAAACAATAGAAAAACCCTAGATTCAATTAAGGAAGAAATTAGATCTAAACGGATTTGGGTTCGAATTAGAATCAAATTGAAATAGATTTGAAAATGGTTTCAAGATTTATGGCCAAATCTATTAGTGAAATTATTGGATAAATTTAGAGAACAATTATCTTTTAAGAGAAAATTCTTAATTAATCACAAATTGTCCTGTCGCTGCCCCTTGGATAGACCCGAATTCAGTTATTCATAACTTTTTATTGGGATTGAATTTATTCAATCGCTCTGGAAAGAATTGGCGCAACTTGGCCCTCTCCAAAATATTTAAATTTCAGCCCGATCCAATAGTTCATTAGGGAGATATGGCCATCGTACTGGGACTGTTTTATTCAATGACAGATATTTCTCCATTTCCCATAACCAAGAGTTCTTTATGCTTAAACTTCACAAAAATAATATATCAAAGCATGGAATGAATTAAAGATATTATTGTAATCTTTCTTTATTAGAATCTTATTAATATGCATTAGTTTTATATGATTTATTATCTAATCTAATTAAATTAAATTTAATTAAGATTAGTTACTAGTAGGAGAAGTGTAATTAATTATTAGTCAATCTAAGTAAATAGATTTTAAATGAGAGAAAATTAAAAGAAAAGAGATTTTAATATAGTTTATATAGTGAACTTTTTATAATGTATATTAAATGCTATTTAATATATATTAAACAATTTTAGAGTTGTTTAATGAAGATGATAATGTTCAGAATTTGAAGATTATTCATGTTAAAATCTACAATGAGTCTTATTGGTTTGTGATAGGGATCTTTTTCAAACAACGTTTATATAGACAAAATATTATTAGAACAATTAGAAAATGGAGTCTAATGGTTGATTTTAATATTGATTAAATAATTGTAAGATGATAATTTATATTATGTTGATTTAAATTTAGAAACTCTGAATGATATTGGATTAAGACTGAATTATTATGTTATTGGTTAATATGTTTGAATACCTTAATGAAGTTAAGAGTTAGCCAAATATTAACTAATGATTTTATGGAAGGATTCTATAGATCGATTATTTATAGTTTGAAGAGTTTATTATTTATTAATGTTTGTAAGGACTAACAGACTATTAATAAATAATGGTATAAATGTTTTAAGTAGTTATTAATTGGATTATAAACCAACGTACATAGGGAAAAACTATTTTGGGATTCTATTATAACTTGTATTAATGGGTACTTTGTTGAAGAATGATGAATTTGACTATTATTAATAAGATTCTCAATATAGCTTGCTATTAAATAATAAAAAATCATTATTGAACATTAGAGATTTGAATTATAGTTGACTTTTAACTTACAAAATTATAGTTAGTTATTAGTCAACTGATATTAATTGGAACGTTGCCATGGATATGTAATTATTAATTAAATTAATTAGATTTAATTAAATTTAATTAATAATTAAGTTATGTAATAAAGTTTTAATTGATATACTAATATCGATTCTTCTAACGAGGTTGTGAAGTATTTACATTGAAATTGATAAGTCTTATTCTAATGACGTGAATAATAACCTTAGATGTTTTAATGGTGAGACTTAGTAATATTGAATTGGAAACTATAGGTTGTTAATAGGTCATGGATTGTGTACCTATGTTAATTGATTGATTTAATTGATCATTTTAATTAAGTTATAATATTCTTATTCAAAGATTGATAATTGGCTTTCTTATATGATAATGAATAATGATCTTTTGATAATGTTGAAATGTAGTCAATTAGTAATATGGATCTTAGTCAAATAAAGAGAACAATTTAATTAAAGGTCAATGATGATCAGTTTAGTGAATATTTATCCTTAAGTTATTCTTAGAATGTAATTCTTAATAATGGAAGGATAATGTTATCAGGGAAAATGGGTTGACTTGTAGGTCAAAAGATGAAACTTAAGACACTTGAAAGTATACTTGCAAATAGAAATCTAGAAACCTCTACACTTGATTCAACTATGTAATATAGCAAAACCAAAACATGTGTTTGCATCGTGTATTCTATATGCTTCTTGTTTTGGGTTTTGGGTTGACTAGTGATGACTAGTCTTAGGTTGTTACCAGAGGCTCGGGGGTTATGAGATGTGTTGGCATGTTGATTTTATTTGGTCTCGATCTTTATAAACCCAACCATGGTTATGTGATCGTATACTCTATGAAATGTTTGTACTTGTTCATCAGTTCTCATGTGTGAAGCTAAGATGTATGTGTTTGAGACACCTGAGCTAATCATTTTTGAGTCATTGATCAGTTATCCTTGGTTTATTTTCTAGTCACCATGATGGGACTAAAATGTGGATTTATTTATTGATGATGTCATGTTGTGACATGTTTGACTCAACCATTTTGGAGTCTTCGATCAGTATGATTTTGAGATATTCTTGGTTGCTTGTTGAGAACCAAAGGATATGATGATTTATTTTGAGATATATTTTGGTTATTGAGAACCAATGGATACTTATGATTATCAGTGATGCCTTCAGTTGCCAATAGAGAACTGTTGTGGTCATGATTTTCTATGGATGTTTTTCCAGATGCTCATAGAGATTTGATGATTCTTATCTTAGAGATTTGATGATTCTTCTTATGGATATTTGATGCTTATATTGTGGATATTTGATGATTCTTTTTATGGATTATCTTTTGGATTTCTTTATAGTCGCTTGTACAGGACTATGGTGATTATGATTCCATGAGCATTAGGGTAGGTAATCTACTTGTAGTGTCGAGAAGTGGCTTGCAATGGGGGTCGGGGCCCTAAGTGGCTGCCAGGGTAACTCTTTGTAAGTTTGGTTAATAAGTGATAATATTTACACACTAAATGTGGATTAAATGAACCTAAAAAGATAATTGTTTTGGTTCTCGCTCATGCCTTGAGCACTTGTACAGGCTAGGATGGGAGTAGTGAGAACGCATGATTGCGACCGTGCATTCCATAGTATGCCTCGTCAGTATGAGAGGATACTATTGGCCGCATGAGATCAGTATGGACCCGTGGAGTTTAGCTAACTGCCAGGGTAACTTGTATGTGATAAATGAGATGACACTTTCCCGCTTGCAGAGTAGGTTTCCTACATGTCATTGTTGTGTCTTTGGGAATTAGATGTCAGTTTTGTGTGATGGAACCTTTGAGTAGTATACTTTTTAGGATTCCTAGATTTATAGATATTTGTGTTATGTGATAGCCTGTTTGGGACTTGAGATTATCTCCTCGGCATGGTGGGAGTGGACCACTTAGGTTCCACACGGTCGGGTGGTAGTGTATTTTCCACTCTTATCATTTGAGATCCATCCGAGACACCGTGGCTGATGCTTTCTTGGTTGGTATTTATCTTCATTATGTTCTTGGATCATTATGATTGATGATATACCTTATAATGGATATATTTCCTGGTATGTTTCTTATATTGATGATTTGCATATGTTAGATGATGGTATCCTATGCTTTACTTTGTATGTTAGTAGGATGTTTTAGGAGTGACATTCCTACTATGTTAATACCGATGATCTCTTCGGTGCTTTGAAATGTTATGCACAGAGGGATGGCTAGGATCCATGATGGTCTAATGATGCTATTTACGATTGGGAGGAACTGTGCACTTAGTTTATTATGTTTGTGATTTATGGTTATCTCTTATGATGGATGTTTATATCTTTATGATGATGGTGTATCATGTATGAAATGTGGTTTCATTTATGTTATTGCATCATGGATTAATATTGGATGATGATGTACTTTATTTACATGGATGTTTATTCTTTTAAGCTTTTCATACCTTGTAACATGTATAGTGGATGATTGAGCAATCTAAAATGTACACTTGTATATGGTTTAAGAACATTGGATGTATCCTTGTTATTTCATTGTTAAGGATGTAATGTTAGATGAATAGTTAGTTTAGATGTAATTTAACGTTAAGGGATCTTTAAAGAATGTAACTGTTATGTTATGTTATATTTACTTTCATTTGAATTGTTACTATTGCTTCCGCTATCATGTAAATGTTATGAATGGTTTATCTTTCGTGTTTTAAAAAAAAATTGTTTGGTAAACTTAGTAAAATTCTTTGGATTCCTTGGCGGGGCATTACACATTTGATCAAATTGTCCTCTTAGACTTTTTTCTTTTGCTCTTCTCACATTATCATCTCCTCCATAGATCTCTTTTAGCTTGTTCCACATGTTAAAGGCAGTTTTGTAGTCCTTAATGTCATCAAATTCTTCATAGCTGAGAGTAGATGCTATGTCTATCATCATATTGTTGTGAGTCTTCTTTTCAGCAATATCATTAATTGACAATGTGCCAGAAGGTTCTTCATATTCTTCTTTAAGGTATTTCAGTCTAGTATCACCAACAGTAGCCAGATGAAGTTTCATCAATCCTTGCCATGCTGAGAAGTTATCTCTGTTAAGTTTTGGAATTTCTCTTTTGTAAGACATCTTGATCTTTGGCTTAGAACCTTGAAATCTTTTCCTGCAAGCACCAAAAGCTCTGATACCGATTGTTGGAAATGAGAATGGAGTAACTAAGAGGGGGAGGGGGTGAATCAGTTACCACAAAAACATTTCACAGTCCCTTAGATGTCTAAAAGCTTGATCTTAGTTACAAATTACTGAAACTTGATAATGCAGCAAATAATAATTATTATTAAGAACTGATAACCAAAAACAATTCAGCAATCATGAACACTAGAGACACCAGATTTAACGTGGAAACTCAATATGGAAAAAACCACCAATGTAACTAGTTACTATTTTTCACTCTTCTGAAGTGAGCCCTGTTAGGAGCCAACCCTGTTAAAGGTTACAAAACACACTGTTAGGTGTGACCCTGTTAGAGGATTTAATCATCCTGTTAGGAGTGGCCTTGCTAGAGGTCTTTAGAACAATTCAACTGAATTGCTTCCTTGTTAGAGGATTTATAGAATGGCTGTTAAACCAACTCTATTAAGAGATTTTGAGTTCACTGTTACAATGGTTAGAAATCAACAATGAAGTGATCTGATACAATATGCAACTTATCTTTGCTGATTACAGATCTCTGTTATTCTTGACCGAATCCTTACTGATCAAATACAACTTTTCAGCTCCTTCAACGCATCTGATCCTTCATCAGACTTTTCTCAACATTCGCCTTTTCATTTCACACTATAATGCACCTTCATAACTTTTTCACACTTCTCTTTTGATTTACAACTTGAGTGACCATATATACCTTTCAGATTATCTTAGTCGGCTCAAATCACTGACCAATAATCAAACAAATACAATAGTCGGCTAGAAATAATTAAAATTGCAAACTAAAAAATCCCTTACTGGCCGACCCTGCTCAGTTAATACTATTCAAAAAATAATTCCTATGTTAACCGACTGAGCTCGATTAATACAGTGAACTCCGTGACAACCCTTCAATCGTCGGGAGAACTCAGTAAGTACTGAGTTTCCATAGATGACCAAGTGAGCTCGGTGGAAACTGTCTTTGTCAAATTCCTTTGTTGACCGAGTGATCTCGGTTAACACTGTCTGCCTCATTTTCTTCAATAACCAAGTGAGCTCGGTTAACACTTGTCTACCTTATTTTCTTTGATGACCGAGTAAGCTCGGTTAACACTGACTGCTTCATTTTCTTCGATGACCAAGTGAGCTCGGTTGACACTATCTGCCTCATTTTCTTCGATGACCAAGTGAGCTCAGTTGATACTGACTGCTTCATTTTCTTCGATGACCGAGTGAGCTCGGTTGACACTATCTGCCTCATTTTTTTCGATGACCGAGTGAGCTCAATTGACACTGTAGCTGAGCTCGGTTAGCTGAGACTAATAACTGATATGACATTTGTGTGACATTAAAGACAACATTATCCAATAGGCACCTATTATCAACAAACAAAAATTGACCACAATAGTGTTCAATTTGTTGAATAAATGTTTGGCCAAAAATTTTTGCATCACAACCACTTGGTTGTAGCCACAAAGATTCAGTTTGACATTGTGCCAAAAAAGGATGTAGCAAACCAAAGTGGAGGTTAGATATCAAGGAGCGTGAAAAGTTGTTGGAGATTATTAAAGATAGAGAAGATCCCAACCACATGTATCAACAACTATCTAATTGATAGATAGGTTTAATGATTCATAAAAATATTTCAAATTTAAATATACATAAATTGATTTTTTTGTTTACATTGTTGTAAGTGTTATTTCAATATTTATACATGTTTTTGGTTTTACATTGCTTTAAGTTTCTAAAACTAATAATGTAATTATTTCTATTTAGATTTACATTTTCTATGCACTTGTATAACACACCTAGAAATTTATGTAAGACATATTTTCATTACTTTATAGAACACATAAATTTCTTACACATTAACAATTATCTAAAAAATAATATATAGATATTTCAAAAACATGTTTCCACATTTACATAAAAGATATATATTAAATGTAAATATCAAATATATCAACTACTTATAAACATGGTCGTATAATTCATGAAAATATCATATATGTCAACTATAAATGTAAATGGTCACATAACTCATGAAAATATCAAATATGTCAACTATAAATGTAAATGGTCACATAACTCATGAAAATATCAAATATGTCAACTATAAATGTAAGTGGTCACATAACTCATGAAAATAGCATATATGTATACTATAAATGCAAATGGTCAAATAACTCGTGCAAATATGAAATGTGTCAAATATGAGCATGATGTAAATATAAAATGTCCCATGCCTATAAATATAAATGAAATCATCATAAATCAATATCAAACATCTAAAATATATGAGCCAAACTTGTGTATATGACATATATGAATATCAAACATGATCATGTCCCGCTCCATGATGTGATCGACTGACTTGTTATCTTGAGCCATGTGTCCAATATAAGAACAAATGTTTCATGACCATGTTTATAAATTCAATAAATAATAACAAGCATACAATTAAATTTACTTTTGATTGAGGATGACTAGGGTTGACAGCTATCTCTCCATCTCCACCCTCAGGAGCTGTAGATGTTGTTTATATGCAATAGAAGAAACAAATATGTCACAAGTTATACTTTACTAAATTGAATTTAATTTTATATTTAAAATAAATAGAAGATTTTTGGGTGAGCCCAAATAGTGGGTGCTACTTTTGTGGTACGAAAAAAATTAGCTATGCTAAAAAAAAATCAAAATTTAGGGGTTCATGTGAACCCTATGGCTCGCATGAGCCCATAAACTATGTTCACATGAACCCTATTTCAATATATGCTCATGTGGACATAATTTATGGGTTCTTGTGAACACTAGGGTCCACACGAATGTCTAAAATCATTATTTTTGCCTTGCAATTGATATCTTTTTCAACAAACATGTTCATGCAAGAAAAAATTCACATGAACATGGGGTATATGTTTGCGTGAACATAGTGTTCGCACGAACATGTTTTTAAAAAAAATCCTTTGTTCTTTTTCAAAAAATAAAAGAAACTAAAATGGCCTTTTGACCCTGGATATTGGGATCAAATGATCTCATACTATAAATCTAAAAGTATCAATTTGTGTTATTCGAAACAAGCTTTCCAATGACTATAATTTTAATAAGTATTATATTCATTAAGACTTTCAAATATGGGTTTAACTCATTATAGGTTGATTAATGATTGAACATTGACTAACTTCAACAGTTCAGGAAAAATTGTAAATTAGGTCAATTTTTTTTTGAAAAATCTCTAGGGAATGGGTTATTGAGTTATCTTTCTATTTTGAAAAAAAGAAAATTTGATTTATGATACATTGAGTTCAAGTTATTCTTGTCAAAATGAATGTATGTCTGAAATACAATTGATGTCACTTTAAAACTTCATAAACTATATAATATGCAACCAAATTGAATCAAACCAAATGTATCCTCTAGATATAAATGTTAAAAATATAAAATCAAAAGAATTACCTCATTATTATTTGTAGAAAAAAATTTATTCTTGTCAAAATGAGTGTCACTCTTTAAAACTATTGATTGTTCATATGTACCACTTTTTGGGGGAGAACAATTTATTTACTTAAATATTGATTTTTCATATGTACCATGTGTATCATCTGTCACTCTATCTCTAAGTGCAGCTAACTCCAAACATTTTGGCATTACCAAAAGGTTTCGAGCAATCAATACTCATTTATTAACAAGTGCACGAGTATTTGGGTGTCTCAATTTACCTAAGAACATACCTTGACCCTTCCAAGCATGCCCAAGGATATCAATGTAATCAACATCTCAATGTAGATGAAATTATACAAATAATTGTTTGTAGAAATATAAGGGGAACTCATCCTTTTGGGGCCACATGTGATGTGCAACCAACCAATGAGGATATATGAAAGGTGCCACCAATGGATCACTACACCTCGTAGCACAGTACCCTCTGACCTTTTTGAAAGGCCAGTAATATGGAAACATTTTCTTCAAACTCTCCACTAAAAACATCTCATCTATCTCCCTCCTTCTCGAACCACCACTAACACTATGGGATAACTCCTTCAAAACTAACACTATCATTAGGGTTAAGACCATTGACAGTGTGCATCATACTAATCAACTCATATCTAATCGTAGTCCACTTATCCCTATGTTGTATGGTAGGTGAAGATTATAAGCTCTAATCAAAAGCATCAATGTGCTCTATAAGCGTTGAATAGTCTCAATGAACAATGTCTCCCTATCCTGGGTACTAGTAGTGGATCTATGCAATGAGCCATTATGGGGATGACCATGTACACTAGACTCTCTAGAATCACTACCCCCAGATGCCATAATGATGAAATATATAAATAAACAAAATAAGATAGCCAATAATGGATATCTGCACATGCATATATATACATATGTATTTATATATATACAGATTATTATATAAACTAGTTAAATCAAAACACACTAAATGAATCTTGCTAAAGAAACCTACTATACAACATATAAAGAAATGTTAACTACATTACATTTTGATTTTAGTGATAGGTACAAATCAAATTTAGATAACAATTTTAGGGATTATGGGGTTAGAGAGTGGTTTGGGGTTTAGGAGATTGAGAGTAGTTTAGGGTTTAGAGAGATGGGGTTTATGAGTTAGAGAGTGGTTTAGGGTTTACAGAGATGGGGTTTAGGAGTTAAGGAATGACTTAGGATTTAGAGATATGGGGTTTAGGGGTTAGAGAGTGGTTTAGGGTTTATATAGATGGGGTTTAGGAGTAGGAGAGATGAGGTTATGTAAGAGACAGAGAGGAGGTTAGGGTTGGGAGAGATGAAGTTATGTTAGGGATTGTGGGGTTAGAGACTGGTTTAGGGTTTAGAGAGATGGGGTTTAGTAGCTAGAGAGAGATAGAAGATTAAAAGTTTGAGATATATATATATAGATAGAGAAAGAGAGGAGTTTAGGGTTGGAAGAGATGAAGTTATGTAAGTTAGAGAGAGAGAGAGAGAGAGAGTTTTAAGGTTTAGGAGTTAGAGAGAGATAGAGTGTTAAAAGTTTGACATCTAGAGAGAGGAGATAGGGTTGGGAGAGATGAGGTTGTGTGTGCGTGTGTGTGTGTGTGTGTGTGAGAGAGAGAGAGAGAGAGATGAGATGGGAAAGATAAAGTTATGTCAGGGATTATGGGGTTAGAGAGTGGTTTAGGGTTTAGAGAGATGGGGTTTATGATTTAGACAGTAGTTTAGGGTTTATAGAGATGGGGTTTAGGAGTAAGAGAGAGATAGAGGGTTATAATTTTGAGATCTAGAGAAAGGAGGTTAGAATTGGGAGAGATGAGGTTATGTAAGAAAGAGATGAAGTTATGAGAGAGAGAGAGAGAGACATGAGATGGGAGAGATGAAGTTATGTTAGGGATTATGGGATTAGAGAGCAATTTAGGGTTTAGAGAGATTGGGTTTAGGAGTTAGAGAGAGATAGAGGGTTAAAAATTTGAGATCTAGAGAGAGGAGTTTAGGGTTGGGAGAGATGAAGTTATGTAAGTTAGAGAGAGAAAGAGAGAAAGGGAGCTTTATGTTTTATGGAGTTAGAGAGTGGTTTAGGGTGTAGAGAGATGGGGTTTAGGAGTTAGAGAGAGATAAGAGTCTTAAAAGTTTGAGATCTAGAGAGAGAGAGGAGGTTAGGGTTGGGAGATATGAGGTTATGTAAGAGAGATGAAGTTATGTAAGAGAGAGAGAGATGAGATGAGAGATGAGATTCTCTAATACAAATTGTTGGTATGTTTGTCATTGTGCCAAAATCTTGAGCTATCAACAAACATCACAAGCACCAGACTTACCCAGATCCAAGAGAGATAGTTAAGCCATGTCGTAAACCCCAAAGGAGGTGCTGACCACCAAGTCAACAATCTCCCCCTCCACACCAACTAAGGGTTCCACACCGATGAGATGAAGGAGACCTCCTGAGATTTGAACTCATGACCCAAAGCTCTGATACCAACTTCCACCTATATATCCATGTGTACCTATATATGTATATCCATCATGTAGACATCTTCATCTTCATTTTTCTCCCCCTTTGACATCTATAACAAAGAAGATATACCCTAGTTTTTAGTGTAACAAAAAGATAAGCAAGATATGCTCCTCTTGAAACTTATCACTCATTTATGAACTTACACAAGAGAAGAGAGGGATAAAACCCCCTTATAAACCAATCTAGCCTTGTTCCTTGATATCTTTCCATTTTCATCAAGTTTATTTCCAAAGATCCATTTAGCACCTATTACATTTTTATCTTCATGTCTGGCCACTAATTCCCAAGTTTTATTGTTTTCAATTTGACCTAGTTCCTCTTTCATAGCATTAACCCAAAGCTCATCCACACTATCATCTTTATATGATTTATGTTCAATTTGAAATAAAAAAAACAAAGATTAGCACATTCACTAGATGCAATTCTTGCACTTGTTTAAATACTTGCATGTTTAGGGTTTAGAGAGATGGGGTTTAAGAGTTAGAGAGTGGCTAAGAGTTTAGAGAGATGGGGTTTAGGAGTTAGAGAGAGGAAAAGGGTTAAAAGTTTGAGATCAAGAAGGAGATAGATGCGGTTAGGGTTGGGAGAGATGAAGTTATGTAAGTTAGAGAGAGAAGTTTAGGGATTATGGGGTTAGAGGGAGGTTTAGGGTTTAGAGAGATGGGATTTAGGAGTTAAAGAGAGATAAAGGGTTATAAGTTTGAGATCTACAGAGAGAGGGATAAAAGTTTAGGATTTAGGTCAACATATTTGGATTTAAGGTTTAATATAGGAGTTAGAGTCTAATTTGGTTTAGTGTGAGAGTTTTAGTTTGAGTTTGATTAGGTTTAGTGTTGTGGTTTAATTACATTCAATGTTAAGTTCTACTCCTGCCTTAATTTATAAGGTTCAATATTAAGGTTTCAATTAGAATTTATTTGTGTTCATAGCAAGAGGTAGAGTTTGATTTAGTTCAATCTAATGGTTTTTTTTACCATTTTGTAATCACCCAAAAATGGTCATCTAGACTATGAACTCCCTTTCTAGCATTTTTGCTTAATTTATCCATTGGTTATTTTTGATCAAATCTCCAAAAATAAATTTATTTGATTTTAACCTATACTTTAACCACTTTTTCCTAAGTTTGTACTTAATTAAAAGAACATGTCCCCCTTCTAATTAAATAAAATTTCTCACTTCCCACTTATCTTAAGTGTGCACACATGAAGTATTATTCCTATTTTAGAAATAAAAGAAAAGGCATTTTTTACTACACATGAATGCATAATTTTCTAGGTGGGAGGAATCTTCTATTTTAAAAATAACTTTAACTCTCGTCAACACATTTCAAACTCTCTCAAAAGTCAACCATTAATTGTTATTAGTTGAGATGCTTGTGCACATGGATTACTCAAGATGCATTCTCCTCCCTTGATTATTCCTCTTTTGCCTCTTAATCTCTAACGTCCCATTTTCTTTAAAAAGGAGGGATCTCTCCTCATTCAAAAAATCTTAGGCTCTCATGCTATTTTTATGCTATAGGTTTTCTTGGTGATTTTGGAGACTTGGAGCATTCTTGCATTTTTTCATTTTAGTTGAGCTCTTATTCAACTTACATTATGATATACTTTTTAGCTTAGTTTCATTTATTCTTTAACTTTTTTCTCTTTTTTAGATTGCATTTCATTTAGAATAGCTTGTATTTGCATTGCATTTTATTTTAAATTCTTGGATATTGGCACTCTTGCATCTACATTTTTAATCTCTCGTTCTATGGTGTGCCTTGCAAGGATTGCATAGTTTGGTTTATTTGAGAGCCACCATCTCATAGTCTTTGCAAGTCATAGATAGAAAGCTATAAGCTAGCTCATCAGACTCCCTCTTCCATGGGTTCCCTCAAGAATAATGGTTTATAGAAGTGTGATACTTTTATGTACACATTTTTGGCACCCACTATGGGGCTTGAATCAAGTTTCTAACTCTATTTTATTTCATTTATCATTCTTAGTTTTTCACAGCAGCATATTGGATCTAATCAAATGGTTTTGTAGAGTTCTCACTTTGGTTTTATGGCTAACCCATGTGTAGATTGGTTTGAAGGCCAAAACCCTAGGTTTATGAAGATTTGATCATATCTCCTAACCCACTTAGAATTTGGTTCTAAAATTGTTTTTGCAAGTTGACTATGTATTTGAGATGTCTTAGTCTAATTTTCAAATCAATTTGACTTGATTTGCATTAGTTATGAATTTTTCTTTGTTTTTCATAAAAAGTCATTTTTGGTCAGAAATCAATGATTTTTTCAAAAAACTTACATTTTCATAATTTCTTTGTGTTTTGAATTTTGAGTCCATATTAATGATCAAAAACTCAATTTGATAAATCTGGTCTATTTTGACAAAATGGTCCCTAGGGCACGAATGAAGAAATTTTTTTGAATTTCCTACATTTTTGGAAAGCTCTCTAGTTTTTAGTAGGGGTCTCTTCTTTTTATTTCTATTTTTGAATTTGAAATCATAGTAAACAAGTCTAATCTTGTTGACTAGGTCAAAAGTAAAGAGTAAAAATAAGAGCATTTGTGATTAGCTTGCACTTTCTTTGCATACACTTGGTTGGAAGGTAATTTGGATTTTTGAGGCAACTAACCACTTTTTGTTGCAGGTTTTACTTGATTTTTATGCCCTAACCTTGGTCTCTTTTCAGGGAGGTTCTCATTTCATTGCTAAAAAGAACACATTTCAAAGCTTCAAATGCACAAGGGCTACTAATACTTGTTTCCAGGGTTGTCCAATGCATAAAACCCAACTTTCTTGCTTTTTTTATTTCATGTGTGGCATCTACTAGCTGTTCATTTATTTTTTAAGCATATTAAAATTACAATCGGGATTCCTTGGTCATAGGAGAGTATACTCTTCACCCTTGTGATGAATCAAAAATCTTGACCCACCTTTGGATTTTGAAAGAAAGGGGGTAATTGGATCTTCTTGGCATGTTTGGGGGAAGCAATCAATATAGAAGAGTATGCTCTTCACCTTTGAGGTGAATTAGAAATCTTGACCCTTGAGAGTTGGCCCATTTTGTGGTAGTTAGGATCCTTTAGAGGACCTTCTCTTAGATAACCTGAGAGGAATGACCCAAGTGGGCACAAGAAAATTACCTAGCTCTTCCAACCCGCTATAAACTCAAGGCTATCAAGGACAAAAAACCTTGGTAGATGTAGTGTTTTTCTTTGCTTAGTTTGATTGCTTATGGGATTCTGACCATAAGGAGATCAATAGGCAAGAATGCTTAAGGTGCTCTTGTGGCTGTGAGGTCTATTACCCACCATAAGGTGGGTGTCCCTCAATTGGGTGCAAGAGAAACATTACGAACAAAAGCCCTTTCTAAACACCCCAGGTTAGTATCTACCTTATTTTTTTGCTCAACTTCTTAGAGTAGGGATCGATCCTAGTGGACTACCTAGATCACCCAAAGATTTACACTCACCATATGTATTCCTTTGGTTGTGCTTATGTAACTTCCATGACAAAGCCGATATCTCTTGTGGGCAACCACTTCGTGTGAGGCAAAGGAGCATCAAGCATGGGCCAAGTTGTTGAGTAATGACCCATGACTTTTAAGTAGATATTGCTTGATGTGTTCTCAAATGTGCTAGACCTATGGAAATCTTTTGAACATACACATGATGATAGTTCTAGAGCTTTCTTTTAAGACCTCACATATGCTTGTATCATGCAAGGTTTTTCTATCCCTTGCTTGATTGTTTGAAGAGTATTCCATGTGTCACTATCTTTCTTGGAAAGAAATTTCTTTTGAACATCAAACTTTCTATGCTGTCGACTATTGACAAACTTTATCAACCAAGTCAAAGCATCAAGTCTTAACATTTTTCTTGTGTTGCTTGCTAAGGGGAGTCTCATCATTTGATTTTTCTTTTCTATGTCTCTAGTGCTTGAATATGCTTAAAGTGAATCTTTGGTCTTAGTGCTCTTGGTCTTTCTATCTTCATGGTCTATGTCCACTTGCTAGTTATATTTTTTCTGAAATGATTACCTTGATTTCTTGACTACACTTTTATTTTGGGAAAGTTGTTCACTTGTCACCCTTCTTTCTCTATCTACTTGACTATTTAGGTTCTTGTCTAGATCTTGACTTGATTCACTACTGTTGTAAGTTTCTTAGACACTTTCTTGACATGTCACTTTACTTTATCTTTACTATTTTGGCAAGTGAACACTCTACCACTTTAGTTTGGACATCAAGTTATCTTGAGTCACCTTCTTACCTTCCTCTAGTCTCCTTCAGGCTTGATTATCTACCTAACACTATGGAATTCAAAATTTGTGC
Organism: Cupressus sempervirens; assembly: GCA_028749045.1. Classification (NCBI taxonomy): domain Eukaryota; kingdom Viridiplantae; phylum Streptophyta; class Pinopsida; order Cupressales; family Cupressaceae; genus Cupressus; species Cupressus sempervirens. The sequence continues at coordinate 502,791,759 of CM053786.1, forward strand.
TACCAAACCTCAACCAAATCTAGATGATCATGATATCCTCCATGCCACTAAAGAGTTTCAAGATCTATATGCTCAATACAAAGAACTAGAAGAGATAAATGATCTTTCTTACCATCATTTCTCTAAGCATATGATAGAAATGAATTCTAAAATTGAGAAAAGATTAGAGGAGAAGATTTCATTCTTAAATGAATCTCCCTTAAGACCTTTACATACACATGGTTCATCACTTCAAGGTCTACATATTCTACTCAAAGACATCAAATGTCTTCATCTTCTTGATCTAAAGACCTCCTTAGAGAGAAAGAAAGTGATACCTCCTTTGAGCCTATTCCAAGCTATCATGATGGACCTATCTTTGACCAAGACAATGATGAAGACATGGATACATACCATTCACTTTAAAAACATCAAAAGGACTCTAGAGATACTTTTGATAGAACTTTTTCTCCCTTGGAAGATTCTTATGATGAGACTTTGCAAAGACTTCTTGGCACCAAGCTCATCATGTTACCTAAGCCTAGCTCATATGGAAACCCATTCTTGGATATCTAATATGCTTACCATATACATAATGAGCATATTACTTCATATTGCATTGAGTTGAGACATGAAATCCAAGATCTTATTGATAATGGAATTATTGATACCTCTAATGACTCATGTCATGAGGATACTTTTCTTGAGAAATATCACATTAATGAACCTATGTCTAGTAATGGTTTTCTTGATTCCTCCACTTCTTCCAACACTCATACATCTCCCAATACTTCAAATATTTCCAACATTCCTCTATCAAATAAAGAACCTAATGTCTTTCATGTACACTATGTCTATCCTAAAGGGCTACCTCTAAAAGAAACTCAAGCTAACCTTCACTTGGCTACAAACCTTTTCCATGCTACTAAGCCTAAAGATCCAAGCACTAATCTATTTACTCTTCATTCTACCTTGTCCTTAGAAGTGGCTCCATGTCAATAGGACTCTCAAAAATAAAAGATATAAATGTCAAGAAAGATCAAGATCAAGCACCCTTTCATCTCCTTCAAAATTTCACCCCTTTGTATCCTATGTATTTTCCATCCCCCAAGTATGATGAAGATGCCACTTCCATTATCTCCCTTGAGCTTACTAAAAATTATGAGAAAAGTTCTCTTTCTATGCTATCCAAAGCTACTTATCAAGATCAAAGTGTCCCCTCATATTCTACTTCTCCATATCCACTTCAAAATTGTGCTCAAACTTCAAGTGTTCCTATTGAAAAAAATTTTCCTATCAAAGCTACTCATGAGTCTATTGATGGCTTTGACTATGTTGCTCACTCTAAAGATGTTGATATCCCTTTTCACTATCCATTTTCATATCCAAAGTCTATCCTTGGTCCTTATCCATCAAAGATAAATCCTTCAAACCTTCCATCTATATTGGTACCTTATGTTCCTTCATCTCTTACAGTTTCCACTCCTAGCTCTCCCATCATACCTCAAGATCAAGAAAGACACTCATCCTTGATGAATTTCCACCCATCTATCCATCTAAACTAGTCATATCTTCCTTTTTCATCCACAAATACCAAGTCTTCTGGAAGTGAGAATAAACATAAGAATCCATTGAAAAATGAAGATCTCTATGTCCCATCTAATAGACATGTGAATGCAAAGAAGAAATTCAAGAGACCGCAAAGGTCCACTATAAAAAATTTAAATCAAAGAAAATATGGGTTCCTAAACCATTATTGAAGAAATGTGTTTTGAAGTGTCTAAAGGAAAATCTAAATCTATATGGATTCCCAAGTCTCTCTTGAAAGACTTGAACACTGAAAAGAAATCAAAGTTGACATTCAAGCTTCCAAAGGTTTTCACTCCATCTTCTTCCAAAAATCTTCCTAAAAATAGTCTAAATCCTTCCACTTCACTCTTTTTCCAAATCCCTTCTACCACCTCATACATCTAAACCTCAAGCTATTACATCCATGATTCCTCCATCATTCCAATACCCTTCAAGGTGTGTGTCAATGTTGATCTTGCCCAATATTTCAGCTAGCCTCATGAAATCCTTTAAAACTTACGCTTGCTATCCATGCTCATTCATTTCTTTCAATACATGAACCCTTATCCTTCATATACGCCTACTATCATCTCATTTCCATCACCCTATGAACATCTTTGAGCATACCTTTCTATGGTCTTGGCTTATCATGACTTATCTTTCCTATAGGAGCACTATCTACATTCAAACAACTTGAGCTCTTTCTAAAAAATCAAAAATAAAAAAGATAAAAATAAAAAAATAAAAAAAGTTCCTTGGTGAAAACCACTTCTTATGGCACCTTAGTAGCAAAACTAAAGAGAAATAAATTCATTATGTGGTGAAAACCACTTCCTGTGGCACTTTGGATAAGTACCATGATGAAAACCTAGTAAATTGGCATCATGCATTATTCTTCCATCATCCATCTATCCCCTTTTCCATCTTCCTCTTTGATCTTGACATTGTTGAGCTATCCTTGCATATTGGCTATCTTATCCATGAGATTGTCTATTATGCTTTCTCATTCGTTCATATCCTTCATATCCAACTTTATTCTTATTTCTCTATCCCATCACTATCCTATCTATTTGACCCTTTGGTCTTGATCACAATAAATAAAACATTGTTCTCATAGGTCTCTTGATATGGCTACTCTTTTAGACTACATGCTTCATGCTATCTCACTTATTAGCTTCCATTACTTTTCCCATATGCTATCTCAATTAGCGGCTTCCATTGGTTATCCTATATTTTATCTTGCTCATTGCTTCAATTGCTATCCAAAAACTGATTCATTTGGCTATCTTTCCCTAGCTTGGGTACTCTTGAGGAGTCCATCCTTGAGGATCACTTTCACTCACTTCATATTCCTTGCCTATTCATCTCTATCTATCCACTAGCTTCCTACTCCATATTATACACCTTACTAGACATTGGGAGAAAATGATGTGATCTTGCTTGAGATCTAGTAATCTCTAAATCATTCTAAAAAATCCAAAAAAATCATATATGATGCTAAAAAAATCCTAAAAATAAAAAAAATGTCCTAAAAAAATGATCATCTTAGTGAAAACCTAGCAATAGGCACTTTGATGTATCACCAAAAAAATCAAAAAAATCAAAAATACAAAAAAAATCAAAAAAAGTCCTAAAAAAAATCTGCCAAGTGGTGAAAACCTAGAAATAGGCGTTGCTTGAGACCCTTGCACCTATGTCTATTAGTCTCAGTCACCCACTTCACAACACATTTCCTAGCTTAGGATTGTTTCTTTTCCTTGTCTTAGGGACATCACTACTTGGCTTATTTTGAGGTTTCCTTGTGCATTAGGGTTTCTTTGGCAACTCACACAATTTACAGTAGTTTCTAAACTTTTACCTTTAGAACAATTTCTAATGATTTCTAATCAAAATAAAATTAAAATATTTAAATTTTTTAATATTGTATCTAACTAATTTTCTATATTTAATAAAAAATTCTATTGTTTTCTAAAGTTTCAAAAGTTTCTAACAGTTCTAATATCTTTTAAATTTTCTAATATTTTCTATATAATTTTCTACTATTTTCTATAAATAATGTTTTACAATTAATCTAATTTCTCTAATAATGTCTAAACTATACTAAATTTCAATACTTTTTCTAAACTTTATCTAATATTATAGTGCTTGAAAATATAAATGTATAATAATTCATTTATTTTTTAAATGTTTAAAACTGTAAACATTAAAAACACACATTAGAAACCATATTTTTACCTAAGGAAACATAAAATAAAACTTAAAACATTTTTAAAATTTGGGAAAAATTGCTGACATGTCTGATCTCACCGAATGACTCTTGTAGCACTTCTTGCTCTGCAATTCCAGTAAACTCGTATGATGCAAATGACAAGCGGATTCATTTTTTTGTGGATTATATAATTTTACCTATTCTAGCTAGATTGAATTTGATCGGATATGGTTTGGCCAGATTCCTAAGGATGTGTACATGCCACTTGGCATATACTCAGTGCCACATGGTTTCAGCTAGATTTGGTCCCACCAGATCAATAAAGTTAGCCCCAAAGGTGACACAAATCTATGCTTTGACCCATCTTTGTTTATCATCAACCATTAGACCTTTTCAAGCATGTGACACCATCAAATTATTAGAACAAGCCGACAACAAGTCTCTCAAGAATTAGCTCAAATATTCCATGAATAATTTGTACTGCGAGTAAAAGAGCATCATGGAACACATTAAAAAAATTGAACGGATAAGGACCAAACTTCATCTATACAAGTAGCAAAATTTACAAACATATGAAATGTTGTTGGATTGATATACCAAAACAATGAATGTACCTAAAAAGAACTAGTAGAATATTAAGGCATATAGTTAGTGATTTGTGGATACATTGATTTTGTATAATTTTACACTAATTTCCATGATTTAAAACTTTTTAACCTATCCTTTATCATTAGATTCAAACTCTTGTCACGATGTGTAAGTTTTTTAGGCTTCACATGTCGGGCATAGTCCGTAAGGTTTCATTGCCTTTTTTTATTTTCTTTGACACGTTTAGTTTATATCTTTAACTATTGAAAATTAAAACCATTTGAGTTACTTGTCAAACAAATTAAGGAAGCATGACGCAATAGAAAACTAATAAAAATATGAATTTAATCATGAAGAATTATAAATACTACTTCTTAAAAAATCAAACCTTATTTATTTACCTACGTGTCCACAACCATTGTCCACATGTCATTGATGGTATGTGTCATCCAATAGATTGTGCAACATGCATATTATTTATCTCCACAACTTTATTGTTTGTTAGTATTATTAAGATAAGATGGCTTCTTTTCTTTCTGTTTGAAATTATATGTCCCTAACTTACATTGATGTCTATAATTTTTTCCTAGCTTCTAACCAATGGTGTTCACTTGGCTTCAATGTTCACTTGTCTATATTCTTATTTTTGTATAAAAATGGAAGATAGGGAGTTGATGTTTATATTATTTTGAAAGGAAGCCTAAGTGCAGAAATGCTTCCAAATGCTAAATCTAATAAGAGAGATGATGCTGAAATTATCTCATAAAACCTTAAACTATTGCAAGCTAAATAAACAAATGCAAAATGATTCAACTGATAAACATAGAACACAAGATATACATGGGAAACCCTTCTCAGGAAAAAAAACCCACCACTCCAAAGCCACACTCAACTATATTATTAGTAACAACAGTTACATTACAATCTACAGAGCCACAACTCTTCAAGAGTATTCAACTATGATATCAAATCCAAAATAATTATAGAAACATAACAATGCTCTTCAAACAATGTTCTCTACTCATAATTTACTACAACAATGCCTTGCACACTATTAAATTTAGGCTTAAATTTTGACACAAAAAGGTCAAAATTTTGACAAGAGTAGGTTGATAAGGTGACCAAGCTTGCCGTCGATCTTTTTTGGTCATTTTTTCACCACATACATTCCACGTTAAAATTTTGACTACATAAAGGTCGACTTATTGACACGAATTTCATCGCTTTCCCTGGTCCAAGCTAAAGTGATATCACCTCATTTGCCAGCGGTGCTCATCAAAATTTTGACATAAACCTTCATAGTAGTTCGTCAAAATTGTGATGAATCCAATTTACATTTCTCCTCCAGTCGCATACACATGACACCAAAGTGGACCAATTTTGCGTCAAAATTTTGACCAAAATATTGCATTTTTGTCAAAATTGAGACAAAAGTGCTTTACATTTTTTCGCCGGTGCCATACTAGCGATGCCAAAGAAAGCTAGTTTTGCATCAGAATTTTGACCAAAATATTGCATTTATGTCGAAATTGAGACCAAGATATGTAGAAATTTTGACGAGCTATCCCATTTATTGTAAAAGTGTTGCTCTCATAGGAGCCTTCTAAACTGCACAAAACTTGATTCTAAAGCATAATTGCTCGGTGCATGAGAGTCAAGGTATCGTGCACATTTCTACCTCCACACCATTGTTTCATTTGTCACATGATTTATTTCATACAAAACAATGGGAAGGAGGAAGAAATGTGCATGGTATCCTGAGTCTCCACCGAGCAATTATGCTTTACAACTCAAATTTTGTGCAGTTTAAAAGGCTCCTATGAGAGAAAATCCTTTCCAATAATTGGTATAGCACGTCTAAATTTTGATTCCTATAGGGAAGAATAAAATTAGGAAAGAATTATTTATCAAGAACGAAAGCCAATAATTTCATCTATTTTTCAAACAGATAAACATGACAAAAAAAACTTACTATCCCAATCACATCATCATAAGAGCACATATATAACTATAACTATGTCTAAAACCAACATAATTTACAAATATCCACAATTCAAATATTATCGTTTGATGTTTTCTTTAATACAAAGTTTTAATTCAACTATGTTATCACCTTGGATGTAATACCAAACTGTCATTAGGCTAAAGACTGCAGCAAGATTTACGATTTAAAAATGCAAGGAGAACTACCCAACCAAAGTAGAAAATAACCATAAAAAGTTAACAATCTATCAATTAAAAATCTAGATGAAATATTTCTAGCAATTGAACTATACATTATAGAAAAAAAAAATTGCCTTAAAATTGACACCTCACCAGTTGTTCATTTGCATCCGTAATGGCTTCACAAAAGTTGAAAGCTTATGATTTGTCAAGAACACATAGGCCACAAGGCTAGCGGGCATCACACCTGAAATATGGTCTAACATCCAAAATTGTGACAAGAATGGAAGCGATAGAAGTCTAGCTCAGACCAACAGCATGAGAAGCATCAATATAATCAAAAAAAAAATCTTCTTCATTAGAAAGCAAGTCCTCAAAAGGAAAATCTAAAATAGAATCAGAAGCTCTAATTGCAAATGGTCATTTTCCATGGCCCTCCATAAAGTGACAGCACCTATCCAACACAAAATGGAAATCATTAGGCATGTATCCTATAGAGATGAAATCTCTACAACAAAATGGAAAACCCTCATATTCAATTCTTCACCCGTGGCCTCTCATCAACCATGATTGAAGTGGAGAGATCTCTATTTCAACTTGAATACAAACATAGAATAGCCCAAAATTGTACTAGATCCATCAAATTTTAGGAACTAGCAAAGGGAATTTCCAATGGCCTTGGGTAAAACAACTCACAAAAGTGAAATGAAGATGAGGAAGGAAAACCCAAACATAACTCACATAGGTATAGCTCAATATCACCAAACATTAGGGACTTCAAAGAATTAGTCACCCAATGGTGTAAATCTTAGAGGCACTAGAGGCTCTAAGAATTTATAGACCATACTTCTGCACTGATAAAAGTTAATGTTATCACCACAAAATAGGACAAACTTTGCATAAGACTTGACAGCCCAAGCATAGCTCCTTCAACCAAAATTTGATAGACAATTATCTAGAGCATTCAACGGGTCTAGAACCACCAACAAGAGCAAATATCCTAGCACCTAGAAGCCTAACTTAGCACTACACCACGAGAGTCAAACACCAACAAAAACCTTCGAATGGATCTCTTATGATGGGGTGTGTTATGAGTATATTAAGTTCCCCTCTTTCTCCAGAGTGGAAAACATCATGAATTTTGAGTTCAGATCTATTTTATGTAATACTACTTTACTCATGTTTAGAGACCCTTACAGTATATTCAGAGATAATTATTATATCTACTCTATAATAAATGGTAGTGTAATAGCATACTAGCATCAAAGTTCATAACCCACATCAAAAGTGATTAGTTACACAAGAAGAAGCATCGAACATGGGACATGAGAAACAAATTCAGATTGATTTGTCCTCTATTATCAGAGGATCATAATAAGGCACAACACAAATTCTGAAATATAAATAATAGTCAACTGTCATTTTACTTAGATCCCTATGAAAATGTAGCACTGAAATACAATATACATTGGAGTTAGGAATTTGGTTGATAACCAAAATCAATTGAATTGAAATAAGAAACTTCACCAAAGAATCAATTAAATATGTAATTTTAAGCATATTTTGCTAGTCAAAATGTTACGACTTCTTCCTTCTTGACCTTAAACTCATGACATTTTCTAGTTTTACAAGGGGAAACACGTTCTCTCCAACTGTTAGTTGTAAATGGCTTCCACCTTAGGTGTATAGAGTCTTTGAACTAGATAGATAAAATACACAACCATGCTGAAGACCATGGAAATAGAGGATAACATGGAAAATACCAAACAACAAGTTGGATGATGATGAAGACTACAGTGAACATAGAAGATCCAAAACATCATCAATTAATACCAAACTACCAAATGGAGTATACAAACTTGAAAAGATAAGACACACCTTACAACTAAATGAAACTCTAGAAGCTACCATCAAATGGCATGACATTGAATCATTACCAATAAATGAATACAACATAGAGAATTAGCTACTAGATATGGTATTTCTATTCATTTTTCAAACGAAAGAGTGTAGTATGTATGCAACCACGACTAAGGAAAGTGCAATTTCACACCATTTTCCATGTTGATGTTGAGATACAGACCTATGCAATTCAATCTCCCAAGGAATAGACAGCACCACATATCGCCATCTTTTCCAAAACAAGATTTTTCATAAAGTGATGTTAGAATAGTTACTAAAATGGTCATAAATTATGTTGTTATAGTAAAAGAATACTTTAACTTAAGAAAAAAAATATACAATATTAAAACATGATATTGTGCTTTAAAAACTAAAAAGATAACTATAACGAAGAACTTCATTTTGACTTGCTAATTGGTTGTCACTATTAACTATAAGCTTATCTTTAAAGTTTCAGCTTCACTTGGTTTCGAGAATAGTTAAATATTCTCTACTTAACAGGGCCAATCACGTGAAGGTGGAAGCTCATTCGGCCCCTCCCCCCCCCCCCCCCCCCAACATCACTCTAAATTACCTATTAACATTTAATAACATTCAATTCATCCATTTTTGAAATATAGCATTCAATCATTATAATCACATGATAACATTCATTAACATGTAAAATTCATAAACACACAACATTCATGAATAATTCAAAAGTAAGTCATTCATGAATAATTCATTAACACAATATTCATTAACACCCAATATTAATGAATAATATTCATTAACACAATATTCATTAACAATATTCAAGAGTAAGTCATTCATGAATAATCATATCTTTTTTGCTTTCTTGCCGTATCTTTTTTTCATAAAATTTCTAAGAGGAATATCAATGTCCTCGTCATCCCCATTAACATTTAATAACATTCAATTCATCCATTTTTGAAATATAGCATTCAATCATTATAATCACATGATAACATTCATTAACACATAAAATTCATAAACACACAACGTTCGTGAATAATTCATTAACACGCAACATTCAAGAGTAAGTCATTCCTAAATAATTCATTAACACCCAACATTAATGAATAATATTCATTAACACAATATTCATTAACAATATTCAAGAGTAAGTCATTCATGAATAATCATTTCTTTTTTGCTCTCTTGCCATTTCTTTTTTTCATAAAATTTCTAAGAGGAATATCAATGTCCTCATCATCCCCCCTCCTGTATTGGTTCTAACACATGTCTCCTCCTCATCCGTTCAGGAAAATCATGAGGCCGTTGCACCAAAGGGGGGGTCAGCTACAATAACAAGTACTCCATGAGTTAAATCCACACCATTTTATATTAGTGAATTATGAGTTTTTATTTAAGTAAAAGAACTATAAATCAATAAATTAATTTAAAAGAAAAAAACATAGATTTTATTTACTTGAATGTGCGACATGATCTACCTACTAATCAGTCTGAACATCCTTCAACACTCATTCAGCATGACATGATTCTATATCCTCAACACAAAAAGGTTACACCAAGTTCAATTAAAGATGTTAAATTGTATTAATAATTATATAATTAGTTTTAAATAACAAATGAGCACCTCCATCGATAGTACAATACACATCAGGGGCTTCATGATTTTGCGTATGATCTGTGTCATAATTAACAGGTTGCATTGCAATGTCATGCACATTATTATCAAATAAATTATTGCTCAATTATTCAATTTCTAATATATATGTTGGCATATTTACCTGTGCACATGATGCAGGAGACTATTTGGTTGGGGCAATGGAAGTTTGTTGTAGGCATTCAGCCACCGCTACATAGCCTTGCTTAAAGGCAATTTTCTTGTGTTCTTCTGTGGCCTCTAGATTAAAATCAGCGCCTTGCATTTTTTTATTAATTAAAAAAATTATTTTAATTTTATGAATAATTTTTCTTTGCAATTCATTTATTGCTACTTATAATGCGTGCTTTGATTTTTGAATATCCCCCAAAGCTATGTCTGTGCTACCCAACCTTTTCTAGCCTCACCTTTGTTGCCTTTGATGTGTCTTGCAACCTATGAAAAGTTTGAAATATGCTAGATGATATAGATATAAAGATCACTACTAAATAGTGGATTATTATATGGTATGAAGGTTTTAGCATAAAGTAGCATGTTCCACCAAAAATATGAAAAAAGGGAAGAAATTATAGCATCATACCTTTAATTGGCATGTGTAATCATGCTATTTATCCATGGAGTTCATGCTAAGTATTTATCCATATTCTGACATGCCTCTCCATAAAATTACACATCAATTTCGACAGTCTATATTATCCATTGTCACACAAAGTAAACGATAAGCTAAAAGTTGAAACAACTAGTAGATTTTATAGATTAAATTTTTATCCCTACATTCCACACTCAAAGTGTTTTTATCCCCAAGGCTGTAACAGGTATAAACTTGAGGGTGAATGTCAGATTTTAGATTGTTTTAGTAGCATTCCTTTTTACCCGTAGCTGAAAAGTAAGTATTTTTTTTGTTTTCAATTTAAAAGACATCACCTTTGTGCATCAAGTGCTTCTTTAGCCTCCACACTACATGGAACTGATTTTATAAATGGTGGTTGTAACTGAAACAAAATCCCCACTGATTTGCTAAGATAACTAGAAACTAACAAGAACTAACTAGCATTGTTCCAACAGAAGACTCACGACTTAAGACTTAACTTAATCTACATTTATTTGGATTGCTTCTAGCAGTGGAGCACCATTCAAAATGTTTGAGAAGATCAAAAAAGTTACATCATAGTTTGGAGGATGTTTCGTATAGTCTACATCCACAACAAATGATTTAAAAGCTAACACTTGGATAGAAAACTATTTAGATAAGCTTCAACTATTCTTAAAAGTCACACAGTAAAAGAAGAATTAAGGATAGAAAAAAAAAAAAGTTAACTTTAACACTTTTACTGTAGAAATTAAGAAAATTAGTATGTGATCATGTTCAAACCATTCGCTTTAATAATGCCACATAATTTTGATCCTATAAATAAGGTATACGAGTTTAAGAAACAGTAAATTTCATAGAGTGGAAAGAAATAGCAAAAATTATCAACATTATTTATAAGAATGAAATTTGGGTTAGTGTTTTCCAAAAAAAATTCCTAACTTTAAATAATGGACAAGTCCTCCAAATAAGGAAAGCATTGTAGAACTTTGACATTAGCAAAATCTTCATCATCAGAATAGGTGATTTTCCTGATCGATTTCACTTTTGCAAAATGTTCCAGAAGTTGAGTGTCAGTTTCCAAATAGAGACATTTAGGTAAACAGAAGCTCACCATTATCTTACTGGGCAAACTGCAATCAATAATTCTAATGCTTTCTAAGAGTGGACAATTCACATCCCGTGTCATATATATATCATTTACATGTCAAAGGGGTGATACAATCAAAAGATCAAAACTAAGTGTTAACCAAAGCACTATCAATATCTCAAGTCTCAAAATGATACATCAAATATACAACGAATCTCATGATCAATATAAAGATACAAAAAGGAACAAAAGATAGCATGGACCTAACTACAGCCTTCCCCCTCATCATCAGGAGGAGGAGGAGGAGTAACATCTACACGTGTAGGAGGCACTACACCATCAGAAGCTCAAGCATAATCAAAGAACCTTGAGACATGTTGAGCTAGAGGTACTGAATTTTCATATACTACACAATAATGAGCAGCCCGAGAGGTATGATGACAGGTCTCATCTCGCTCTAACTTCAGGTCTTAGGTATGATTACTATATTATATTACAATTATTATATATCATTATATATTACAATTACTGAATATCATTTATCACCTATACTGCTAACACATACAACTATGGTACATGTAGTTGAGCATTACTATATTTTCAAGACATAATATAGCAATATGTGAAGTTATAAGTACACTATTTATATCTTATGTAGGATTTATGCCTAGATTGAGATATATACAGTTGTGTCAGCATTGAGATTGAGATTTATAAGCAATTGTGTTAGCATATGAATTTAGGATTTATAAGCAGTTGTGTCAATTATATCTTATGTAGGATTTATGCCCAGATTGAGATTGAGATTTATGTCTCAACATATGAATTACATACCTTTCATCAATAGATAGATTAAATTGAGCTAGTTGAAATTGTTGATACTGAAGTTGAACCCTAAATTTTCTCATTAATATACTAGTAGTTAATACTATTGCATACCTTTTTGGATTTGCAGGTGTACTTTCTTCTGGATTTGTTGGTGTACTTTGTTTTGGACGTTCCCTTTTCTCCTTTGCATCCAAAATGAACTCATTCCAGTCCCTCACTGAAACAAAGGGAGGACGCTCATACTTCGGGTTTAGGATGAGGCTCTTTCTATATGTGTCCCTCACAACCTTAAGATGTCTGGAAGCTTTTTGTAACAATTTCTTATGATCAAAAATATTACTACCAAACTCATGCTCTATATCTTTGATGAGCTCATCTTTTAATTTTTGATCTTGGTAGTTCCACCTTTTAAGAAAAAACACAAAATTGTTACATATAGCTAGTATAAGAAAAGACCCAAATGAAAGGAAAAATGTTGCACCAATTAATGATATGAAAAAAATAGTGGGATAAAATTAGGTCAGTTATGATGTTCCACCTTTTACGTATGATGGGCCCGAATCTTCCCAGCATGAGGTCATAAAGCCTCCTATAAAATGTATCATTTCTTGCAAAAAAATTTCATGGGATAATTAATAGTAAGAACCATTAAAATGAATCATGCGAAGAATACTTTTTATAGTGAACTACAAATACATAAAATGAGATCCATTTCATCTTTTTAGTGATCTATTTCAGGGTTGGAGGATCAACTTGACCAAAATTGACCAAAAAAGAAGTTTGGCAAAAAATTTAAAATTTCTAAAACCAATCAAACTCTATGATGCAGAGACCTAGGTGGACTTTTCAGTTATTCATAATCAAAGGGACTTCCTTTAGTTCTCACAACACAATCAAGCTTCTTTATAGGATCATTCACTTTGGTCCAGTCAACTTCAACCATATCAGAGTCCACATATCATTCTCTTTTGCCACCATAGGCTCTGTAGCTTAGAAACATAACCTTTGTCCCTCAATCCATACATTGGATGCATCTAAGTTATTTTTTCAACAAGCTATCTATTACTCCCTCAATGCCTCAATAGGCTCAAATCTTGTCTTCACTTCAATCAAGTTATTCCTCCACCTTCACACACCTCAATTAACATCAAATAATATTTTCTTGAGGATTCCAAACCCTCATCTCTTTATCTGATACCAAAAGCCAACTCTTGCCCTTTACTAGGCCTATTCCCAATTAGCCTTGCCTAATAAGTTTTTCACTATTTTCTCTCACTTTTCCCAAACACTCAAAAAAAAAAACAAGACCATTTACTAATACCCTTTTGGACACCACACAACATATATCAAAGGTTCATATTGTTCCTTTTGGACCAAATGCCAGGACCATGACTGCTACTCCACAACTAGCCCTCTTTTAACCCTCCTGTTACAAAGCAACCCCTAGTAGATCACCTTCCCAAACCTTATAAACCCAAAAAAGAGTTGTATCACCATCCTAAACAAAGGATTTTCAAATTCATTGGAGATTCCATCAAGTTTTCCTTACCCAACTAGAAAACCCTTCCTTTCTAGGTGTCTAAGCCTAGGGTTTCATCAAACTCACCTCTCCACACATTTTCTGATCCCTCCAATGGATCCAACACCTTTAGATACTTCAAAAATGACCTTCCATGTCATAAAACATAGCCCTCCTTTGGATGGGATCCCCAGACATATAACTTTCCCAACATCTAGTGTTCCCAGACAGCACTCTGTCTTCAACTAGAGACCTTCTTCTCCAATCTCATTGCACATTCCTGCATATCTCTACACAAAACATCATTATATAGATACATTTAACATATTGACAGCCTCTCCCATGAGTTACATCTCCATTACAGTAGTGGGAGAGGTGAAACTTTAAATAATCTCAGAGAATTAACTCTCTGTCACGTGATAGTGATAGTCACTAAATTACTGTGCAAAATCTTTTACAAAGGACCTGTCCAAATGGAAAGAAATTTTGAAAAAAAAAACTTCTAAAACATTTGTATGTTCAAAAGGAAAATTTGAAATGAAACAAAACTTGTTCGAATCAAAAGACAATCAAAATATAATGTCACTATTCTGTGACTGTCTGCAGTGGCAGAGAAAACACTGTCTTTTTATTGATTTTCCAAAGTTTTCTTAAATCCTCAATACATATCCTTGAAACTCATTTACATCATGCTTTTATAGACTCCTTTGGCACCTTTAAACTACCTAATCCCCTAAGGAACCGACCAACTTCTCCTAACTATCTGGGTGACAATTTTGATTAACTTTTAATAACTTTTAATAATAGTTCTGCACCATAGCCTCGGGAAGTCAAAGACTAAAGAAATTTTAACACAATTCCTAAATGACTCAATACTCCTTAATAAAAATTAATGACTCTCAAATAGTGCAATGTTCCTAATGACTCCTCCTTAACTCCTTGATTCCCTTATTGTTAACATTTTGACAATTTGACATATTTTGCTAAGTACATTATACTTGTACTAGTATAGACAAAAGGTCATTGATAATTCAGGTGATCCTACCAAACCACTTCCTATCATGTTTACATCTTGCAATAAAATCCTTATTACAATATAAAACAATATTATTTAAAGTACCTGGAATCTTAGGACATTTCAAAGGCATTGATTCATCATCGTCAATCAACAACGATGTCTGCATAGCTCCTGTGCTAGAAATACGGGTAGCTCCAAGAAATGATAGTGAATTATCACCAATACATGCACTATGATCCACATTTGGCAGAGTACTAGATGGTGCATCTCCTACCACAAAAAAAACAATACACTATGTGATGCACCCAAGATTAAAGTACATATTATCAACTCATAATTAACACAAAACCAAATATAGTAAAACAAGGATTTACCAGCTAGACATCCCCTTGTTGCCGACATTGCAGTCGGCAATCTCGTACAGGCATCCATCAACCTCTTAGGAGTCTCCTACACTGGATGACCTGAACAATACATTGTTAGCAAAGACATTCTGAAATAATAAAAGTAAGATTTAAGAAGTTTTGAATGTTTGAAATAAAAAATTCCTTCTAACTTGTCAACTAAAAGATTATTTTACCAGTGGTAGTCGGAGCTCTGCGACTACCGTTCTCACCGCATTGTCCTTGACCAAGTTGTGGATCAATTGCCAAAAATTCATGTATAACAAGAATTTAGTAGTTAAAGTTTCTTACAACTCTTTTTAAAAATTGCATCAATAAAGTATTTTTGCCAATATTACATATTTTACTCCAAAATATAAAAGATTATAAAATAAAAATCTTTATTAAACTTTTTTATAACTAAATATTCATTGGAGCTTACTTCATAACAACGAGCTTGTGCTCTCAAATTTGATAGCCTCTTCATCATCTCCTTGGATTCCATATTTGCCTCATCCAAAATTTTCATTGCTTCTAAATTAATTTTTTTAAAAAATTTCTTCAACATTTTTATGAAATCGGGAGTTTCAGCAATATCCTCATCAAAAGGCGTAGCTAGTGGCTTGGCAATTACTAATACTGCTTTACCCTTATCCTGAACATCAAATTGTGAGAGAAATATCAGTAAAACTATCATAAAAACTAAAAAATTGTAAATAAAATAACGTAATAATATAACATTTTTCAACTATCTAATTTGTACAATTTCAAAAATGTTTACCCTCGCTGAAGAAGGGGTGGGAGTAGCATCCTGGTGACCTCTATCATTTTTCGAATCCATATCATCCTATCACAAAGATTAAACATAAAAAATTCAGTTGACTAAAAGCAATAGATAGTAAAAAAAAAAACTTATTAACAAAATGGTAAATAGTACTTACACCATAAATAAAATAACATAATAATATAACATTTTTCAACTATCTAATTTGTACAATTTCAAAAAGGTTTACCCTCACTGAAGAAGGGGTGGGAGTAGCATCCTGGTAACCTCTATCATCTGTCAGATCCATATCGTCTTTTCATAAAGATTAAACATAAAAAAATTAGCTAACTGAAAGCAATAGACAGCAAAAAAAAAACTTATTAACAAAATGGTAAAGAGTACTTACAGCCCTCATGATAATAACTTTGTTTGTATCTATGCAATTTAAATGGTAATCGATCAGCAGTTCTTGTTGGCATTATGATACATTTTTGTCATTAGTTACAACACTTATTGGATTCTGAATGCTTACCGAGCTCTCACCAGAAGCCAAGCTTTACCTAGTTCTTAGAATTTACCGAGTAATCAAGGTGAACAAAGAAGTCATTGTTTACCGAGTAATCAAGGTGAACAAAGAAGTCAGTGTTTACCGAGTAATCAAGGTGAACAAAGAAGTCAGTATTTACCAAGTGATCAAGGTGAACAAAGCAGCCAGTGTTTACCGAGTGTTCAAGGTAAAGAAAGGAATCAGTTTTGACCGAGTGAAGATGTACTAAAATGTAACCAAGAACTTCATGATAATCGAGCTCCTGAGGTTATCAAGGAAATTAATTTTTACCGAGCTCAGACAGATATCAAGGAAACTAACTATCACCGAGTCACAAGGTTCTATCAAGTGTTTCCTTTGATCACTGAGCTACAGTTCAGATAGAAGTATTCACCGAGTGACATCTCTTCTACCGAGTCTCCAGTGGTAACCGAGTTCAGAACTACTCAAAGTGTTTAGTATGGACCATGCCTTCACTTCTACCGAGTGCATGACGATGCCGAGTAACGCAGTGGACGCCAAGTATCAGAAGGACACCGAGTCAGTTCAGTGAACCCAATTTTTTACCTTGGGCCGACTTTGTATAGAGATTTGCACTTGTTGTTTTGGCTGACCTTGCATGTATTGTTTAGCCGACCTTGCATGTATTGTTTATATGGATGGTATATATATGCAATGTATTGTATCATTCAAATATAGTTGTTATGGCAATGGTAATGAATGGAAATGTGAAAGTGTAAAAGTGTGAAAGTGCGAAAGAAATACATGCGTGCGAAATTATGTGGGCTGAATTGTGAAGATATTCACCAGGTCAAGTTTTGGAGCAGAAAAGTTTTATCTATCACATCAAGGTGAATCAGAGCATAGTGGATCTTATCAGCAATCAGTTGTAATCAGATCCACTATTTCATTCTAACAGGTGAATCAGTTTTTGTAAATCCTTTAACAAGGTAGACTTAACAGTCTTTTGTAAATCTCCTAACAGAGTGCATACTTTATTGTATGTTTGAAAATCCTCTAACAAGGTGGATCTAGCAATCCTTTGTGCTCCTAACAGGGCAGATCACCAGAAGTGGTCATTGTAAGCCTTAACCGGCCAACTTCATACTGCAGTAACGAAGCTTGTGGGTTTCATCCCCACCCCAGTTTTACTTTCTATTTGGAAGGTTTCTGGGTCACCAAATCTGTGTGTTCAAGTGTTGCAAATGATTTTGTTTCATGCTTACAGTAGGTTACTTGGATGAATGGTGAATATATCAGTATACAGTTTTATTGTTTGAAATTTTAGAAGTTACTGATTCACCCCTCCCCTCTCAGTAACTTGTCATATCTTGAATATTTCCAACAATTGGTATCAGAGCTATAAGGTTCTCAAGATAAAAGTTTCACAGCTTGAGCAAAGATCAAGGACAATGGAGATATTCAGACTTGACAAAACTATTGAGAATGAAAAGCTAGATCTGAAAATGGCCATGGCTCAACTCAATGAAGCAAAAGAGCATCTTTCACGATCCTTGAAAAGAAGAAAAGAACTTGCAAAGCAAATGAATGACCATCAGTATGTTGAAGAAAAGATTGAAGATCTCTCACCATCAAATAGTTCAGATGAAGCTGACAAAGCAATCAAAGAACTCTTAGAAAAGAATGGATCTCTGCAAGAAGAAGTAAGAAAGCTCAAAAGGGAACAAGGAATCCAGTCCATCAGGCTATGCGAAATCTTGGAGCAAAGGAACAAGGCAGCCGAAGACTTAGAGGTAAGGAATAATCAATCCTCTCAGCTTGAAAATCTTGTAACTCAATTATCTAATGCAAATGAAGAAATTATGAATCTGAGATCTGAGAATGAGAATTTGAGAAATGACTTAATTATTGAAAGAGAAATCAATGCAAGCTTACAAAGTGATCTAATCTCTGAAAAATAAGTCAATGAGAGAATGGTAAAATCTCAAAAGGACATGGATCAATTGAATATGCAAAATAAAGAAAACTTTCATAAACAAAATGGTAAAGCAGGCCTTGGATACAAGGAAGAAGGTGAATCCTCCAAACAGGGTACTCAAAAGAATCAAAAACCTACTTGCAGCCACTGTGGTAAGTTAGGTCATACATCTAACGGATGTTGGAGCAATGGAAAAGGAAAATTTAATGGAAAGTGCTACAATTGCAATCAGGATGGACACAAAGCAAATGAATGCAAAAAGAAACCAAAATTTGAAGGTAAATGTCACAAATGCCAAAAGCAAGGTCATAAGGCATCACAATGCAAATTCAAATCATTTAATCTAGCTGAACAACTTGTCAAAGCAATATTTGGTTGGGACTACAACACTTAGTGCAGATGTCATTATTGTGGAGAATATGGTCATACTGGCATAAACTGTGCAAGGCATCACCTAAGAAAAAGGGATACCACTGTAAGATGTTATACATGTACAGAACTTGGTCATATATCTAAAAACTACATGAACATAAAAAAAAGTCGAGGATGAAAAGAAAATCAAAGTGGAAAATATTCGGAAGCAAATGAAGCAGCAATGGATTTCTAAGTCTATCGAGCCAAATAATTCAAGTGATGGAATGGTCACTCAAGAAGTGAGTGACTCTAACATTTCCAATTAAGACTCATCAGGATAAGATCAGGACTGTATCTATAAAGCAATATCCTAAGCAGTCCTAGAATGAAAATATGATCAAATCAGTATTTCAGATACATCAGGATCATGGTCGGTACATGACCTTACCGAGCTCAGTCGGGTGCAATAAGGCCTCTTTCACCAAGTTGCACTTACCGAGCATGGTTGGTTCTTCTCTTACCGAGTTAAGAGCGGTTTAACCTATTTTCTTTTGGTCACCGAGTTGCGAAGTTTAAGCCAAGCTAGTGGATGACAGCCTGTCGATCGCAGCTACCTCCGTACTGAACATTAATGGCAAATTTTTCATCAAAAGGGCAGATTTCAACCTCATTTTTCACCGCAAATTCGAGATTTACAAAAAGAGGGCTTTCAAGCGAATTCAAGTGAATTGAAGAGATTTTCCAGCGAAGTATTCTTACGAAATCTTTTTACTCACCGAGCAACAATGGCTTTCGCAAGCACTAGCAGCAGCAAGGCGAAGAAAGGATCCAAAATGCTTGTGAAGGGAATGGAATGGAAGGCACCGACGTTCAAGCTTGTTCCTGCCATCGCTGAATCACTCGACATGCATGGAGCTCAAACACAGATTCCTCCAAAGGTACTTCTAATCAATGATATTCGTACTCATTTCAAGTGTACTGTGCAAGAAATAGGGACACTAGATATGGATAGCACCCTAGACGAGTTATGCGTGGATGGAACCCTAAAACCTGAGTCCAAACATTTGGAAACCAAAGGCTTAACCCATATCTCGCATCTGCCAAGAAGTTTCCAAGTGAAATGGGTGAGGTATATCTTGAGCCGAGTACATAATGGTCAGTTGTGGTTGGAACAACCAGTTTTGATAACCAAGAAGATGATTCACAAAATCATGGGTCTCCCAATGCTCAGCAAAGCCAAAACCACCAAAACCCTAGGACGGGATGAGTTACAGAAGAAAACCCAAGCTGAATGGGATGGCAGAGGTTTAAAACTCAACAATGTTTCAAATATAGAACTGAAATTTGGTATTTATGTTATTGCATACAAACTGTATAGTTCCAGTAGGCTGAATAGTGTACCTTGCGAGGCTGTAGATTTGGCATATAAAATTGTAAAGAAAAATATGGAGTTTGACCTAGCTGATGTGCTATTAAAACAATTCAATAAAAACATGGAAAGCATAAGGACTGCAAAGACAAACCCTTGTAAATTTGGTTCTTTGCTAGTTTGTTTATTTTTCTATGTACAGAAATTCTTTCCATCCAAAGGTACAGTTGTATGGAGGAAAGATACTCTAATTTTGTATCAAATAAATGAATTCATAGTAGAAATGGGTATGAATTTTGACAAAGTAATGGATAATTATTTTGAAGATTTTAAGGAAAGGATGAACAACAGATTTAGAATACCTCCAAAACTTGTTGAAGAGTATAAGGATGATGTTTGTTTCATGGTTGACTGTGACAAGGTATACATACAGGCAGTTAGACCCCGAGTTGCTTGGGTGAAACCTCTTCCATATGAGGTAAATATTGATGAAACAAGGGATATCATTGAAGCACTGGTAAATGAGCCAGTAGACCCAAGGCAATGAATTTTTGGTACTTATGATGAAGCAAAGGCCAAAATTGAACTGGAAATCAAAATTCCACAGGCCATCAGCAAAGGTAAGAGGAAAGTGGCCAAACTAAAAACTGAAATGAGTCCTCTTATGGTCACCGAGGGAAAAGGGGAAGATAAAGAAAGTGAAGAAGAAGAAGAAGGAGAAAAAGAATCAGAAAAAGAGCAACCGGCAAAGAAGAAAGGCAAGGTAATCATTACCAAGCCCAAGAAGCAGCCCACTACAGTATTCACTCAGAGAATGAGAAAAGGTATTCAGGAACCTGTATTGGTCAAACCTGCACCTACATTCAAGCAAAGGCTTAAATCATTGGAAGAAGGAGCTAGCATCGCAAATTTCAAGGCATTAAGATTTGAGACAAGGACTGATGCAGAGAAAATGCAAATTGAGGAACTGGTACTTAAGAAAATGGGAAAATGGAAATACTCCCCGAACCAGATTGCTCCTCATATCTCTAAAGAACTATTGGAGAGAGTACAGCCAAGATGGGAGTTAGCCACCAAGACGGTAAAAGATATATATGAGCAATCCCTGAAGAATCTTTGGCCTAGTCTCACTGGAGCAAAGGTAAAATCTGAATTGAAAACCTATGAAGGTAAAATGATGATCAGATTCCACACTTGTTTGGTTTTGATCAAAGATATAGAGCATGTTGTAAATGATGCTACAAACATGTGGAAAAACATCTATCATCTACATAAGCCCAGTGTAGACCCAGTAGAAATAAAGGATGATGACAGCGGCAGTAGCAGTGATGAATCAGATAGCACTCCATCCATCACAGTTACACCAGGAGAGTTGCATGCAATGATGGAAGAGAAAAAGGAAGAAGACAAAGAGGAAGATAAGGAGGATGATACGGTAAAAATTGCAGCAGAAGTTATTGCATCCCTTCCTCACTCCCCAGCCAAACCTGTGACATCATCAAGGTTGGAGTCAGCTTCAGCAGGTTCATCTACACCAGATTTACCATCTACACCTACCATATCTCAGCTCTAGGTATCATCAGTAGAAGTGACTACCACTTCATCTACCGAGCTGCATCCCTCTTCGACTACCGAGTTGCACGCCTTTTCATCTACCGAGTTAGCCTCCTCAACTCCATCATCATTAGTTGGTATTGTTGTAAGTTCTCAAATTTTGACAACTCAAATTTGTTCTACAATTTTGTCGCCATCTACTTCAGGCACAGTGAGCTCAGATACTATATTACTGAGTGTATCACCATTTTTGGCCAGCACTCAAATTTTTGAACCTGTACATACTTCTATTGGCACTCAAACCTCAAGCATCCCAGTTTTTACTGCTAGTCCTTCTGTCTCTACTGTTGTGTCTATTCCAAAGGTCAAACCAGTCATCTCAGAAGTCAAACAAAAGCAACCATTAAGACTTATGATCACTGGAAAGGAAATTCCTGAAGACATTGACTTGCACACAGAGATAGTAATTCCAAAGATTGACTTTGATAATGCTACCATTGAAGAAATGAGGTATGCTAGTCAACTTATTGAGAAAAAGGCTACTCAGATGCAGTTAAGATCAGAAAGGGATAAGGAATATAGGATAATTGAGAAAGCTCGGAACATAATTACTGAGGCTATAGGTGTTGATGTTGATACTTCTCAACACATTTTGATTCAATTGGAAGAGGCAGTTAATAAATTCAATGAAGATGCCTCCGGACAAGAAAAGCTAATTGAGCGTGCAAAAAAGAAATTTGATAATAAGGTATTAGGGCACATTGCCCAAAAAATTGCAATAAATCAGGTTGCATTAACCTCAGTTTTGGCAGATATGGAAAATTCTTTTAATAATGTAACATCTCTTTTTGCTAAGCTTTGTGATGTTACCGAGTACACTAAAGGAATAAGAGAGAAACTAAATAAAATTGATGAAGATCTGAAGGTAAGCGCACAGAACTTGAAGCTTGACCCCAGTTCAAGCTCATCTCATCACCTCAGAATCAAATTTTTGTCAGAGAAGCAAGCAGAGCTGTTGAGGGAAGAGGCAAGGATCCGATCTACATTGATAGATATCCAAAACATGATCCTTCCCATCATGGATTCAATGCAGAAGCATATTGCACATTCAAAGACATTAATCCATGATAATAACTTCTCCATTGCAGATCATGTGATTGAACTTTCGGCTGAAGTTCAAATAGCTCTTTCCACCTGCAAAATTTTGCAAGAGAATTGGGATAAGACTCTCCAGCTTATTCTCCAAGTACATTCAGAGTTCATCTCTCATTTTGGTGTTTCTATATAAGTATATGTATTCTTTTATTCTTTGGCATTATTGTCAAAAAGGGGGAGATTATTGTTGGATATGTATACTATGGGTGAATAAGTGTTTTCAGAAAAATTGTACAAAGGAAGAGATATACAGCTCATGTAAATAATTAATGTACATTCTATGGGGGAGTTGTATATAACAAAGCTATTCTATGGGGGAGTTGTATATAACGAAGCTATGTATATTCAGAATCAGTCATCAGCATGTCAGATAAATTTTGTCTCATAAGTGTTTTTGTTACTAATGCCAAAGGGGGAGATTGTTGGCATTATGATACATTTTTGTCATTAGTTACAACACTTACTGGATTCTGAATGCTTATCGAGCTCTCACCGGAAGCCAAGCTTTACCTAGTTCTCAGTGTTTACCGAGTAATCAAGGTGAACAAAGAAGTCAGTGTTTACCGAGTAATCAAGGTGAACAAAGAAGTCAGTGTTTACCGAGTAATCAAGGTGAACAAAGAAGTCAGTATTTACCGAGTGATCAAGGTGAACAAAGCAGCCAGTGTTTACCGAGTGTTCAAGGTAAAGAAAGGAATCAGTTTTGATCGAGTTAAGATGTACTAAGATGTAACCGAGAACTTCATGATAATCGAGCTCCTGAGGTTATCAAGGAAATTAATTTTTATCGAGCTCAGACGGATATCAAGGAAACTAACTATCACCGAGTCACAAGGTTCTATCAAGTGTTTCCTTTGATCACCGAGCTACAGTTCAGATAGAAGTATTCACCGAGTGACATCTCTTCTATCGAGTCTCTAGTGGTTACCGAGTTCAGAACTACTCGAAGTGTTTAGTATGGACCATGCCTTCACTTCTACCGAGTGCATGACGATGCCGAGTAACGCAATGGACGCCAAGTATCAGAAGGACACCGAGTCAGTTCAGTGAACCCGAGTTTTTACCTTGGGCCGACTTTGTATAGAGATTTGCACTTGTTGTTTTGGCCAACCTTGCATGTATTGTTTAGCCAACCTTGCATGTATTGTTTATATGGATGGTATATATATGCAATGTATTGTATCATTCAAATATAGTTGTTATGGCAATGGTAATGAATGGAAATGTGAAAGTGTAAAAGTGTGAAAGTGCGAAAGAAATACATGCGTGCGAAAGTATGTGGGCTGAATTGTGAAGATATTTAGCAGGTCGAGTTTTGGAGCAGAAAAGTTTTATCTATCACATCAAGGTTAATCAGAGCATAGCGGATCTTATCAGCAATCAGTTGTAATCAGATCCACTGTTTCATTCTAACAGGTGAATCAGTTTTTGTAAATCCTTTAACAAGGTAGACTTAACAGTCTTTTGTAAATCTCCTAATAGAGTGCATACTTTATTGTATGTTTGAAAATCCTCTAACAAGGTGGATCTAGCAATCCTTTATGCTCCTAACAGGGCAGATCACCAGAAGTGGTCATTGTAAGCCTTAACCGGCCAACTTCATACTGCAGTAACAAAGCTTGTGGGTTTCATCCCCACCCCAGTTTTACTTTCTATTTGGAAGGTTTCTGGGTCACCAAATCTATGTGTTCAAGTGTTGCAAATGATTTTGTTTCATGCTTACAGTAGGTTACTTGGATGAATGGTGAATATATCAGTATACAGTTTTATTGTTTGAAATTTTAGAAGTTACTGATTCACCCCTCCCCTCTCAGTAACTTGTCATATCTTGAATATTTCCAACAGTTCTTCCCCTGCACTTATTTATTTTATTGCACAAACAAAAACTTCATTCCCCTCACATGCCTCAAATATGCAATTGGGTTGCTTACTAGTTGAAGAAGGTCGCGTACTATTTATAAAACCTGTAATATTACCTGTTGCTTTTGGTCTCCCATCAATGTACATAGCAAATCTTTTACTTTGATCATTTTTTTTCCATCGTATATTATTAGCTGATACCCCATACCTACGCTTACTTTTTTTATACTGAACAATCCGCATCCAATCATTGTAATTGTAACATGGACCAACATACTTGAACAATTAGACAACTTTGTTGTAACCTACTTTTATCCCATCCATGGAAAATAGGCCCAAACCATGTAATGAGGATGGAGCAATGCGATATATCCTCTCATTAACACAAAAATCTGTGTTAATTGGAGGTAGCTCATTGGGTACCCATTCTTTCTCAATGTGTGAGTACCAAAAGGGTGTTAGGAAAAAACCATGGACAGAAATAAAAAACTACATGCAAATATAACCAATAACAAAAAATAATAGAACACACAAAAATAAACACAAGGCACCAAGATTTAACGTGGTTCACCCAATCCCTGGGCTACGTCCACCAAACAACAAGTCTGATCTTATTACAATCCAGTGATTACAACCTGATTACAATCCGTAATCCCTTACAGCTCAATACCGCCGCAAGAACCAATTTCGTATCACCACATATGAAAAATACCCAACCCTAAGCCCTTTTTATACAAGTATTAAACCGCTTTAGGGTTATAACATGTCGGCCATATGTCGGCCATAATATGTCGGCTACCATGTACAGTATGTACAGTACTTTCCTGATCAGTCACCACAATCTAACAATCTCCCACATGGGGACTGATCAGGCTCCACACTAAACAACAATCTCCCACTTGGAGACTGATCTTGTAGCAATACAACTACCGCATGGGGCTCCCACTAGATCAAACCACCCTAGACTCTACTGTTCTTTTATTCACATTTAGTCTAAAAGACCAACTGAAGCTGAAGAGGAGTTCAGCTTCTCCCTTTTTACAACCTTTGTCAACATATCTGCTGGATTTTCATCGGTATGTATCTTCTCCAGCTTTAACTGTCCATCCTCCAAAACTGATCGAATGAAATGGTACCGCAACTGTATGTGTTTGGTCTTAGAATGCAGAGCTGAATTCTTAGCAAGATGAATGGCACTCTGATTATCTGTGAACAAATAATTATCCTTCTGAGGATGTCCCAATTCTTCCAAGAAGAACTGAAGCCATATCATCTCTTTGGCTGCCTCTGTAGCAGCAACATACTCTGCCTCTGTAGTGGAGAGAGCATTAATCTTTTGCAGTCGAGAAACCCAGCTCACGGCTGCCCCACCAACAGTAAAGACATAACCTATAGTACTCTGCCTGGTATCAATATCCCCAGCCAAATCTGAGTCAACATAGCCCTGTAAATCAGTAGTAGAGCCCCCAAAGTGTAAACACTTATTGGATGTTCCTCTCAAATATCTGAGAATCCACTTGACAGCATTCCAATGCTCAAAACCTGGATGACTCATATACCTGCTAACGACTCCCACTGCATGTGCAATATCTGGCCTAGTGCATACCATAGCATACATCAAACTTCCTACAGCTGAAGCATAGGGTACCTTGGACATCTTATCCTCCTCTTCCTATGTCTTGGGACACATCTCCGTAGTCAATTTCAAATGACCAGGTAAAGGTGTGCTGACAGCTTTAGCATTCTCCATAGAGAAACGTTGCAGCACCTTCTCAACATAATTAGCTTGAGATAGCGTCAATGTTCTATTCTTCCTATCTCTACAAATCTTCATACCAAGGATTTGTTTTGCTGCCCCCAAATCCTTCATAGCAAATGCATGTGCTAATTGGCATTTCAGCCCCTTAATATGATCCATGTTAGACCCAGCTACAAGCATATCATCAACATATAAACATAAAATAATGTAGCTATCATCATCCAACCTCTTAAAATAAACACAATAATCTGAATGACACCTATTATATCCATGCTCATGCATAAAACTATCAAATTTCAGATACCATTGCCGAGGTGCTTGCTTCAAGCCATATAAACTTTTCTTCAATTTGCACACTAAGTTCTCCTTACCTTTGACCTCAAAACCCTGTGGCTGAGCCATATATATTTCTTCATCCAAATCACCATGAAGAAAGGTTGTTTTAACATCAATCTGCTCTAAATGCAAATCTTCAGTAGCCACAAGACTTAAAATAGTACGAATAGAAGTCATTTTAACAACAGGAGAAAATATTTCATCAAAATCAATTCCCTTTTTCTATGCAAATCCTTTTACAACTAACCTGGCCTTAAATATTTTTTTACCTCCTTCCTCTTCTTTCAACCTGTAAACCCATTTATTCTATAAAGCCTTTTTACCTGCAGGCAACTTGCACAAATCCCATGTCTTATTTTTCAGCGAAGAGTCCATTTCATCTTTCATTGCAGACTCCCACTGAATCTTAGTATCCACCTGCACAGCTTCATCATAACTTTCAGGTTCACCAGCATCAGTAAGTAAAATAGAATACAAAGAGGGAGAAAACCTTTGTGGAGGTCTAATTGGCCTTGTTGACCGTCTAACATTCACTGGTGTGTGTGGTATTTGTTGTTGCAGTTGTTGCACATCATGAGGAATGGCTGGAACATCATCTTTTGGAGTATCATCCAGCACTACATAATCATCTTCTTTCTTCTCATGTTGTTGCAACAGATCTTTGTACAACACTTTTTCATTGAATATGACATCCCGGCTTCTTATAATTTTATGATTTTCAAAATCCCAAAGCCTATAGCCAAATTCATTAATGCCATATCCAACAAAGACACATTTCTTTGATTTAGCTTCTAGCTTGGTTCTATTTTCAAAGTCTATATGAGCAAAAGCTTCACAATCGAAGGTCTTGAGAAAAGAATAACTCACCTTCTTACCAGTCCATGCTTCCTCTGGAATACCACAGCCCAAAGGAGTAGAGGGACCTCTATTAATCAAATATACTGCAGTATTGACAGCCTCCACCCACATGTGTAAGGGCAACCCAGCATGCAACCTCATACTCCTTGCGCGCTCCATTATAGTCATGTTCATGCGTTCAGCCACTCCATTTTCCTGTGGAGTCCTTGGAACAGTTTTTTGTCTACGAATACCATTAGTGGAGAAAATTCATGACTGCAATACTCACCACCATTATCAGATCTGAGACATTTTAATTTCTTACCAATCTCATTTTCAACCAAGCATTTCCATTTCTTAAAAGTTTGAAATACATCAGATTTTTGTCTAAGGAAATAAACCCATAATTTTCTAGTTGCATCATCAATAAATGTAACATAATAATGAGAGCCACCAAGGGAAGATACCTGAGCCATTCCCCATACATCTGTATGCACAAGCTCTAATTTCTCCTTTTTGTTTTCCTTCCCTGTCTTTACAAAACTCACTCTCTTTTGTTTTCCATACACACAACTTTCACAGAAATCCATATTCACACATTTTAGACCTGGTAAAGCTTGCCTTGAATGAAGTACTTTCATACCTTTCTCACTCATGTCCCCAAGTCTATTGTGCCACAGTGTTGTATCAGAATCTACAGCAGCTATTTGTTCTCCCTGCTCAACTGCAGTAATTGTTCCTGAATATTCATTTTTCTCTGAAACAATCAAAGTAGAAGGAACAATATGACCTGTACAAAGATATAAGGTGCCTACTTTCACACCTCTTGCTACTACAAGGGAACCTTTTGAAACCTTCCAATTTTTATCATTAAAATTAACTACACAACTATCATCACTGAGTTGCCCTGCTGAAATTAAATTTCTACTTAGTTTCGGAACATGTCTTACCTCATGTAGTAGCCAATGATTCCCATTCTGCAACTTAATCTTAATTTTTCCCTTTCCAACAATCTAACAGGGTTCATTATCCCCCAAATAAACAAGCCCAAAATCCCCTTGGACATAATCAATGAAATAACCTCTATGAGGTGTAGCATGAAAAGAAGCACCAGAATCTAAAACCCATGAATCATCAACATTCTCTAAAGACAGAAGCAAAGCATCCTCTTCGGACTTGTTACTTACCACATTTGCCTCTTTGTCTCCATCTGATTTATCTCCTTCATTTTTCTTTCGAGTCTAGCAATCTTTCTTTTTGTGCCCTGGTTTCCCGCAGTACCAGCAATCATTTGGTCCTCTCAATTGAGACCTCCTCCCCTTTGACTTTCCTCTTGATTTCCCATGATTTCTAGAGTTACTTCCTGTTTCAGTCGTTCTGCCCCTGCTTTGTGCATTTAAAGCACTTCCTAATGTAGATCCACTTGAGGATTTTCTATGAGTTTCTTCACTTAAAATAACACCGATCACATCATCATATTTTAGGGTACTAGATCCAAGAACAGAATTACTCGCCACCATTACCAAGCCATTCTAGCTTTCAGGCAAAGAACACAAAATCAAGAGAGCCCTAATTTCTTCATCAAAATTGATACCCACAGAAGATAATTGACTAGTAATAGTATTAAACTCATTTAAATGATCTGCAACAGATCCACCTTCTGCCATTTTCATATTAAATAAACGCTTCATGAGAAATACCTTATTTGAAGCGGAGGGCTTTTCATACAATGTCGCTAGGGTTTTCATCAAATCTTCTGTCGTCTTTACTTTTGTAATATTAAATGCCACCAATGGTGCCAAGCATAACCGAATGCTTCTGAGTGCCTTTCTGTCCAAAAGATCCCATTCAGCCTCTGACATAGTTCCCTGATTCTTGGTTTTTCCTTCCAATGGCTTCCATAAATCCTTCTGATATAAATAGTCTTCCATTTGCATCTTCCATAACTGGAAGTTCTGCCCATTAAACCTATCAACCCTCAACTTAACCTCATCTGCCATCGCTCCCACTCAACTATGAGACTCCCACTTAACCGTGAGACTTTCCTGCAGAGGATAACTGAAAGACAACTAGGCTCTGATACCACTTGTTAGGAAAAAACCATGGACAGAAATAAAAAACTACATGCAAATATAACCAATAATAGAAAATAATAGAACACACAGAAATAAACACAAGGCACCAAGATTTAATGTGGTTCACCCAATCCCTGGGCTACGTCCACCAAACAGCAAGTCCGATCTTATTACAATCCAGTGATTACAACCTGATTACAATCCGTAATCCCTTACAGCTCAATACCGCCGCAAGAACCAATTTCGTATCACCACATATGAAAAATACCCAACCCTAAGCCCTTTTTATACAAGTATTAAATTGATTTAGGGTTATAACATGTCGGCCATATGTCGGCCATAATATGTCGACTACCATGTCGGCTACCATGTCGGCTACTTCCAAAAAAAAAAAAATTTCGGGCCGATGCCCCGAACCCCACTATTTATGAAGTATGTACAGTACTTTCCTGATCAGTCACCACAATCTAACAAAGGGCACCTTGATGTCACCTTTGGTCTCATCATCATAAGAACATGACCCCCCATTAGCAAGGAAAAATTGCATGCATTTATCAATTTTTTTTCTATTCTTTTGACCTCTAGTTGATCTCCCTATTTTAGCCATACTACATGTAGAGCTTTCATCTACCAGTTCCTCATTTCCCTCATTCGATGTAGATAGATCCAACAAGTACCTATTTGGTGGGTCCTGCAATCCATCAAATGGAAAGTGAAAGTGACAAATATAAAATGTAGTAAGTTGAAAGTGATTATACAATTATATTTCTATACAGACCTTCTTTGTCTATATATATATATTGTATGAATATATAATATGTCTATTTATAACATACATGCTCAATGATAAAGAAGAAGAATATAAGAAAATTATGTCTATTTATTGACTTATACCTATCGATCCATGTCACTGTACACAATCCATGCCAAACGGGTCAAATTTCCTGTAGTCAATTGACTGTTTGCAAAAAGGGTGACAATTAGACACAATATAAACATTGGTAATTATAAATAACATATGTTGTAATCATTAGAAATGAACACAATAAATATGTAATCAAATTTCCTGAATATGTTAATCATTTACTTTAAGTTAGCTAAAAATTACATGATGCACGTTTGCTACAAATAACTTAGAAGAAAACATGAACAATAGGCAACATCGCAAACATGAACAAATTTTCCTTATATATGGAATGCAAGATCATCAACAGAAGGGGTGATGGTGTACCTGTAGTCAATTGACTATTTGCAAAAAGGGTCATAATCAGACACAACATAAACATTGGTAACTATAAATAACATATGTTGTAATCATTAGAAATGAACACAATAAATATGTAATCAAATTTCTTGCATATGTTAATCATTTATCTTAAGTTAGCTAAAAATTACATGATACGTGTATGCTACAAATAACTTAGAAGACAACATGAACAATATGCAACATCGTAAACATGAACAAATTTACCTTAATATATGGAATGCAAGATCATCAGTAGAAGGGGTGATGATGTTTGTAGTCATTGATTATCTTCTTCATCATCATCATCATCATCATCATCGAAATCATCACCATCATCATCTCCATCATCATCGCCATCATCGCCATCATCATCACCATCATCACCATCATCATTGCCATCATCACCATTTCCATCATCATCATCATCATCACCATCATCATCATCATCATCACCATCATCATCATCAACATCATCATCATCATCTTGATCTTCATCATTTGCATCTTCATCATCTTCAATATCTTCTTCTTCCATAACATTATACTTTATCGACCTTCCTCTTGGATAATGTCTAACAAAAAATGACCAACCCTATTTATGTGGAACCTCTGAGTAAAACACTTGCTCACATTAGCTTGGAAGAACATAGGGCTCATCTCCAATTGGCTCAAATGCCCTTGTATTGGTCATTGTAAATCCATTATCACGTTGAATAACCGTTCTATCTAGATCATTTTGATTTAATCGTAACCTGTACCATTTGACTATGAATAGAACTACTTTGAAGGTGTTAATTCACACTCAATTATATCATCCAAGATTCCATAGTATTTATTTTGAGATTGTTGAGGATGTATGTCATTTCTAGATGATATATTGGTGACTTCGAAAACTGCAGTTATCCCAAAATCACAAGTTTTCTTTGTGTCATCCAACCTTTTTGTGCGAAATTTGTGGCCATGATAGTACATAGCTTTGTGGTGCTTGACCTACAATTTTTGAAGTGTGTAAATTATTTGCATCATGAGTTGATACGAAATATACGTCGAGTTATGATCATTAAAAAAATTCTACGTACCTCTCCACCTCTTAAAGCCTTTACTAGATCAACTACCATCGGCATAACATTGGAATCTCCATTATGATGAGCTTCTGTAACCAATGAAGTAACACCTTCACATGTTAATGAGCAACCATTTTGTTGACATCATTCAATCCATTCTGTCATCCAATCAAGATTGTTCGCAATATACAAATGTATTGCATCCCACTCTCGACCACCTGTTTCAAAAAAATACACCAATTAAAAATAACTTATATTGAAGATTTATAAGAATTAATTAATTACAATAACATCTTAGATTTACCTCTCACTTTCCTCGATCTACCTTTTCCCATCAAGTACTCCCCTTCAAATTTGTTAATTGAGTTGGGATCCCAAATACAATCTACATGGATCTTTGTTGCAAACTTAGGAAGATATTCACTAATGTACACCATGGTTTGGTATACCATATATCCCTCCACCATAGAACCCTTAGCATGTGCTCTCTTCCAAACCAAGCCTTTCAGAAATTTCAAGTGCCTCTCAACCATCCACATTATCTGGTTGGTACAGGTCCACACAATTCAATCTCCTCAACTTGATGTATGAGGTAGTGTTCTTGTGCATTGAAAAAACTTGGAGCTAGACACTTTTGCATTTCACACATCAGAAGAGGAATTTTTCTCTTCCAATATTTTATATCTTCTTTATTGATTTCTTTAGATGATAACCACCTCATGTATTTTCCAAGATCATATATAACCTATTTGACATTGTTGGCGAAGTGGTGTGGGAGAGATAGAGGTAGAACATACTGCAATATTTTTAAAATGATCTTGTCAATATTTTATAAAAGAATGCAATTGAAACTACATGCAGTATATAAATATAGAGTGAATACAAAATAACATGAATTACCTTAATAAATGTATTCCAATCATGTGTTTTCAACCCTAGCCCAAATTCACTTTTATTTGATCTGACATTGTTTATGTTCACAGCAAATCTTGTGGGAAATCGTATTTTTTTTATGACTTCTTTTATAGCATTGCTCTGCTGCTCTG
The DNA here is from genome assembly GCA_028749045.1 of Cupressus sempervirens. NCBI lineage: Eukaryota > Viridiplantae > Streptophyta > Pinopsida > Cupressales > Cupressaceae > Cupressus > Cupressus sempervirens. The sequence goes on from CM053786.1 coordinate 502,825,133, forward strand.
ACAATAACCAACTAAGGGCACTTGTATCAATTTGGTCTCCATTATTATTTGATCGAATGCCATTTTTCATTGCATGGTTGGATTCTTCAATGTCACTACAAGTTTTGACAATTTGATCTTTGTCACGCCTTCCATCCAAGATTATCCATAATGTCTCTGCTACATTCTTTCCAATATGCATAGGATCAAACAAATGCACAATTGGGAGTTGCTCGTAGTACGACAACCTAGTAAATTGTGTAGGATAAATTTTTAGTCCTTTTGGAAGTTGGTCATTGATGTCTTGATGACCTTCACAAGCATCAATCACATCATCAGTAAACAAAACACAATATCAAAATATAAATTTGAAACATAAACCATCAAATGGAATGACATTACCTCAACAATTTATTTTATTGTATGCCAACTTCCATAGGTGAGGTGTCATTCTCTGTGGCTTTGACGTAGTCTCTTCTAGACCATTGAAAAGATGTTTTTCGATAATTCGGTACTTATATTTTTGTGCAGAAAGTGTCTATTCTCATCAAACACCTGCTTTCTTAAACTTTTTGAATGATGAGATTTTGTCGTTGGACCACAAACTAGACATGAAAATTTACCCTTTGTCTAAAGACCTACAAGATCATGTATAATTGGATTAAATGTGTTAACTTTGACATACCAAAAAAGAGGTGTCAAGAAGAGAACATACCACAAAAATGTGTTAGCCCAGGGGCATCATGCATTGTCCATACAAACATTGCATGAAATTGAAATTTTCTTTTTCCTATTCATCTACAAATGTCATACATAGTAACCCTATTCCATAACACCACTAGCTCATCGATAAGGGGTTCAATATATACGTTGATATCTTTAACTTGGTACTTACCTAGTTGAATGAGCAAAAACATTACATAATTATTTTGACCATTTGATGGATTAGTAATAATAAATTAATTTAGATGACTACTAAATAAAAAAATACTTGGAACAATCAGTGTTAGCATTATGTGCTCTCTCTTTATGGACAACCAAGGAGGTATTTTATTGTTGATAACAAAAACAGGCCACACCGAGTAAGTATATCTCACCTCTCTATAAGGATTGACACCGTCTGCTACCAATGAAAGCTTGAGATTACGAGGTTCTTTAAAGTGTGGCCATTTTTCCTCTATTTCCTTAAATGTCAAACCATCTGTAGGCATTTGCATAATGTCATCTTGACTTCTATTGTGTGCATGGTAATCCATAAATTGTGCCAAGCTATTGCACTTGAATAATCGTTGCAAATGTGGAATAATGGGAATATGCCAAAGAACCTTCTGAGGCACCTTTTTTGTTAATCGATCTGATTGATATCTACTGATATGACAAGTAGGGCATTGTGTTGCGAATTCATGTTGCTTATGATATATAATATGATCATTCAGACATGCATGTATTGTTTGATACTCCATTCCAATATCTTTCATAATGGCAGATAATTTTCAGTACGAGCGAGGTAGAATGTTTGATGGTGGTAACAAAAACTCACCTATCAACCTACGACCAAAAATATAATTTCTTAATTTAAAGAATATTAATTGCTACATGAACCCAATGTTAATTTTAAGGGAACTACAAGTAAAATAATGAAAGATGATGGCATACCTTAACATACGTGTCATTGCTACGTTGGATAAACCATTCATAACATTCAAGTTCACCAATAGCAATACAGCGGCAAGAAGAGTTGTTTTGGAGCCTTCATATAGGGATTGTTGTGCCTTCTCAAGTAAAGGTACATCAAGCTCTACGTTGTCATCATCATCATCATCATCTTGATCATCGTGATCATTTTGATCATCATGATCTTCATCATCCTAGTCTTCTTCAATGGTATCATTACCTTCTACTTCAATATTCACACCTCCATGTTCCGTCATTTGGAAATCCCAAGTCTATCTATAGAATGTCTATTTGCATGGTTGTTTACAAATAGTCTAGTATGGTGTCGCTTTTGAACAACAAATGTCACTGGGGCTGGTAATTTGGCTCAAGAGATATACAAGCCTGTTGACACCACAGAACTTTTAGTTCATATAGCATTTAGCTATCTTCTTTAACAAAATCCAAAGAGAATACAAACAAACTAATGAACAGTGTCTATCTCAATTAAATAGCAAGTACTATAGTGAGTATTAGGAAACTGACCTTGCGAATAGCATCCCATTCATAAAGTATTAGGAAAGTGACCTTGCTGATTAGTATAACATAGATTGGTGAACAGAAAATTCGTAATAAAAATCTGATTTTTTTCCACACTTGTTCAAACTATATAATGAAATGACAAAAAATGAATTGTATACGAGTCACTCCAAACCCTTAGCTTTTAATACACTTCATAGAGGAGATTGCATTATATGGTTTGAACAAGATGTGGAAAAAAAATCAAATTACATAGTATAAGCATTCTCACACCATGAGTGAAGCAACAATTGCATAAAGCTTTATTGCAAAAAAATTGTCAATATTATTTACATTGTACATACTTGTTTATATAATGCTTCAATTCCTAAACTAAGAAACTATAGCTAGTGTTCTAACCATGCATAAAATTAAAATTACAATGCAGATGTATGAAATTATATGCATAACTACTCCTATACTAGTTTATAATACTAGATTATGATACAAAAAATCCTCATCTGAGATTTAGAATACTACTTTGATGATAAGCTCGAGGCTTTTGTGACCTAGACCAACACACAAGCTAATGGAATAAGATGGTCACATAATAAGGAGAAGAAAGAGGATCAAAAGTTCAGAGTTACTAACTCAAAAAACTTAAAAATTATCCCCTTGAGGTCTTTTATGAGGGACTCTGATGCACATTAAAAACTACACATGCACCCATATAGGTAAAACTTCAAAAGATGAAAATAAAAAGCTTGCATGCAGTTTGGCAGGCACTACTCCATGTGGTAATTGTTAGTTAAATGGCACAATTCCCATCAAAACATGAAAAATTATCTACTAATTATAAAGAAGCAACACTTTGAAAACAAAAGTCAAGGGGCATATGGGAAAGTGATGAGAGGATTGCCATTACTAAGGGAAGCCGACTCTTTTTTCCCATCCATATTGGATCTAGCGGATGAGATCCAACTTTAGGATATGTCCTAAGGATTTCTACTTCTCATCCACTAAAGAAAAGTATGTATGATAGTAACAACGTATGTCATTTGGTAAGCCAATAGAATTGCTAGAAGTCTTCACAATCTACTCCTTCCATGCTACAAGGCTTTTGAATGATCTCTTTCAATGCCTTATCAATGGCTTCTCTGGCCTATTTTCCCTTGGATAGTTAAAAGCCTGATGGTGAGTGGAAGATACAAAACTCTACTATTGCTACTCTAAACTTCCATTGTATTTACCTATTTTCAATGGTCCAATTTTGAAAAAGCTACTCTTGGTTCGATTAAGAACTTCAAGAGGTCATAAAGTGTTTTAAGCACTTTCTAACTCTCCAGCACACATCACAACCTGTCAGGCACTATTTGACACCCTACTATACTAATGCCCACCAAGATCTTGCTTGTAGTACTTAATGTTGCATCATGTCTATATATATTCCATCTACACATATTGAAATATAAAAACAAAAACAATGACAATGAAAATAATTGGATGACACATAGCAGAAAAAGGCCTGATTTGGGGAAGACTCTCTAACAGTAGACAACTGAATACAGTAGGGCTTTATTAGCTCCTGCCTGGCCAATGAAGAATGCCTTACAAACAATCTATACAAAAGCATGAGCAGAGAGTTAAAGAAGATTTTCTAGGCAAAAAAACAACATCCTTTCATTTTAAGATGATATATAAAGGCATTCTTCCAGAGAGGGGCCAACTCGGTTCATTTTGAGTTTGTTGGGTTTAACCCATAGGCATTAATACACCAAACTAGATCTCAAATAACCTTTATATCAGACCCAGATCCAGGGACTATGAGTGCCAAACTGATAACTTAGCTTTTTGTACAATCAAATCAACATATTAAAGACATAAAGCCATTTGTACAAGGGTGATATTTCCTCAAGTTTTCTTTGTTGCCAAATTCCTTTAGATAAAGATAGCTACTATAAATAAGTGGATAGATTCACCCAAGAATCTCTCCTATATATGGAATTCCTTCTCAATTTTGGAAGGATAATTTCAAAAATATTGTAATGTAAACTTCCAAAATTAGTTCATCCAGACACAAAAACCAACAAATGTCTGCCAAATCTTATGAGAGAGAACAAAAAAAATGATCAGGAAATTGAAGTGGGTTATAGGATCAGACATTTCACATACATTTCCATGTAATTATTGGTCTAAAAGGTTGAGCCCTATCTTCCTTATGAGAGTAGTTTTGGTTTGGATAATAGTTTATAAAGCAAAAAAGCTATGTTGTGGATTGAATCCTTTGGTAGATACATATCCAAATTAGAGAAGATTATAGTGCCAGGTTATATTATAAATGCTTTTTTTGTGATTTTACTTCCATATCCTTGAATCTTGATCTTAATGTTTTGTTTTAATTTGTATTTTGATTATGTAGGTATAATGGAAGAGAATTGGGGTATGTATAATTTCTTTTCTTCCTCGTAAAATTGAGCTTCAAATGAGGTTCAGGGGTGGACCCAATATCCATTTGCATTGGATTTTCTGTAAGGTTTATAGGTTTGGTAGGTTTGAATTGCATTTTGAATGGGTGTCATGGGTGGTGGCAGCATTGCTCTATTCTAGCATTGCTTCAAAAATCTAGAGGTGAGTCATTTTATCCAACTAGATTGGATTTGCTGAAAGTTTTCAACATTCTAGTTGATTGGAATATTATTTTATTCTTTTAGTTTTCATCTTTTCTTAGTTTTCAATCTTATCCTTATTAGACATGGTTTGTTACTCTTGTTAATCGAGACTTTCACTCCTTTATTAATATTGAATCTCTAGGTAATCATTTTGTGTGTCATTACGTTTTGCAATACCCCTATCCCTGAGATGTTTTGGATATCTAGGCATTATATCAATCCTTGCCATGCATCCACATGGAATTTCATTTTAAGCCACTAAAATCTATATATTCAATGATATACTCCTCTCTAATTAGTTTCTGAGAAAATAGATACTAACAATATAATTACACCGTGGGATTTATACTTCTATGAAATACATAAATTCTAATATCTTTGAACTTAGGAAAATTTGACATATCTATCTATGAAGTCTTCAAAGATAACTGAAAATATCATGACTTTATCTTTGATGCCTTCACAGATCACACAAAGTGAATTTTTTTTTGAAGCCCTTGAAGATTACTGAAAATATTGTAAATTAATCTATGAATCCTCCAAAGATCAGTCAAAAATAATTGTAAATTTTGATCTATGAAGCCTCCAAACATGATCGAGATCTCAATGCCGAAGAACAATGTGCCTGCATCATAGATCATCTGCTGTAAAAAAAAAACATGTTAACAAGGTTATAGTAGTATATTAGTTCATGTTAAGGGTTCCAATATCTATCTTCATAAGTCACACAATATGATCATATCCCCCTTATTTCATTAATTTTCTATATCCATTAGGAATGATTTTTCAATTTTTATGTGCATTGATGAATTTTTTTGTGCATTGATGAATTTTTTTGTGCATTGACTCTTTTCTAACAAAATGAATATGTTGAGAAATCTTTTCTAACAGTGCCTTATCAACCATGAACATGGTTGTGAGGTAATATGTTTGGTGTCCAACCTCAGAAAAAATTTGAAAATATGTGAGGTAATATGAGGTAATATTTTTAGGCATCTATCCCAATTGATTTTTTAGTTCCAATATCTCTATTCTTCTACATTACTGTTTTCTGTCTTATTTTTCATTCTATGATTTGTTTCAATACATACATAGACTATCGTCTTAAGATTTCTTCCTTTTTTCTATTTCTTATAGGTAGCCCAGAAGTGGGTATTATAATGGGCTCAGATTCTAATCTGCCAATCATGACAGCTGTTGTAGAAATTCTCAAATCATTTAGTGTCTCATATGAGGTTGGTTTGTGAAGCCTATTTGAATTGCACACAATTTCATAAAGAATAATTTTAAGAAATTCTTAAGTGAATGGAATGCAACAATATTTGGTACCACACATTTTGATAAGATATTTGAATTCTGGTTGTGTTCCAGATAACCATTGAATCTGCTCATGAACACCTGATGGAATGGCAGAATATGCTAAAGAGGCTCATGGAAAAGGAATCAAAATTCAATTCTTAGGTGGGTACACTATTCAATTGTAAAGATTAATTTTCATATACTGTTAAATCCAAAAACTCAAATTTCAAAAGTTAAATCTCTTTACTATGTTTTTCTTTAGCACTACTTAGGCTCCATAGCATCAACTCAATGAATATAAAGTTTTTAAAGAAATAATGAAATTAAAAAATTGGGTACATGAAAGATGAATTAGCATTTCAAACACCTAAAGTATTGATAGTAGGGAGTCCATTTCATCCAATGATGAACCTTTAACTGGGACACCAAGAACAGTAAGTGTAGTCATTGAAGCTATCATACCTATGTTATAACTTAATTGTTTCATTAATAAAGATTCAAGAACCTATCAAACATTTTGTTTATTTTTAGAGATGTGAACCACAAATGACTTTATACATTATTATTTCATTCATTAGATGTTCATTCACCAAGCAGGGGTGTTGCTCCACCTACACTTGCTTTTATGACACTGCAAACATAATCATCAAATCTAGCTATTGTCATTCATGCAATGCATCAACAATCAATGCATTGATGCCAAGGAGGCTCATTGTTGGATGGAATAGACTCCTTGCCATCAATTGTTTAGGTGTTTGAAATGCCATTTCATTTTTCATGTACCAAATTTTCTATTTTAAAAATTTAACTCATAATATTTTGTATTCATTGAGTTGACGCTATGTGGCCTATGTGGTGCTAAAGCAAAACATACCTAAAAGATTTGATACAAGAGTTTCTAGATTTAGTTGTATAGGGAAACTCATCCCTTCACTTGAATAGTTTAACCCATCTAACAATTAAATACTAAAAACATAACCTTCAAATATAACTACTATCATTTGTTCCATATATCAACTATCAAAACTTTAATGCCCAATGGGCATCTCAATTGTTCAGGCCAGAAACCCAAATGATTGAAAAAGTGACTCGATGGGTTTCAAACCTTTCCCTTTTAGCTAGAATCAGTGCTCATTCATAGATATATCTAGGAAACAAAAGAATTTATGTGTTTTATGAATAATTTTGTAGATACTATAGTACTATAGAAAGGCAGTGGGTATGATATGGGAAGGCAGCACAGCCATCCAAAAGTGGAGTGGTTTAGTGGGCTCAAGCAACATAGCTATTCTGAAGGGGCCGCACTAAGACCCTGGGATTAATCAGATTATGACAACCAGAAGCCTATAGAATAGTAGGGGGATGAGAAAGCATCAAGAACACTATTCTTATGTATCCATGCTATACTATATGGTGCTTCCCCTACCATTCTATAGGCTATATGGATGATGCTTCCCTGCTATACGGCCAGGCGCTACTGAAGGAATAAGAGTTCACCCCATAGAATTGTAGGGGACACTAGCGATTGGTTCTAATCGGCCCCCTCATGACTCCAAGACTCCATAAATGTCCAAAATGATATAGGAGATATTTTTGTTCTTCTCAACCATACATGAGCCTGGAAGAGTTAGCAAAGTTTATGCAGCAGGTTGATTAAGCGAATTGGGTGCTCATACATAGGAAAGCATCAATTGGAAATGAAGCATGATATACATGTGGTTGAAATTGCTAAAGAGATTGCAGAGAAAAACTTTGTTCAAAATGATCTAATGGGTGCCATGGCTAAGATTGAACAAAAAATGGCAAAAAAAAGTGATAAGCACCTTGATTCCTTGCCTCTTCCTTGATTTCTTCCTCTTCTCCTAAATTGTTTGTGCAACTCCCCCACGCATGTGTATTAACACATCCAAATTGACATGCACACATGCCCTACAAGTGATATACCTCCCTCTGCTTTAATCTACTGCCTTCCAATAACAGAACAATGAAATGGGTGGCTATTAAACCCTATTTAACAAAACAATGAAATGGGCAGGCACAATGCCCTTTTTCATTTTGTCATGTTCAACTAAGTGTTGGTCAAATTTTTGACCAACACTTAGTTGAACATGGAAAAATGAAAAAGGGCATTGCACCTACCCATTTTATTGTTTTGTTAAATAGGGAGTGAAAATTTTGACCAACACATTAAATTCCCTATTTAACAAAACAATGAAATGGGCGGGCGCAATGCCCTTTTTTATTTTGCCATGTTCAACTAAGTGTTGGTCAAAATTTTGACCAACACGGGCATGGATTTTTAAAAAAAGAGATTTTTCCTTCTATATTGCGACCAATCTAAAACATTTTGATAAATGGTCGCAAAATCACCTCAAATGTACTAGTGGCACTTATAGAGTTTTAGTAGAAGAGGAAACAATTTCTAAAGCATCTACATTAAACACATCTACAAATTATTTTATAAAATTCCTTACACATTACCCTTGCATAAAAATAAAGCATAAGAGAATAAATCACCAAAAAATGGAAGCTTTCTATTTTTCTACTCCAAGTCTTTTCTTGTGGAAGAATCCAACTTCATTTAGCAACTTTCCATGAAAGCACAAATAAAAAAATAAATCGTGGTAAGGCTGAGTCACCATATCCCAATAATCTCCCACTCTAGAAAGACCTTATAGGAGCTACTATATCACAACATAGGCCCCAAGGCCCATAGAACCAACACACCATCTGAACTTCTCAGTATTCATTGGCTTTGTCAATGCATTTGTAACATTCTCCAAGGTTGCAACCTTTTCTAACTTCACCTTTCCATCTTCTACCATATCATGAAAAAAATGATAGTGTACATCAATATTCTTTTTTTGGCATGTCAAGCATTCTTTACAATAGATAGTAATTTGTCTTACATCAAAACCAATATCAGAACACAATCTCTTCAGCCAAATGTCCTCTTTAGAAGCATGAGTAGCTACCATGTACTCTTCTTCCATAGTGGATAAAGTAGCTACAACCTTCCACTTACTCATTCAACTAATTGCACCACCAAATATCATGAAAACATATCCATTGGTGGATCTTCTGCTATCAATGTCACCTTCTCAATCTGAATCCACATATCCATGAATGAAAATATAATGTTGAGATATAGAAGAGTCACCATGAAAACACAAGCAATACTTATATGTGCCTCTCAAATATCTAAGCACTCTCTTAACTGCATCTCAATTCATCCTTCTAGGATTAGCCATATATCAACTAAGGACTCCCACCAATTGGGCAATGTCTAATCTTGTATAGACCATAGCATACATCAAGCTGGCAATAAGACTCTCATAAGGTAGTTGAGACATGTCCTCCACCTTTATAGGATATTTCAGACAATACTCCTTGGATAGCTTTTTTCCATATGACATTGGAACAACTAACTATCTACAAGATGTCCTGTTGAATTTCTCCAACACAGTGTTAACATAATTTCTCTAGCTCATCCAAAGCTTTATGCTAGCTCTATCTCTAATGATCTCAATCCCAAGAATATATCTAGTTGCACCTAGATCTTTCATCTCAAATTGTGCTACTAATTGAGACTTCAAATCTGAAATCATTTTTTTACCATTCTCAATAAACAATATATCATCCACATATAGGACTATGATAAGAATGTGACCATTTTTAGATTTATAATACACACAAGTGTCAGATTTAGATCTCAAAAATCCCAAGGACAACACATAGGTGTCAAACTTTTGATACTACATTCTAGGAGACTACTTCAAACCATATAGATATTTCTTCAACTTACAAACAATATTTTCTTTACCTTTTTCAACAAGTTCTCTGGTTGTGACATATAAATTTCCTCCTTCAAATCACATGAAAAAATGTTGTCTTTATAGCCATTTTCTCAATCTCAAAATCATAAGCTTCTACAAGTGATAACAATAATTGATTGGATTTTAGCTTTGCTATAGGATAGAACATTTTACCATAGTCAATTCCCTCCACTTGTGAATAGCCCTTCACAACCAACAATGCCTTATACTTCTTAACACTACCATCTAAACCCACTTTCTTCTTGAACACCCATTTACATCCAACAAATTTCTATCCTTTAGTAAAAGGTACCAAATTCCATGTAGCATTCTTCTTCAATGTTTTCATCTCTTCATTCATGGCTTCTATCCATGAATATTCATCATGCATACCCATAGGCTCTCTAATACTCCCAGGCTCATTAGTGTATGCAACTAGAATCCAAAAAAGAATATCCAAACCTCTCAAATGAATAACCAAATCTATCAAGTCATTTCTATCATGAGTAGACCTCCTCAAAGTTTGAGGTTCAGGTTCTTGCTCTTCTTAAGAACTTTCAAAGCTACTTAAGCTCTCCTCGTTCTTAGGTCTATTAAGAGATCATAGTTCTTCTTCTTTAGAGGTAATAGGAATATTAACTACTTCCTTTATCTACTTCTCTTCCTTCTTTTTCTGCAAATCAATTGTGGGATGTTTTGGTTCATGAAATATAACACTTCTACTATAGAGCACCTTCTCTGCAACTGGATCCCAAAGCTTGTAACCTTTCACACTGACACCATAGCCAATGAAGATACACTTAACTTCTTTATTCTCCAACTTTGATCTTTTTACACTTGGCACATGAGCATATGCCTCACAACCAAAAGCTCTAACATGTCTCAAAGAGGGTTTCTTGTTAGACATTGCTTCCATGGGTGTCTTCTCAACAAGTGTTGAAGTAGGAGACCTGTTATTTAAATAACATGCAGTGGATACAACTTCAGCCCAAAATGTTTGTTGGCCCTTTCCATCAAAATTCTATTCATCCTCTCTACAACTCCATTTTTTTGTGGAGCGTATGGAGTTAAATGCCTTATGTCTCTCAATTCCATGATCCTTATAGAACCTATCAAATTTTTCTGAACAAAACTCACCACCATTTTTAGTCCTCAAACACTTAATTTTTTGACTAGTCTAGTTTTCAACCAAGGATTTAAATTCCTTAAACTTACTAAAAAAATTAGATTTACTTATGATGAAATACACAAATGTCCTTCTACTCTAATCATATATGAATGACACAAAATACAAAGATCTAGATATCAAAGGAACATTAACTTGACCAAACACATATGAATGAATATCATCCAAAATCTTAGAAGACTTATGAGAGTTGGAATAAAAGGAAATATAGTGATATTTACCATAAATACAATGTTCATAGAAGTCAAAATCCATATTACAATCATCAAGGCCTTCAACAAGGATCTTATTTTTTAGGGCTCTAAGACCCTTTCACCAATGTGACCAATTCTTTGGTACCATAACATTGTGTTCTCAATAGGGAGCTTCATCTCCAAAGTACTAGCACCCTTAGGTACCCAGACAGCATGAATATCAAATGTAGAAATAATGGTCTTCTTCTTTTCTTGATCTTCTGGTGAGGATGAAAAATCTAAAGTCCTTTTCTTGGACTTCCCATAAGCACTATTGCACTAGATCATGCATGAATCCAATCTATACAAGGTGCCCATCCTAACACCCTTAGCAAGCACCATAGGACCTCTTATCATCTTGCATCCATCACTCAAGAAAATAACCTACACACTCACATCACCAAGCTTGCTAACAAAAAGTGGGTTTCTTGTTAAACTAGGGATATGCAGTATACCATCAATCCCCTTCACTCTACCATTAGGGATTTTGATCTTGACTCTACCATGACCAAAAATATTCATGTGATAGTTATAACCTAGATACACCTTTTCACCATCAAATGCTTCATACCTTGAGAACCAATCTCTATGAGATGTCATGTGGAAAGAAGCACCTAAATCTAACAATAATACATCTTTTGATGCATGTTTTGCCAAGGCTACAACAAAAGCATCTACATCATCTTGAGAAAATTTATCAGTGTTAGAATTAAAGAAATTCTTTTTACCTTTCTTTTTATTTTCCTCTTTCCAGATTCTTCAAAGATGACTAGGCTTTCCAAAGTTCCAACAATTTGCCTTGGATTTTTTACCAAGAGACTTAGATCTCTCAAGAGACTTGGATTTTCCCTTCTTTTCTTTTTTATTTCTTTTCTCTATTGTTCTACCACTATAAACAAGGGCCTCTTAGCCATCTCAGAAGATTTTCTTTACATCTCTTTAGATAATAGTGAACCAACCACATCCTCCAATTTGAAAGTAGTTTTTGTGCTTCCAATAGCCATAACAAGGTGATCCCATGAATCTAGTGAAGAATATAAAATAAGCATGCATTTATCTTGATCATCAATCTTATCACCAATAGAATTCAATTGAGCAATCAGCATATTAAATGCATTCAAGTGATTAGCAACAAAACCTCCTTCTTACATTCTCAAATATACTTCTTTCTCAAAAATGACTTATTTAACAACGATTTCCCTTGATAGATATCACCAAACATTCTTTGAAGGCTCGTTGTAGTCTCTCTTCATGAATATGTAGGAGTACAAAATCAACCAAACAGATTCTTATCAAACCCTTGGCTTTCTTATCCATCTTATCTCAGTCTTCTTGTGATGTAGTTTGAGGTTTCATTGAAGAAAACACAGCCCATAGATCTCTATCTACAAGTATGTCCTCCATTTTAAGTTTCCACAACTCAAAATTGTTGCCATTGAAAAAACCCATCTCTACTCTACTATATGTGATTTCAATATCTAACCTGCAATAATATTATGGAAAAACCTCTGCAAAACTCTCGCTAAAACTAGACCAACACAAAAAACTTGTCTACCCAACAATAATAAAAAAGTTGGCCAAGCTCTGATACCAATTGAAAGGAAGCTAAAGTGTTGAAATACTTCCAAATGCTAAATCTAATAGGAGAGATGATGCCAAAATTAGCTCATAAAACGTTAAATTATTGAAAGATAAATAAACAAAAAACAAAAGATATATGTGGGAAATGCTTCTCGAGAGAAAAAACCCACCACTTTAAAGCTAGACTCAACTATATTATCAATAAAATATTTACAATACAATTTATAGAGCTAAAACTCTCCAACAATATTCATCTATGATGTCAAATCTAGAACAATTCTGGTAGCATAACAATTCTTTTCAAACAATGCTCTCTCTCATAATTCCCTACAACAATGCCTCATACTTATAGAGTTTTCGTACAAGAGTAAATAGTTTCTAAAGAGTCTACATTCAACGCATCTACAAATTATTTTGGAAACTTCCTTATGCACAACCCTTGCATAAAAACAAAACATAAGAGAATAAATCACCAAAAACTAGAAGCTTTCTATTTTTCTACTCCAAGTATTTTCTTGTGGTATAATCTAGCTTCATTTAGCAACTTTCCATGAAAGCACAAATATAACCATAAATCATGGTAAGGCTAAGTCACCTTATCCCAACATATTTTTTATCAAACTATTTCCTTCAAAATAAGTCCTTCAAGTACAATTCTAATAAGCTAGTTTTGCCCCTCTACAATATAGATTAAAACTTAAGCTAGATATTCTTACTTATAGTTGAATCTGCCTCAAAAGCTTTGATCTTAGCTACAAAAGTCCATGTGTATTCTTTGATTTTTTTTCTATTATTGCATAAAAGCTATAGGATTGAAGGGGATGTCATGATTCTATTACTATGCTAGAACATATTTATCAAAAACTAAGGGGAAATGGTTTGGTGGAGAAAACATAGATAAGTAGGAGATCATCAATTCTGATCCATGAGGAAGGATTTGCAAGAAACACTGAATATTATTATGTAAAAAATATTTAGATAGAGATGAGGACATCACAAAGAAATATTTTACTATCTGCTATATGGATTCATTTTTTCTTCTCAATCAATATTTTTGAAAGGCCTTTACCCAAAGAATATGATCCTGCAATTATAATGTTTTCTAACTCTGGTGTTTGAATTGAAAGCTAACAATATGCTATGCTATATATACAATGTTTTTCACTCTTTTCTAGATTTTTCTTTAGTTAAATGAATCCTCTATATTTTCCATAATTTGAGTTCAATATTTTTCCATATTGTTTGAATGTTGTATGTAAGTATCACTGGGTCAGTATATATTACTACATCCCAATAAACCTTATGATATGTAGTATTGAAGCTAGAAGGTAGAATTTTTAAGAGATGGAAAATGCATTAAGATGTGGGGAAAGTAAGGTCACAAAAATCTTGGCCACCATGAAGGTAGCCAAATCACCAGAAAAAAGAAGTGCCTTAAACTGTATGGACAATGTAAAAAAAATTAAACTTAAAATTTTAAACTAAGAATTACATTAGTATTTTAGATGTTACAAATCCTACCTAGTTTAGACAAGACTAAAATTATCTTCTCAAATTCATATCCATCTAGCCAAATGAGTTCCCTTATCCCTGTTTAGATATTTGGGATTTTTCTAGTGCGTAAAATATAATTACACAATTGCTAAAGAGATAAAGAAAATAGAGAAGTGATGATGACATAAGCAGAGGTAGATAGAGAATAAAACACCAAAATAACTTTTAAAAAAACCATAAAAATTTATTTTACATGATGAAATATGTGTATAGATAGGAGGAATATCATATCAACAAAGTTTAACCAAAGCACACAAAAATGAAGCATACGATTTACTTGGATGAAATATATTTGTAGACAGAAAGATAAGATGTATGATTAATAAATTTAACTGCTCTATATTTCCAAACAATATAAGCATGACTATCTATTAGGTATGCAAATTAGGGCTTGAAGGAGCTTGGCCCTTAGGGTGTTAAGCCATATCGAAAAGCATAGAGGATTAAAAAAATCCAGACTTAATTGTGAACCTACCAACAATAAATTAGGGATTCAAGGAGCTCAATCCTTATGGTTCCTTGAGCTATATCTAGTTAGCTCAGCCCTTATAGTGCCTTGAACTCAGTAGGAGTATGATGAAGTTGCTTAAGCTTATGATCCACTCTCTTGACTAGCTGTAGAACATATCACAAAAATCAAGGATGCAATGTATCTAGTGCATCAACTACAAGTGGAAGAAGGCAAGAGAGCTATCTGATTGATGGAGCTTCAATGTTTCTTAACCCCATATTAAGAAAGCATATACTTAGATAGCCATGCCACCCACATAGACAAAAGACGTTATCTACATACAATTGGTGGATCTTAGGAGTGCAACATTATCACTCAAACATATAAAAGATTCATGGGAGAATGTACTACACACAACAAAAGAGAGATATAAGGATATCTTTGTGATGTTGTAGAAAGGAAGAAAAGACTAAATGATGTAGAAAAACATTACAGGGGGAGAATGTACCTAGAAGAAAGAACTTTTTAGTACACCAACAATACCATTGTCATTGATGACAAAAAGAGGGAGAAGAATACTAAAGAAATAAGGTGAAGAAGACACAAAAGAACAAGGAGGGGATGATACAAAAGAGTTAAGGGGAGAATAAAATTTAAGAAGAGACAAATAATCAAAGGGGAGAAGAAAAATGAACAAAAGAGAAGAAGGTTGGAAAAAAGAAGGAGATAGATGATGGAAATAGTGATAAGTATGCAAGAGTAGAATAGATCGAGCATAAGAGGAAGCATTATGATAGGGGAAGTAGACTCTGAATAGTCTAAGGCCACAAATAGGATGAAAAGAGATAGGTTAACCAAAAACTCTAAAGAAATGAAAGTGAAAATATTGTTAACCAATATTTTTTTAATTATACAAGTTTTTCCATCAATGCCAAAGGGGGGTATTTTTGAACCAAGCTACACTAACATGATTAACATGGAAAATGGTGAGCATAGAACTCATGTATCAGGTATATACTAAAGTTTTTTTATTGATTGGAAATCAGTTAACAAGAGGAATAAAGTGTCGCAAGTGCAACAACTGGTAGACTAGCATAGCAATCTAGAAAAAGGAAAGGAGAAAGATAAGTGAATATGCTAGTCATGACCTAGTCACCACTCATGTGATGGAACCAATAGTAGGGCCAAGATGACATGACATGCATGTAGAGAGAAGCAGTGAATGTGACAGAAGAAGTGCAAGTACTAAGGTCTACATGTAGACTAACTGTGGATAGGAAAACCTATACAAAAGGCACCTATGGATAGGTATTCATGGGTATTCTATGACTATGGTTATTGTATGATTAAAATTTCAAATCCACAATTCAAGCGGGATAATTTTTAGGGTTTCCACCCATGAATAGTGCAAGTGATTTAAGATCATGAAGACTCATTTTAAAAAGAGAAGGAATAAATTTTCTTTGGTGCAGTCATTTTTATTGTGGGAGATGAATAGATATATGTGAAGGTAGATAGAGTAGTTATAAAGTGTGTAAAAACATACTAGTACACAAGCGTGAGAAGGAGAAAGTGAACAAAGCTAGTTCACAAACCCATATCAGAGGAAGGAGATCAGAGTATCTTTGAAGAGTGTTCATAGAGGATGTGTATCAATCATTTAGATCTATTCTATAGTTTTCTTTCTTACCATTGCAACTATTTTAAGCCTTTGATAGGGAAGACATGTAATAAGTCTTCAAAATCCTCTAGCAAGGTATCCCTAAGAAAGAGATCAAAATCCTCAAGGAGGTAGTCTTGATAGACTTTTTTAATTCTAACAAATTATAAGCATTCTTAACGTTCTAAAAAGGAATAGATGCAAACCTTTAATAGGGAACCCTTTTACTTGCAAGATATGGCTTGTGGGTATATTACTCCCACCATGGTTTTCACCCTCACGTCAAGGGTTTCCACATAAAAATATATGTGTCATTGATGTATGCACCCTTGTGTAATCTCATATGGTTTTACTGTGGTGTTTTTGTTATTTCTTAACTGTAAAAGAGTTGGTAAGAAAGTGTGTGATCAAGTTAGCCACATTAACTAATAAAATTGGTAGAAATAAGTGTATTATTTGCCCCCCACCCCCCTCTTAGTACCAATTTAGACAAAAGTTAACTATGTTTCCTATGTTGTAGAGAACCTAAATAAGGAATTTTTATCTTTGAGTGATAATGAGAAACAAATATTTAAGTACTATTCCCTATTAATGCATATTGTTTTCTTTCATCAATATGTAAAAGGAATGTGTCCTACGGAGTTATGATTAAATTTCAAAGATAATGAAGGAAAGAAACAACCAATGTAGTTGTGGACCTCCATTTGAGATTCTAGGAACTCCAAATCAAATTACATAAAGTTGAAGAGTGGTTTGTCAGGCCAAAATTTCATATGGATACCCTTGTGAAAAATCATTTTCTATGGAGATCTAGAGAGTTTTTGAAACCTAAGGGCTTTGATGAAGTCAAAAAAATTCATCATAATTGTGAGACTAGTATGTTCATTTAGATTTCACATATTTTGAAATTTATGGCTTTGAAAGAGCACCATATATCTTTCCTAAAATAGTGCCAAATAGAATTGTATAACTAGAAATTGCAAGGTAGTTAATTGTCTCAAATGCTCAACATTTTGGAGGTCTACATAAGCAAGATTTCTTGCTAGATAAAGACTTGGAGATTCCACAATCATCTCAACTAATGCTTATGAGGTTATGTATAGAGAGACTACTTGATGAATCAAATCTAATGAAACGTTATCCAAGGAAAGGACATGATCCTAAGGGGTACATCCATTCTTTCAAGAAGAAATAGAGCCTTGGAGATCATTTGCATGATGACATACCAAATGAGGATACATTTAGAATTTTGGAATAGGATGAAGCACATGAAGTAATAAAAAAATACAATAGTAAATGCAACTTGACTCATAGGAAGAATCAAGAAAAGATGAACCAAATGCAAGAGTCTATTTCAAGGATGTAAGCAAACAATGTTGAATAAGAACCAAAAAAAAATGACAAAATTATTTCAAAGTTGGAAGTGCATAAGGATCATTATCATAAAACAATCATTATCATTATCATAAAAGGATCATTTTGGTGTCTTGGGAAAAACAACAAGTTTTCAATTAAACAATCTTTTTTAAAAAATCATGTATTAAGAAATGCACTATGGGATTCTCTATTTTAAATAATCTTCTTGAAAGTTTTCTTGTTAAGTCACTTTCTATATAGCTAACAAAGGGTTTTTATTTAACTCGTGGTGAAAAAGATATGTCTTTTCAGCAATATTGAATTCTTTGTTATATAAAGAGGAACATTTTGGTGTCTTGGAAAAAACAAGTTTTTAATAGAACAATATTTTCAAAAAAATTATATATTGAGGAATGCACAATTGAATTCTCTTTTTCAACATTTATATCTAGTTGGAGACAATCATATATCCATTATTAATATAATGATTTTCTCTTCCAAAGGTTTACAATTCATTTTATAATCTAATTCGCTCCTTGTGATATTTATTCCAAAGGAAGTAGATGTTTAATGTGAAATACTATGGAATTATAGTTTAATTGTGTTACAATTTGAGTATAAGTATTACTATTAGTTTTCAAGTTAATTCTATCTTTTTGGCCTTTTCCAAGAAACATTTAAATTTTATAAGATTGATTGTAATAATAATTAAAGTAACTTGTGTTGAAAATATAAGAGGAATAACTGAAAGGGGAGGGGTGAATTAGTTACCGCAAAAAAAATCCCAGATCCCTTAGATGTCAATACAAATCAAAATATAAACTTTGCTAAAAATAGATTTACTATTATAACTTGGTTAACACAGAGACAGTCGGTTAACACTAGAAATTTATTGTCACTCGGTAAGCACTATAATATCAATTGTAACTTGGTAAATATTGAACATTCAAATCTTAAGATATTAAGTTTGATTAACCTTAATTAACTTAGTTTTGTACACATAAAAGAAATAGCATGAACACAAGTGACACCAAGATTTAATGTGAAGACCCAATTTGGGATAAACCACCAATTGCAACTAGTTACTATTTTTCACTCTTCTAAAGTGAGCCTTGTTAGGAGCCAACCCTGTTAAAGTTTACAAAATACAATGTTAGGTGTGACCCTATTAAAGGATTTAATCACCGTGTTAGAAGTGGCCTTGTTAGAGGTCTTTAGACACTTCAATCTAGAAATGCCACCTTGTTAGAGGATTTACAAATAACTATTAGACTAATTCTATTAATATATTTGATTCATTACTACAATGGTTAGATAGTAAAAATGAATTGACTTGATTGCTAATGCAACTATCTTTGTTGATTTCATATCTCAATTCTGGCTTGAATACTTGATCCTTCTTGATCAGATACTTTGCAGCCCAACAAGGATATTCTACTTATCCTTCCAATTCGCTTCCTCTAAGCATCTTCTTATCTTCCACACATTCTCACATATTCAATCCTCAACTTGACCTTACACTTATATCATATATATTATCAAGTTAGCTTGAATACAACTTTAAATAAAAAATATTCATCTTTTTAGTCAGCTAGAACCAACAAATAAATCCATTTAACTCAATATTCCAAAATAATAAAATCCTTTGTTAGCCAACCCAATTTAGTAGAGACTAACTTTGAAATGATTTTCTTATGTTAACTAAGTGAACTCAATTAACACTGCAACTTTGTAAACTTCTTTCAATAACCGAGTGACCTCGGTTAACACTAGTTCCATGCCAACTTTACTTTGTTGAATGAGTGAGCTCAGTTAACACTAAACTTCTACAAACTTCTCTTTGGTGCCCAAGTGAGCTTGGTAGACACTATGTTTTAAACTTGGCAAACACTAGAATGCTTGGTAGACATAGGAAATTGTCTTCATCACCTGAGTGAGCTCTACAGTCACTAACTAGTAAAGATATGGCATTTTGTGTAACATCAAAGACAATATACAATTTGAACAATTGTATTCAATAATCTCCCTCTTTAGCATTGATGGTAACATAACATGTCATAATAAAATAAAATTTTAGAGAAAAATTAAAGTAAGGATAATATCCTTAGTTTGATTCTTATTCTCATCCATGAGAACTCCCTCTTTTAGTGTGAGCTCCCTCTTACATTAATCTATCCCTCTAGAATTATTCTCTGATTTCAATTTCTCCCTCTATTAGAAAGATCTTCCTTTTTGACATTTTCAAACATTCAAAAAACTTATCTAATATTTAAAACTCTCCCTTTACAAATTTTTTATGATATGACAACAAACTCTCCCTCTTTGACATCTTATGCCAAAGACAATTTTCAGTGAATTTCAATGTACCTGATTTACATATTCATATGCAATCTGTCATTTCATTACTGCATCAATTTGACTAATCTTCAAGAATACTCAGTTGATGCATCACTAAGTGTTGTTTAGTGAGCTTTGGATAGGGGAATAACCCCTAGCTTACCTCTTAGATACAAAAATGCATCCTTAGGTAATGGCTTGGTAAATATGTTTGCAATTTTCTCTTTAGTATTCACATATTCCAATATCACTTCTTTGTCTTGCACTACTTCTCTTAGAAAATGATATTTTATTGCAATATTCTTGGTCTTGGTATGCATCACAAGATTCTTTGATATATTGATTATACTTTTTTTATCAAAGAAGATTGTAATCACCTAAAAATGGTCATCTAGACTATTAGCCCTCTTCTCAGAATTTTAGCTAACTTAATTAATCATTTACCTAGACTAAATTGCTAATAATAAATTAATTTGATTATAACCTATAGTTTGACCATGCTATCCTAAGTTCTTTATTTGATTAAAAGAACATGTCCCCTTTTAATTAAATAAAAAAGCCCATTCTTCTAACCCACTTAAAGTGCACACATAAAATCCTTTTTCTATTTTCAAATTTAAAAAAAAGGCTTTGTGACTTTTTTCTTACATGGGAAGTCAACTTATACTCTATTGGTTGATTTGTGTGTGCACATGGATCACTCCTCTTTTCAAACTCTATCGTTGATCAGCCATCATCTTGACATTGATCTCTACCATCTGTACAACTTTAAAAGGGAGAGAGCTTTACCCCTCAAAGGATCCATCCACCATTTGAATATTGTTATGTTGTAGGTTTTTTGATAGGTTTCTTTGGAGCTTTGAGGAGAACTTCCATTTCTTGTCTTCATTCTCTCATTCCATCACATTTAGCTTAAGATCATATTGAATTTTTAGCATAGTTACATGTTAATGTAGTTTCTTTACAATAGCTTAAATCACATAGTATAATAGTGGGATTTGTAACACTTTCATATTCCTTAGCATAGTTACATTTTGCATTTTGCATTCTCATTCTAGCTTAGTCTCCATCTTCCATTGCATCCTTGAGGAACTCCTTGTGGACATTTGCATTATTGCATCTTGTCTTTGGAACCTCCCATCACATGCTTCACTAGCAAGAAGAGAATTCCTAAGGCTCAACTAAGAGCCCTCGCATTTGAATAATACTCTCTTGCA
The DNA here is from genome assembly GCA_028749045.1 of Cupressus sempervirens. Lineage (NCBI taxonomy): Eukaryota > Viridiplantae > Streptophyta > Pinopsida > Cupressales > Cupressaceae > Cupressus > Cupressus sempervirens. Next base: position 502,846,642 of record CM053786.1, read on the forward strand.
CTCTGTGGATAGGAAGCTCTAAGTTGACATCCAAGTATTTCAAACTCATGAAATCCCTTAGATAGAATGGTTTAGAGTGGGACACATTTCTAGTGTACATTTTTGGCACCACTATGGGGTAGAATGTCTTAGTTTTTCTCTTCATCTTGCTATATTTTTTGCATTTTGTTTGTAATTTTTCTTTTTTATAGTCACAGATGTTGGGAAATATTTTTCCAATATCGTGTGATGTCTGTTAGTACTATAGTGTGACACTTTGCCTATAAATGTATCACATGCTAATACTAAACTTTATCACCTTAATATAGTAAGTTATGTTGCCCAGATTAGTCAAAAATATTGCACAAGAAGATTATGTCATGTGGATATACTGAGAAGAAGTATTGCATGACAAACTTCCAACAAAAACTATCGCCTGACTTGAATTATCTTGCTATTTAGGTGATTTTGTCAATTTTTCAGTTGCTACTTGTTGCCTATTGGTTCTTATAGGTCTATGACTATCTAACAGAGGTTTCTTTACATTTTTTTGCTATTATTTTGGGACTAACTTGTGGTATACTCAAAAAAAAAAAAAACTAGTTCCGTAGGATTTGGCCTTTTCTAAGCTATTTTACATGTATAAAAAATGACAAAAAAAGTTAATTTCTTTTTCCCATAGTAGAGCTTTCATGTAGAATGGTAGACATCATAACTCATGCTAAGGTGTTAACATTTTCATAACTCATATTTGTTATCTACTTTCATGTGCTCTAACTTGTGGTTTTATAGGGAATGCATGTCAAAGGCAAAAGTAAAAATAAAAACCTAGCAAAAAAAAGAATGCATGCCAAAGATTCAAATGCATAAGGGCTACCAACATTTTGCTACAAGGCTAGCCAACACATAAACACCCAAGCACTTGTTGGAATTTACAAGTTGGAAGATTTACTTCTGAGAGGGGGGGGTGAATCAGAAGTAACTAACTTTAACCATTTCATAACCTTTTAGCTAAAATCATTCACATGCATCTAATTCATCTAATAAACATGAAAGCAAAGACATGCATGAAAATAGATAAAACAAAAATTTGGTAACCCAAAAACCATCCAAAATGAGAAGGTAAAACTGGGGTGGGGAAGACACCCACAAAGTATCAGTGCAGCAATATGTAACTGTTTAAGGTTACAAAGTTTGACCACTTCCAATGGTATGCCCTGTGAAAGGCTTGTCCTGTTAAAGACTTTACACCCTGTTAAAAGTGACCTGGTTAAAGGATTTAACCATCCTATTAGAAGTGGGCCTGGTTAAAGGACTTTAGTACATTCACTTGGAATGCCACCCTATTAAAGGATTTACAAATGGTTGTTAGCCCAACCTAAGTCCATAGGATTTTTAGTCCTAATATAATTGTTAGAGAGTATTAGAAAGTCTTGACCTGATAACTTGCAATCTTCAATTACTAATTCCAAATCCTCATTCTACTCTAACCACTCTAATCCTTGCTTGATCTAATATGTCACTCTTCAAAACTTTGATACTTTGTTCTTGATCAACTGGATTCTACAATGTTTCTCTGCTCTTCACTAAGTCTTTACACCCTTCTAAAATTTTCTATAATTCACCCATACACTTCTCACATCCACACATGCGTAATGGGGTTTTGTCCTCCTTTTAAAGATTTTGAAGACTTAGGGTTAGGTATGAATCTACGATCAATATTAAATCTTTATTTCCTGCTCAATTCTTGCACTTTTCCTATTGGTTGCATGCCTTCTCCTTTTCTCTTAGTGGTTGCATGTTGATTACATAGGTAATGCAAAAGATTTGATCTTATCTTCATGATCCTTCAAGATTCATCCTATGTTAGCTTCAAAAATGGTTTACATCTGAGTTTATGAAGATACAAACTCATATTTTGATTATGTGTTACTTGGCACTTACTAATTGCTAATGCTTAGCACATATAGAAATTCTATCTCACTCGGCTCCTATAATATTTTTGTTTTGCTCGGAATCTATACTTTGCTCGGCACCTATAGTTACTTGGCATCACTTATCACTTGACACTTGAACTTCTCTCAACACCTAAATCTCACTTGGCACCTATTGAATTCTCTGGCTCCGCACACACTATAGCTCAGCTTCTGTATTATACTCGGCATTAACTAAAGAATTGGTTAAGTGTGTTGACACTCAAATGTCAAAACCAATCTAAGACCAACAGCACTTGCTTGTATTTCTTTCATTTTCTGTGTGGCATCTTATTATTTGTTCCATTTTTTAGGCACATAAAACTTGTAATAGGGATCCTTGGGTGATAGGAAAGTATGCTCTTCATCCTTGCAATGAATCACAATTCTTGACTCAGCTTTGGATGGATTAATTGAGGCTTTCTGGCATGTTTGGGGGAAGCAATTAAGGTAGGAGACTATGCTCTTCACCCTATCAATGCTATTTTTTTCACAATTCATTGGCAAACTATCGTATCCTTTCTAGAGAAATATCATATGATACTTTTTTTCCAAAAAGTATCATCTAGTTACTTTGACTAATTTCTCCTACTTATACTTAGTTATGTTGCATTACTAAAGAAAAATTTTCATACCAAGAAAAAGTGTCATCTTATTACTGTGAACAATATTGTACAACATTTTACGCTATCAAACTATCATCTGAGTTATTGTATTGTCTCGCTTGGTTGCTAAACTAGATTTCTCTTGCTCTAAACTTGTTCTTAGGTTGTCTAAAGTATATATAATTGGTTTACCATGGTTCCTTGGGTCTAAAGCTACATGTTAAAGTATGTTTTGCTAAAATGACTACCTTAATCTCTTGATTGTTTTTCTTGGTTGGGAGAGTCATTCACTTTTCTTTACCTATCTATCTACTTGGCTACTTGGATATTTGGCTTCTTGACTAGCTCTTGAATTGAGTCATTCATGTTGTAAGTTTCTTGGACTCATTGTTTGACAAGTCATTCTCTCTATTTCTATCTTCTATTTGACAAGTGAACACTCTATCTCCTATAGTTTGAACATTAAGTTATCTTCTAGGCTCTTTTATGCTTGGCTTTGCATCTACAACTATGGGATCTAAATCTTGTGCTATCAGATCTCAACCAAGTCTAGATGATCTTGAGTTGTTTGATCTCTTTAGGAATTGCAAAGCTTACACACTCAATACAATAAACTTGAAGAGACCCTAGACCTTTCTTACACTAGTCTCACTAAGGGCATGATAAAAACATATGCTAGATCTAAGAAAATGGTCAAGGAACAAACAAAATCATCAAATGATTCTCTTTCTAGTTCATGCTCTACTTCAAGACATCAATTGTCTTTTCCTACCAAATCTAAAGGCCTTTTAAGAGAGCTAGAAGATGATAAATCCTTGGAGCATAATCCAAAATTTCACAACAAGCCTATCCTTGACCAATATGATGAAGACATGATAGCTTTTTATTTTCTTGAGAAACAACAAAATGATTCTAGACATGTTTTTGAGAGAAATTTTACTCCCATAGAAAATTCTTATGATGACATGTTGAGAACACTTCTTGGCACCAAGCTCATCATGTTACCTAAGTCTAGCTCCTATGGAAATCCTTTCTTGGATGATTATTATGCTTATCACCAATCTAGTGACCATGCTACTTTTGATTGTGAGATGAAACAAAAAGTATAAGATCTCATTGATGATGAGATTGTTGATCTTAGAACCTCTAGTGACTCATGTGGTGAAGATACTTCTCTTGAGAAAGATTACTTTGATGACCCTATGTCTAGTAGTGGCTTCATTACATCTTCCACTTCTTCTGACACTCATGCATCTCCCAACACTTCAAAGCTTTCCAACATGTCTCTATCAAAAAAAGAACCTAATGCTTTCCACATTAACTATGTGTATCCTCAAGGGTTACCTCTAAAAGAAACTCAAGCTAACCTTCATTTGGCTACAAAAATTTTCCATGTTACTACAACAAAAAATCCTCAACCGTCATACAGTTTTATGCCTATTACTCTAGTCCCTCTTCATTCTCCCTCATCCTTAGAAGTGGCTACATTTCAAGAGGAGTCTCAAAAACAAAAAGCTATAAATGTCAAGAAAGATCAAGATCAAGCACCCTGTCATCTCTTTCAAGATATTTCCCCTCCATATCCTATATCTTATCCACCTCCTAAGTATGATGAAGACAACACTTCCACTATTTTACTTGAGCTTACTAAAAATTATGAGACAAGTTCTCTTCCTATGCTATCCAAATCTACTTGTCAAAGTCAAAGTCTCCCTTCATGTTCTACTTCTCCATATCCACTTCAAAATTGTGCTCAAGCTCAAGCTTCAAGTACTCCAATTAAAAATGTTTTTCCTATCAAAGCTACTCATGAGTCTATTGATGGCTTTGACCATGTTACTCACTCTAAAGATGTTGATATCCCTTTTCACTATCTATTTGCATCTCCTAAGTCTATCCTTGGTCCTCATCCATCAAAGCTAAATCCTTCAAACCTTCCATCTATATTGGGACCTTATGTTCCTTTATCTCCTATATTTTCCACTCCTAGCTCTCCCGTAATACCTCAAGATCAATAAAGACACTCATCCTTGATGAATTTTCACCCATCTATCCATCTAAACTAGTCATATTAGCCTTATTCATCCACAAATCCCAAGTCCTTTAGAAGTGAGAATAAACATAAGAATCCATTGAAAAATGAAAAGCACTATGTCCCATCTAAACAACATGTGAATGCTAAGAAGGAAAATGCGCAAAAGAGATTGCAAAGGTCCACTATTAAGAGAGCTAAATCAAAGAAAATGTGGGCTCCTAAATCCATCATTGAAGAAATACACTCTCAAGAATCCAAAGAATAAGAAAAATCTAAAGAAATATGGATTCCCAAGTCTCTTTTGAAAGACTTGAATATTGAAAATACTCCAAAATTGACATTCAAGCTTCCAAAGGCTTCCACTCCATTTTCTTTTAACATCTTCCTCAAAAGCTTCCAAAGGCTTCCTTTCCATCTTCTTCTCAAATTCTCCTACTACCCCATCCATCTAAACCTCAAGCTATTTCATCCATGATTCCTCCATCATTCCAGTACCCTTCAAGTACCCTTCAAGGTGTGTCAATGTTATTCTTGTCCAATATTTCAGTTACCCTCATGGAATCACCTAAATCTTACACTTACTTTCTATAGATGAACTCTTATCATCCATATACTCTTCCTACTACCATTTCTCTTTCATCATCCTATCAGCATCTTTGAGCATACCTTTCTATGGTCTTGGTTTATTATGACTTATCTTTCCTATGGGAGCACTATCTACATTCAAACAACTTGAGCTCTTTCTAAAAATTCAAAAAGCAAAAAGAGAAAAATTCAAAAAAAAATGAAAATGTGCCTTGGTGAAAACCACTTCTTGTGGCACCTTGGTAGCAAAAGTAAAGAGAAATAAAATTCATCCTATTGTGAAAACTACTTCTTGTGGCACCTCGGATAAGTACCATGATGAAAATCTAGTAAATGGGCATCATGCATAATTCTTCCATCATCCATCTATCTCCTCTTCTCTTTTTTATCTTGACAATGTTGAGCTATCTTTTCATATTGGCTATCTTATCCATAAAATTCTCTATTGTTCTTTCTCATTCACTCATAGCCTCCATCTTGAGCTTTATTCTTATTGCTCTATCCCATCACTATCCTATCTAGTTGACCCCTTGGTCTTGATCACAATAAATAAAACATCGTTCTCATAGGTCTCTTGACATAGCTACTCTTTTGCACTACACATTTCATGTTATCTCACTTGTTGACTTCATTACTTATCCTCTATGCTATCTTTCTCATTACTTCCATTGCTTATCCAAAACATGCTTCATATGACTATTTCACCTCTTTCCCTAGCTTGGGTACTCTTGAGGAGTCAGTCCTTAAGGATCACTTTCACTTGCTTCATAATCCTTTCTTATCCATCTCTGCTTATCCACCAGCGTGTTGCTCTATCGTGTCCTATACCTTTCTAGGCATTGGGACAAATTGATGTGATCTTGCTTGAGAACTAGTCATCTCTAAATCATTCTTTAAAAAAAATCCGTAAAAATTATATATGATGCTTAAAAAATCCTAAAAAACAAAAAATGTCCTGAAAAAATGATCATCTTAGTGAAAACCTAGCAATAGGCACTTTGATGTATCATCAAAAAAATAAAAAAATACAAAAATACAAAAAAAATCAAAAAAAGTCCTAAAAAAATCTACTAAGTGGTGAAAACCTAAAAATGGGCACTACTTGAGACCCTTGCACCTATGTCTATCAATCTCAATGACCCATTTTGCTACACATTTCCTAGCTTGGGATTGTTTCTTGTCATTGTCTCAAGGGCACAACTACTTAGCCTACTTGAGGTTTCCTTTTGCATTAGGGTTTCTTTGGCAACTTACAAAATAGTGTTTCTCAACATTATCCCCAACTTGACATCAAGTGTTTTTCAACACTTCTTAGATAGTTTACCTATAATCTCCGATGTCATGATATTTATCATTATCATATTCAAGTCTTGAAGAAATGGCCAAGTGAGTTACACACATGCACCTAAACATTTAGGTGACTACGCTATGCTGATCTTTATTTTCTTTGTGTGCTACCTATGATGATTTCTTTGCTATGTGTTCCTTCCCTAATACTCTTTCGAGGATGTCATGGACTAGAAGACTAGAGGCATGGGGCATGTTTTTCTGCTTTCTTCTTGTGAGTATACTTTGTTTGTCTATAATTTTTAAAGCATTCATGCTTGTCCTATTTGACACTTTGACTTAGAAATGTATCATCCTTGACTATTTTTGCTAGATTGTGCTCAGGGATTATCTTGGCACTTATACCTTGATACAGGTGTAATATTGCTACATTAAACTTAGGGAATCTAATCTCATAGTTATCTTGACTTACATGTCTTTGATGCTTAGGTTGTATTTCCACATACCTATCTAATTTTGATCATATTTGTATCTTCATAGTTATACTATGATGATTATATGATCTCATGATGTCCCTAATAAACACTCAATGATGAAATTAGAGTCTAAATCTTATGTGTTTCTTTCTCGTAAACCACTTTGTATATTAGCTTGCATTATAGGTGTTGCAAATATTCTTAAAGACTAAGTTACTAAGAGGAGAGGGGTGAATCAATAACTTCTAAAACTTTCAAAACTTTAATCCAATTAACAATTAATCCTTTATATGAAAATTCTGATCTAACTGCATGCATGAGAAACTGAAAACATGAAAGCATACATAACACTTTGACACAAAGATTCGGTGACCCAAAAACCTTCCAAATAGAAAGTAAAACTTGGGTGGTGATGATACCCACAAGCTTTAATACTACAATATAAAGTTGGTCTATTAAGGCTTACATTGATCACTTTTGATGATCTACCCCATTAGGAGCAATAAGGACTACTAGGTCCACCTTATTAAAGGATTTATAAACATACAATAAAGTATGCACTCAGAAAAGAGATTTGCATAAGATTGATAGGTCTACCTTGTTAAAGGATTTGACTAATCCACCTATTAGGATGAAGTAGTAATTGATCTCTAATCTTCAACCTAGTTTGTTGAATGAGATTCCTCTTAGTGTAAAAATCAGCTTGTTGTGATAGATGAATCTTTGCTGCTCCTTATACTATTGTAGCCTTTTTAATTTGCACTTCTACTCTTCATAGCATGTCCTTGTTGATTCCATACATTCATTGGATGTGATACAATACATTACATATATACTAATCCAATTATACAATTACAAAGTCAGCCACAATACAAGTTTACACAAATATTACAAAGTTGGCTCAAATATAGACACTCAGGTTCTGAAGACTAACTAGGTGATGTTCTAATACTTGGCATCCACTTTCAATGCTCAGCATCATCATGCACTTAGTAGATGTGGAAGCTTGGTCCATATTGATCACTTCCAAGTAGTCTTGAACTTAGTCTACACTTGTGACTCAATGAATACTATGAAACTCATCATATAAATTGAATCACTTGGTTACCACTACATAGCTCAATAAACACTATCATCTTGAGCTCGGTATAAACTGAGTCACTTGGTTAACATTGAGTAGCTCGATCAACACTAGACTCACATCACATCAACTAAAAACTTGGTAACCACTGCACAACTGGGTTTACACTGGTAAACTTAGCATACACTAAGATGCTTAATTTACACTGTTGATCTTCACAATAGTTGTAACTACTTGGTATACACTAGAATTTTTCCAAAAGACTCGGTAGCAACTATAGAACTCAATGACAACTGAAATGCTTGGTTAACACACTATTAACTATACAATAAGCTCATTAGATACTTACAATCTGAACAAGTGTATGTCACTAATAACAAACTTGACTGATATGTCAAAAAATCCCCCTTTGGAATTAGTGACAAAAACACATTTATTAGCCAAAACTAAATTCAAAAAGTTCTCGCATATCTTTATCCATCACCTTGTGATTCTAGCTCGATAGAGTATACTATTTTTGAGATTCTTCAAAATTGGTTTTGTAAGATATATTTTTGTACATAGCAAGGCTCCTATATAGTATACGCTACATCTGAATACATATCCAATATACACTTGCTATACATTTATCTTTGAATCATTATTTACATTTATCTCACATCTATCTCCCCCATTTCTTTTTTAGCTTATGTACCAATTATTACATCTTTGTCCCCCATAACTCATCATTCCCATATCTTAATCTTCTCCACCATTTTGACAATAATGCCAAAGATTTATTCTATATATTTACATATTAATTCCAAAATGAGACAAAAATTCTAAATGTACCTTGAGTATGATAGCCAAAGTTTTATCCCAACTGTCCTACAAGACCTTACATGTGTTTAGTCCACTCTACACTTCTGTCGACAACTCAATCATGTGGTCTTCTATGGAGAAGTTGTTGTCATGGATTAGGGTTTTTGCATGTGATATATTCTTTTTTAGTGCATCCATGTTAGGGAGAATCATATTTTGGATATCTACCAATGTAGATTTGGTTCTTGCTTCTTCTTTAAACAATTCTTCTTGCATATCTATTAAAATATTGAAATGAGCAGAGCTTGAACTAGGGTCAAGCTAAAACTGTTGAGCACTCACCTTGAGATCTCCATCAATCTTGGACAATTTGTCCTTTATTTCCTTAGTGAAATTTGAAACATCACATAACTTACCAAAAAGTGATGATACATTAGTACAAGAGGTTTCCAGAGAGCCTAAAATGGTAGAGAGTTATACTTGGTAGATGGCAATTTGTTGAGCAATGTGCTCTAACACTTTATTCTCAAATTTCTTCTTTTCCTTTTGTCATAATTTATCCTATCCATCTATATCTTCATTGAACTTCTAGACTGCATCTACCAATTTGAGAGGAATCAATCCCTATGCCTATAGCTTTTGCCAAAATATTCTTGGCATCCTGAATGATTTTAAAGTCTATCTCTTTCTTCTCTTAGCCTCTACTACTTGGCTTTCTTTTAGATAAGTTCACCAAATGTTTGCATTTGATCTAGATTGAGTTTGGATATGTCCCAATTTGGGATCATTATATCCTCATCAAGGTCTATCTCCTCCTCCTTTTCTTTACCTTTACCCAAGAATTTCATGCTCAGTTGAGGCTTGGTCTTAACTGCCCTTACACTTATTTCTTACCTACTACAAATAGAAACAATAGTAGACATAATAGGACTAGCCGCAAAAATTGATATTGCACTTAATGTAGAAATACTAGTAGAAATACCTATAGTAGCCAAAATTGACATATCCAAAATTGATGTGTCCAAAACTATAGTATCCAACACAATAGAATAGGCAAGAGTTTGCAACTCAATAGATGAAGTGGAGGTCACTTCAGTCAATGATGTGTTGAGTTGAATTGGTGCAAAGATTGATTGGATGTTAGTGTTGTCATTGGTAGTCACATTCAATCCTGTTGAGGTTGTCTCTATGCTTGATGTTGTCACTAATTTTCTTGGAGAGTAGGGAGTGAGGCAATAAATACTACAACAATCTTAATTGGATCAGTTTCCTCATCATCCTACATTCCTTCCTTGATAGCCTCTTGCTCTTGTTCCTCTTCATTATCAAAATATGTTGTTTCTTCATCATTTCCTTCTTCATCTTTCTCTTCTTTATCATCACCATCATCTTTCACATCAATAGAAAAATCACTCAATTTCTAAAGAAGATAGATATTCTTCCATATATTTATTTCATTCCTTATAACATGCTCAATATCTTTTATTAGAACCAGACAAGTGTTGAATATTAGAGTTAATTTCTCCTCATTTTTCTTTAGAGATTCCTTAACCTCCTTATTTTTTAAGCTTGAAATAAGCTGCCTCAGGGTTTGCCCATATATCTTTTACAATTTTCATGAAAAATTCCCATCTTCACTTAATCTTATCCATCAAAATATTAGGAATCTAAGAAGTAAGTTGGTCTGATGAGTATTTCCACTTACCCATTTTTTCCATCACCAGATCTTCAATTTTCTTTTGTTCTTCCTCAGTCCTAATTTCATACTTTAATGCTTTAAAAAAAATTATATCTACCCCTTCATACAATTCTTTTAGTTTATCTTGGAAGGTGGGTTGAGGTTTTCTGAATATTATATCTCCTCCTTCCTTATCAGCTTTCCTCTTTAAGTATCTTCTAGTAAACACAGTAGTGGATGTCTTGGCAGGCTTGGTAATGATTACCTTGCCCTTCTTCTTTAGTGGTTCCTCTATCTCTAATTCTTCCTTATCCTCTACTTCCTCATCCTCACCTTTTCCCTTGGTCAACAAAAGAGTAGAACTCATTTTCAACTTGGCAATTCTTTTCTTGCCTTTGTTTAACACCTAGGGGAGCTTGATCTCCAGTTCTATCTTGGCTTTGGCTTGATCATATGTACCAAAATATGAAGCCTTGGGATCAACTAGTTCATTTACAAGTTCCTCAATTATATCCTTAGTTTCATCTATAGTAACCTCATATCCAAGAGGTTTCACCCCATGCAATTCTAGGCTTGACTACCTGGATGTATACCTTATCACTATCTACAATAAAACACACATCATCCTTGTAATCTTCAACTAATTTCCTTGGAATCCCGAATCTATTATTTATTTTCTCTTTAAATTCATTGAAATAGTTATCAATGATACTATTATAATTCTCTCCCATCTTACTAATGTACTCATTAATCTAGTAGAGTACTGGCACATCTTTTGTCCATACAATTGAACCTTTTGAAATGAAAAAATTTTTAACATAAAAGAATAAACATGTCAATAGAGAGCCAAACTTACATGAGTTTTTATTTGATTTTCTAATGCTCTCCATGTGTTTGCAAGAAAAGCTAACCTATCAGGAGCATGTGTAAACAAGCACACGTTAGTTGCATATATATATATATATATATATATATATATATATATATATATATATATATATATATATATATATCAAATATTCAAGAGAAAGTAAAACACAACTCAAACTATGCTTGAGTTTAACAACTTGTGCAACCACATATCAAAAGTCCACATGCAACCTCAAAGCATCTCAACAAGGGCACCCATAAGAGGCCTTTTTGGTGTGCTTTAGATTGGATGGATGTGAATGTGCTCTCCCAAACATAACTATTGAATCCCTTGATTGATAAATGAATATGCAAAATGTGATGAGTCTATACTAAGATGAATGGAGAATACTTCAAACAAAGGCTATGGAAGCAACCGTACTTGAAAGCACTCAAAGGATATGGATATGGATGCAAGAAATAAAACTAAGTTAATAATACAAATGCAAATGAACTAGCAACTACCAAAGGTTAGTAACAATGCATAAAATCTTTAAAAGCTCTAGAACTATACTAGCATGATAACAATGCATATGGAAGAGATGCCAAATGCTTGAGACAAGGGCTCGATTTATAGGTTTAAGAGAGGCCTTAGGGAGGTGGAATCTATGTGGCATCCACATAGGTTCCACAAGGGAGACACATGGGCTGAAGGAAAAGCCATGCAAAAGTCAAACAAGAGTCTTTATGGTTGAGAGGCTCAAGGTGTGGTCACACATGTGTGAGGAACCTTGGAGAAAGGAGTGGGGGGACAAAGGTGTAAGAGGTGTAAATGAAGTGGAAGCTTTATTGGATCATGAGCTTCTCACACATGTGTGAGCAAACTCTTAGGAGCTAAAAGGTGTTTAGAAAGGTGTTTAAGAGAAATAAGTGGGATAAGTAATGGGTAGACTTAGAAGGATGAGAGTGATAGGTGTAGACTAGGTTTTTAGGATGAGATTAGGATTAAATTAAATAAGATTTAACTTAATCTCAGGATTAAAGAATTTAATAAAGTGGAGGGGATTAAATAAATTAGAATTTATTTAAAAGAGGATTTATGGAGCACTATGCATTAAATAAATTTAACACATTAGAGGGGATGCATTTAAATTAACTTTAAATACGTTAGGGAAATGATCCTATTCAATTAAATAAGTAGAAGAATATGAAAAATATAATTAATTAATTATAATGTCAAGGGATATATTAAATCAATTAATATAGTTTTTAGGACAATTTTAAGCGTCTACACCATGTTCTTGTTGAATTGAATCAATAGTAGCTTGGCAAGGTCAAGAGAAAGATTGTTCTTAACTACCTTGTATGCAAGGTCAATTGCTTCGCATGACATACTATTCAATTTTCTTGAACTATAGATCTTATGTGCAATGATATGAATACCAAAATTTAATTCCATGTTAGTGAAACTACTTATCTTCATGCCTCTACCATCCCATCCTGCTAGGGTTTTCTTTTCAAGTTTAGCCCAACCCAGGGTTTTGGTCATTTTAGGTTTAGCCAACATTGGGAGACTAGTGACTCTATGAATCATCTTCTTTTGATCAATACTAGTTGCTCTAACCATAACTGTCCATTATCCACCCGATTGAGAATAAACTTAATCCATTTCACTTGAAATTCATGGGGCCTATGAGTAATATGGGTTAATCTATTTGTCTCGAGGTATTGATGTTAGGGTTTAAAGATGCCACTTACAAACAAATTTTCTAGGGCTTCATCCATTTTCAAAGTACCAATATCTTGAATCATGCATTTCAAATAAGAATGAATGTCATTAATCAACAGTACCTTTGGAGGGATTTGCAACTGCACTCCACTTAGATCTAGGGTTTCAGCAATGGCAAGAGTGAGCTTGAAGTCTTAAAGCTTTCCATTCTACACCACAAACAAACATATCATAACCTCACTTTACCTTGCTACTATTGGATGCCATCTTCACTCGGTAGGGTTTCAGAGAGTTTAAAATCTTTCGATAAAAATTTTCTCAAATCACTTGGATGCCTTTGAAGATCACTCTACACAATTTGCATTCAAAAATTAATGATAAAAATATCTTTGATTTCAATCCTTTTATCAAATTTTTGTAAGGAAACTTGGCAACAAAGAATATAACCGTTTCCACATAACCCATGATAGATATAAAATAAACACAGAATTAAAATCCACATGCAAGAGAATAGACAACATACCCACAAAATTGTGACACGAGATATACCCTGGGAAACCCTCATTGAGGGAAAAACCCAGCCTCCTAAAGCATCCATCACCATGTATTATTTAGCAAAAATACGATTGCCATACAACCATGGAAGCCTTCATGGCCATAGCCACAACCGAGAAAACTATGTGAATAAGCATGAATCCACACATCCCATGCCATGCTTTCAACCTTCACAAATGCTCCCTTGGCTAACCTGTCAAGCCTTGTCCCACTCGACTCTTGCCTTTTTTCTTCTCCTTGTCAATCTTACTCTCTCTCTATACAACAACTACCCTTGTGGCTGCTTATATAGTAGCAAGTCCCACAAAACCACCAAGTGGTATTACATAAACCATGTGCTAAAACCATGTGCTACCTAACCCACTGACCCCACATTTAATATTGGGCATTTAATTCTTTTCCCCAATATTAAATAATTACATAAAATATTATCACAATATTACAATACAACTCATCAAGTATATCCCACGGGAATATTTACATGTTGCACGTCCATCTAGGTACAACATTACATAATAAAAATAAAATAATAAAATAACAATATTATGCAATGTGTGCAACACCCATTATCTCAACAATTTTGCCATAAATTCTTGGTATGAATGGTAGATCAAAGTGACAAACTATCATCCACTTCCTTTCATTGATTACTCAGTAGAGTATTCCAACATTCAGTAACCATATGAATTTTAGTTACTCCCAACCTTTCTCAGAAGAGTCTATGACCCGACCTCACTCGATAAGGAAAGTAACTTGATAGTAACTGGTACCCTTTTACTCGGTGATCCCTTTGTATCTTGAATACAGAGATGGATCATTTATCCTTTCAACTAGAACTGATTTAGATGTCTTCTTTGGTAGCCTAGTCCCAATTCTCCTTTGAGAAATCAACTAGAAATTGTGGAGCCACCTAATTCTTGAGTGACTTGTTCATCATTGTTTGGACTTGCATTCTCGGTAAACTTTGGAACCCATTTTTCTCTCATCTACTTTCGGATGTTATTAGCTTTTACCTTCTTTACATCTTCAATTTTTTTAATATTCATGCATTTTTTGGCAAGATGACCAAGTTCAGTACAAATGAAACATCTTTTAGTAGTATCTCTTTTCCTCAAATGATGCTTTACAGAATTCATTCCAATGTGTTCAAATTCTCTACAGTAATGAAATTTGCACTAGGTATTGTAGTCCCAACCAAATATAGCTTTCACAATTTGTTATGTTCGATTTAACATCTTGGTTTTGCATTTTGATGATTTGTGCCCATGCTTCTTACATTTGTGACATTTGCCTTCAAATCTTGGTTTCTCTTTGCATTCATTTGCTCTATGACCATGTTGATTTCAATTGTAGCATTTTCCATTGAATTTCTCTTTTCCATTGCTCCAACATTTGTTTGAAGTATGAGCTATCTTACCATAGTGATTGCAAGTAAGTCTTTGATTCTTTTGAGCTCCTTGCTTGGATGATTCTCCTTCTTCTGTATATCCAATTCTTGTTTTTTCTTTTTGTCTATAGATATTTTTCTCATTCAATTGATTCATGTTTTCTTGGGATTTCATTATTCTTTCATTGATTTATCTTTCAAATTTTAGATCATTCTGCAATATTTCATTCTCTGATCTCGAATTCATGATTTATTTATTTGCATTGGTGAGCTGATTAATGAAATCTACTTGTTGAAGGAATAAGTGCTAGATTTCATTGTTCTTTTCTTCTATATCTTCTCTTATCTTGTTTTTCTCTTCCATATCTTCACATAATCTTACTAATTAAATTTCTTGCTCTCTTCCTAGTTTTCTTACTTCTTCTTGCAATGAACCATTCTTTTCTAGGAGTTCTTTGATTGCTTCATTGGCTTCATCTAGATTTCTTGAATGAAGGTATTCAATTCTTTCTTCAATGTAGAGATGATCATTCATTTGAAATTCAAGATCTTTTCTTCTTTCCAGGGATTGAGAGAGTTGCCCCTTTGCTTTCTTCAGTTGGGCAATAGCCATTTCCAAAATTAGCTTCTCATTGTCAATGGCCTTGTCAAGTTTGAATATCTCCATGGCCTTTGATTTTTCCTCAAGTTGTTAAACTTTTCTCTGAAAACCACAAAGCGCTGATACCAATTGTTATAAATATTCTTAAAGACTAAGTTACTAAGAGGGGAGGGGTGAATCAGTAACTTCTAAAACTTTCAAAACTTTAATCCAATTAACAATTAATCTTTTATATGAAAATTCTAATCTAACTACATGCATGAGAAACTAAAAACATGAAAGCATACATAACACTTTGACACAAAGATTTGGTGACCCAGAAACCTTCCAAATAGAAAGTAAAATAGGGGTGAGGATGATACCAACAAGCTTTAGTACTATAGTATAAAGTTGGCCTATTAAGGCTTACATTTATCACTTTTGATGATCTACCCTATTAGGAGCAATAAGGACTACTAGGTCCACCTTGTTAAAGGATTTATAAACATACAATGAAGTATGCACTCAGTAAAGAGATTTGCATAAGATTGTTAGGTCTACCTTGTTAAAAATTTTGACTGATCCACCTGTTAGGATGAAGCAGTAGCTAATCTTTGATCTACAACTTGGTTTTCTTAATGAGATTCCTCTGAGTGTACAAATCACCTTACTATGATAGATGAAACTTTGCTACTCCTTATATTATTGTAGCCTTTGTAACTCACACTTCTACTCTTCACATTACTTCCTTATTGATTCCATACATTCATTGGATGTGATACAATACATTACATATATACCAATCCAATTATACAATTATAAATTTGGCCACAATACAAGTTTACACAAATATTACAAAGTCAGCTCAAGTGTCGACACTCGGGTTCTAAAGATTGACTCAATGAGGTTCTAATACTTGGCATCCACTATCAATGCTCAGCATCATCATGCACTCGATAGATATAGAAGCTTGATCCATACTGATAGCTTCCAAGTAGTCTTAAACTTGGTCTGCACTGGTGACTCAACGAATATTATGAAACTCGTCATATAAACTGAATCACTTAGTTACCACTACATAGTTAAACACTATCATCTTGAGCTCAGTATAAACTAAGTTGCTTGGTTAACACTGAGTAGCTCAATCAATACTAGACTTGCATCACATCAACTGTGAACTTGGTAACCACTGCACAACTTGGTTTACACTGGTAAACTCAACATATACTAAGATGCTCAGTTTACACTGCTAATCTTCATAATAGTTGTAACTACTCGATATACACTAGAATTTGTCCAAAGGACTTGGTAGCAACTATAGAACTTGATGGCAGCTGAAATGTTTGGTTAACAATATTAGTTGTACAATAAGCTCAATAGATACTTACAATTTGAATAAGTGTGTGTCACTAATAACAAACTTGACTAATATGTCAACAATAGGTTCATTCTCTAGCATAGTCTTGCATTCTTACATGTGAGGAGAGCTCTCTCTTCATCTTTTCTCAGACATATCAACTAATTGCTTTCATATCTTCTTCAATTTCTTCTTGATCATGTCTTTTCACCTTCTTGATCCTTCACTTCATCTCTTTGCTATCCTATCTATCATCACATCTATATAACCTTTTGACCTCTTACATAATTTCAAAGTCTTGGATCCATTTTTGGGATCGAATTCAAAATCTAAGTTCATGTTGATAGTCAAAATCACATTTCAATATTATACCTTCTTCTAAGCCATTAGATGACCTCTTGAGATCTAATCTTTGAATCTTCGCTGAGGCATCTTCATTTCTTCATGTCTTCATCACTTGTATGCTTCATATCTTCTTTAATTCACTTTTCTCCTTGGTTCAACCTAGTTTTCATGCTTTATCTTTTGTGGTCAACTCTGGTCAAACTGGGGTAGTCTATCATTTCCTTATGGTCACTATTTGGTTCTAATCATCTATCTTTCATCTTGGACATTACTATATATCAATTTTCTCATATCTAGCTCATTTTTTCATTCCCCTTACTCATTTTGGTTTTGATCCTAAGGGGGCAAAAATACTCTAATCATCACTTGCTACAACTATTTATTTCCTAGGAGCATATGTTTGATTTTTTCATTTGCTCTTGATCTATCTACTTTGCTAGGTGTTAACATCCTTCTTGAATTTTGACATAATAGTTCTCCTAGCATTCAGTACTACCACTATTAGGCTATACATTTAGGGTCTGCTATATTTTTGCATTTCGTTCTTCAGAATCAGATATCTATATCTATTCCTGCCTGCTTGGTTTCTATTTTTTTGACGTAATGTGTTCCTAGATTGATCACATGATAGTCAAAGAAGTGAAAATGTAATCACCCAAAAATGGTCATCTAGACTATTATCCCCCTTTCTCAACATTTTGGCTAATTTAATTAATCATTTACCTAGACTAAATTGCTAATAACCAATTAATTTGATTATAACCTATAGTTTGACCATGCTATACTAAGTTCATTATTTGATTAAAAGAACATGTCCCTTTTTAATGGAATAAAAGACCCCATTCTTCTAACCCACTTAAAGTGCACACATAAAATATTTTTTCTTTTTTAAATTAAAAGAAAAGGCTTTGTGACTTTTTTCTTATATGGGAAGTCAACTTATATTCTATTGATTGACTTGTGTGTGCACATGGATGACTCCTCTTTTCAAACTCCACCTTGATCATCCATCATCTTGACCTTGATCTCTATCATCCGTATGACTTTAAAAGGGAGAGAGCTTTCCCCTCAAAGGATTCATCCACCATTTAAATATTGTTATGTTGCAAGTTTTCTGATAAATTTCTTTGGAGCTTTGAGGAGAACTTCCATTTCTTGTCTTCATTCTCTCATTCCATCATATTTAGCTTAAGATCATCTGGCAATTTTGGCATAGTTTTATGTTAATGTAGTTTCTTTGAAATAGCTTAAATCACATAGCATAATAGTGGGATTTGTAACTGTAAGAATTTGGTATAGCTCTGATACCATGTAAGAATTTGTCTTAGGGGAAAATGACACCAAGATCAAGAAGCTCAATAAAGAGAACAAGAGAAACTAATGATGATCGAATGAGAATCTACGTAAATAATCAAAATGATATTGGATATTAGATGATTTAATCAATACATCATGGAAGTGTCTTGTATAAAGGCAACTAGAATGACTAGGAGTCAGCAAAGAGATAAGCATCACAACTAAGAACATGCCCACCAAGAGTGGATTATCCTTCATTGAGCATAGGAGTTTGTGCGATGATGAGAGGATAAGTTTACATAGGTATATCTCATAAAAAGATGTTGTAAACACCATGTGCTCGATTGGAGTGCAAACAACTGCGTTGTCTATATGACAACTCAGATGAATATGCAAACTCATGTGTTGTCAACAAGACAACTCATATGACTACACATGCTTCTAGGTGTATGTATGATAATGCATTTAACCTAAGTAAACTTAAGTAAAGTGTAATAATAATTATGTATTTACACTAATAGTAACACTTTTATATTGCTTAGCATAGTTGCATTTTTCATTCTCATTCTAGCTTAGTCTCCATCTTTCATTGCATCCTTGAAGAACTCCTTGTGGACATTTACATTCTTGCATCTTGTCTTTGGAACCTCCCATTGCATGGTTTACTAGTAAGAAGAGTATCTGTAAGGCTCAGCTAAGAGCTTTCTTATTCTTGAAACATACTCTCTTTCACTTTGTGGATAGGAAGCTCTAAGTTGACATCCAAGCATTCCAAACTCATGGAATCCCTTGGATAGAATGGTTTAGAGTGTGACACATTTTGAGTGTACAAAGATAACTGCTAGATCCTTGATTTTTACCTTCAACCTACCAATAGTTGCTTGAACCAAACAATATTGGAACAAATGACTATTGTTGCAACATATTTTGCCTCTACTATACACTAAGAGATGCAATTACACTTCTTACTTGTCTAAGACACTAGTCTTTTACCAAGAAAGAATGCTCCACCATTGGTACTCTTCTTGTCATCAATACTTCTTACCCAATCTACATCAGTGAAGGCCTTCAAATCAAAGTTGCCTCCTTTCTTGTACCATAATCCATAATCTTCAGTATCCTTTAGATACCTCATGATTCTCTTTACTTCCATCATATGATTTTCTTTAGGATTAGCTGAAAATATTCCCACCGTACCAACTACAAGTGAAATATAAGGCCTAGTATGCACTACATACTAAATTTTTGCAATCATGGATCTATATGTGGTCTAATCAACCTCCTTAGAATTATCATTTTTGGAAAGGTTATGTCTAGTGGACATAGGTGTTCCAGCTGGTCTTTAGTCCTCAATTCCAAACTTCTTTAGTATCTCCTTAATATACTTAGATTGAGTAATGTAGATTCCATCTTTCTTTTGTTGAATCTACAAGAAAACAAAGAATTTGATCTCTCCAAACATTGACATCTCAAATTCTTTAGTCATTTCTTTAGAAAAATATTTTCATAAGTCATTATAACCAATAAATAGTATATCATCTACAAAGATTTCTTATAGCAATATCTCCTTCTCTAGTCCTTCTTTGATGTATAGACTACTATTATCATTTGTCCTTTGACAAGCAATCTTCATCAAATAACTATGAAGTCTATCATACCAAGCTATGGGATCTTGTTTGAGACCATACAATGCTTTGTGTAGTTTACAAACTATATCCTTTTTGTTAGGATCTACAAAATCTTCTGGTTTCTCAATGTAGACTTCTTTTTTTAGAATTTCATTCAAGAATGTAGATTTTACATCCATCTAATATACTTTGAATTATTTATGTGTATCAGAAGCAAGTAGAGTCCTAACACTTTCTAATCTTGCAATAGGAGAAAAAATTTCCCCATAATCAATACCTTCCTCTTAAGAATAACCTTTTCATACTAACCTTGCTTTGTTTCTTGAAACTTTTCCATCTACATTCAGCTTATTTCTGAATTCTCACTATGTGCCAATTATGTTCTTATCCTTGGGTCTAGGAACAAGAGTTCAAGTCTTATTCCTCTCTATTTTTTCAATCTCTTGATCCATTGCTTCAATCCAAATTTCATTAACCAAAGCATATTTAACAATTTGAGGTTCAAATTTAGTACACAAACATGTACCTTTCAATTTGTTCCTTGTCATTGTACATTATGACTTGTCTCCAATGATTTTTTTAAATGCATGGTGCCTTGTAACATATCTTGAAAGTATAGGTACTTTGGATTTAGAGCTTGTTCCACTTGCTTCACCATGATATTTTACATCATGCTCAAGTCCCACTGTTTATGACTCGGGTCCTTCAGACTCAGACTCAAGTTGTAGTGGTTGCAACTCAGTTTCTTTTGATTGTGACTCAGGTCCTTCAAACTGTGATTCAAGTTGCACTGGCTACACCTCAGGTGCTTTTGGAGATTTTGGGGACTTGGGAGGTGAAGTCTGTTGACTTCCAATTGGATTAGGCAATATATCAAGTTCAAAGTAAATAAACTTTATATAGTCTTCAAGTTCTTTGTTGCTTTGTTCTTCACTCTTTTCTTTAAACTCATCAATCTTCACATGTACACTTCCTATGATCTTATGAGTAGTTAGATTCAAACATGTGTATGCTTTACTTATACTAGAGTATCCTAGGAATATGTCTTTATCACTCTTGACATAAAATTTACCTTTCCTAGACTCTTTTGAGATATAACATTTGCTACCAAATACTTTCAAGTAACTTAAATTGGGTTTATAGCCATACCATAGTTCATAAGGATTATGATTTGAGTCTTTCTTTAGTTGTACTCTATTTAAGGTATGAACTATTGTACCAATTGTTTCCTTCTAGTATTTGATTGCAACATTCTTTTCTATCATCAAGGTCCTTGTACAATCCATGATAGATATGTTCCTTCTTTATGCTATACCATTTTGGTGAGGTGTGCCAAGGGTTGATACTTGTCTTTTAATTCCTTTCTCAGTGAAAAATTCATTGAATTCATTTGAGATGAATTCACCTCCTCTATATGACCATAAACATTTTAGTTTCTTTCTTGTTTCCATCTCAACTCTAGCCAAATACCACTTGAACTTTTCAAAAGCTTTAGACTTATCTTTTAAATACATCATTATCATCATTCTAGAATAATCATCAACAAATAAAATGAAATACTTATCTCCATTGTAGCTCTCTATGCCAATAGGTCCACAAAGATCTATGTGAACTAGCTCCAAGACTTGTTTAGAATGATAGTTCTTTCTTTTGAAACTTGTCTTTTCCATCTTTCCAATTTGACAATTTTTGTACATGCCCATATTAAGTTTCCTCGGACTAGGAATATCTCTTACTTTTCTTTTTCTTATCTTGATCAAGTTATTAAAATTCACATGACACAATCTTTTATGCCATAACCAACTTTCTTCTACATGAGCAATGAAACATGAACTTTCACTTAGATCTAGGTAGAATAAATTAGCTTTTGTTTTATTACTAGACCCAACTAGATTTCTTTTTCCATCTAGCAACTTGGCCTTCCCATTCATGAATTCTACCTTGAATCCAATTTTATTCAATTGTACCATACTCAATAGATTATTCTTGAGTCCTTCAACCTAGTAGGTATTGTGACATCTGAGTTCATTGGTTACTATAATACAACCTTTTCCTTTTGTACAACAATGTTCATTATTTCCAAATCTAACACTCCCACCATCATAGTGTTCCATATGTTCAATTTTTTTTTTATCACTAGTCATATGGTGAGAACAACCACAATCAATAATCCATGTATTATTTTTACTAACATGAGAAATAAGTTGCATCTTATCATCTTCATCATCTTTTATAACAATGTAAACCATTTCATCATCATCACTACTATCAAAATCTTCAGCCATGAAATAGGACTTCTTACCTTTATCCTTGTAGTCCTTGTAGCTCTTGAAATCCTTCTTTCCTTTCTACTTTCTTCTTTTCTTTTCTTCCTTGCCTTCTCTATTTGGACAACTTGCAACAATGTGACCAACTTCTTCACAAGAAAAATAGATTAGAGAAATTTTATCTTTGTACTTTCCTTTGCCTTTAGTATATCTTCTTGCAAGTAGGGTTTCAATGACTTCAAGATCACTATCATAAATTCTTCTTCACTTTCAAATTTTTTGCCTTTTGATTTTCCACCTTTCTTTTTTATCGAAATCTTAGCTTCAAATACAAACTCAATGCTTCTAGAGTTAGGAACATAGTTTTCATAGTTATCCAACTCAAAACCTATCAACCTTCCCACTAGTGCATCCAAAGTTATGTCAGTATTGGGATCACGACTCATTTCCTGAATAACAAATACTCTAATTGCATAGATAGGAAGAAGAGTTATGAGTACCTTTCTTACCACTATCACATCATCAATTTTTTTTGCAGAGGCTGTGATTGCACAGACACTAACTTTGATTCTTTCACTATATTTTGCAATATTTTCATCCTCTCTCATCTTCATCTAATAAAACTAACCTCTCAAGCTTTTTTCCTTAGCTCTCCTTATATTTTCATCAACTCGATAGATAACTTTTAGCTTGATCCACATTTCATGATTAGTCTCACAATATTTGACCTCATCAAATTTAGCATAGTTAAGAGAAGATGGAATGTCAATCATCATAATGTTATGATTCTTCCTTTCAGCAATCCCTTCCATAGTCAAAGTTCTAGTAGGAGCTTTATACTTAGCATTCAAATATTTCAAACCTGAGTCATTGTGATTTCCAGATGTAGCTTCATTAGTTCCTGCCATGCCTTGAAGTTATCTTTGTTCAACTTGGGAATCTCTCTTCTGTAAGACATCTTGATCGTTAGCTTAGGTCCTTGAAACCTTTTCTGCAAGCACCAAAAGCTCTAATACCAATTGTTGGAAATATAAGAGGAGTAACTAAGAGGGGAGGGTTGAATTAGTTACCACAAAAATAAATCCAAGATCTCTTAGATGTCAATAAAAATCAAAATATAAACTATATTGAAACTAGTTTACTATTGTAACTTGATTAACACAGAGACACTTGGTTAACACTAGCAATTTACTGTCACTCAGTAAGCATTGTAATATCAATTGTAACTTAGAAAATATTGAACATTCGGATCTTAAGATATTAAGTGTGATTAAAATTAATTAACTTAGTTGCATACACATAAAAGAAATAGCATGAACACAAGTGACACAAAGATTTAACATGAAAACCAAATTAGGGATAAACCACCAATTGCAACTAGTTATTATTTTTCACTCTTCTGAAGTGAGCCTTATTAGGAGCCAACCCTGTTAAAGGTTATAAAAACATTCTATTAGCTATGACCTTGTTAAAGGATTTAATCACCCTTTTAGGAGTGACATTGTTAGAGGTCTTTAGATACTTCAATCTAGAAATGCAACCTTGTTAGAGGATTTACAAATAGTTGTTAGGATAACTTTGTTAAGAGACTTGATTCACTACTACAATGGCTAGAGTGTAAAAATTACTTGACTTGATTGTTGATGCAACTGCCTTTGCTAATTTCAAATCTCAACTCTGGCTTGAATACTCGATCCTTCTTGATCAAATGAATCTTTGTAGCCCAACAAGGATTTTCTACTTATCCTTCCAATTCGGTTCATCTAAGCATCTTCTTATCTTCCACACATTCTCACATATTCAATCCTCAATTTTACCTTATATTTATATCATATGCATTATCAAGTCAGCTTGAGTATAACTTAAAACAATTAATATTCATCTCTTCAGTTGGTTAGAACCAACAAATTAATTTGTTAAACTCAATATGCCAAAACAAGAAAATCCTTTGTTAGTCAACCTAGCTTAGTAGATACTAACTCTAAAATAATTTTTCTATGTTAACCAAGTGAACTCGGTTAACACTACAACTCGTAAACTTCCTTTGGTAACTGAGTGAGCTCAGTTCATATTGACTGCACACCAACTTTCCTTTGTTGACTGAGTGAGCTTGGTTAACACTGAAATTCTCTTTGGTGCCTAATTGAACTCGATAGACACTATCTTCTAAACTTGGAAAACACTAGAATGATCGATAGACACTAGAAAATTTCTTCATCACCCAAGTGAGCTCTACAGAAATTGGTTGGTAATGATGTGACATTTTGTGTAACATCCAAGACAATATACAATTTAAACAATTGTTTTTAACAACTTGAACATACAAAATCTTTTCAATTAATGGACTTATTCAAGAAACAAGTTTAAAAATTGTTTCATAAGCTTATACATAGGTCACTTTAAAACATCATTAAATTGTCAAAGGAAAATAAGGCACTATTCTTGTATTATTATAAATATTGATTGATCAACATTCTAAAAAAAATTGAATCAAAACTTTCATAATTTCTTAATATACTAAGGTAATCGCATAACTATAAGTAACTCAAATAATTTAAGCAATTTGTTAAAACTATTATCTAATTTCTCAATTAACAAATTAAGTTTTAGGTATAATGATTTGTAAATTGGGATTTACAAGTTTTATAACTTAATCCAAAATACAGATTCAATCCCTTCTCTAAACAATAATTGTTTGGCTATGTATTTTAAAATTATTGAAATTATAAGAAGGTTTACACTTTAAACACTTGATTTAGCTTTGTGCTTGATTAAGAATAAATAAACTAAAAGAAATATTAAAATAATTCAAGCAATTTGTGAAAACTGCAATCTAATTTCTCAACTAACAAATTAAGTTTGAGGTATAGTGATATATAAATTTTAGGGTTCACCTTCATTTAATGTATGTAAATGTATTGTAAATCTTGAATTAGAAATGTAGGGTATCTCCACTCTATGCAATGGATCTATCATAGTCCCATCATGGTGCCATGGATATAACCAATGAATAAGATGATGAGTGATTAAATATAGATCTCCTCCCTTGATGACCAAATATAAGCTAGATTTCAAAGAGGAAATGCTCACAAAGGATTCTTCGATGCTAAATTGAAATCTTCTTGCTTGAATGCTTGAAAAAATTAAATACTTGAACTCCTTGAATGCAAAAGGCATAAATCTTCACTTGAGAGCAAGAGCTTGAATTACTTGAGTGTGTGATTTGAAAATCAAGCCTTCAAGTCTCCTTATATATGAGTTTTTAGGCAGAAAAAAAATACATGTCATCTAGATAATAGTCAAAAATTAATTAAACCCCCAAGGCCTTTTGATCCCCAAGCTCCAAAATTGCTAGGGACTAGATCGACCTAATCCTAGAGTTCTAGTCTTGGGTGCCACATAAAAAAGATGTAGGTGCCAAAAAGATAAGGGTGGAAAGATAAAGAAGATAGGAGAAAAAAGAAATCAAGCACATGCATATTCATGGTTCAAAGAGGGAATTATGAATAGAGAGCTAAAAGGTCTTAAAAGGAAAATGTTTATTGGCATTATGTTGTATTTTTCATTAGTGACAACACTTATTCGATTCTAAATGCTTACCAAATTCATCACTCAATTCATAGTTTATACCGAGCATTCAGTGGTTTCCTTGTAAGTTCAATAGTTAAGCAGTTCACACTGAGTATTTATGAAGCTGCTAAGTGAATGGGCAGTTTAGCAGTGTATACCGAGCTTACAGTGTTCACTAAATAGATAATGGTTACTGAGCTTCACAATATTTAACGAGTTATCAGTTTGCATGATATGAAGCCAGTTTCTACCGAGTAATGGATATGTAGTGTTTACCAAGTAATAGCAAGGTAAACGAAGGTTTCACTATTTATCGAGTGACAATATATCTACCAAGTCTCCAATAGTTACCAAGCTCTAAGCTACATTGTGTGATTAGTATGGATTGTGCTTCTACTTCTATCGAGTGCATGACAATGCCGAGTAATGCAATGGAAGTCGAGTATCAAAAGGTCATCGAGTCAACTTGAAGAGCCCCATTTTTCTATTGATTGGCCAACTCAGTAATATTTTGTATACTTGTCTTTTAGCCGACCTTGCAATTGTAATTATTTCAATGGTATATATGTAATGTATTGTATCATTTTTATTGTATCATCAATATTATCATGGAATGTTAAGGAATGGACATGTAATGTTTTGAGAAGAGTGAATGTGAATTAGCAGCAAAGTAGAGTTTTTAGCAAGGTCATTAAGGAGCAGCAAAGACACATCAGTCACATGAGGTGATCTATACTTCAAGATCTATTCAGCAATCAAGTTATAAGTCAGATCTACTATTTCATTCTGATAGGTGATTCAGTTTTCAAATCCTTTAATAGGGTAGACTCAATAGTCTTTGTATAAATCTCCTAACAGAGTGCATACTTCATTGTATGTTTGTAAAACCTCTAACAAGGTGGACCTAGCAGTCCAAATTGCTCTTAATAGGGCAGATCATCAAAATTGGTCAATGTAAGCCCTAACAGGCCAACTTTATACTACATTACTGAAGTTTTGTGGGTATCATCCCAACACCAATTTTACTTTCTATTTGGAAGGTTTATGGGTCACCAAATTCTATGTTTATATGTTTATCTTTTCTCATGCATGCAATAGATTAGAATAATGAATGGTGAATGATTCATATGGTTAAGTGCTGAATTAATTTAAAGTTTTGAGGTTACTGATTCACCCCTCCCTCTCAGTAACCTAGCTAGTCTTGATTATTTCCAAAAATTGGTATCAGAGCTCTATGGTTCTCAGGATAAAGTTTGATAGCTTGAGCAAAGATCAAGGACAATGGAAATATTCAAACTTGACAAAGCTATTGAGAATGAGAAGCTAGATCTGGAAATGGCCATAGCTCAACTCAAGGAAGCAAAGGAGCATCTTTCCCAATCCCTAAAAAGAAGGAAGGAACTTGCAAGACAAATGAATGATTATCAGTATGTTGAAGAAAAGATTGAAGACCTTTTCCCATCAAGAAGTTCAGATGAAGCAAATGAGGCAATCAAAGAACTCCTAGCAAAGAATGGTTCTCTACAAGAAGAGGTAAGAAAATTGAGAAGAGAACAAGAAGTTCATTCAATAAGAATGTGTGAAATCTTGGAATAAAGGAATAAGGCAAGTGAAGACTTGGAGGTAAGGAATAATGCAAATAAAAATCAATCCCTTCAGCAAGAAAGTCTTATCAATCAGCTCTCCAATACTAATGAGGAAATCATGAATCTGAGATCTGAAAATGAAAACTTAAGGAATGATCTAATCACTGAAAGACAAATCAATGAAAGATTGAAAGCTGATCTAATCTCTAAAAATAAACTCAATGAAAGGATGATGAAATCCCAAGAAGACATGGACCAATTGAATCAACAAAGTGAGCAGAATCTTCATAGACAAAAAGGTAAAGCAGGACTTGGTTACAAAGAAGAAGGTGAATCTTCCAAACAAGGTTCCCAAGGGAATCAAAGACCTACTTGCAATCACTGTGGTAAGTTAGGTCATACATCAAACAAATGTTGGAGCAATGGAAAGGAAAAATTCAATGGAAAATGCTATAATATTAGTAAACATGGTCACAAAGCTAATGAATGCAAGGAGAAACCAAAATTTGAAGGTAAATGTCACAAATGCAAGAAACTAGGTCACAAGTCATCTGAATACAGATCCAAACCATTCAATCTAGTTGAAAAAATTGTCAAAGAAATATTTGGTTGGGATTACAACACTTGGTGCAGATGTCACTATTGTAGAGAATATGGACACATTGGCATAGACTGCACAAGGCATCACTTAAGGAAAAGAGATTCAACAATAAGATGTTATACATGCACTGAAATTGGTCACATAGCTAAAAACTGCATGAAGATAGGAAGAGTTGAAGATGAAAAGAAAGCTAAAGCTGATAATGTTAGGAACCAAATGAGACAGTAGTGGATTCCTAAATCTATCGAGCTGAACAGTCCAACTGATGGATATGTCACTCAAGAAGTGGGTGACTCCACCATTTCTAATTAGATTCTTTAAGAAAGGATAGGAACTGCATTCTCAAGCTATATCTCAAGTAGTTCCAAATGGAAGAAAGTAGAAGATTCAAATTAGTTTTTCAAATACAAAAGGATCACATAAGTCTAGTTCATATCGAGCAAGGTTAGTTATAGACTCAATCGAGCAAGGTTAGGAGCAATGAAAGTTTTGTTTGATCGTCAAGTCACAAGTTTCTACCAAGCTAGTAAGTGGATGACAATTTTTCATGCACTACATCAGTATGGTACCTAGCATTAATGGTAAATTTTCATCAAAAAGGGCAAAATTTGACTCCATTATTCACCACATTTTTAGTATTCACAGAGCAAAGATATTTCCAGGTGCACTCAAGCAATTGAAAAGTGATTTCAAGAGAATTTGTAGCTAAGGAATTTGTTCAAAAATTTCCATCACTTACCAAGCAGTAATGGCATCAGGAAGTACCAGCAGTAGCAAGGCGAAAATGGGTTCAGAGATGTTAGTTAAGGGTGTAGAGTGGAAAGTGTTGAGTTTCAAGCTTGTTAAAAAGTAGCGGAGGCACTTGACCCTAATGGTGTGCAATCACAAATTCCACCAAAGGTACTTTTGGTTAACAATATTTGCACTCATTTTAAATGTTCAATTCAAGAGATAGGAACCCTAGAAATGGATAGTGCTTTAGAAGAAATGTGTGTTGATGGCTCATTGAAACTCGAGCATGAGCACTTAGAAACAAATGGGTTGACACACATATCACACCTACCAAGAAGCTTTTAGATAAAATGGATTAGGTATATTCTTAGTTGCGTACACAATGGTTAGTTATGGTTGGAGTAGCCTGTATTGATAACCAAAAAGATTATTCAAAAAATTACTAGCCTTCCCATTCTAAGTAAAGAAAAATCTACCAAAACCCTAGGTCAGGACAAACTCTAGAAGAAAACCCTAGCTGAGTGGGACAGTAGAGGTTTGAAAATTAGCACCATTACTGATGTGGAGTTGAGGTTCAAAATTCATGTAATTGCTCATAAAATTTATAGCTCTAGTCAATTGAACAGTGTGCCATGTGAGGTAGTGGATTTAGCATTCAAAGTCAAGAAGAAGAACATGGAATTTGACCTGTTAGAGCTACTACTCAAGCAATTAAAAAAGAATATGGACAACATTCAGATATCAAAGAACAATCCCTGTAAATTTGGTTCCTTGTTGACATGCCTTTTCTTTTATGTACAAAAATTCTTTCCATCCAAAGGTTCTTTCATGTGGAGAAAGGATGTTCCCATTTTGTATCAAATAAATGAGTTTATTGCAAAAATAGGTGTAAATTTTGACAGAATAATGGATAATTATTTTGAAGATTTCAAAGAAAGAATAAACAATAGGTTCAAGATTCCTCCTAAACTTGTTGAGGATTATAAAGATGATGCATGCTTTATGGTAGACTGTGACAGAGTATACATTCAAGTAGTTAGGCCCTGAGTTGCATGCGTGAAACCTCTTCCTTATGAGGTCAATATTGATGAAACCAGGGACATCATTGAAGCATTGGTAAATGAACCCATAGACCCTAAGCAACCAGAATTCAACACATATGATGAGGTAAAAGCTAGAATTGAATTGGAAATCAAGATACCTCAAGCAATCAACAAAGGCAAGAGGAAAATAGCTAAGATGAAAATTTCCACTAGTCTCTTAATGCTTACCAAGGGAAAAGGAGAGGATGAAGAAGAGGATGAAGAAAAAGAAGAAGAAGAGCAAGAATCAGAAAAGGAGGCAGAGCCAACAAAGAAGAAAGGGAGGGTTATCATTACTAAACCTCCAGAGGCCTCCATAGTTGTTTTCACTAGGAGAGGCAAAGGAAAAGGCAAAGGTGAAGTAATGTTTAGCAAGCCCCAACTTACCTTCCAAGAAAGGCTAAAATAGATGGAAGAAGGAGCTGGTATCACAAACTTCAAGGCTTTAAAATTTGAAACAACAACTAATGCCGAGAAGATGCAAATCGGCGAGTTGGTACTCACCAAAATGGGAAAATGGAAGTATTCCCTAGATCAAATTGCTCCTTAGATCTCCAAAGAATTGTTAGTGAGATTGTAGCCAAGGTGGGAGTCAGCTGCACAAACAGCCAAGGATATCTATGAAGAATCCTTGAAGAAATTATTGCCAAATCCTACTAATGCAGAAGTAAAGGTAGCCATGAAGAATAATGAAGGTAAAATGATGATCAAATTCCAAACATATTTGATTTTACTTAAGGATATTGAGCATGTTGTAAGAGATGCAACAAACATGTGGAAGAATATCTATCATTTGCATAAGCCTAGTGATGATCTAGTTGAGATCAAGGATGATGATGGTGATAGTGATGATGAAGAAGATGAAAACACTCCATGTGCTAGTGTTGATGTTGAAGACTATCAGGCACTAAGGGTTGATGATGAAGAGAAATAGGAAAAAGCTAAAGAAGAAGACAGGGAGGAATAAAATGAAGAAGATGACCCAATGAAGATTGCAACAGAAGTCATTTCTTCACTTCCTCACTCTCCACCTAAGCTAACAACATCATCAAGGTTAGAGTCATCTTTAGTAGGATTGATTGCAAATACATTAGAAATATCATCTGCTCCTACCACCTCACAGCTCCAGGTATCTTCAATGGAAGTATCAATTACTTCATCTACCGAGTTGCAGCCCTCTTCATCAGCACTCAAGCAATCCACCTTAGCAGTGTGCACAGCTGCCAGTTCTATAATTATTTCAACTTCTTCTGCACCATGTATAGTAAGTCTACCATTTTGCTCTTCATTTTTTTCTACCACAGCTTTAACTGCATCAATCTTTGTTCCAGTTAGTTCTTCAATTGTATATATTCTAGCTTGTACATAACCTATTGGTACATCATTTTTGGGAGGCACATCAATTTTGGATATAGTTGGTACTTCTCTTAGTTTTCCTCTAGTTGGACCAATTCAACTCTTTTCTGCTAGTCCATCTACATCAACTATTGTTTCTATTTCTAAATCCAACAAAGTAAGCACTGAATTAAAACCAAAGACTCCTCTAAAACTTCTGCTTATTGGTAAGGCAATTGATGAAGATATAGACTTGGATAAAGAAATTATTATTCCTGAGATAGACTTGGACACTGCCATAGCAAATGAAATGAGATTGGTCA
This sequence comes from Cupressus sempervirens, assembly GCA_028749045.1. Taxonomy (NCBI): domain Eukaryota; kingdom Viridiplantae; phylum Streptophyta; class Pinopsida; order Cupressales; family Cupressaceae; genus Cupressus; species Cupressus sempervirens. The sequence continues at coordinate 502,878,364 of CM053786.1, forward strand.
GTCAGCTTTTAGAGAAAAAGGCAAGGTAGAAGCAATTAAGAGAAGAGAGAGACTAAGAATTCACAATAATTGAGAATGCCAAAAACATAATTACTAAAGCTATAGGTGTTGATGTTGATCCATCTAAACACATTTTGTTACAACTAGAAGAGGCTATAAATAAGTTCAATGAGGACACTTTTGGTCAAGAGAAGCTCATTGAGAAGGCAGAGAAGAAATTTGACAATAAGGTGCTTGAGCACATTGCTTAGCACATTGAAATAAAGCAAGTAGAATTATCCACAATTTTGAGCAACCTTGAACAATCCTTTACAAATGTAACATTACTTTTTGGCAAGCTTTGTGATGTTATCGAGTATACCAAGGATATTAAGGAAAAATTAAATAAGATCGATGTGGACATGAAGGCTAGTGCTCAAAGGTTACAACTTGACCCTAGTTCAAGCTCAGCACATCACATGAAGGTGAAATTTTTTTTAGAAATGCAGGCAGAGCTACTCAGAGAGGAAGCCAGGATTAGGTCTACACTAATTGACATCCAGAATATGATCCTTCTAGTTATGGACCCAATGCAGAAACATATTGCATATTCAAAAACATTGGTCCAAGACAAAAAATTTTCAATAGAAAATCACATGATTGAACTTTCTGCAGAAGTTCAAGTGGCACTCTCCACCTGCACAATTTTGCAAGATAATTTGGATAAGACATTGGCTCTTATTTTTAAGGTACACTCTAAATTTTCCTCATATTTTGATGTCTCTATTTGAATATATTGTATATACCCTTTGGCATTATTGTAAAAAGGGGGGAGTATGAGATGAACAAGGGGAGAGAATAGTAGGAGTAAAGAGACTTGTGGAGGAATAAGGAAGAAAATAAATTGATATATGTACAGATAAAAGCTATGTACATATTATGCCATATGTATGGGGGAGATATGTAAGATATGTATATACAGTAGCTTTACAAAGATCAATTTTGAAAAATCAAAATCAAAATGTCAGTGTACATAAGTTTTGGCTCATAAGTGTTTTTGTCACTAATGCCAAAGGGGGAGATTGTTGACATTATGTTGTATTTTTCATTAGTGACAGCACTTATTTGATTTTGAATGCTTACCAAGTTCATCACTCAATTCACAGTTTATACCAAGAATTTAGTGGTTACCTTGTAAGTTCAGTAGTTAACGAATTCACACCGAGTATTTATGAAGCTACCGAGTGAATGGGCAGTTCAGTAGTGTATACTGAGCTTATAGTGTTCACCAAACAGATAATGGTTATCAAATAGTATTTATCAAGTTATCAGTTTGCATGATATCAAGCCAATTTCTACCGAGTAATGGATATGAAGTGTTTACCAAGTAACAACAAGGTAAACGAAGGTTTCAGTATTTATTGAGTTGCACTATATCTACCAAGTCTCCAATGGTTATCGAGCTCCAAGCTACATTATGTGATTAGTATGGACTGTGCTTCTACTTCTAACGAGTGCATGACAATGTCGAGTAATGTATTAGATGCCAAGTATTAGAAGGTCGCTGAGTCAGCTTGAAGAGCCTAAGTTTTCTACTGATTGGCCGACTCAGTAATATTTTGTTTACTTGTGTTTTAGCCAACCTTGCAATTGTAATTATTGCAATGGTATATATGTAATGTATTGTATCATTTTCAATTTATCATCAATATTATCATGGAATGTTAAGGAATGGACATGTAATGTTTTTAGAAGAGTGAATGTGAATCAACAACAGAGTAGAGTTTTCAACAAGGTCATTAAGGAGCAGCAAAGACACATCAATCACATGAGGTGATTTATACTTCAAGATCTATTCAGAAATCAAGTTGTAAGTCAGATCTACTATTTCATTCGAAAAGGTGATTCAATTTTCAAATCCTTTAATAGGGTAGACTCAATAGTCTTTGTATAAATCTCCTAACAGAGTGCATACTTCATTGTATGTTTGCAAAACCTCTAACAAGGTGGACCTAGCAATCCAAATTGCTCTTAATAGGGAAGATCATTAGAAGTGGTCAATATAAGCCCTAACAGGCCAACTTTATACTACACTAGTGAAATTTTGTGGGTATCATCCCCACCCCAGTTTTACTTTCTATTTGGAAGGTTTATGGGTCACCAAATTCTATGTTTATGTGTTTATCTTTTTTCATGCATGCAGTAGATTAGAAGAATAAATGGTGAATGATTCATATGGTTAAATGCTAAATTAATTTAAAGTTTTGAGGTTACTGATTCACCCCTCCCCTCTCAGTAACCTAGCTAGTCTTGATTATTTCCAACAATGTCTCCATTTTAAGATGGTATAATATGTTTAGGGTTTTTTCATGATGATGGAAGTGATAAAAACAATATAACATGTCAAAGAAGGACATGTTTTATTTCTTTTTATTGTGTTTTAGTGACATTAAAATAAGTGCAAAGAGTGGTCTAACCAGAGAAGAGAGAAGAAGAAAATAAACTTAAATGGATTTGAACAAGAAAAAGTATTGTTATTTCATAGATCATTATTTATGTTATTCCTTAACAGTTACATGGGTGAAATCCCTTAGCTAGGTAGATCCTAACAAGTTATCATGTAAATCCTCTAATAAGGAAATACTTTAATTATTGTTTAAAGTCACATAACAAGGCTACCCATAATAAGTAAATCTCTTAACAAGGATAGAGGTAGATCCCCTAATAGGATGGCACTTAACTGTGTCTTTGTAAATTCCTAACAAGGCATACCTTAGAAGAGTGAAAATTTTTGGGTACTAATCCCCACCTTAGGTTTGATCCAAGTTGGGTTTCCACACAACCAAAATATCTGTGTCATATGTGTGGATGATTTCATGTGTTAGATGTTTCATTTGATGCTTTACGTTTGATTACCGATTAGTTGCTTGAAAGGTGAAAAAAGTTGTTTGATTTGTTGATTATTGATTCACTCTCCTCTCAGTAATCTAATAACTTAGGACCAATATCCTTCTCATTTTAAAGTATTAGAGTCCAGTGGAAATATTATTGGGAGGAAAGATGAAGATTTATAGGGTATAGGTGAATAGAATTTGAATTATTTAATAATATTTTTGAGTTTTTATCCTATGTAAAAATTTAGAAGTCAAATGTCAAATGTTATTTTCCTATTGATATTAATATAAATTAGGAAATTTTCTAGGAAGTTAGTAGAAAGCTAGAATATCATTTTGATTGTTATTGCAAAGATTTGGATGATATTTCAAGTCTTTAATTTTGACACATACAATCATATATTGGAATACATGTTTTAAAATGTTTTTTTTTGCATAGACTATTATTTTATTTTTTTTGAAAAGTTCTTTGGTATTTTGTTTGCGAATTTAGTCTATGATTATTGGTTAGCTTGCCTCTTTTCACATTAGCCAATAAGTAGAAAATGTTTTCCATACCTACATATATTAAGATTCCCCTTTCATATTAGAATTGATAATGCCATGAGAATGTGCATAAGGGAAGATGAGATACATGACATATTTCATGCTTGCCTTGATGAACTATATGGGGGCCATTTTCCAGCCAAAAGGACTACCATGCAAGTGCTTAACATAGGCTATTATAATGATGACATCATACCCAAAAAGACTACTCCAGCCAAACACTTATAGCTAGATATTCAATATTCATGTTCCTATTAGAACTCACCCCAATACCTATCAACCAAGTCACAACTTAAGAAAAAAAGCCCCAACATGCTAGACTATTTATTATCAAAGAAAATAATATACTAGTATAAACCCCAACATAGGAAAAAAATAGAAATTAATCAATATACTCAAATTTTCAATCCCATTGTAACAACCACCTTCAATCTTCTTTTTCAATCATCACATCCTCCTTGTCTTCAACATCTTCTACCAAAATGTTTATCAAATGATAATCTCCAACTTCCACTCCTTTCACTCAATCCTTTTCCTATTGTACACTAAGATTGTGTCACACTCTAAACCCTTCTATGCAAGTGATTCCATGAGATTAGAATGCTTGAATGTCAACTTACAGCTCCTTATCCATGGAGTGCAAAGGTGTATTTAAAGAATTGAAAATAGCTCTCAGTTGAGTCTTTGAGACACAAACCTTGCTAGTAAACTATGCAATTGGAGGTTCTTTGAGACAAGAGCAAGAATGCCAATGTCCAAGAGAACTCTCAAAATGCAATGTAAGTACGAACTAAGCTAATATGAATATGAAAAATGTAGCTATATTAAATAGGATGAGAGTATTACAAGATCCAAAATAGTTAAACTATGTGATTTAAGCTATAGAAAAAGGAAACTAAACTACCATGTGATATGATTCTAAGCTAACATGCCATGATATGAGGGAATGAGACAAGGAATGATGAGTTCTCTACAAAGCTCTCAAGAATTTGATTGATAAACTTGCAACATAGCAATACTCAAGAGTGTGGATCCTTTAAGAAAGGGAGAGCTCTTTCTTTTAAATACGTATAAACAATGGAGATCAAGATCAATGGATGAATGATCAAGGGTGAAAAGTGACTTTGGCACGATCCACGTGCAAGAGGAAGTCAACCATGATGAAAAGAGTTGACTTTTCACGTGAGTGAAAACCTTTTCTTTTTATTTGTAAAATAGAAAAAGGACTTTATCTGTGCACATTTAATGGGTTAGAAGAATGGGGTCTATTATTTAATTAAAAGGGGACATGTTCTTTTAATCAAATAATGAACTTAGTATAGTATAATCAAACCATAGGTTATAATCAAATTAATTGATTTTTAGCAATTTGGTCTAGGAAAATGATTAATTAATTTAGCCAAAATGCTTAGAAGGGGGCTAATAGTCTATATGACTATTTTTTAGGTGATTACATTTGCCCCTCTTTGACTAATGTGTGATTGGTCTGGGAACACATGACATCAAAGAAAATAGAAGTCAAGTAAATAGCAATAGATAGAGATATCTAATTCGGAAGAATGAAATGCAGAAAGAGATAGTGAATCCTAATTGTATAGCCTAATAGCAATAGTACTAGACACTAAGATAGAGATGATATCAAAACTCAAGAAGAATGCTAACACCAAGAAATGTAGATAGGTCAAGAGCACGTGGAAAGATCAAACATATGCCCCTAATAAATAGATAGTTGTAGCAAGCGATGATAGAGTATTTCTACCCCCTTCGGGATCAAAATTGAAATGAGGTAAAGGGGATGCAAAAATAAGCTAGAGATGAGTTAAAGAGATATAGCAAAGTCCATGATGACATATATATGATTAGAACCAAAGAGTGACCATAAAGCAATGATAGAATGCCCCAGTTTGACTATAGTTGACCATGAAGGATAAAATATGAAAATTAGGTCAAATCGAGTAGAAAGATGATTTAGACATGAAATTTATGAATTGAAGTAGATACGAGGTGTAGAAATGGTGATGACATGGAGAAATGAAGATGCCCCAATGAAGATTCAAAGATTAGACCTCAAAAGGATAGCTAACTACATAGAAGAAGATAGAATTTTGAAATGCTATTTTGACTATCAAGATGAACTTAGATTTTGATTTTGATTTCAATTCTGAAAATGGATCCAAGATGTTAAAATTAGCTAGGGTGCAATTTTTGTGAGATTTTGAGGAGTTTGAAAAATGAATCAAAATGAGGTCAGAAGGCTATATAAGGGGTCAAAGGGTCATTTTCAATTCATTTGTCTTTTTTGATTTTGAGAGATTTTTGAGTGATTTGGAGAGAGAAAATAGTGTTGCCAGCATTCTAACCCACAAACACCATTTTGAGTGTAGTCAGTTGCACAACTGGCCACTCGACTATGGAGCCTCAATAAGTAAACAACATTTTCTCATTTTTTGATGCATTTATTACCTTTTTTGCACTTTTTTATGGTTTGAAAAAGAAATATTGTGTGATATTTTAAAAGTATCATACAGTTACTTGAAGAAATAGCACACAATATTTTGTCACATCACTTTAAAAAGTTTGTTGTATGAGCCATACCCAAATATTGTACCGCATGGTGCAAAATGTCACCCGGGCAAAAAGTATCACCTAGGTATTATAAAAAGTGTCGCACGACATTTGATCAATAAATAATGTTGCACACATATAGTAAAAAGTATTGCACAATCTATTTTTTTAGCATTTGATTTGGATTTTACATGTTTCATCATTATTTTCAATGTTTGCTTGACTTGATTTTGTAGGTTGTATTTCCCACACTTCACATTAGGGCCCCCAAAGTGGTGGGGTTACACATCATTGAGTATCTCAATGATGATGAGAGATTTTCTATATCATGTATGGGGCTAAAGTGGATGATATGCATGCCCATATCCCAATGAATCACAGATTTCTTAGTGCTTTAGCTGAGTGGTGCCACAACAAGCACAACACTTTTCATTTTCCTACTGGAGAAGCCACCATCACACTAGAGGATGTATATCACATACTTCATGTACCATGCTACAAAGAGCCAGTGAGTGTTCATATTTTTTTTCTCATTTTCTTTTAAGTCTCTGATATCCATTTGGCATGTATTGATGTGAGTTTTACTTGTCATAGGTATATTACGATCAGACCCCGATAGAGAGGAGAGTAGTTGTACAATAGGTTTTCTAGGATGTGACCATCTTGGATCATTACCTAAGCTAAGAGTAGCTCATAAATGAGTATGGGGCTGAGGATCCACTTCCTTTTCTATTGTGTTCATTAATTTCCCATGCTCTAATTACTGACAAGAGCAAAAAGGGCTTCCCACTAGGATGTGGTAGATTATTAGTAGATTTTTCAGGATAGCCTTGGAGGATGGCATGAGGACCTACAATCCTGGCAGATATGTATAGGGAGCTTCATGAGATAGTCTATTGGTCAGGATAGACTTGAAAATGTAGTATAATGTTGGCCCAAATATGGCACAGGAGCACATTGCAGTGATTTGATTATAGGTACAACCATGAGAGCACAATGAGCCCTATATTTTTAGGTATATAGGGTTCATCTCATAGATTCATATTGGAGATGTGACCTACTATTGGTAACTCTTTGATGAGCTTATATCTTTTTTTTGGCGACCATATCTTGTTTGCCATAGATGGTCTGATTCATGGGAGCTCAAGTACATGTTCTATAGTAGGGCACTCATCAAAAGGTACTCTGACATAGTAGAGTGGTTCATGATCAGCTGAGTATGGTGCTAATTTGGCCAACAACAGGGAATCTCAGTGGAGACTAATACATATGCCCAATTCCATGAGGAGGATTCTCAGGGTTGGCTATATGTGCTTGATTATTAGGCTACTTTATGAGATACAACAAATTTAGTGTGTAAGCCTTGGGACTATTGTCCAGATGTGGTAGATGTAGGATAAGATCTGACATACATGTATGAGATGTAGAGGCATCCTTTTCCTAGGTTCACCTAGCCAAATGCCCCACTTACAGTAGTAGGATAAGGGGAGATGGAGCAGATGGAGGTGAAGACAAAGGTAGGGGTGGTAGATGTATGGAGGTTAGGAGCAGTTCCTAATCTGGTGAGAGGAGGTAGATGTGAGACCAGGCCACAAGAGATGAGGAGGAGCATCCACTAAGATGTAAGAGAGAAGAGTGGGTGGAGGCACAATGGGAGAAGCTTTCTGGAGGGGATGGGGGGGAAGATAATTGAGATGCCAGGATCTGGGCCCTAGAGATAGAGCTACAGGGGTTAAGGACAACCATAGCAGTCAAAGACCAATAGCTAGCGGATGTACAGGTAGAGGCTAAAAAAAAAGAGAGTTCACTAAGGGATGACTTAGCAGAGGCCCAATAGGAGGTAGAGTGACAGACAACCAGAGTGGCCTACTACTATGGAGTGTACATTTTTGTAGTTCCAGTGGAGTGACAAGTACTGATGTACTATGAGAGGGCTGGTAGATAAGATTAGCCACCATTTAGGGCACCAATGTCTCCTCCCCATGCATAACCTACTCATGAGGGGGGAAGCTAATCTTAGGTCTAGGCTATTTTTTTATGATAGTTTGATTGTACCATATTTATTTTGAGACATATCTAGATTTTGGATCTCACATTGTATATGTACTAGGACACCTTTTGATATATATGAGATACTAGATTTGAGCGATAGTCTTGTGTATTTGTCTCATTTTGTGGTGTTGTATATGGATGCTTTAGCATTTTTATGTTTCCATGTTATGTTTCTAGTTTCTTGCTAATGTATCTATTGTTTTAAGCTCATGTTGATATGTTCATGGATCTCTCTCATGTATAGTTTTTAGCTCTCATGTGTATGATATAGACTCATGTTTACAAATGTAATTCTTGGATAGATCAAATGTGATTTTTAGATTAACCCCTTGCGATGACAAGATAGAAAAGATGCGAAGTGAAAGATCAAGAAATTGAAAAGACATGATCAAGAAGAAAGCAAAGAAGATAGGAAAGTAGTTAGCTGATATGTTTGAGAAAAGATGAAGAGAGAGCTCTCCCCATAAGTATAAATGTAAGACTAAGCTATAAAATGAGCTTATGATGCAAACTAATATACAATTTGGTTTACTGGCAAGGGATATAAAATATTTAGACTCTAATTTCATCATTGAGCATTTAGTAGGGACATTGTAAGATCATACAACCATCACTAGTATAAATATGAGGATATGAATATGATCAATATCATATAGGAATATGGAAATCCAATCTAAACATCAAATATGTGTAAGTCAAGATGGCTACACAATTAGATTCCCTAATTTTAATATACAAGATTACACCTATATCAAGGCATAACTGCTAGGATGACCCTCGAGTATCGTCTTGTGAAAACAATCAAGGATGATACATTGTAGGCCCAAAGTGTTAAGCAAGACAAGCATGAATGCTCTAAACACCTTTGACTAACAAAGTATACCCACAAGAAAAAAGAAAGTAAAACATGCCCCATGCCCCCAATCTTCTAGTCCCTGACATCCTTAAAAGACTATTAGGGAGGGAGCACATAGCAAACAAATCGTCACAAATAACACACAAAGAAAGATAAAGTTCATCATAGCTTTGCAGGTCAAATGTTTTATGCATGTGTGTGTGTAAGTCACTTCGCCATTTCTTCAAGATTTGATTTTGATAGTGAGAAATATTGCAACATTTGAGAATATAGGTAGGCTATCTAAAAAGTGTTGAGAAACACTTGATGTCAAGGGGGTAGTGTTGAGAAACACTATTTTGTGAGTTGCTAGAGAAACCCTAGTGCACAACGAGACCCCAATAGGCTATTTAGTCATGCCCCCGAGACAAAGACAAGAGATAATTTCAAGCTAGAAAATGTGTTGTAGATTGAATAAATGAGATTGATAGACATAGGTGCAAGGGTCTCAACTAGTGCTTGTTTCTAGGTTTTCACCACTTGATAGATTCTTTTAGGAGTTTCTTCAATTTTTTTGTATTTTTGTATTTTTGTATTTTATTTTATTTTTGGTGATACACAAAGCACCTATTGCTAGGTTTTCACTAGGATGATCATTTTTTCAGGAAAATTTCTACTTTTTTGAATTTTTTCAGGATCAATAGATATATACAAAGAGTTGAGTTTTGAGCTTTTAAGCATAGATCTTTTTTAGATGTAGCACATTGATAGGTTCTACAAGTTGTTCCCCTTCCAAAGTAGAAATTTGATAAGCACCAAATCCTAATGTTGTTGTGATAATGTAAGGGCCCAACCAATTAGGCTCAAATTTCCCTTTTTTCTCTCTATTCTATTGATTTTTTGGATTTTCTCTAAGCACAAGCTCACCCACTTGGAACTTGCGGGGATGAACCTTCTTGTTGTATGTAGTAGACATTCACTTTTGATAAGCCCTCATATGATCAAAAGAAACTTTGCAGTGCTCATCAATGGTTTCTAACTTTTATACTATCATGGCCTTGTGGTCTTCATTGATTATCAACCCATTCAGGGAGACAATCGCAAATGAAGGCATCTCAACTTCTAAAGGGAGGATAGCCTCAGAACAATAGACTAAAGAAAAGGGTGTCACCCTTGTAGGAGTATGTATGGTGGTTTTGTAGGCCCATAGTACCAAATTGATCTATAATTATTAGTCTTTGCCTAATTTGTGAACTATTCTATGCAATATTTTAAGCAATGTTTTGTTAGAAGCCTCAACTTTTTTGTTCCCTTGGGGATAGTAGATTGAGGATCATTGTTGTTTGATTTTAAATTTCTTACATAGCTATCTTAGGTCTTTGTTTTTTAATTTTCCTCTATTATCAATAATGATGGAGGATGAGATGTCGTAGCGACAAATGTTGTGATTGAGTATAAATAAGGCAACATGTTTTCTTGTAGCAGCAGATAACAGTACAACCTCACCCCATTTGGTGAAGTATTTAGTCACTATGATAATGAACTTGTGGCCACTAGATGAACTTGGATGAGTCTTCCCTACCAAGTTAAAGGCCCATTGTTGAAATGGCCAATATGTAACAAAAGGTATAAGATCACATCCAAGAACATGAATCAAATTACCATGAAGCTAACATTTTTTACAAAATTTAGCATTGCGAACAATGTCAACTTGCATAGTTGGCCAGTAATAATCCACCCTAAGCAATTTTTGATCAAGTGTAAGGCCATTGGAGTGTGCCCCACAAATGTCATCAAGGACTTTGGATAATGCCTTTTTCAAAATCTTCTAACTCTAGACACCTAAGAAATGTCTTGTCTAGACCCTTCCTATACAAGTCACCAGAGACCAAGGTGTAATGTGAAGCATTGCGAAGGAGTTTGCATTTTTGGTTGCGTGTGAGATTTTCAAGAATAATCCAATCATGTAAGTAGGAGAAGATGGTAGCATAGTGAGATGAATTATGACTAAAAATAGTGAAAATCACATGGTTATCAGAGGAATCATAGGCAAGATGATTTAATTCTTCCACCAAGAACTCAAATCATCATTCATGTTCTTGTAACTGGAGGATAGATGCTAGGGTGGCCATAGCATCGACAACCTTGTTTTTTGCTTTAGGAATTTGTTGGAATGTCACAAATGTGAAATAGTTCCTTAAAGCATCAATCAACTTCTTGTAACATGCCAACTTGTCATCTTTGGTTTGATATTCATTATTAACTTGGTTTATGAAAAGTTGGAAATCTCGATAGATGTGTAACTTTATGATTCTACATTCTAGAGCCAGTTTAATCTCATTTGTTAAAGCCTCATACTCTGCAATATTGTTAGTGCAAGGAAATAGGAGTTTGTAAGACTTTTGGATTGTGTAACCATGAGGCATGACAAAAAAAAATGCCTACACCAACCCCATGTTGAGTATGAGAACCATCAAAGAACATTTTCTAAGTTCTTTTAGTAATGTACATGATTGAAGCATCTAGAAACTCATTTTGCATGGGTGTTGTATCTTCTAATGGAAAATCATCCAATTGGTCTGTTATGGCTTGCCCCTTGATAGCTTTGCATTCAATGTATGAAATATCAAATTCAAAAGAATCATCATCCATTTAACCAAGCGATCAGTAAGCGTAGCTTTACTTAATAAGTATTTTAGGGGATCAATTTTAGCAACAAGATGAACTATGTGTGCCAACATATATTGTCTATGTTTTTCAGAGGCAAATACCACTGCAAGGCAAGCTTTCTCAATGTTGTTGTAGTTCATCTCATAGGAAACCAAAGTATAACTGATGTAGTATATAACATGTTCTTCTTCGGTCTCATCATTTTGTGCCAATAATGCTCCCAGGGAGGAATCTGTAGCTAAGACATTTAATATCAAAGGTTTTCCTGGTATGGGTGGCATTAATATTAGAGGTTTAGCTAGATATCCTTTGATTTGATCTAGGTTGTGTTGACAATCTTCATTCCAGATATAGGTAGAGCCTTTATGCAAGTTTTTGTTGAAAGATTGAACCTTGTCAGCCAATTGAGAAATGCATCTTCTAATTGATTGTAGATGCCCTTGAAGACTTCTAAGTTGACTGATGTTCCTAGGAGGAGGCATTTTCATGATGGCTTGCATTTTTTTAGGGTCAACCTCAATGTCTTTTATTGATATGATGTAGCCTAACACTTTTCTTGAACAAGGTGAACCCTAACATTTATCTTGTCTAACATTTACATACTAAAATGCATTTAACAAAGTGAACCCTCTTTTGTGTATGCATTCACAGATTGTCTCAGATTTTAGCTATGGTTTTGAGATTTTGGGTGTGAAAATTCAAAACTGGATCAAAAAAATTGTTGAAGGTTTCAGAGGCTTTGTATTTATATGCATTTACACATTGTCTCAAATTTTAGCTATGGTTTTGAGGTAGGATTTGAAAACCCATTGTAGAATTTTGAAAGATTTGTCTACTATGTGTCTTCCTGTTTGTTCGCATATTGCTTATTAATTTATGGTATTGATTGTTGAATATAGAATTATGTTGTAGATTTTGAAAAAGGAAAACTTATTAATCAAGATAACTTGACTACAAAAAAAAAATTGTAAAAAATTATTATGATTGTATTCTTTTAAACCTCTTTAGATAATATAGGGAATATTTGATTCTGAAAATTTGGAAGAAAATAATAAATGGAATAGTTAGGGTTTCAACTTTAAATTTGTTATTAGAACTATGTGATTATCATGAATTTTTTAAGTATAGATGAATATTCTTCTTACATCTAAAATAATTTAATTGCAAAATTTATTGGAAAAATAAAAAAGATTAATTGAGAAGAAAGCATGTTGTAACAAAACTTATGCATACATGTAAAAAAAAAAATGTACTAAAAATAGAAACTAAGTATAGTATGGTCACATGCATGTGAAAACAAATATGCTAAAAATAAAAAAACTAAGTATGGTATGGTTGCATGATTTGAAAGATCAAAGACATGCGAAAATACCAATTGCATGTGTATTTTTATTTTATATAATTTAATTTTTAGATTTGTTTATTTAACTAGTAATAATAATAATTTATTAATTTCTAAAATTAAATAAATATTATCCATTTAGTTATAAAGTGAATGTTAGTATTAGTGATTACTTGATTCTAATTAAACTCTTAGTTACACATAAATGATTTTATATTTATTAATGCAAGACGGAGGTTAATAAATAAATATTTAGAATTTTATTATATTTTAAGAGTTGTGGTAGAGTTCACTTTGTAATCATTTAGTTAACAACTATTTGACTTTATGGGAGAAATTATAAATAATTAAATTAAATTTATAATTTTATCTCTAGTTGCATTATGAATTAACTGAAAAGTAAATATTAATATTGGACTAAATAGAAGTCAAATAAATATTTTAGAAAGAAAATTGATATTAGTATGTAATCTAATAATATACATTTATATTATTAATTAAATCATTTATGATTTAAGATTATTTAAATTAATAACATGATAATATTGCATAATATTTTATATCCAAAAGAAGATTGGATATTTAAATACTTATTGTTTTAAATAAGTATATTAGCATAACAATTTATATTAACATGGATATCCTTACTTTATTTCTAAACACATCCTTATGACCCAAACTAAATAAGAAAAATTGGTGGAATTAAATCATGTGGCTGAAAACTGTGTTTTCTAATATTCTATTTATAGTCTTGTGATGTTTATTTTCATGATGGTTTTTCTTTGTGGATTTTTTAGTTGGCCAAGTTAGGATGTGAACTAGAAGCATTTTTAGATTTCTTTTATGATTATTTGGCTGGATGTCATGATGAACATTATGATTGAATTGAGATTCATGTTTTATGAGTTTTATGCTATTGAGCATTTATGAGAACTTGAGTTTTTTTATTTTTTGGGTTGTCTATTAAGGAACCAAATTTGATCAATATTATTCTTGTGGTGTGGGACACTATTGTAATTTTTTTATTTTTTGGGTTGTCTATTAAGGAACCAAATTTGATCAATATTATTCTTGTGGTGTGGGACACTATTGTAGTTTTTTTATTTTAGGGAAGGTAGTCTAGGTGCATGTCTATGGGAGTGTCTTGCAATGGGTGCCCAAAGTGGTTGCCAACGTAACTCATTGTAAGTTGTGTAACAAGTGATAACATCGTAATAAAAATATCTTGCCTAGCACTTTTCCTTTGAGATACATTAAAAAGATAAGTTAGAGATTTTTCCTCATCCATGCTTTGAGTGATTGTATAGACTAAGGATGAGATCGAGATGATACCTTGAGAGGTATGACTAGTTTTCTTGTCTTCACAAGAGGGTATCTTAGTTCCGCATAAAGTCACTAGGGGGGTGGGGTCTTGAGAGACTATCAAGGTAACCTTAGAGTTAGCTCATGTGATGACACTTCATAGTATGTAGCCTAAGTCTCCTTCCTGGTTTTTTTTTATATTTGCCTCTTGTGGTGTACTTGTTGGATATTACTTTTGATGGTGCTTTTATTGTGAGTTGTTACTCATTGATTGAATTTCATTTATTGTTGATAGTTGACTTTTATTGATGAATGATTAGTTATTCATTGGTGGTGTTTTATTATTAGAGTTAGTCATTGGTAGTTTACTTTTATTGATGACAGTTGCTATCTATTGGTCTTTGTGCTTGTGACACTTGAGATTGATTTTGAGGTGGTTGTATATTTTTGGTTTTGGTATTTGTATGTTGACTTGGTATGAGATGTTAGTATTGGAATGAGTGTCCTTTCGATTTTGACTATCTCTTCTTCTTGAGTAGTTTGTGTTACCTTTGAGGTAGTTTTGGATATCAGGATTCCTTACTTAGGATTATTTTATGATTTAATTATCTGTGTGGATTGTACATTATCTCTCTTGCACAGTGGGAATGGGAGCCTAATTAGGTGACCACGCAGTTGGGAGATAGTATATTCTTATCTTTTAGGTCCCCCTCAGATTGAAAAATGTTGGATGCTCATTGATACAGTGGTACCATTATCATTCTTCCTCTTATCTTGAAGACTTGTATTCATTTGATATATCTATGTATCGTGTTTTGAGATCCTATGAATTATCGTATTGTATATTTATGTACTCGTATCTATTTTCACATACCCTATGACATGTGTAGTGGATGTTATTCATTAGATGTGCTTTCATATTATTAGTTGTACTTTTGGATTTTCTTATATGACTATGTATGTGTTTATTCACTTAATGATCATGTACATTGTAATTGAGACCTAAATTTATTAATAAAACTTTATTAAATGTGACTCAACATGAAGAAACTCTTAAGGAATTGAAATTATATTTGTAATTGATTACGAGCTCTTGATGTGTATGTATATATTGCTTTTGCATTATTGTTACTTTGATATTGTTTAAACTTTTTTTTTTAAAACAGTTCATTAAACTTTGTAACATATTAGGTTTATTTCTTTTGGATTCCTGAGTGGGGTGTTTCATCTGATATCAGAGCCCAAGTTTCTACATTAGGAGCTCTAGGTATGTTGGAACACCACTAGTTGTTAACTAATTGAACTCAAGAAAAACTTGAACTATTATATGTATATATTATAAAATTGAACACTTGAATTAGTTGAACTAAAATGAAACATAAACAATGTTATGTATCTTTTGCAACTTTAACACTTGAAACTTTAGAATTGATACTTGAGACATAGAAAAGGACAAAACTTGTGAGTTGGATTTTAGACATGCTTTCTTATGATTGTGCTTTAAGGTGGTATGTCTTTGATTGATTTTGTGAGCATTTTGGTTGTTCTTGACTTTCAATTTATGTCTATACGTTATAACTTTTATATTTATCTGATGGAATTAGATATGTTAATCTTTTGTTTGGAGTGTTTTAGGGGATCTATTTCAGTATTTGTTAAAAAGATGAATGTTGGATCAATATGATTTTTGATTTATTATTAAACCAGAATCATAATGCTCTAAATGACAGAAAGTGTACACACAATTAACCTTTTGGTATTAGTTTCTTAAATGATTCTTTTGTTTACATGGTAGATAGTACTCTTTGAATTTTAGCTACCCTAGTCATTGCAGTAGGGTTCCAAGAGTAAGCCTGATTCTGGAGGGTGGATGTAGTGCCCACCTACAGTTTACTTTTTCATTATATTTACCAAACTCTTTTATGCCTATTCCATGGATGTGTTAATTTCAAAGATATTATTTCATAACTTAGACTAGGCCACCCTTAAACATCACACACTAAGGCAAGAATTAAGCTTGGGAAAAAATAGTCTATATTGACTATTTGACACTTTTGGTCTAGAAACTAAGCTTAGCGTGTGATGTTTAAGTCATTCCCTTAGACTAGAGATATCTCAATGTTGATTACTTAGTTGACTATATTCTATTTGTTGTTTAATGATTATGGTTGTTGATGCATTAATGATGCTTTAATGATTCATGGTTAATAAAATGTGATTTCTTTCATAGCAATGTTAGATGATGCTTTAATGATGATTACTTCATATTCATAACAATGCATTATTTTATCTAAGTATTTGATGTTTGACTTATAATTATTATGGTACTTACCTCGTACTTGCATGTGTATGGTGGGTGTGTCTATTTATCTTTTTGTTTGTCATGTTTGATGTGGTTAAGGGAGGGAGTTGTAGTAACCTACTAGTTAGAATCTACACGATGTACCACTCCCTACCATTGCTTGTTTAGTTTAGATATATTTATATACGTGTGCATGCTCGTCTTTTATGCAAAATGTATGTACCGAGCATCGACTTTCCTAAATTGCCATGATGAGCATGCCCTATCATAATAACTTAATGGTAAGAATGGGAAGATAATGTTCAAGTCCAATCTCAACAATAGCCTAAATAATTGTCTTGCAAGGAGGACTCATAATTAAATTTTCACCCTTTTTAAAACTCATGAATTTATCTTTATCTGTGTTATTTAATTTTGAGTTTCGGTATGTTTTGGTAGTGTTGTTTTTATGTGAATTTCGCTATGTGATTTATTTGGTAAATGATTTAATTATAATATTTGGATTAATCATATAATTAAATATTATTTGACTAAAAAGAAAATATTAAAGCATGAGAATATTTAATTAATTAAAAAACTAATTAAATATGTGTTTTAATTTAAAAATCTTAATTTAGAAGTCTAAATTTTAAAATTTGGTTAAAGAGAAATTAGAATGTGATGATATTTAATTAAATTATAAATTTATTAAATATGTACTTTAGTTTAAAAGATTTAATTTAAAAGTTTAATTTAAGTTCAACAAAAAGAGAATGAAAATATTAGAATATTAAAGATTTAATATTATTTTATTATAATTATTTATTTAATAATTATTAAATTAGAGTTGCATTTAAACAATGAACATTAATTATTATTAATAATTTAAATAATAAAGTATGCTTTAATTAGTGCTTGCACTAATTAATAAACTAGAGAAAAATAAAATATAAAAGAATGAAAATTAAAGACAAAGTTATAGTTCTAATTGTGGTGTAGTTATATTTATTTAATTCAATGATAATTATTTACGAGTTTATTTTAATAATAAACTCTAAATAATGTTATTAATTAAATTAATAAATATATTATTAAAAATGCTTCAAAAATTAATTAAAGAGAGAAAGCTAATTATTTAAATTAAGATATTTTGTAATTAAATATTTAAAAGAGTTGTGCATGAAAAGGTAAAAGGTAATAAAGTAATAAATACTAATTGATCAGTGAGTTCCTTCTCGTGATTGCACAATCAGAGCCCCAATTTAGGAGAAAACTCTTTATCAGACATCTAGAGCTCATTTTGCAATTACACAAGTTTTGGAGTACAAAATTTAGAATTGGATCAAAAGAATTGTAGAGAGTTTTGGAGGATTTAGGATTTGTATGCATTCACAAATTGTCTCAAATTTTAGCTGTGATTTTGAGATTTTGAGAGCAAAAATTCAAAATTGGATCAAAAGAATTGTTGAAAATTTTAGAGGGCTTGGATTTGCATACATTTACAGATTGTCTCAAATTTTAGCAATGGTTTTGAGGTAGGATTTGAAAACCCATTGTAGAATTTTGAAAGGTCTGTATACTTCATTTCTTCCTGGGTGTTCACATATTGCTTATTAATTTACTATATTGATTGTTGAATAAAGAATTATGTTGTAGATTTTGAAAAAAGAAAACTTATTAATCAAGATAACTTGACTGAGGAAAAAACTGTAGAAAAGTATTGTGATTGTATTGTTTTAAACCCCTTTAGATAATATAGGGATTATAGAAATTTGGAAGAAAATAATAAATTGAACAATTAAGGTTTTAACTTTAAATTTGTCATTAGAACTATGTAATTGTCATGAATTTTTTTAATATAAATGAATATTCTTCTTACATCTAAAATAATTTAATTGCAAAATTTATTTGAAAAAAAAAAAGATTAATTGAGAAGAAAGCATATTGTAACAAAACTTATGCATGCATGTGAAAACAAATATACTAAAAATAGAAACTAAGAATAGTATGGTTACATGCATATGAAAATAAATATGCTAAAAATAGAAAGGTAAATACAGTATGGTTATATCCATGTGAAACCAAATATACTAAAAATAAAAAACTAAGTATAGTATGGTTGCATGATTTGAAAGATCAAAGACGTGTGAAAATACTAATTGCATGTGCATTTTTATTTTATAAAATTTAATTTTTAGATTTATTTATTTAACTAATAATAATAATTTATTAATTTCTAAAATTAAATAAATATTATCCATTTAGTTATAAAGTGAATGTTAGTATTAGTGATTATTTAAGTTTAATTAAACTCTTAGTTGCACATAAATGATTTTATATTGATTAATGCAAGAGCTCTGAGGCTAATAAATAAATATTTAGAATTTTATTATATTTTAAGAGAAGTTGTGGTAGAGTTCACTTTGTAATCATTTAGTTAATAACTATTTGGCTTTATGGGAGAAATTATTAATAATTAAATTAAATTTATAATTTTATCTCTAGTTGCATTATGAACTAAAAGAAAAATAAATATTAATATTGGACTTAAATAAAAGTTAAATTAATATTTTAAAAATGAAATTGATATTAGTATGTAATCTAATAATATACATTTATGTTATTAATTAAATCATTTGTGATTTAAGATTATTTAAATTAATAACATGATAATATTGCATAATATTTTATATGCAAAAAAAGATTGGATATTTAAATACTTATTATTTTAAATAAGTATATTAGCATAACAATTTATATTAACGTGTATATTCTACTTTATTTTTAAACACATCCTTATGACCCAAACTAAACAAGAGAAATTGGTGGAATTAAATCATGTGGCTGAAAATTATGTGTTTTCTAATATTCTATTTATAGTTTTACGATGTTTATTTTTGTGATGATTTTTTTTTTGTGGATTGTTTAGTTGGCTAAGTTAGGATGTGAACTAGAGACATTATCGATATTTCTTTTATGATTATTTGGCTGGATGTCATGATGAATTTTATGATTTGAATCAAGATTCATGTTTAATGAGTTTTATGCTATTGAGCATTTATGAGAACTTGAGTTTTGAGAACTAATGTTATTTTTTGGGTTACTTGTTAAGGAACCAAATTTGATAAATATTACTCTTGTGGTATGAGACACTATTGTGGTTTGTGATTTTTGGGAAGATAGTCTAGGTGCATATCTATGGGAGTGGCTTGCAATCAGGGCTGGGGGCCAAAGTGGCTACCAAGGTAACTCATTGTAAGTTGTGTAACAAGTGATAAAATAATAATTAAAATATATTTCTTACCCATTTTTCTTGAAATACATTAAAAAGCAAAGTTAGAGATTTTTCCTCATTCATGCCTTAAGTGATTGTATAGAGTAAGGATGAGATGGAGATGATACCTTGAGAGGTATGACTAGTTTCCTCATCTTCACGAGAGGGTATCTTTGTTCCCAATAGAGTCACTAGGCGTTCAGAGTCTTGAGAGACTATCAGGGTAACCTTAGAGTTGGCTCATGTGATGACACTCCATTGTATGTAGCTTGGATCTCCTTCCTAATTTTTTGTTATATTTGCCTCTAGTGGTGTACTTGTTGGATATTACTTGTGATGGTGTTTTTATTGTGAGTTGTTACTCATTGATTGGATGTCATTTATTATTGATAGTTGACTTTTATTAATGAATGATCATTTATTCATTGGTGGTGTTTTATTGTTGGAGTTAGTGATTGGTAGTTTACTTTTATTGATGATAGTTGTTATCTGTTGGTCTTTGTGCTTGTGACACTTTACATTGATTTCGAGGTGGTTGTATATTTTAGGTCTTCATATTTGTATGTTGACTTGGTATGAGATGTTAGTATTGGAATGAGTGTCCTTTCAATTTTGATTATCTCTTCTTCTTGAGTAGTTTGTATTACCCTTGAGGTAGTTTTGGCTATCAGGATTCCTTGCCTAAGATAATTTTATGATTTCTCTCTTACACAGTGAGAGTGGAAACCTAATTAGGTAACCATGCAATCTAGAGGTAGTGTATTCTTACCATTTGGGTCCCCCTCAGATTGATAGATGTTGGATGTTGCTTGATATAGTGGTAACATTATCATTCTTCCTCTTATCTTGGAGACTTTTATTCATTTGATGTATCTATGTAATGTATTTTGAGATCCTAAGGGATATTGTATTGTATATTGATGTACTTGTATCTATTTTCACATACCCTATGACATGTGCAGTGGATGTTATTCATTAGATGCGCTTTCATATTATTAGTTGTACTTATGCATTTGCTTATATGACTATGTATATGTTTATTCACTTTATGATTATATAAAACTTTATTAAATGTGACTCAATGTGAAGGAACACTTAAAGAATTGAAACTATATTTGTAATTGATTACGTGTTCTTGATGTGTATGTATATATTACTTCTACATTATTGTTACTTTGATGTTGTTTTAAAAAAATTTAAATAGTTCAGTAAACTTTGTAACATATTAGGTTTATTTCTTTTGAGTTCTCAAGCGGGGCGTTACATTATCTTAAAGAGTCTTAAATTCCAAATTAGCTACTTCATTTGATAAATTCCAATAAATACATACATGAGATGTATAGAAAACAAGAGAACAAGACCCATTGTGGAAGAGAGCTCGAAAGCACATGTAGTAAACTTTTATCACCTACATTTTGATGGTGGTGAGAAGATACTAGCTAGAGGAGAGTTATGAAGGATGTTGGTCATTGTTGGTACTGCAAATGTCTTGAGATAATGAGTTTGGTGGTAACTTAGCAAAATTATAGAAGACTTTGATCAAATGAACAATTTTAAATATTTTAGTTAGAGGAATCTTGATAGATTAGAGCTTATTGATGAGGTGTATTTTGTGAAATTATCCAATATCAAATAAAAACCAAAATCAATAAATATATAGATGTATTATAAAATAATATTAAAAGAAATTGAAAAATAACATAGTGGCATGTATTTGTCGTAATTTATAATAGCTTAATTAAATAGAGTAATAAACTTAAAATTTTGATATAAGTCTATTAATATTTAATTAATATTATAAAATTTGATTAATTTTTTTAATTATACTTTTATATTAAAACCTAATTTAGAATTTAGAAAAAAATTTAATTAAAAAATCATAATTAAATATAATTTATAATTAAATATAAATAGAAATGTACTATTATAATTTTGTATCTTAAACTATTAATATTACTCACAAGTTATTGTAAAAGAAAAATATTTTATTAAAATAATTATATAGTAACATATTATTGATTTAATAGTTTTACATAACAAAATGTTTTTATAATCTAAAATATAGGGTAGTGCTTCCTCAAATTTCACTCTTATAAAACTCAATTTTATAAGCCAATGAAATTGAAGTAAAATAAATTTTAAAATTTTAAAAAATAAAAATCTCATAAATAAACATTACAAAAATTAAAAGTTAAAAATAAAATGAAAAATACTTACATCAATTGGTTGAGATACAAAAGTTTAATAACTAGTTAAGTACAACTAATTGCAATAGTATATCCTACAACAAATACAATAAATAGTATATTATAAAATAGAATTTCATTTTATTCATTTAATATTTTTATAATTTAATAATAATTTTAATTGGTCTATATATTTTATGAGTACAAGCCAAAAATAAAATAATAATAGTATATATGGTTTATAGTATGAAATTATGTCACAACTTTCTCTAGAATCGTTTTCTTTCCTTGTTTATGTGGTGAATAGGGTATGTGCAGGATCATGGTCAACTAAACTATGGCCTTAAGTGGCAGTGAAAAACTAGCAAATCAGGGTTATGTCAACTTGACACATAATTTTAAACTGGTTCTGGACTATATATCAAAAAGTTGTAAGAAAATAGTCTATAAGAAATTGAATGTAGTTTCTAAACTACTAGGCCTTATTTGGAGAAAAAAATTTGATTGGTCAAAAGTTTGGATTTTAATGTAGTACTATGAAAAATTCAGGATGAAAATAAAAAGTAGGTGTATGTCTGAACACCTTAATTAAAATCAAATGATAATATTTTTTAATATAATTATAGATATAAAAATTAGACTCATGCCCGGATGTGACGCATATTTTTGGATATTTTTATTTCAAATAAATAATTAAATATGAATTTTCTACTATAACTTTTTCATAATAAAAAACACTCCTATGTCTGACCACCTTAACTAATTGAAAACTTTACAAAAAAAAAAAAAAATTCCTTATAGTAGGCTAAGCATAGAATGTGATGCAACTTTTGAATTTCAAAAATGTTATACCATTTGAAAGTTATAGCTATTTCTCAATCAGTATGTCAATCAACACTTTAAAGTCATCTTCATTGAAAATTAACTAATAAATACTTATCAAACTTAGAATTTGATAGCAATTATATCGATGGAGTCTTAAGAGTGTTATAAAAAATTATTTTTCATTTTATTCAATTTCAATGAAAATAATATTGTCAAATGGCTACTTGAAGTCTAAGTGTCAGTGAAACCTTTCTCAAACATGTTTTTTGGGTTGACCAAATAGGTTTGGTAAATACCATTATAGATCAGATACCCAATTTCAAATTGGGTATCTCATTATAGATCAGATACCCGATATGACATCAGGTACCCAAAAAGTCAAAAAAATTCAATTGCCAAAAATTTGGAGGGAAACCACCCACATTGGAAAATTTTGTAGGGAAACGACCCATATTAGATGGAAATGATAATTTGACAAGTGTGGGCATTATTATTATTACATATTATTATTATTATTAACTATTATTATTATATATGATTATAATTATTATATAGTAATATTATATTATTATTATTTTTTTTTTTAAATTATTTTTTTAATCGATAAACGGCCAAGGCCTTAGATCTTATATTAAAATAAAGATAAAATAAAAGTTACAATGTGATACTCCATTCAAACGGGCACTGGTAGGAAAGAACAGAGAAGAAAACCTCCAGTCTTGCCTAGGACTTATGTCCTATATTATTACATTTCCATAAGGGCATACCCTGGATCTCAAAGTTACATGAATTTACAAAAAATTACATAAAAATACACCTGGGCATTCCAGGGAAATTTGTCTCAGAATAATTTCCTTCTGTCTACAATTGGAAAGATCCAATGTCAGATACTTGTCTAAAAAAATTATTTCTTCAAGACACAAGGATAGTTAGTATGCAAATGAAAACACTTTCAATAGAGACATAAGTATTATTAACCTTATAAAACCTAGAATTATTAATAAGCAATCTATTTATCAAATCTAATTATGGACCATTAATCTGCCTGATTAATTATTGATTCTTAGTTTAAACTAAATTGGAGATATGGATCTAACATTAGTGTTCTATGAACAACAAATTTAGACATAAACAGTACTCTTAAATCCCTTATAACTCATGGTTCAATCTTTTAATATCTGTCTTTCAGTCTTCACATAATCAACTTCTACCTTATATACATCCTGACTGAGAACTATTCCTAAAAAAGCCAACCCCCCAGATCTATCAGAACAATCATGATTAGGTTTACATAAAATGGAACGAATAAAATTTCTAAACACCGGATTAGTCACTACTATCTTGAAAACAATATCACATCACTGAGGGAGATCCTACTACAAATACCCTGTTCTATAAATTTGGGATTATCAATAGATCCGAGATAGTTTAAAAGACCAAGAAGGACGCCCGGGTATTCATAATGTTTAAGTCTAAATATAAAAACATCAAACGAAAATGAATATTAAAATTAACCATACACTCAGATTTCATAATCTTCCTGACAAATCTTCAAACCTAATTAAGAATTAACAAAACTTCCCATCTAATGAAATCTAGTCAAAGCAGATAACAGTAAATCTACAACATTGTATATCGACTCGACACCCATGAATCAAATAATGAA
This sequence comes from Cupressus sempervirens, assembly GCA_028749045.1. NCBI lineage: Eukaryota > Viridiplantae > Streptophyta > Pinopsida > Cupressales > Cupressaceae > Cupressus > Cupressus sempervirens. The sequence continues at coordinate 502,902,781 of CM053786.1, forward strand.
AGAAAACTAGAGTCTTGACTCCTTGGAGCAAATAGAGATTGCAAACAATGACACTCTAAAGAAATTCTGGGGCACATCATCCAGGTTCCCGACTATACAAATAAAGATCAAATTCCTATGTTAATTTAAAAGAGAAATACCATTTCTCGATAACACTTCCCCTCTCTGTTATGAAACTACCAATAACAAAGCATTCCTTAAATGGATATTGTAGTGACCAACCACTATAATTCTTAAATTTCTTCCTTAAATTATCTAATTAAGCAGGGCTAAAGTTCTGATCCTTCAATACACCAAACCATTTGGAAATCTATTTTTATTATCATATATTTACAGTTCAATACTATATTTTCAAAGATTTACATTTCAATACTATTTGTTGCTATAACAGAGATAGACATATCACCCTGTATTATATAGAAATAATAACCCTAAGCAAACCTGAAGGCCTACTATATAAGCCCTTAATATCTAGGAGCAAAACAGCAATCTAAAAGCTGGAAACCAAAAATTGTAAATAGATTCTACTATTTCCATGAGACCATAATCACCTCTGGAACAGAGTCTAGGTCATCCATGACCACATTGGGGGGAGTACATAATCAACCCTGAGTCTACTCAATTTTTTCGTGTTGAGGATGTAGAATTCCAAGGCATTGAGGTCGTTGAAAACTACTCCTGGGCTCACATAGGATTTAAACATATTGACATACTTGACCACCCATTCCAGATTCTCTTCTTTCCTAATCCCACGCCAACCCAAAAGGAAATTCACACTTGCTTCCATTCGTGGCAATGCCCCAAAAAAGGCCAAATTGTCCCTAACCATTAGACACTGTCGTCAAGGGGCAGTCTTTAACTCCTCTGCACCCAGGGGAAGGCTCGTGTATTTCTCAGGGTGAGGGATTCTACCCTTGTCATGAATACTAATAATAGCCTTCTCTAACCCTTGCCTCTAGACAGGATTGAAAATATCTAAACAAAGCCTAACAATCTCTTCTCTATCAATCTTTGCCCTTACCATCACCCCAATGAATGATCCAATTATAGAGTTGTTGGTTCTCCAGGTCACCCTATAGTCAAAAGTGTCTTCCCCTATCGCCCTACTCATAGAAAAATACATCATATCATTTGCATTTCTCAGGAGATGACTCCATCTTTTCGATTTTACCTTCCCGAGGAAGGCCATCGTTATGTTCTCTGTCACATGGTAGACATTCACATTGTTTTCCATCGTAACAACGAGCAATCACAAAGAAGCAGTAAAAATTTATCACTCTCAATCAGTTATCCCACTCAGAACTTTATTTCCATTTAACAAAGGAAATCCATCATTATTCGTCCTATCCTATGTGACCCTTAACTGAGAATAAAAGCTTTAGATTCGCAATGACCTCAGCTGCTTGCACTCGACATTGAATATCTGATCACATGTTGCAAAATCTTTACTTCATAAGCCAAGTGGAAAATTTCAGACTCCCTCTAGCCTAAACTCATAATCATAACTAATTATGATAACTTCTTGGACCTAAATTCGTAATGATTACCAAGATCTTAGTCTGGATGACAGTTGGAAAGAACGACACCACAAAGCCAAATAGGAGGTGGGTTAGGTCAAGGATCAATTTAGTAGATAATCTCTATATCTTACCAAATTAGATATGCCTAATGCAATACTGACTGGGTATAATCTTTATACTAAATCAGACCACCATTCCTAAAAGGGAACAATTATGAAAGATTTCGGGGTTACTCCTCCGTAGCTACAATAAGGACTCTAATCTAGGAGACTTTAAATGGGAAGTATATCTCAGGTATATAAGTAATAGCAATACAGCTACATATTATTATTATTTTTAATAATAATAGGTTTTATTAAATACTAATAATAAGGATTAAAAAATGAAATATTCAAATATATCTTAAATTATTCTCCTTTCTATCTTTTTCTTTCTTACTTTATTGTAAAATATTAATATTTAAATATTTATTATTTTGAATATTTATAAATATAAATTCTAGTAAAATCTAAGAAAAATTATATCTATATATATATATATATATATATATATATATTTATGAGTCTGCATACTTATGTAAATATGCATTTATATATGAATATATATATTTATAATAAAATATATGAGTGAATCTGAATGAAAAAACCCTCTAGGAACTAAAAGGGAGGAGGAGACTCTAAGTTGTATATCAATAGCGATTCTCCATCAGCACCCCTGTTCGCAAGTCCATCAGCACCCCTGTTCGCATGTCCGTCAGCTATCGTATTACCTTCTCAATAAATGTGGATCATCAAGACATCCTCAAAATTTCCCAATAATAGCAACATTTCTTGGAGTTTTAAATTCAAGGCCCAATTGGGAGTCTTTTTTTTTTCCTAATGGCATTCAGGACTACTTGAGAGTCGCCTTCAATGACAACTTTAGGAAGACCTAATTTATGACAAAGTTGCAGACCTTTCTCCAGCGCTTCAAATTCTGTTGCGTTATTTGAAACCGGAAGAAGAGGAGAGGCTAACTTTGTTATCCACCGACTATCCTCGTCATTGATGATACAACCTATACCAGCTATACTAGGATTCCCTCTCGTAGCTCCATCAAAATTTAGTTTATGCCATCCTGGGGGAGGAGGAGCCCATTTGCAGTTGGCCCTTGCCTCCTTATTGTTGGCTACATATACCAAAGGAGGGTTGATCAAATTGGACCATTGTTTCTTCATTATACCATCCCAAAATGAGAAAGAGCCTTCTTCATGAAAAGATTTCCTTAGATTAGCATTCATAACTTCTATAATAGATACTTCGAGTTTTAGCAAAAAACTGTCTAAATTCTGCTCTTTATTTTGGAAAATACGATGATTTCTTTCTTTCCATATTTCCCATACCACTAGGGATGGGAAAACATTCCAAAGTTTGCTATATACCCCGCAAACCAAATGTGTGGGCCAGGAATTGAGGAGCCCCTTAAGGGAATTCTGAAAAGGGGTTGACCACTTTAGTCAGGATTTAATCCATTCCCAGCAATTTTGAGAAAAAGGGCAATTTAGGAAGAGATGGTCTACATCTTCATTGCTTTGTTTACACATGACACACCAGTTGGGGCCCATGATACCAAATCTAGCTAATTTGTCTGCGGTCAAAACTCTGTTCTGAAGGGCCATCCATAAAAAGAAACCTGCCTTAGGAAGGCAAGCTAGATCCCAGCACAATTTTAAAGGGATGTCCACATAGTTTCACTTCTGCGAGTGAATTATAGGTTGGTATCCAAGCTTTACACTGTAGATACCATCCTTTGATCTAGCCCAAATGAGTTTATCTGACCTTTCAGATTGTTTTATTTTCCTATTCGAGATGATCTTTTCGAAGGTTGCAACTGAATTCGGTTCAAGTTCTAAATCATCGATAGAGCGCCATCTCCATCGCAATTCCCCATCCGACATCTCTTTAACTTTATAATTTTTTACCTTATTACCCCACAATGATTTCAACTTAGAAATGAGGTTCTCTAAGTTAGAGGATGAATGAATAGGAGGTTGCCCATCCCAAGAATTTTCCCAGAAAAAGGCTTTATTTCCAGCCACCACATCCCAAGTTAGATATTTGCTAATGATTCCCCAACATTTTGACATGAAATTCCAACACTCCGACCCTTTAGGTAATTTTTCCATCCTGAACACCGATTCTAGGTCTATTGGATCTAGATATTTATAATATAAAATTTTGGCCCATTTATGTTCATTTTCTTGGTACAACCTCCATACAAGTTTAGCTCCTAAAGCCTTGTTTTGCCATTGTGGTTTCTTAATTCCTAAACCCCCACATTCCTTGGGTTTGCATAAATTGTCCCACTTAATAAGAGCAAGTTTCTTGTCATTTTCCTTATCCTTCCACAGGAAATTTCTAATCTTGGACATCCAATTATTGAGAGGAAGGCATGCCATGGGAAAAATTAGAGTGGCTGAAAGGACTGCTCAGATCTTGGTAATCTTTCCTGCCTTAGAGAGCCACTTATTCTTCCAGCTACCAATCCGCTTATCCACCTTATCGATCGTGTCCATCCAAACTTTTTTATACCTCAAGTTCTTCTTCGAGGAGATACCCAAATATTTGCATGGGAACAATCCCTTTTTGTATCCCAGAATTCCACATGTCCTATTTTCCATTTCAAGAGCGGTATTTAAGAAGAAAATTTTGGATTTTTCTTTATTAACCTTCTAACCTAAAGCATCCATATATTTCTGAATTATAATTTTAAAACCCATGGCCTCTTGGACGGAGCTCCTGCCAGGTAAAATGGTGTCATCTGTGTACTGTTGATGTGTAATGGTAGGGAGATTCTTGGTAATCGAAATATCGGAGATCCTCCTTTCTTGATAAGCAAAGGAGATTGCTCTCCTGAAAGCTTCAGCCATTAGAATGAAGAGAAAGGGAGATAGTGGGTCTCCCTGTCTAATACCCCTAGAAATATCAAAAAAACCTTCAGGTGTTCCATTTATGAGAATCGAAATCTTCGGAGTAGAAATAAATTTAAATATTAGATTTACCCATTGATGAGAAAAACCAAGTGCTTCTAAGACTTTATAGAGAAAATGCCAATCGACCATGTCATAAGCCTTTTGGATGTCTAACTTCATAAACATACATGCTTCTTTATCTATGATAGCCGAGTGGATGACTTCCTAAATTATAATTATACCATCCAAAATAGATCTTCCTGGAACAAAGCCTATCTGTTCTTTAGAAATCAATTTTGGCATGATGACCTTGAGTCTATTAGCTATAACTTTTGTAAATATTTTATATATAGAGTTGCATAGGGCTATAGGACGGAAGTCTCCAGGATGTTTTGGGCAATCCTTCTTAGGGATAAGTGTGAAGAAAGAATAGTTGATTTCAGCCAGCAAGGATCCACCATTCCTAGACGCTTCAATTGCTCTCCATAAATCTTCCCCTAGTATATCCCAACATTTTTGAAAAAAGAAGGCTTGAAACCTATCAGGGCCTGGAGATTTATCTGGACTCATATTAAAGACCACAGTCCTTACCTCTTCCAGAGTTATTGGTTTATTTAGATATTTGTTGTCTTCCGTAGTAACCAATTTTGGAATAAATTTGAGCATTTGGGATTGTGCCTCCTTATCAGACCCTTCATAATTATTAAGTAGATTCTTAAAGTGAGAAACTATTGTGTCTACTATTTCAATTGGATTTTTTGTGCGAAAGCCCTGCAGAGTCAAGATATTAGTCATTTTCTTTAGAGATCGGTCCAGTATAGTCGAATTATGAAAAAACTTTGTATTCTGATCTCCCTCATCCAACCATTTCTCTCTAGATTTTTGTCTCCAAAAGGTTTCTTCTTTGGATAAAATAGCTTCTTGTTTCATGGGGAGATCTTTTTCTAAAGTGTATTTCTCATAATTCATACCATATTTTATAATTTCTTGATTTAGGTTTTTTCAGTTTTTCTTCAGTTTCCAATTTTTCTTTAAAAAAATTATTAAGTGTTCCCTATTCCATCTCAGAATATTTTCTTTTAGTAAT